>CM075688.1:17500-662500 GCA_037954015.1 Psophocarpus tetragonolobus
TAAACCATACACCCTGACCCCTAACCCCTAGACCCTAAACCCTGGACCCTAAACCCTGGACCCTAAACCCTGAACCCTAACCCTAAACCATAACCCTAGACCATAAACCCTAGACCATAGACCCTAGACCATAAACCATATACCATGAACCCTACACCCTAAGCCCTAAACCCTAAACCCTAACCCATGGACCCTAGCCCTTGACCCTAAACCCTGGACCATAAACCATAGACAATAACCCTAGACCGTAGACCCTAGCCCATAAACCCTATACCATAAACCATATACCATAAACCCTAGACCATAAACCCTATACCCTAAACCCTAGACTCGAAGCCTGAGCCTCGAACCCTGAACCTTGACCCCTGACCCCGGAACCCTGACCCCGGAACCCTGACCCCTAACCCTTAACCCTAAACCCCTAACCTTGAACCCCTGGACCTTTAACCCCGAACCCTGAACCCTGAATCCTGAACCCTAAACCCCAAACCCTAGACCATAAAACCATGACCCCTGACCCATAAACCATAAGCCTCAAACCGTAAACCATATACCTTAAACCCTAAATCATGAACCCTAAACCCTAGACATGATGCAAAAATGATTTTTCATTCCCACTCATCTTTCCCCTTGAGGTTCCATGCACCATAAAATGAAGGATGGAGGGGGGGAAAAGATGAAGATGGGATACCACTCTTCAATAAAGACATAAGCCAAAATGTTTTAAGTTTGCCACAAGGGAAAAAATCCTTGATAAAAACCAACTAGGAAGATCTTCCTTTAGAGTGACAACCTCTAACACCTTTTACTCACGAATGTGCTCAAATGAGATTATCCTCAATTCAATTCAAAACTGAGATTTACAATGAGGGAGAGATCCTATTTATATGGAGTGGGAGGTTATGATTAAAAACCTAATCATGGACCTCCTAATAAGACCCAACCCCTATGTAGAATTAACTAACTAATCTAGGGGACCAAGAGCTAGAATGATGCCTGGAATCAAGGGATTTAGGGGATCATATGGGCCTTTGTGTTTTTCATGTCTTTTGTGTTAGAAAGAAAGGTGCAAAAATGAGTTAGGAGGTGTGGAAATGAACTACATTTCCAATTGTGGGTTGCACATCTTTCTACACACACTCCACATAATTTACTCAATGTGCCAATGCATTTACAAGGGAAAATGGCCAAAATACTAGGCCTTATAACTAGGAAACCTCACGCCCCTAATTCTACACTTAATAGAAATTATTTACAAGCTAAAAACAATGAAGACAGTGACTTCAAATCTTCAATGAGCTCTCATCCATGTCGTGCCTTCCTTAAATCCTCCTAGCCATGATGCATGCTAGGTGAGATTGCATCATCTCTTTCCCTTGGAGAGGAATTAACCTAAAATCTTGAGGCTTTTCTTTCTCGTTTTCAAAGTTTGCAAGAAAATAAGGAAAATGATAATTATATGCAAATAAGTGATTTTGGGGGAAGTAAGAGGTTTATAAGGAGACCTGTGGAGGTTGACACTAAGGTTTGAAAAGGTTTCAGTGTGCATGTGCCTCCACACAACAGGTACCCATCCTTGTCCTATTGCATTAGATGCTGGCCTCAAACATTTTGAAACAGTGGACAAGACTAGTCTAGGTGCAGTGGAACACTCATCAAGTTGGACTTAAAGGTGTGGATCAAATGGCTAAAAAGGTATAGACAGATCCTCAAATTCAACTTGTTCTTTTGTAAGGGTTGGTAGGAAGATTTTTCTACGTAAAGAACCTCTTTTGAAGGCAAAAGTGGATCTTTTTTAGGCTCGGTCTTCCTACCAACAAGCTTATTTTTATTTTTATACCTCTATCTCTTAAGCTTCATGATCTTTTTATCCTCCATAACCTCGATACGAGTAAGAGAATATAAGGTAATCTTTTTCTCTTTACGAGAGACAGTGATTTTATTAGTAAGGTCGTTGTGCAAAACTGTCTTATGTAACTAGCTTCCATAGGTACTATATCACATAAAAATTTATCTTAATATTTTCATATGGAGGAACTAGTCTCTATTTGTTCTCTTATTACTACTACACACTTTTCATCATTAAGTTCATGCAAAAAGTGAGGTGAAGGATGAAGAATAGTAGTAAGTGCTAACTTTTCCACCACTTTTGTGCTACAATAATTGCAACATGATCCATCATCCATGAGGAGAGAATAAGTTTTGCCCAAAATTTTGCATCTTGTTTGAAAAACATTATTTCTTTATGTTTGGGTGTCTTTACAATGATGACTTCCAAGTTTTTTCACTTTGAAGAGATCGTCACATGAATGAATAACATTTTCATTTTATGTTCCCTTAAAGTTCTTTTTTCTTGTTGGATAATACAAAGCAATGTGCCCTTTTTCAAAATATTTAAAGCCTTTAGGACTTATAGATCGCTTGCTCAAACTAGTGTATGAGTGTCACTTTCACTCAAGAGTCTCTCTTCTATCTTTCTTTTGGATGACTCTCTTTTATTTCTTAAAGGAATTATTTTTTCCCTAAGACATCTCTTAGGTTCATCTATTTCACTGGAAGAGATTTGAAGTCGATATTTGTGCTAGGCTATTCTAAGAGGTAGATACTTCACTAAAGAAACTCTTAAAGGAACCACTCTCATTTTCTTTCTTCTCTTCTTCCTTTATTTTTCTCTCAAATTCTTTTTTCTCATTTTCTATATTTTCTCTCTTTTTTTCTTTTTCCTCTCTTTCTCTTTTCTCTTTGCTCTCTTTCTCTCCTTTCTTTTTCTTTTCTCTCTTGTCGTTCTTTTTCTCTTTTCTCTTTTGCCATTCTTTTCCTCTTTCATTTCTTCCTTTTTTCCATCTTTTTTCCCTCTCTTTTTCTCTTTTTTCTTGTCTTTTTTTTCTTTTTGTTCCTTCTTTATTCTCACTTCTCTATCTAGTTTTTCTTGTTCTTTTTTTCTCCTATCTTTTTGTGTTTGTTCATTCCCCCAAAATTCCTCTCTTAGTTTTTTTACTCTCTCCCAATCAAAAAAGTATGAATATGTGGGTAAGACGAGTTTATAACTATGGTAATAATCACTCATCTCATCCATCTCTTTTTCACACTTTTCTTTTATTTTATTCTCATATTCTTCTTTTTGGTTTTCTCTCTTATCTTCTCTAGTTTTATTACCACTCCTAACACTTCTAGATTTATGCCAAGATATTTCAAAGTGTAAGACTTAGGGGAACTAAGATGCAAGCACACTCCTCTCTTTTTAAAGTTTTCTCAACTAAAAGTGTCTTCAGCCTTTGGAACTTAAGCACTCATCTAAAACGTGAAAACAAATAAAGAAATTAAAATAAAGTTTAAAGGACTAAAAACGTGCTCCTGAGTATGAATAAATGGTACCAATTCCTTATTCACACTAAAACGAGAAACTAAGATCTATTACATACAAAAAAGGTGACTCTTATGGACATCTAACACTCTAATTAACAAGGCTTTAAAAATTACACCTAAATTAAAATGCAAAAAATTAAAAGATCTTGAATGCTGCTCCTTTTTCAAGTGTTCCCTCACCAAATGTTTCACTCAAGTTTTGACCTCCTCTTAAAGACTCCGCTTCCTTGGTTTAGATAAACACTTCCTAAGGATGCTACCCTTTGTGGAAGTTTCAACACTTTAGCCCTATTCAAGAGAAAAGAAATCCCAACAAAGAGACCAAGGGAAGGCAAGATTGAAAGCCAAAAGCAATAAAAGCACTAAACAAGAATAGACACACATCCAAGTGGAAAGAATTTTATATAAACAAACTCAATGAATTTAAAAGAAGACAAGCAAATAATAAAGATGTTAAAAGAAAGTTAAGACACAAAAAAAATTCCTAGAATGGGCCTAGAATAGAATGGACAAAAAATAAAAATGACTCAATAAAAAATTCAATGATTTACAGCAATTTGAAGTGTCATGGCCAGATCATTCAAGCACCATTTCAAGAAACATTCAGTTACTTTGTTTTTAACACTCCTTTTAATAAATAATACAATATGAGGTGCACTAAAATTTTTGTACTCTTTTACTTCTTTTTAGCACTTTTTACTAACTTCTTTTCTTGATTTATTTTACTCTTTTGATTTCTTTTCTTCTCCTTTTTAAATAATTTTGCTACACCTCTTTTACAAATTGAAAATAAAATATTATATAGGGAGTGTATGGATGATGAATACTTTCTTAGAATGAAAAAAAGGATAGCCACAAAAATTTGAGTAAAAGTGCAAATCAAATAAAAAAAAGCAACTTAAAATGACCTAGTAATTTTAGGTGATTATAACATGACACCAAATGAGAGTTTTTATGGGTTTAGGCAAACTTGATTAGTCAAGTTTTCAGCCCAAATATATGCCACAAAATTCTCAACCAGCCAGCAGAAAAAATCACCACAATAAGCAAACACAAAAATAAGCTACATACACAAAATAAAGAAATGGACTATAAGAAAGAATTGAGCAATGTTTGAGATTTTTTTTTTTAAACATGTTATGATCTAAAGCATATGAGATTCTAGGAAATAAAAAAATAGTTCATAGTCTCTTGATGCTCAATTCCATAAGAATCAACAACACACTTTGAAGAAACACAACACACTTTATGGTAAAATTAAAAAGGCAAAACAATGGAATTTAAGTGACAAATTAAGTGACTAAATAAGACCAAACTAAGAAACAACTTAGGAGGATTAAAACTGAAAATAAATGACCCAAAATAAGAGAAATACTCACGCCCAAACAAATATAAGTGCAGTAAAAACAAAGTTAAAAACAAAGCAAGAACACAAAGTGCATCAAAAGTTCAAGATCACAATTGTGTGGTTTCCTTCACAAATTTTGTGAAGTCATTACAATTAACTTGTTAGGATGGCACAATAATATAACAAAAATAAAATGGCTGGGTAGAAATAAGAAATAAATCCTAAAATAGAACACACAAAGATTCAATGGAAAAGAACAAGATACAGTTGAATCTAGAAAGCAATAAAGACTAGGAAAGAAATTGTAAGAATAGAAAAATACTAAAACATAAACTTCAAGAGATAAAAGAATTTAAATGGCATGAAATGAAGGCTAGAAAAACTAAATCAACAACAATAAGAAGAACAAAAAGTAACGTAAAAAAAATAAAGAATTAGGACTAAAAAATAACCTCTAAGAGTTGACTCTTGATACCACTTGATGCAAAATGATTTTGCACTCCCCTTAATCTTTCTCATCTAGGTTCCAAGCACCATGAAATGGATGATGAGGGGGCAGGGAAAAGATGGAGGTGGGGCACCGCTATTCAATGAAGAGATAAGCCAAAATGTTTTAGGTTTGCTACAAGGGAAGAAACCCTTGATAAAAACCAACTAGAAAAATGTTCCTCTAGAGTTAAGATCCTCAAAACCTTTTACTCATGAATGTGCTCAAAAGAGACTATCCTCCATTCAATTCAAAGGTGAGATTTACAACAAGTGAAAGGTCTATTTATAGGGAGTGGAAGGTTAGGATTAAGAGGCTAATCATGTACCTCCCAACAAGACCTGACCCCTAAGTAGAACTAACTAACTAATTTAGGGAACCAAGAGCTAAAATGATGCCTATAATAAAGGGATTTAGGGGATCATGTGGGCCCTTGTGTTTGCATGTTTTGTGTGTTAGAGGGAAAAGTGCAAAAATGAGTTAGGAGGTGTTGAAATGAACCACACTTCTGATTATGGGTTGTACCTTTTTCTACACACACTCCACATAATTTACTCAAGGTACCATGTGCTTTTACAAGGAAAAATGGCCAAAATACTAGACCTTATAACTAGGAAACCTTACGCCCCTAATTCTACACTTAATAGAAATTATTTACAAGCTAAAAACAATGAAGACAATGACTTTAAATCTTCAATGAGCTCCCATCTATGTCATACCTCCTTGAATCCTATTAGCCATGATGCATGCTAGGTGGAATGGAATCAAAACCCTAAACCATATACCCTAAACTCTAGAACCTAAATGATGTAAGCCAAGTTTGCAATCCCTTGATCTTTTTCCTTGAGGTTCCAAACATCTAAGGAAATGAAGGATGGAGGGGGAAAAAATGAAGTTGGGGCACCACTTTTGGGAAAGAGATAAGCTAAAAAAAATTGTTTAGACATGCCACAAGGGAAGGAATCTTTGATAAAAATCAACTAAGAAGATGTTTCTCAAGAGAGAGGATCCTAGATAACTTTTACAAATTAATTTGCTCAAAGAGAGACAATTTTTCCTTCAATTCAAAGGTGAGAATTACATGGAGTGAAAGGTCCTATTTATAGGAAGTAGAAGGTTAGGATTAGGGAGCTAAACAAGGACGTCCAAGCACAAACCCATTAACTAAGCTAGTTTTGTCTAACTAATTAAAATTCCCTCACTTAAAAAGGGTTTCTTGTCAAAAGTGTTTTAAAGTTTTTGGAACTTTTAAACACTTAACTAAAACGTGAAGGCAAAAAGGAAATGAACACAAAGTGTAAGGATTGTAAGTGTACTCCTAAGTATGAATAAGGGGTACCAATTCCTTATTCACACTAGGCGAGAAACTAAGAATTTATTACAATCCCTTAACCCCGTGACCCTTACTCTTAAATCCTTACCCCATGAACCGTAACCTTGACCCATAAATCCTAACCCATGAACCATAAACCTTGACCCCAAATCCCTAACCCTAACACCCTAACTCAAAAACCTTAAACTCTTACCACTAACCCTAACACCCTAACCCAAAAACCCTGAACTCTGACTCTAAACCCCAAACCACTACTACTTGAAAAATGTTCAATATTGTATTTAAATATTTGGAAAATTGATGATATATATTTTTGCTTTAAGTTTCATTTTAAAACAATTTACTATAATATTATTATTATTATTATTATTATTATCATTATTATCTACTAGCGAAAACACAAGCGTTGTCGCACCTGTGTATTCGCATTTCTATTTTAATATCTTTTGTAAAATTTTATATTTTGAAATATAAATTGTTAATTTTATATTTTTTGTTTATGACAACATGATAAAAACATGTCAGATCATCAATGGATATGTCAAATGTGCAATGAATATGAAAAAATGGAAAGAGGAGAACTGAAATACAACTCAAAATATTGTCGCACCTGTGTATTTGCATGTTTCTTAAAAATATTTATCATGAAATGTAAGCATATGTTAATAAGGAGAAGATAATAATAGGTATTTTGAAAAGTGGACATTAAAATGGGGTATTGCTTTATTAATAGTATAGATATAGTATATAATATAATATTATATATTATACATTATAGATATAATTGGACAATTATGTGCGTTGGATATTAACATTTTAAAGTAATTTTTTGCTAAAAGCTATAAGGTTGGTGTAGTGTTAAAGTATATCTTTTGGCAATAAGAGGTTATGGGTTCAGGTTTCTTTAATGGCAGATTAGATAATTTTTTTTTAATTTTAAAATAAGTGTAAGGGTAGAATAGGTATATTAAAAAGTAGACATCAAAATGGGGTATTCCCTTTATTAATACATTATAGATATAATTGGACAATTATGTATGTTGAATATCAATATTTTAAAGTAATTTTTTGCTTAAAGTTATAAGGTTGGTCTAGGAAAAAAAATATATCTGGGAAATGAGAGATTATGTGTTCAAGTCCCTTTTATGACAAATTAGTTTATTTTTTTAATTTCAAAATACGTGTAAGGGTAGAATAGGTATTTTGAAAAATAGACATCGAAATATGGTATTCTCTTTATTAATATTATGAATATGCATACATTTCATTATAAATATTTTTAATAAACATGCAAATACATAGGTGCGACAATATTTTTAGTTCTATTGAAACTCGCATTTTTTCATTTTTTCATATTCAATGCATATTTGACATATCCATTTATGATCTAACATGTTTTTATCATGCTATAATAAAAAACTATATAAAATTAACAAAATATATTTCAAAAAATGGCACATAACAAATTATATTTCAAAATATAAAAAATTATAAAAAAATATTAAATTAAAATCCTACAATTGTTATAACATATTAAAATAGAAATGCAAATACACAGGCACGACAACGCCTGTGTTTTCGCTAGTTAATAATAATAATAATAATAATAAGTGGGTTTTTTGTTTACAAAAATTTTACAATTCATTTTGAAATTTAATAAAAAATTTAAAAAATAGTTTTTTATTCAGAATTTCTATTTTATTGTTATCATTTGAAATAAAAGTTCAATTTAGATTAAATAAGAAAAAAGACAATGTATTCTTTTTTATATTTTATAATTATCCTAAATCTTAAAATGAATAAAAATTTATACTACATTCCTTGAAATTAGTGTAGAGTTGTCAAAATGGTTGCTCGACCTAAGCCATATTAATATGAATTGCATTTTTATTGGATGAGTAGCTTGTCTGATCAATCCATATATGCTTGTTTTGTTTTTCTTATATACATTTGTATAATTTCCCCCCAACTTATTATTGGCACCCCAACTTACTCTTCTAGTACGTGTCCTTGTTCGTCACCTTTGCACCCCCTTCACCATGTGCACCCACCTAAATCCATCCTTGCAAGTAGGGATGACATCAAGGCGAGGTGAGTGAGTGCAAGTTTTGCCATCCCCGTCCCATTTCCAAAAAGTGCGGGACAAATTTATGTATAAAAATAGTGAGTACGAAATTTTAATCCCTAACCCAATCTTCATTGGACATTTTTGGGTTCAACTATACCTACGAGTAACCCATTATATTATTTTATACAATTTAAATTTACTTTCTTTTTATTAAATAATTATTTATTAAGTTATTGATTGTATTTTAATTCAAAAAATATATAAAAATAATAAGAAATTATAAATTCAAGTTCAATAAGTGAAATTTGTAATTAGATATATATATATATATATATATTTAAACTTATTGTATAATTATTGAAATGATAACAGGGCAGATATGATTTTGGGGTATGAGATCGGTAGTCACAAATCCATACTTGTATACTACATCAGACAATATTCGTACCCGGTTAAAGTGGATAATACTTGTCAAAACCGTGACGAGTTCGAAGGGATACCCACATGTACAATTGTTTTGCCATCTTTACTTGCAAGATGCGCACCATAAGCCCCACACAAGATGTTGATGTCCCCATGCCCCCCCCCCCCCCATGACATGCTTCCTACCCCTTAGACCTTCTATCACACAAAGTGGGCGCATAGAATCCCCCTTAAAAAAACCTAAATAAAATGATAAATAAAAAAAATGTGTCAATTCTAGATGATCTCATTCGAAAATTGCGTTTTTTTATGTAGATTTTGAATCATCTAATTGAGAATATACATCTAGTATGATCCTGATCAAATTATATAGAACAATAATTATAATTTCATATCGATGATAAAAAAATGTATTTTTTAAATCCATATTAATTGATCTTGAATATATAACTAGTATATTATGAATCAAGTTATGTGGATCAGTAAACGCTGGTTTTGGATTACTTAATTAAAAAACGTTGTGTAAATGACACATAATAGTAATTTGGAAGGTGACAAAAGAAATTGCCTTATATAAATTATAAAAAATAATGTCAAATTCAAATAGGCTTGCTTTTATATGAACTTAGGTTTCTCAAGCACAATCTGCAGGTATATCAAGCTGACCTATTTAGGTATGATTTTATACATGCCTCAATTTTTAAAGCCTAGTTCTAATCCATTTTATTAAGTTCAACCCATTTTGACAATTCTAAATTAGTGTACAAGGTTGTTCTCTTTTTGCTTTGATGTGATTTTGAGTTTAGAATTAGTTTGAACAAAATTAAAAAAAAGTTTAAATAAGTTTTTTATCCCTAAAGTTTCACAAAAATTACTTTTGATCCTTGAAATTTAAAATATTTTTTAATCATTGAAATTAATTTGTTTTTGTATTAATGTTGTTCGTTTATAAGTTTCAATGTATTTGACTTGGCGATATGAAGTTGAAGATTAAGGTGGTTAAGGTTAAAGAGGAGACTGATTCAAGAGTAAAAGAATATGTTATCTATCAGTAAGTTTTTAATAGTGTTAACGGGAGAAAAATGATTAAAAATAAAATAGGGACTAAAAAACTATTTTTGAATTTTAAAGACTAAAAGTGTTTTTTAGTGAAACGTCATGTACACAAATTATGTAAGCTCTAAAAAAAAGTGCAATGTAGTTTGATTCTATTTAGACTAATTACAAAATTTGAAACCAAATCAAATAAATCTTTTAGAGTTTGATTTTACAATTTGAAATTTATATTATTAAATATTATAATAATACATTAATTTTTTTTTAAAATTATATAAAAGGTTAATGGCTCTTAACAAAATTATATAAAAATAATAATCATAAAGTTAAAGTACAAACAATACATCTATTTAAATATTATATATTTGTTGTCAAATTGTATAAAATAAAATAAAATTAAATAGCTTCGCTAAAATATTAATTCGCCAACTAGTATATATATTAAATGAAAATCCTAATTATATATATATATATAGTTTTACATATTTGCTAAAATAACTAAGAAAAAAATTAAATCATCCTAAATTAAATTAATTTTTTCTGTTTTCATTGTTTTTTTGTTTGGTTTAGTTTTTAAGCACTAACATGCATGTCCTTTTTCAACATACTTCTCGACAATTTTATTTACACCTTTTTTAACATACTTCTAGACAATTTTATTTACACTAAAAATAATTTGTTCTTTAAAAAAATAAAAATATCAATCTTATTGCATGGATGATTATAATGTATATATTTTGTAGAAAAAATAGGAAATTATTAAAAATAAAAATAAAAATAAGTTATTTATTAGTATAAGAAAACAATTTTATATAAGAAAACAATTTCTGAGAATAAAAAACCCAAACCTATGTTAAAAACACAATCAAATATAAAAATTGCAATTGAAAGAAGAAAAAAATGCCTATTAAATGTAAAAATTCTACAAACATAATTAAAAGAAAAAAATGATAAATACCTTTTAGTTTTGATTTTCATTTTAAAAATTATGAAAAATAAATATACGAATAATTTTTATTTAAGATTATTATTATTTTTATTATTTTATAAGTTGGTATGTTCATATATTATTTGATAATGATTTTAATAGGTTTCAAACCTAATCCAATTTGTATGAATTCATAATTCATAATTTACTTTATTCTTAATTCTTAATCATACTACAAGCAGTGAGGGCTAGGTCCTCTTGTTTTAGCCGGAGTTGCTTCTCTCATCGTCAGTCTTCGTTACGTCGGTCGACTAAGTGCTGGTGCAGGAGACTCTTGAAAACAGCACTATCGAAGAGATAAGGCTGAAATAGTAGGGTTTATGAGCTCTATCCATTTTTACAACGGAGTTATAGAATCAATTACTAATAAATTTGATACTCGTTTTCTCATTTATCAAGTACTATAGCAATCTATGATTTTGATTGATCTTTTCCATCGTGTTTCTGTTGTTTCGTTTTTTTGTCTATACATTGACCGATACGTTTTATACTCAGTTTATTAGGGTTTGTATTTAGTTGGTACATATTGGTGCCAGTCTGCCAGCTACGAAGAGTTACCAAACCTGAAACCATAAAACCAAGTCTACAGTAACCCAACTCTTAATTTTATTATTTTTCTGATTAACCATCCTGGTCATTATACTTTTAAGTCGGGCTGTTTCTCTCTCTCTGTTTTTTTTTTTTCCCAGTAGTCCCTTTGACCTTTTTCCCTTTCAAGGTAATTTTGCTAGGATGGTCGAATATTGACAAGAAGAACAATAACCGGAAACAACATACATGGATACTGGCGGCAATTCTTTACCATCTGCACCTGATGGGGTGAAGAGAAAGGTGTGCTATTTCTATGATCCAGAGGTTGGGAATTACTATTACGGGCAAGGTCATCCTATGAAGCCACATCGTATACGGATGACACATGCTCTTCTCGCCCATTATGGATTGCTACAGCACATGCAGGTCCATAAGCCATTTCCTGCCAGAGACAGGGACTTATGTCGTTTTCATGCTGATGATTATGTTGCATTCCTTCGAAGCATAACTCCTGAAACACAGCAGGATCATCTGAGGCAACTCAAACGTTTTAATGTTGGTGAAGATTGTCCTGTTTTTGATGGTCTCTACTCTTTCTGTCAAACTTATGCAGGCGGTTCAGTTGGGGGTGCTGTCAAGTTAAATCATGACCAATGTGATATTGCTGTCAACTGGGCTGGTGGGTTGCATCATGCCAAGAAGTGCGAGGCTTCTGGATTTTGCTATGTTAATGATATAGTCCTCGCGATCTTAGAACTTCTCAAACAGCATGAGGTTTGTGTAACCGTGCATTTCCTTTTGATTTCCTGCTTTAGAGGTATATTTATTTTGTGGAATATCTGCATTTTTTCTAGGTCATACATTCCTTAGGATTTTGTTAGGGAATTAGTACTAGGCACAATGCAGGATATGGCTCCAATTTGTAGGCTATAAGAGTATTCTATTATTCTAAATGAGATTATTTTCTTTTAGATTCTCCGGGAATTGTTTCAATACTAAATTTCATCCAACATGAGCCCCTTAAGAGTCTATTGCTCATCTTTTGAAGCTTTGGGTCTCCCATCATCAGAGGTTGATAGGAACCATGACTTTTGGGTTGGAGGAGTATCAGTTGCTGAATCCAAGTCCAAGTAAACAAGCCATCTGGAAGCTTTACACTAGAAAGAACAAAAATACTTAAGGAAATGCTTGTAGGGTGTTACTGGTAGTTTATGTGTTGTCTAAGTCTAAGGCAGTTGTTTGTAGAAAAAAACTTCTGTGCAGAGCAGCTTCTGTGAGAGGGGAGGGTTAGTTATGTTTTTTCTAATTATAAAATTATATATGTATTTCAGAAAGGTAGGGAGTATGTGTGATGTATGTCTGGCGTTGAACTGAGAAATATTCTCTGTTGGAGCCATAAGCTCTGGAACTGTCCTTGTGTTGTTTGAATTCAATAATATTTCCCTTTCAATTTCAATTTCAGAATTATGCTCTATTAGAGGTCCTGTGCCTAGTGTAAGCCAGCACAAAATGTTATTACTCTGTATTGTTTACATTGTTAACATTATTCAAACAATGGATCTAGAGCTTTCAGAGCTTAATCTGTTGGAAGTGTTGCTAAATATTATTGTTTGGTTATATTCCAGGATTAAGCTTTCTGAAATATACATATTTATTTTTAATAGCCAAATGTTAGTTGTTAATATGTCAATTTTGTTAGTGGAGGGATTTGAATCCACGACCTCTCCCTCCCACTTTCTCCCTACATGTGGACATTGCCACTAGACCAATCTTTAATGCCTACTCTGAAATATACGTATCATTTGTCAATAATTTCTTCCTTAATGCATCCAAACAAAAGTAAGTTTGAGCACACCAATTTTAATTCCAATACCAAACATTCCTTCCATTTATAATTCTAGTAATATGCATGTCTCCAATCTACAATTTTGTTGCAATTGAGGCAGGATAAAGAAAGGCTTACAATGGAAATTCCATTTAGTCTGCTATGGTTGTATTTGTCAATGTTTCCTTACTGATTGATGACTTGAATATTGAAAATATTCAGTACAAAGTAGTTTAGCAGCTCTCATGATAATCATTGCAAAAGAAGTTTAGTCTTCCCAGGAGAGCTTTGATTATAACCTTTTTTTATGCACATTGGCTAGTATTTAGAATTAAGTTAGAGGAAAAAATGCTATCTTGGAAGGAATTTACTTTGCAATCTTTTCAAACCTAGAAAATGTGCCTAATTGTAGGAAAACAACATGCTTCTCGGATAAAAAATCTACTTAAGCCTGTTCTTTGAGCTATAGGGGGAAATTGCAGCTTGGCCTTGTTGACTAACATATACGTGTTGCTATATTGGCTATAAGAAGAAGGCATATGTGAGGTTTCTTCTGGATCAAAGTATATTTTTTGTGAGGGTATATTAGGTTTTACAATCGGCTTTGTTATTCCAATTGTAAATTTCTACAATTTATGCCCATCCAGTTTAAAATTCTACATTTTTCATTGCTTTTTATTTTAGCCTACTCAAGTAAACTTGATAAGATTAATTGTGATTTGTCTTATAAAATATTCAAGAAGGAAAGATTGGAAGTTCTGGGCATAAACTGACAATCAAACCCTAAATATTTTTCATCCAGTTTAAAATTCCTAAATATTTGTACTCTATTTTCCTGTTTACATAGAATCAAACCATATCTTTAATATTCTTCTTCAAGCTGGAGCATATATGTCATATGTTCCCAGCTTGTTATAAATATAATCAGTACCAAGCTTATTATAAATATAATCAGTATGAGACCCCTTGAGAAATTTTGTGGCCATATTTGCTAGCTGGTCATTGGAGTTGACAAAGTTAGTAATGATTTCTCTCCTAAGAGCACTTTCTCTCTCACAAAATGACAATTGATTTCTATGTGTTTATTCCATTCATGGAAGACATATTATATGTAACATGAAGAGCAATTTGATTATTGCAAATAAGCTTAGTGCCTTGAATGTCTTCCAACCAGAACTTTTGGAGAAGTTGTCGTAGCCATGTAATTTAACTTGCAGCTGTTGCCGTGGCATGATATTTTACTTTATTACTAGATCTAGTAATGATGTTCTGTTTCTTGCTTCTCCATGAGATCAAATTATCCCTAACAAGGACACAATGGCCAGAAATAGATCTTTTGTCTGCATTTCCATATTCTCAATCATAATGGTGATCACACTATAGAGACGATGAACGTCATTAGAGTATTAGCTTTGACCCAAAATCATAACAAATGTCAAATGCCTAATATGAAGGTTAAAGATTGAGGGCAATTGAGAACAATAGAACGCGACATACTGACATAGAAAGGCATTAACTTGCTGCCACTGAGTTTCGTCCTTCTTATGTCTGAATCTTCTTAGTCAAGTGGTCATCACATCCTTGATTGCGAAATCAAAGCTGGACAATAGCTACCATGTAGAATAATTGACTGTTCCAATCAATTTCTCACTCGGGATGAGAGTGATGTGGGGTGGAAGTGGTTAGTGAAGCTATGAAGGAAAAAACCAATTCAAAACATGATGTTGAAACTAAATAGTGGCCAAATTGTTGAAGCCATGACCAAAAAAGGGCAATCAAAGCCCAAATAGGCTTGCTAGAGCAGGGTGGAAGGGTCGCCAGAAAAGGAGTGAGCGTGTGACGGACACGTGCTGAAGAGAAAAGGTGTGTGTGGCAGCATCTGTGGAAGCAACTCGGTGGGGTGGGTCGCTGGAGTAGGGGAATTGTGATGATACTGTTAGTCCAGTTAAAGGCGGTGACAACAATAACGTTGGTTTGGAGATTGCAATGCGTAGGTATTGTTCACCCAAGAAAAAAAAGGCTGAAAAATAAAACTTAAACTACTGATACCATATAGAGGAATTCAAGAATTGTGTGTATTGGGTTAGACACTAATGTATTTATACTTATATGTACAAAGTATATAAGGAAATAAAATCAAATAAAATCCCCACATATTTATACTCTATTCCTTTGTTTACATAGAATCCAATCATCTAACAAAAATTATTTCAAGACTTGAATATAGGGAAAAAGCTTGAGTGATTTTTCTTACACTCAACTCAGAACATAGTATTAATAGAGATAAACAATAGTACATAGGAAATCAGAAGACTGAACTCAACAACCGCATACCTATGATATACAATCATAAATGAAAGATAAAATGTAGCTTAACTAACAACTAAAACTAACATTAAATATTCAACACTCCCCCTCAAGCTGGAATATATAAATCATATGTTTTAAGCTTGGAAATCAGGTATTGAATCCGAGGACGCTTCAAGGGTTTGGTTAATAGATCTGCAAGCTGATCATATGAGCTGACAAACTTGGTCCTAATTTTCTTGGACAACACCTTTTCTCTTACAAAGTGACAATCAATTTCAATGTGCTTAGTCCTCTCATGAAACACTGGATTAGAGGCAATAAGGAAAGCTGCCTCATGGTTATCACAATAAAGTTGTATTGGAGAAATTTCAGAGAACTTCAATTCTTGTATGAGTTGTTTAATCCACACCAATTCACATGTAGCTAGTGCTATAGATCTATATTCAACTTCTGCACTAGATCGAGAAACGATATTCTGTTTCTTACTCTTCCATGAGATAAGGTTACCACCAAGATACACACATAACCAGTGGTAGAGCGTCGATCTAGATAAGATTCTGCCCAATTAGAATCACAATATCCAACAATTTTACTATTGCCTTTATCCTCATACAAAAGACTTGTACTTGGAGCCTTCTTTATGTACCTAAGAATATGCATTACTCCTTTCCAATGATCAATACAAGGTGAATTTATGAACCGACTCAACTCCAACTGCAAAGGAAATATCTGGCCTAGTAATAGTAAAATTTATGAGGTTTCCAACAACCTTTTATACCGTTCTGGATTTGAGTTATAAGTCTCTCATATTTGAAACTAACTTCTTGTAAGGATCCATAGGACGGTTAACGGGCTTACAAATAGACATTTTGGTTTCCTTTAGAAGATCCAAGGCATACTTCCTTTAGGAAACTACAACGCCTCCTTTGGATTGAGATATTTCTATTCCAAGAAAATATTTCAGATGACCAAGATCTTTTGTTTGAAAGTGACTGCATAAATGTTGCTTTAATTAAGATATTGTGACTTCATCATTCCCTGTAATGACAATGTTATCAACATAAACAACCCAATAAACATATTTTCCAAAACATTTATGATAGTAGAAGATGAAGTGATCAACTTCACTCCTTTTCATTCCAAAACTTTGGACAACATTACTGAATTTTCTAAACCAAGCCCTTGGAGACTGTTTAAGACCATAGAGAGATCCCCAAAGTTTACACACTGGAGTAAACTCCCCCTGAGCAACAAAACTAGGAGTTTCTTTGTGTAAATCTGCTCGTCTAACTTATCATGAAGGAGTGCAGTTTTAACATCCATATGATATAGGGACCAATGGCGAATAATTGCCATAGCAAGAAGAAGACGAATGATAGTGATCTTGGCCACCGGTGAGAAAGTATTTCCATAATCAAGTCCATAGATCTAAGTATAACCTTTGGCTACAAGACAAGCTTTAAGACGATCAATTTCACCATTAGGACCAACTTAATGGCATAGATCCATCTGCAACCAACAACTTTCTTCTCAACCAACTCCCATGTATCATTATGATCAAGGGCCTGTATTTCATCAATCATGGCTTGTTGGCATTCAGGATGATCAAGTGTTTTACAAATAATGAATTTACATAGGAACAATAGGAAGGAGACAAACGATGATAACTCAAAAAATTGTAAATAGGATGTGAGTTTCAAGAGGAGTGAATACCTTTTT
Organism: Psophocarpus tetragonolobus; assembly: GCA_037954015.1. NCBI lineage: Eukaryota > Viridiplantae > Streptophyta > Magnoliopsida > Fabales > Fabaceae > Psophocarpus > Psophocarpus tetragonolobus. Next base: position 34,955 of record CM075688.1, read on the forward strand.
GGAGAGCAATAGGCCAACTTGAGTTGTCATCAGCTACAAAAGAAGAATTAGGAGTCGTTGTACAAGAAGCAAATAGAGAGGGACATGAGCCAAGAGAGTCATCAAGTACGGTGGAGCTAACTTCCAGTGTCATGCCTTAATTAGTAACAGGGGGTGATGGATCAGTTTTAGTGAAGTTAGGAGTTGAAGGAATATCTACATAGTCAGATTGAGAAGAGATGCCAAGAGAGACAACAATTTCAGGATGAGAGGTGGAAGTGGGCAGTACCTCTTGGAAGGAAATGGAGTCTGATATGGAGGATGTGTAGAAGGGAGTATCCTCAAAGAAGGTAACATCAGCAGACATGTAATATCACTTGTTATTAGGAGAATAACATTTGTAACCTTTTTGAAGACAAGAGTACCCCAGGCAGACACACTTAATAGATTTAGCTGACAACTTTTCGATACTTGAAGACAGATCATAAACAAAACACGTACAACCAAATACACGTGGTCATACATGATATAGAGGTTTAGTGGAGAACATGATTGTACGAGGAGTTTGATCAAGAGAGAAAGAGAGCATCCTGTTGATAAGATAGCAGACAGAAAGAATTGCATCTTACCAATGATGTAATGTAACCTTTGCATTAAGCATTAATGAGCGAGCCGTTTCAACAAGGTGGCGATTCTTTCTTTGTGCTATCCTATTTTGTTAAGGAGTGTGAGGACAAATGGACTGATGTAAGATTCCTTAAGGGGAGAAAAAAGGAAGAAAGTTCAGAGGAAAAATATTACTTTGCACTATAACTTTTAAAGATTTTAATTGATTTTCCAAACTGAGTTTTTATTTCATGGAAGGACACAAATATAGAAAAAAGTTCAAACCTTTTTTTCATTAAATAAAGCCACATACAACGGGAAATTAATAAATGAAAGTTACAAAATATTTAAATCCAAAAAAAGTAACCCGATTAGGTTACCAAATATATAAATGAACAGTTGGGAAGATTGAATTACATCTTGCCTAGGAAAAGAAGATCTAACATGTTTGCCTAGTTGGCAAACTTCACATTTTAAAGTTTGGATTTTCTTAATACTAGGAGATCTTTAATTTGGCTAAATATGGGTGCTAAATATGGCTAAATATGGATGCAAGGCAAGACACTGAAGGACTAGATTTCAGGTAATGGAGACCTCTTGATTCATGTCCTGTGCCAATCTGTCGGCCTGTACCATGTTTCTGTATGACAAATGAATTAGAATTAAATGTAACTTAATAATTTAAGGATTTAGTTAACCGACTCAAAGAAAGTAAATTGGGACAAGAAGGGATATACAAAACAAAAGTTAAATTTAAGGACGGAGAAACAGATATTGAACCCACTCCTTGAGCTGGAACCTTAGACTAATTGGCTAATGTGACAAGGTGGGGAAATTTTGGAGATGACGCAGATGAAAACAAAGTTATTACCAGAGGTATAGTTTGAAGTACCAGAGTCAACAATCCATGAATTTTGACTTTCTACATATTGAGAAATGCAAGGTGTTGAGACATTAGGTCTAGAAGAGGATTCAGCAAGACCATTAGATTTCAACGTCAAATACTCTTGGTATCCTTGGTATTCTTCTTCAGATAAATTCCTCTCTTCAGATTTGTCAGACCTTGATAGATGTGTAAATTTTGTCTGGAAAACCATGTAGTGAGTAGCATGTTTCATGAGTGTGGCCCATCCTTTCGTAATGAGTACATTGAGGACGATTACCTCTTCTACCACATCCTCCTCTCCCTCTAGAGGACATCATAACAGAAGATTCCGCATTAATTTCAAGATAGGTACCCTCACTATTAAGAGTAGGAACACGAAGGAGTTGTGCAGTTAAGTTCTCCGTGGTAGGAATATCTTGTTTTGTCAGAATTTGATCATGGATGTGATTGAATGCCGGGTTCATACCACGAAGAACCATAACCATGTAGAATTATCAAGTAGTTTCCTTATTTCTCACCCTTAAGGATAAGCTTCAACTTTTCGATAGTGGCCTGAGCATCAGAAACATATGACACCATATCTGAATAATTTTCCTTCAAGGAGGCTAGTTTCTTAACACAATCAAACAAGTGTTGAATGTCATTAGAATAGATATCTTGAACTTTCTTCTAAAAAAAATAACATGATTTGAAAGCTCTGAGGTTCCTTAATATTTTAGGTTCCACTGATTGCATAGAAGAACACAAAGTTGAAAACCCAACTTCTTCCATTTAGCTCTCTGTTCAGCTGATCCCTTAGTATTTTCTTTCTTTTCTAAATGTTCATGGTGTTCGTGTCCAAGGAACCGGGTTCCATAGAGTCAGCTCATGATAAATAATTTTTATCATTGAGTTTCTCAGTTGTGATAATGACAATCCCAACAATAGGAAGGACATGACTTGACCTGATGCCAAAGAAGGTAGAAGAAGACATTTCAGATCTGAAACAAGGAGAGGAAGAGGACCAAGAGAGAGATTTAGGCTAAAGCGTGCAAAACTTGCTTGAGCAGGAAAGCGAAGGCCAGGAACAGGCTCAGCACGCTCTGGTGACTCCGGCGAAGGTGAAACGGTGACGAACGAATGACGTTTGGCAGGCGCGTGGAGCTCACATGCCTCTTAGAAAGCAAGCAGTCAATTAGTGCGTGAGAGCATGTGAGAGCGCGTGGAGAGGGCTACTTGGGTTGGATTGTGCACGACAAGATGCACCAAACCTTGAACTCGTCGAACAAAATAGTCATTGACGATGACGGCGGACAGCGGTGGATGGCAGAATTGTGACTTTAGACTTTAGAACGGGATTGTTCCCGCGTTGATACCAACTTGAATATAGGGAAAAAACTTGATTGATTTTTCTTACACTCAACTTAGAACATAATATTAATAGAGACAAACAATAATACATAGGAAATCGGAAGAGTGAGCTCAACAGCTACCTACCTCTGACATACAATCATAAATGAAAGATAAAATGTAGGTTAACTAACAACTAACATTAAATATTTAACATAAGGAATTAGGATTATTTTTCTTCTAAAATATTCAAGTAGCATTATAGATAGAAGCACAACACTTTTTTTGGATGGATGGATTTGAGGAGAGTGTTAGATTATGTTGTTGTACTTTGGCTTAGTGAAAGTGACAACAATAAAGCTGTTTTACTTGTGCCTATTATGACATAGTAATAGTAGACTTAGGTCTCTCCTCTATGTAGTTTCTTTTTTCACTCTATAATCAGTTTTATATATAAAAATACATATATGTTTTAGCAACAATGTAGCTCTTAAATCTCAACAGAGAGCAACAAAGATGAGAGAGTTAGAAGACAAATGTATAGTTGATGATTTGGATGGAGCTGGATTATGGGAGAGAGAATTTTTGCGTATAGGGTCCGACAAAAAAATTTCTTCTCACTTCAAGGAGAAAAGGAGGAAGCATAAGTGTTTTCTGAAGATACATGTCATTTGTTAAAGAATCATGATTTTTTAACATTTTTCAGGGTAAAAAGGGTTTTACATACAACTTTTCCATTTGTTTCTATACTTCTATTCATCCGAACTAGTTGAGGAATCTTCTTTTGTTTCTTTCCTTATTTCTATTCATTCAAGGACTAACATGACAATGCTATTTATTAGATTTACTTTTGTATTATGGCTTAGTTGCAATAATAGAGTTGTCTTAGTTGTCACTATTTTGACCAAGTAGACTTAGGTCTCTCCCCTATGTAATCTTTCTTTTTTCTCTCTCTCTGAAACCAATTTTTTATGTATAAATATATATTTTAGCTTGCACTTTAGTAACAATGTAGTCCCTAAAACTTAACATGGTATCAGAGTAGGTCAATCACACTCCAGCTGTCAATGTCTGTTGCTTCCAACAACCATCTGTCGTTGTTGGCCACAGTTACCAGTCTTTGGTCAATGTTAGCTGCTGTTGGCCATCGTGTTCTATTTTGGCGAGAACACTATCAGAAGCACCTCCTTGAGCGCAACAAAATCCACAAGTTGCAAAGATGAGAAACCTCTTCATGCGCTCACATGCACCTCATCTTCTTCAATGAACTCCTTTTTTCTATGGTAGATCTACCTTTCTTTGATGGTTGTTTGTTTCAACCACCACCACCACCACTGTATTGGTCTCCCTCTGGTGAGTCTAACCCAGTGGTCAGTTTCTACTGTCACCATTGGATATGTCGTGTCAGTTGCCGGAGCTGTTGTCGGAGTTGTTATTTTGGCTATTTTTTAAATTTTAATGTTTCTACTAGTAGATTCCATTTGTATCGTCCTTTTCGTCTTTTTCCTCTCTGAGCATCGTTGTTGAGGATATTCCAGTTCTTCGTTTATACAAATATGGTTGGTTATTCTATGTCAAGGTCTTTGGTTCTATTTGATAATTTTGTTGGTCAAGACATCTAGCTTTATTTTTGACTTCAAGTGTCCTTTTTAACTCTTGGTTAGTTTGTGGGTCTAAGCTTGACACCACTTTCCTCTGGGTTATGTTTTGGTTTTGAAAAATGACAACAATATATGACCTTATTTATTTATTTTATGGTGTTTTTTGCTATCATCTAGCATCATTCCTAGCATTACTCATTAGGGATATTGTCCATTCCCTTTACATATGCTTGAAGTCCATCATTGTTGTCTCCTCCATTCATCAAAACCGTCTGAAAGTGTTATTTTTGTTATTTTTTAAAAAAGTTTAATTTGTTAGTCATGTTTTATCACTTTGTTGGGTCTTATTATTTCTGTTACAGCCACCCAAGGTTTTTATCACTTATGCTTCTGTCCATGGTGGTTAAGCATTGATGTGAGCTTTTGTTAAGGATGGTTAAACACTTAATATTGTGTTTGCTTCTACTTAAATGGTTAAGCATATTTCAATATAGTTTGAATTTTCTTTTAGTTTGTTTATCTTTCACATTTGTATTTTGTCATATTTGTATCTCACATTTTCTTCCAGCTTGCGGAGGCTATTAGAGAAATGACCTTATTCACATTTGTCTCAATTGCACTAACCCCATGTTAGTCCCAGTTGCATCAATCTAGTTGTCCTTGAAGTAGTTGTCCCTTGGGTTCAATCTAGTCAAGAACGATAATTTTTGACATCTATTTTTTCTTTTAGGTCTCTACTATTGTCATCAAGCTATAAGCTTAGTAAGCTTTAGTTTGAGGGGAAGTGCTCGAAGTTGTTGTTAAAGATTATATATTATTTCCTTTTTTTTGGATAGATTGTAATTGGAGATTTATTTCTTGTTACCTATTATTAGATGGATCTTCAATCATTATTAGAGAGATCCTATGTAGTTAATATTAATCCTATTTGATCATATTGACTCATTATATATAAATACATTGTTTGATCATCCAAAACTAGATTAACGAACTTTCACATGGTATCAGAGCCAAAACTAGATCCTAAGAATGTGAGTGTATAAATTGTTTGCTGGTGGCCTATGGCTATTAGTCAACCCACCCTCCAGTGACCCATTGTCATGTCGTGATGGATCCAGTGTCTAACGATCCATCGTTATATCTCTTCCTTCCTTTCTGGAGACCATTCCCAGAGATCATTATGTCATCCACGTGCACAACCAATTTAAAACATTGTTACACGCTAGCCCTAGTAAGGCCCCCAGGTGTGTGAAGTTCATGCACATGGTGCATCACATATCTCTAGAGACTTTTTCCAAAGACATTTTTTGAAGACCTCTTTTTAGATACCATTCCCAAAGATCCTTATCAAAGATCAGTGTCAGTGATCACCATGTCATTCATGTGTGCAATCAACTCAAACACCGTTGCATGCATCCCCAAGATGGTCCCTGGTGCGTGAAGTTCACAAACATGATGCATGACATATCTCCTGAGACTTTTCCTAAAGACCTTTTCTGAAGATCTTATTTTAGAGACCATTCCCGGAGACTTTTTTCAATGACCAATTTTTGAGATCACCATGCCATTCATGTGTACAGTCAACTCAAAGTACTCTTACATGTCCTTGGCGTATGAAGTTGACGCACATGATGTGTGACACATCTCTGAAGACTTTTTTTGAAGACTCTTCTTGATGAACCTTCTCAATGTTTCTCTTATTTTTCTGCCTCTTGGTGTGCTTTTCCTTTTGCCTTAAGGATGTGCTTTGTTTACATGTGAACAATACCTCTTGTCATTGCAGACTTTCGTTGGTTGTCGCTAAGCTTTGTTTATACGGCACAACTACGCAAGTAGAACCATCTTTTATTTTTATTTTTAATAGATTTACCACATCTATGATTAGATAATAATTGAAGATTTACTCCTATTACTTATTATTAGATTGATCTTTAGTCGTTATTAGAGAGCTCCTATGTAATCAATATTGATCTTGTTTGATCATATTGACTCATTAAGTCATTATAAATAAAGACATTGTGTGATCATCCAACACACACATTGACACACTTGCACAACTATTAATATACCAATGGTTGAAGACTAGGAAAGTTGAATACAGTCTATGAAGATAGGTATCAAAACTATCTTTTGTTGAAAATTACAAATCAAGCTCAATCATCCCATGTATGTCCCTAGTATTTCAACATCACTGTGTTTCTCAACCAGCCACTATCAAATTGAAGTGATATTCAAAATGTCATCACACCTTTTCTAATGATTGTCGGCTCTTCCTCTACTTGTTTCAAGCCACGTTGTGCTATCTCTGTTCTTGTTGGACAATGGATCTTTATATTTCCTTCATTTTGTTCGGAAGAAGTTCTTGTTGAAAGACATTGGTACTCAATTTGTGAGCTCAAATGATTCAGATGCATATATTGTCACCAAATCTTTGAAAGGATAACATATTCACTCATATGTTCCAAGCTTTGAGCATTTATTTTATATGCTCCAACTTGAGGGGAAATGTTAGATTATTTTAGGTTTACTTTTGTATTATGGCTTAGTGGCTGCAATAAAGCCGTATTAGTTATCCCTATCAGCTAAGTGAGTTATGCTCTTCTGTAAAAATGTAGTCCCTAAAACTTAACATTTTTCACTTCCAAGTAATGTTGTAAAATAATTGCCATGGCGGTGCCATAGTGCCATGACTTTGGCAGATTTTCTGCCAACTGCTATAGACAATTTTTGAAGGGATGCTTGCCATGGTGGCACCATAAGGTGCAACAGCGCAATTTTGGCCTTCCGCTATGTTCCATCATCGCCATCGATAATAATGCTTCCAAGGACCCAAATGATGGTTTATCCCATCTTTTCTACTATATTTCTTTCGTTTTTCTCTTCCTCCCTTTCCTTCTTTCCTCATGAAACACTGTCTGGGCTCTAATGAATTCTGTTCATGAACAGTAGAAGATAATATATTTGAAAAGGCTACATACCGTGATAGTCAATTTTTGGTGAATGAAATTATATCACGTATGGCAGATTTGCATAGTCAGTTTCAATTCAACTGTTGATGATTCCATCATTTTTGAATTTTAAAGGGGTTCAACAGATTACAGGACTGGAGTAAAGTATATTCTGAGGGGTTAAATATAAGGTTTGAAACGTAGTATTTTAAATTTGATCTGGATTAAAATTTCTGGGGGATAAACTGGTAAAATGTTTTTCTGAGCTTCTCAAATTTCTTTTCACAAACTTTTGTGTCTGTTCTTAATTACATTTGTTGCAGCGTGTTCTATATGTTGACATTGACATCCACCATGGAGATGGTGTGGAGGAAGCTTTCTACACTACTGACAGAGTCATGACTGTTTCTTTCCATAAATTCGGTGACTATTTTCCTGGTACTGGGGATGTACGTGATATTGGATATGCAAAAGGAAAATATTACTCTCTTAATGTTCCACTTGATGATGGCATTGATGATGAGAGTTATCATTTCTTATTCAAACCAATAATCGGCAAAGTAATGGAAGTGTTCAGACCTGGTGCAGTAGTTCTCCAGTGCGGTGCTGATTCTTTATCTGGAGACCGATTGGGATGTTTCAATCTTTCAATTAGGGGTCATGCTGAGTGTGTCAAATACATGAGATCATTCAATGTGCCCCTCTTGCTACTAGGTGGTGGCGGCTACACAATTCGGAATGTTGCTCGTTGTTGGTGCTATGAGGTAGAATGTTGTTTCAATTAATAGAATTTTTGCCATTTATCTAATGTAACATCGTTAAATATAAGGTAGCATGGTTCATTGGGCTACCATATCCAAGTCTGTACCAACCCAGAAGTGGTTGTCTGGAAATTTTAATATTTTCTCCATCTTTCATATGTTGACTATAAAAAAGGCGTGATACTAAACATGAAGTAATTTGTTCATGGCAGTAATGATCTCGGAGAGGTCAAAGTAGTTGAGTTGTTGTCTCATTTTGCTTGTCTTGAATTATAAAATATAAACTAAGATATCCCAAAGCGTCTTAGTATTCAATGTGACTTACCATCTAGTTGTTTCTCACTTCTCAACTTGTTCATCATGTTTTGTTAGTTACATATTACTTGAGTAATTCTTTTGTATAGACTTCATCCAAATACATAAAATTATACATGTTATATGTTAAGGCAGACAGGAGTTGCTCTTGGAATAGAAGTTGATGACAAAATGCCTCAGCACGAGTATTATGAATATTTTGGTCCAGATTATACCCTTCATGTTGCCCCAAGTAACATGGAAAACAAGAATTCCCGTCATTTACTTGAAGAAATTCGATCTAAGCTACTTGAGAATCTTTCCAAGTTGCAGCATGCTCCCAGTGTCCAATTTCAGGGAAGGCCTCCTGATACTGATCTTGGAGAGGTAGACTTCTACTGCCATTTATTTTACTTCATTTTTCGGTTAACTTTCTTTCAAATATCTTGTTTCCTTTAAACTACGGATTTCTGTATAACATCAATGTTATTTATGGTGAAAGCATGATGGTTATAAATAAATAAACAACTCTTATTTTATCTTGTACTTTGCATAGGATAAATGTTTATTTTTCATGAAAGCATGATGATTATAAATAAATAAACAACTCTTATTTATGTGGATATATTCTCCATTCTAAATCTGAGGTTTTTAGCATGGTCAAAAGTTTTTTGGCCTACATTGATAATAAGTTTCACACATGTATTAAGATCTTATGAATTGATTCTGGTGGAGGATATATTTCTCATGATTTTCAGGAGTTTTTGTAGCAGAAGGGTACTATGTCGTAACGTTCTTGTTTTTATACGCCTCAACATGACATTGTTGAGCGGAAGAATAGATGCTTGCTTGATGTTACTCGACTATTACTTCTTTAGGCTTTTTTTCCTTCTCAATCTTTGGTTGAAGCTCTGGTCACTGTTCTGTATTTGATCAATCGCCTCCCGACTCCAGTTCTGAACTTTGATTTTCCTTTCTTCTGTCTCTACAGCATATTGCCAAGCTATCATGACCTCCAGACATTTGGTTGTATATGTTTTGTCCACTTGCCACTGCTGAAGTGTCACAGACTTAGTGCTCAATCTATGCAATGTGTCTTTATAGGTTATACCAATCCTCAAAAAGAATTTATATGTTATGATGCTACTATTTAGCTCTTGCACATATCTTAGAATGTGGTGTTCTTTGATAATCATAATTTTCCCCTTTTTTCCATTGGCTCTCATGATTTGGCTTCCCTCCCTTCATTTAATGAGGTTCCTCACCTTTCACAATGTTGGAAACAAGACCATGACTATGTCAGACGCCAATGTGAACCAACCCCCCCTTCTCTCCATACTGCTCCATTGCTTGATCCTCCACCAATAGTTCCTTACATGTCCACTTGTGTTTCTCATCCACCTCAATGGTATGGTTGCAAACCTACATCACTTATTGCCACTTTATCTAGTATTTATATTCCTACATGTTATTTATTTGTAGTTAAAGACTCTAGATGGGTAAAAGCTATGAACGCTGAGTTACAGGTACTTCAGGAAAATTATATGAGTGCATTCTGTGAAGCTTAATTCAAATGGATCTCTCGATTGATTCAAGGCCCGATTAGTTGCTTTGGGCAACAAATAGGAATATGGAGTGAGCTATGATGAAACATTCGTCCCAGCGGCTAAAGTGGCTTCTGAGAACTATCCTTTTCATTGTTGCATCCATAGGCTGGTTTCTCCATCAAATGGATGTAAATAATGCTTTTCTCCATGATGACCTTGAGGAAGATATCTACATGACTCCCCCTCTAGGCTTATTCTCCTCTTCATCTGGTGTGTGCAGATTAAACTGCTCTCTATATGGATTGTGCCAAGCTTCTTGGATTCTTTTTACTCAAAGTCAATATGACTTCTTTGTTCATACATGCTATTGCTAATCAAGTTGTTCCAAGTGCTATGCTAGTCGATTTGTCCACTTAGTCCAATCTCAGGAGCTTTATTCCATGTGACAGGAGAACCTCAAAATATAACATCAGCTCAATTAGTTTGAAAGACCAGATCAAATTTATATTGCAATGATGAAGGTTTAAAAAATTTTGGTTTTAGTTCTTCCTGTTTTTGAAATTTACGGCCAACCCTAAATTTTTCTCTTTACCTACACAATTTGTTGCATGTACCTTCCATAAAAGAAATTTCTCAGTGTCAGTAAATTTGCTCTTGATAATGGTGTTTATTTTTGAGTTTTATCCTCACTTATGTACAAATAAATCCCAGGAAACTAATGAGGTCTTACTTCAAGGCATTGTTTGCAATGTGATCTCTATTCCTTCCCAAATCTAAAGCTTCAAGACTGTTCCTATCAAGCTTTGTCAAAAGTTCCTTTGTGTTTTGTTGCAACAAACTAACTAACTACAATTGTATAACTAACCGTTTACACTTGTATCCCTAATACCAATCAATTGTTGTTGTTGATACTCTGCTTGAGGTTAATGTTAAATATCACTGTGATGAGGGTGATCTTTTGCCTGATCCGTTATTGTATTGTTAACTTGTGGGCAGCCTTAACTATGTAACTATTAAACATCCTGATATTTCCTATGTGGTCCAATAAGTTAGTCAATTCATGCACAATCCTCATCATCTTCACATGTGTAGAAAAAAATGAATATGCATGAATTCTTGTGTGTCTCAAGTATGACCTAGGAAAATATTATATATGTGCTGGACAAATGAGCTATTAGAAAGAGATGGATTAGGCCCACATATTGAAACACATCTAACACTTCCCCTCAAGCTGGTGCATAGAAATCATATGCACCAAGCTTGTTACAAACATAATCAATTTTAGCACCCCGCAGTGATGTTGTTAAGACATTAGTTAAATGATCATAGGAGTTAACAAATTGGGTAGAATTATCACCAGATACAATCTTCTCATGAATGAAGTGACAATTTATTTCAATGTGTTTGGTCTCATGAAATACTGGATTTAAGGCTATATGAAGGGTAGCTTGGGTATCACAGATTAGAGTCATCTGTGTAACCTCTCCAAATCTCAATTCTTTAAGCCAAATAAATTCACAAGTTGCTAATGCTATAACTCTATACTTTGCTTTTTCACTAGAACTTACAACTACATCTTGCTTCTTACTTTTTCAGGAAATCAAATTGTTACTGATAAAGACACAATATCCAGAAGTAGATTTCTTGTCAGTGAGAGAGTTTGCATAATCTATATCTTAGTATCCCACAACCTGAGTATGATTATTGTGCCCATACAACAAACCTTTTTCTCGGGGCTCCTTTAATGTACTTTACAATGCGGATGACATCAGTCCAATGTCCTGTACATGGTGAACTAAGGAATTGACTTACCACACTGACTACAAAGGAGAGATTAGGATGAGTGACTGAGGTAGTTCAGTTTCCCAACTAGTCTCCTATACTTCTCGGGATCTCAAAGTGACTCCCTTTAACCTGGTGGGAGTTTAGCATATGAATCCATAAGTGTCTGAATGAACTTAAAATTCATTAGTTTAGTCTCCTTTAAAATGTCCAATGCATACTTCCTTTGGAAAATCACAATCCCATTGTCAGATTGTGCTACCGCAATTTCCAAGAAGTATCTACGTTTGCCAAGGTTTTTTGTCTCAAAATGATGACAAAAGTGTTGTTTTATTTGTGAAATTCCATTGTTATCGCTACTTATAATAACAATGTCATCAACATACACTACCATGTAGATTCACCAAACTCATGAATGACGATAGAACACAGAATGATCAGCTTCACAACGATTCATACACAGAATGATCAATGGCTGACCCAACGAGAAGTCAGACATGCTGTTGATGATGATAAACCCGAAAAGGAGGTGGTGGATTTGAGGGTACAATAGACATGTCTATGGGATGAAAGACAAGAGGGGAGGTGGTGGAGGCAGGAATAGGCTTAAAAAAAAGGAATTGGACATAAAGTAGAGAGAAAACTCAAAGAAGGTGACATCAGCGGAGATCAAATATAGATGAAAGGAAGGTGAGAAACACTAATACTGTTTTTGAGATATAGGGTAGCCTAAAAAGACACATTTGTGAGATCGAGCAGACAATTTATCATGACTAGGACTAAAATTGTGAACAAAATAAGTGGAACAAAAAACTCAAGGGGGTAACAGATGGAGTAGGTGATGAGGAAACAAAATAGAGGTATTTAGTTATTGAGGACTGAAGAAAGCATGTGATTGATAAGGTAACACTTTGTCAGAACACCACCCCAAAATTGATGAGGAACATGACTATGAAGTAAAAGAGTTTGAGTTGTTTTAATAGGGTACTATTCTTACATTCAACAACCCCATTTTGTTGAGGGGTATAAGCACAAGAAGATTGATGAAAAATACCATGTAAAGACATAAAGGTCTGAAAAGCCTAAGAAAGGTATTCACGACCATTATCACTATGAAAGGTACAAATAGTTATATCAAATTGATTTTTTATTTCATCATAAAAGGTCTGAAATATGGAAAACAACTCAAAACGATTTTTTATTAAAAATAACCAAGTACAACGAGAATAATCATCAATGAAAGTTACAAAAGGAGACACAACTCGCTAAGGGACACTCTTAGGAAAAAGACTACGATTATGTTTGCCTAATTGACATGACTCACATGACAAAGTGGACAACTTAGATAGACGCCATACAAGGTGTTGAAGCTTGGAAAGACTAGGATGACCTAATTGAGCATGAATGGGAGCAGAGGAATCCACAATTGAGCCAACATGAGTAGAGGTTCGTAGGTGATAAAATGCCATTTGATTCACATCCATCCTGAACTCCGGTTCTGTAAAAAAAAAAGAATATTTTAGTAAAAATAACAAGACAATCAAGAGAATGAGTGAGACGACTAAGGGATAATAAATTAAAGGGAGACTCAGAGACATAAAGTACATTGTTAACGAAGAGAGAAGGGAAAATAGGGACAATACCAACACATAAGAGGGGGTCTGAGAGCCATTAGCCATAATAATTGTAGGTAAAAGATTAGAAGTGGAAAGAGAGGAGAAAATAGACTTATTACTAGATATATGCACAATGGTTCCAGAGTCGAGGACCCAAGGGCCAAGAGAGGCAAAGTGAGTGAGACTAGCAAAGGAAGTGACTTTGTAACAAAAGCAGTGCAGCTGGAGACCTAATATTCCTCGTACCATTTGGGAAAGTTGTTGAATAGAGCCGGAGGTCCAAAACAACTAGAAGGAGTGACACCAAAATCAATAAGAGCAGGGGGGTAGCTTGAGTAGCAGCAATAGTAGTCGACCTTAGAGGACGACCATGCAAAGCATAACACCAGTCAATGGTGTGACCAAGTTTGTGAAAATGGTCATGTTTGGGATGGTTTAGACCTAGTAGAAGCCATGGGAGCGCAGATGGGAGAGAAAAAGGCTACAAAAGAGAGAAAAAGAACATCCCCAAAAGAGAGAGAGGACTGAAAGCGAGGTCCAATGAAAGATTTGATATCAAATTGGAGGAGAGCATGACAAAGAGAGGCAGACGCCAGTGAGTGTCGTTGGAACGGAGGCGGGACGCGCCGCTATGCGCGGCGGTCAAGGCAAAGAAGGGAGATAAGCTCTTTGCTGGAGGCGTGGGTGAGGGTGTGTGGCAACTCTAACAAAAGAGATTCCAGTGGCTTTGGAGTCGTCAAAAGATAGCGATGCAGATTGTTGAGTCGTTGACTAGAATGACGGTGGTTGTGGCAGTCGAAAATGGCCGAAAATCGGAAAGAAAAACGATTTTCGAAAAAAAAAAATACTTAGACACCGATGAATAGAGAGTACACTGGGAGAGCAAGGATCAACTACGCTCTAAATACTATGTAGAAAGAGATGAATATGTATGAATCCTTGTGTGTCTCAAGCACAACCAAGGAGAATATTATATATGTGCTCTACAAATGAGCTATTAGGGGTGTTCATGAGTTGGGTTGGGTTTAGGCAAGTTCAAGATTCAACCCAATTACAACTCATCAGGTTGGGTTGAGTTTTTCTTTTCTCTCATCAAACCGAACCCAATCTGTCATTGAACGGGTTGAGTTAATTGAGTCACTATTTTTAAAAAAGAATAATTAAAGGATAAACTTATGTTTAGAATCTTTTTTTATATATTTTTTTAAAAGAATAAAATATATCATTGTTGTAACATAAAAATAAATATTAACTTTGATAACGTAAAAAATCAATTTCCATAAGAGTTTAAACGATCGTCTGAGAGCTCATTATTGGTTTTTTATCTACCAATAAACATTAGCTAGTTAGAGTGAGAGTGTGCCCTTGCAGTGTAGAGTGCTTGGCTTAGTGCGTGATAGTCTCGGCTTAGGAGTTATAAATTAAATTATTAAAGATATTTTTTTAATTTAAAATAATAAATAATAATAATATAATATTATTATCGGGTTGGGTTGGGTCTCGGGTTCTACTCACTGAACCTGTCACCCAATCGATAGGGGATTGGGTTTGATCGGGTTAGGTTGGGTTTCACTTAATCTAAAAAGTAAACAAACCCAATCACTTTAGGTCAGATTGGGTCATCGGGTAACCCAACCTAATGAACGAGCTATTACAAAGAGATGGGCTTAGGCCCATATATTGAAATATATCTAACAACATGGATTAGATACTTGAAAGGTACTTCTGCACGAGGATTATTTTTTCCAGCCATCACATCACTTAACTTGCTTGCCTATAGTGATGCAGATTGGGTGAGCTATCCTAGTACTCGAAGGTTTGTCTCTGGGTGTTGTATGTTCCTTGGTCCTGCTCTAATTTCTAGGAAAAGTAAAAAGCAGGCTCAAGTTTCCAAGTCATATTTTGAATTTGAATATCATGCTATGTGTATAGCTTGTTCTAAGATTATTTGGCTTCGCGTTTTGTTAGTTGAACTTGGTTTTCCTTAAACAATTGCAATGCCACTCTATGTTGACAACACTAGTGCCATTCAGATTGCTGCAAATCTGGTTTTTCTTGAATGCACCAAACACATTGAAGTAGACTGCCACTTCATTCGTGAGAAGATTGTATTTGAAATCATTTCTACCCAATATGTTAGTTCATATGATCAGTTAGCCGATGTTTTCACAAAATCATTGTGAAGTCCTAGAATTGATTATATTTGTAACAAGGTTGGTGCATATGATTTAGATGCACCAGCTTGAGGGGGAGTGGTAGATGCAGTTTAGTATATGGGCCTAAACCCATTTCCTTATTTTTGCCTTTTGTACAGTCTATATATATATAATATCCCCTTGGTTGTGACACACACAAGGATTCATACATATTTAGCTCTTTCTACACTTCTTGTGCAAATTAACAGTGATTCGATTTCATCAAATGAAAATTACTCAGGCTTGTTATTAATCACATGCAGTTCTTGTTTGGAGATTGGATCACCAATGATATTTAATGAATCAACCAATGCCTTAATAAGTAACAGAAATTTCATGATTGACCTATTACCTTTGTTCACATTCCTGAGTTCAATTTGCAATTGACACGACCTAGCCTTGGTTTGCAAATTGGTGTGCGTGAATCTTGTCCCATAGCTGAACCTAGTGCTTGCAACCAATCAATTTGGCTAAGAGTGAAGTAGAAATGAGGGTTTCAACCTGGAAAGTAGAAGTTGATCTTGGATTTCCTAGGCATGATAATCTGGATTTTCACTTGAGCCACGATCTAAAAGAAGAGAAATTTCAGTAGTATCTTTGGACCAACAACAAATTGGTGAAGAAAATGTGCTTTGAGCATAGATTCAACTTACTGTTTCTAGATGTGAAAGTTCTTGTTGGAAAGTTTTTGAAAGATCACATAGAAGGTAACCGATGCAGCCATTGGAATAGAGTTCACTGTTGAAGGATAATGAAATAGTGGTGGAAATGATGGCATGAGTCCTTTGCCCCTTTTAGGTGGCGGACTAATTAAAAATGATTTGGTCAGAGAAAAGTCGCTGGTGGAATTAGTGGAATTTCCATATCTCCCGCTTAGGTTGTTGCAGAGAATTGAGAGTAATATAAAGAGGTTCTCAAGCTCTATATACCATTATAGACTTCGAATAATCTTGAGAAAATAAAATAAAGTGAAGATGAAGAGTATCATTGACCCTGAAAGAGATGGAGATAGTGCATATTTACTGCCGACTTAAAAAATAGTCTTGTGGAAGGTGATGACAGTGATGACTCAGCACTGATGTGACTGATACTAACTATCCTATTTGATAGTTACTGTTAGATAGAAAGAAATCAACTACTTCAAGGACTAGGAAACTACTCTAACACTCATTTATAAAAGCTTAGGCGCCTCACATTACAAGCCGGTTGTATAAGAATGAGTTAAACCCAAAATCTAACAAATTAATTAGCAAATGCAATCAAATCTTAACTTATTTGTATCCTTATCCTAACTAAATTTTTACTTTCATATTCTTATTCAAGCTCATTTCCAAATACTCACATACATACAATTTTCCAGGCAGATGTAGATCATGATGATGGAGATGAGCCATGGGATCCAGATTCTGACATGGACATTGATGTTGAACGGTATTACTTTATGCACAACTATTTCTTATGATTAAAGGGCACATGATCAGGGCCTTGATTTGTTGCCTCATCTTTCAGTGAGCTTGTCTCAGGCAAAGTAAAAAAAGAAATGACTGAACCTCAGCTCAATGATCTGGTATGTATCTCTTGGTTTTTGAAGCATTTAAATAAACTAAAGTGATTTCATTCATGTTGAGACTATAATAGTGGTAAAACATGTATAAGGTCAGAAATTGTAAGTAAAGATACTTGTATAAGCTATATTTTCAGACACAATCTAAAATTGTATTTAGCACATTTTTTCAGTTATATAAATGTTAAAGTCACAATATTAACATATTAACTAATCAATTATACCTTCATATTTCTTATGCCTTGTTCAACAAAAAATTTAGAAATTATTACTGAAGGAATTTTGTCTAACCTCACTATTGAAATAGATAATATCAAAACCTCAGTTTTTTGCAAAGCACTATCCTATATAATTTTGTTCTTTTTTGAAATTGTTCAATTTGATGTATATAACCAACAATAAGTTAGAGAAATGGAAACGGCAAAATATAGCCATTCAGGGAAGGAATAAATTTTCAACCCCTTAATTCTTTTTTGGGGAGTGGGGGTGTATGTATAGGGATTTGCTAACATACACCCATTTCTTTATTAGTTGGACTATATTAGCAAGTTACACCGTGGGTGTAATTTAAGATAATTCCAAGTTATAACTTGTTAATGTACTTCAACTAAAACACAAGAGAGTGTACATTAACAGCTGTAAAATTTGCTAACAAACACTTGTTTTTTAATAGGATTGCATTAGCAAGCTACACTTGAGAGTGTATTTTAAGAATTAAGATAACATGTGGTTATAACATGCTATAATTTATTTTTTTGTTGGAGAAAATGATAGTAGATAGGGTAATTGTTTTTTTGGTAAGTGTTTTTTAGGGTTAAAATCTAAAAGGCATCGTGGGTTGGGTCTGGTCCAAGCCCTAATCCTTTTTTTTTTTTTTTTTTTGGCATTGGAAATGCTATTTCTGTTGCAATCGCTTTACTTCCATAAGTGTCGTGGAAATAGCGGCAACCATGACTCGCCATTCAGAACCCGCAACACCATCGCCATTCCAATGCGGTTTGTGATTCCGCCATTGTAGTGCCATGGCCGAAATTTATTAACACTGACTGGGATGTAGGAAAAAGTTGAGATTTTGAATTGGTTAGTTCAAGAAATTCACAAAACAAAGATTTTGTTTCAAATTAACCATTTCTCGGCAAAAAATAAAGGGAGGAAAACATATATTTAGTGTGAAAAGTAGTGGCCTCCATCATGTAAAATTTCAAGAAGTGATAGATTGAAAATTGAAGGTCTTTGTTTGAGGTGAGGAACATCTCAAGGGCTTAGTGAAGACATCAGCCATTTGGTAAGCAAAGTTGACAAATCTTGTAAGGATGTCTCTTGACAAAACTTCTTCTCTGATGACGTAACAATTTACTTCAATATGCTTGGTTCTTTCATGGAAAACTGGATTAGAAGCAATATGAAGTGCAATTTGGTTATCACACATGTGAATCATCTATATCTCTTTAAATCTGAGTTCTCTAAGGAACTGTTTCAACAATATGAGTTCACAAGTTACTAGTGCCATGACCTTATATTCTGCTTCATCAGTTGATCTTGCTACAACATTTTGTTACTTGCTTCTCCAAGAAATTAGGTTCCCACCAATCAATTGCAATATCTAGATATGGATCTCCTATCACTTGGTGAACCAGCCCAATCCGCATCTAAATATCCAACTATGTCAAAGTGTCCTTTATCCTTTGCCTAGGAATTTCTTAATGTATTTAAGAATCCGAATAACGACACTCCAATGGTCTTGGCAAGTAGAATTCAAGAATTGGCTCACCAAACTAACAAAGTTAATGTCAGGTTGAGTGATTGTGAAATAATTTAGCTTTCCAACCAATCTTCTATATTCTGTAGGGTCTGCATATAGTCCCCCTTGATTAGGTATCAATTTTACACCTGTATCCATCAAAGTGTCAACTGGTTTAGCATTGAGAAGGACAATTTCTTCCAAGATGTCAAGTGCATGTTTTCTCTGATATAGTACCTCATCATCCTTGGATTGAGCAATTTCAATGCCGAAAAAGTATCGAAGTTTGCCGAGGTCCTTAGTTTGGAACAACAGACAAAGATATTGTTTCAAGTCTGTAATTCCTTGTTGATCACTGCTTGTAATGACAATATTGTCTACATAAACGATGAGGTGGATACAACCTTGAGGTGAATGGCAATAAAGATAGAATGGTTGGCCTTATTGTGGGTTATGCCAAACTGTTGTGCTCATGGTAGTTGAATCGGGACACATTATGTATCTGAAACTCAAATTTCCGAATTGTGAATCTAATCATATCGTAAATTATAGGATTCACGACCACTAAAAAATTATAACACACACATACACATATGTGTGTGTGTGTGTATATATATATATATAGAAGACATATAAAAGTACTATAGGAGTATTTTAACATCAATAAACATTTAAAATGAAAGCATAGACATATCTAATGACAGTTTAAATTCAAGCAACTAATATAATGATATATAAGCTTCAATTTAAGAGAAACAATTATACAAAATGATAGCAACAAGGTAAAAAAGAAGGGTTGTTTGCTGCTGCACAACTAAGAAACAGAGCTTGCAAAAAACTATCACTTTTGCTGCATAAATCCCTAAAGCAGTTGCTGTTTGCTACTATAATAATTCAGCAATATACCCACTCAAAAAATAAGGTTCAATAGCTTCACATCTACTGCCACATTAATTCAGCAATATAAACTCTAAACATTCGTATGATCAATATCCATATGCCAAAATCATTCATCATCCCCAAGATCTATATCACTCAAGTCATTTTCATCTTCTAATATCACAACTTCTTTCTCCCTTGATCCAATATCTTCAAATTCATCCTCATCTAATATGGATTTTCCTGTTTTATTGATCTTGGTATTCAAGTTTCTTGGACCTATAAGTTAAAAAAAGAAAGAATAAGTTTTAGTTCTAAACTTCTAATTATTCTTAGTTCATTTCTAGATATAAATGATTACCTCTCTTCCTTTTCTTACTTGGAGCTCTTCATCAACTCGCAAACACTCATGCACATCCATCCATGAGGAATCAATAGGTAAACATAGGTCTTCTTTTTCAATAATCTATTCATCATCTAATTCAATATCCGACAAACATATGGGATGATAGTATCCCCCTTCTCTTCTCGACTTTTTTGCCTCATCTCAAGTTGGAGATTATATTTGACATTCTGAAATTTGGAAGAAATAGGATAGTTTCTTATCTTATTATTATGAGGTTATTAACCTCTATAAATACACATGAGTCAGCTACATATTTTAGGAAATGCAGACTGCTAACCCTAAAAACAGATCCCTATAATTACGGGATTAATTAAACATAAATGATCCTAATAAAAACAACACACAACTGTTGCATGAATATAGCACATCAAATATAAAGACATCCTAAAATTACGTCACATCAATTACTGCTGCACAAATCACGGTTTTTGACACTCCCCCTCAAGCTGGTGAATAGGTGTTTTCCATTCCCAGCTTGGATATAATTCCTTCAAAGTTACTGCAGTTCAGTCCCTTGGTGAGGATGTCTGCAAGTTGGTTCTGAGTAGACACATATGTGCAAATCATGCCACTGTCAAGTTTTTCCTTGATAAAGTGTCTATCAACTTCAATATGTTTAGTTCTATCATGTTATACCGGGTTGTGGGCTATGCTAATTGCCGATTTATTGTCACAGTATAATCTCATAGGTTCGTCCCACTTTATCTTGAAGTCTTCCAATATAATCTTCAGCCATAGAAGTTCACATATTCCGTGAGCCATTGCCCGAAATTCCGCTTCAGCACTTGATCTAGCCACTACACTTTGTTTTTTACTCTTCCAAGTGACTAAGTTTCCACCAAGGAAGGTACAGTATCCCGTGGTTGATCTTCTATCTACAACTGACCCTGCATAATCCGCATCTGTATATGTTTCAAGACTTACACTCTTGTTTCGTTTGAACAAAATTCCTCTTTCGGGGGTTCCTTTTAAGTACTGAACAATTCTAAGGGCAGCTTGTAGATGAGCTTTCTTTGGTTGGTGTATAAATTGACTAACTAGACTTACAACAAAAGCAATGTCTGGTCTAGTATGAGATAAGTAGATAAGCCTGCCCACAAGTCTTTGATACATCTCCTTGTCCACAGCAATATCCTCCTCCATACTTCCCAATTTTATATTTGGATCAACTGGAGTGTTTGCTGGTCTGCAACCTGTCTTCCCTATTTCTTTAAGCAAGTTAGTAATATACTTTTGTTGAGATATAAAGATCCCTTTCTTGGAATGAGCCACTTCAATTCCCAAAAAATATTTAAGTCTCCCTAGCGTCTTGATCTCAAATTCAGTAGTAAGACATTCACTTAACACTTGTTGTTCCTGTTGTTGATCCCAAATTGGGTCCTTTTTATAAAATATTCACCTAAATTGGTTTGTTTTAAAAATATTTATCTAACTGGTCTATTGTGATTGTTGATTAGGTCAAATCGCAATTCTGAATTGCGATTTTACCTCCATGTAAGATTTTTGGCAACGTGACTGCCATGTAACTGCTAGAAACCTAGCATTTAATGACCATAAAACTGTAGGTGCCATTTGCAATTTAATGGTGACAGAAGCACCATCTTGAAACTCGGTTTTGACCCTTAAAACTGCAATTTTGACATGCGGTTTTAAGGGGATGGTCTCATCTGACATTGTAGTGTTGATATATGGCAATTGTTTATGGAACCAAGTTGAGGTTGGCTGTTGGCTTGTTGCCTTGTTGGGATATGAACTTGAGTAGGGACTGCGTTCTTTATCATTTTTATTTGTATCTTTGAATTAAATGCACATTAGTCAACCTATGCTAGCTTTATTTGATGTTTGTCTGGAATTCATCTTTTCAATTTTCCATATTATACTTTGAATGTCTAATCAACAATGGCCATATACTTTGCGGTCCATGATAAAACAACTGAAGGAAGCATTTACATTATATATATTATATATGCAAAACCCCACTTAAAATTGCAAGTCATAGCTACAGTTTTAAGGGTCAAAATTGAGTCCTAAGAGGATTCTCGCCGACTGCCATGGAATGGCGATTGTGTTGCGGGTTTTCCATGACTTTTCATTGTAACCACTATTGGCTTCACAATATTGTGGTGAATGAGTATACCCAAAATTGAGGCACACATGAGCTTTCCAAACAAGCCCATAGCTTTTAAAATTTTTTTTTTTTTTTAAATGGGTTCGATTGGACAACCTGATAGGGGTGTTCATCGGTTCAAGTCAATCCGACGAATTTGACAATCCGAACTGAACCAAATAATTTGGTTCAAATTTTTCGCTTGATCGGGTCTGACCTGAACCAAATCGAACAGAAATGACCTTGTTCGGTTCATTTTGTGGTTTCTGCACTTTAAAACCCTCATCCAACCTAAACCACACAAATATATATTATTAATTTTTTTTTATATTTTTAACTTACTAATTTTTGTTATATAACTTTAAATACATTGGACTTTGCTTGTATTACTTTGTTAACTTTGCTTGTCTTGGGTTGTTAACTTTACTTGTATTGAGCTGCTTTATATATATGCAATTTTTTGTTTGTATGGTATATAGGCTAGCTTTAGTAATTTAGTTTGACTAATTTGATATATATGAAATACTTGATATTTTGTTATAAAATTATGAAGTTAATAAATTAGCTTAAACAGGTTTTTTGTCCCTAAAGTTTCACCAAAAATCACTTTTGATCTTTGAAATTCAAAGATATTTTTTTAGTCGCTGAAATTAATTTATTTTTTTGTATTAATGTTGTCTGTTTATAAGTTTCAATGTATTGGTTGTGCCGGATGTGAAATTGAAAATTGAGAGGATTAGGGTTGAAAAGGAAAGTGATTCATGACTACAAAAATATGCTCTTTGTCAGTAATTTTTTAACATCATTAACTGGAGAAGAAAGACTAAAAGTGAATCAAGGACTAAAAAAATTATTTTTGTCTAACAGTCTTGCTGAATCCTCTTCTGGACCTAATGTCTCAACGACTTGCATTTCTCAATATGGAGAAAGTCAAAATCGATAGATTGTTGACTCTAGTGCTTCAGACCATATCTCTGGAAAGCGAAGGCTAGGAACAGACTCAGCATGCTCCAGCGACTCTGGCGAAGGTGAAACAAAGACAAACAGACATTGTTTGGCCGGCGTAGGGAGCTCACATGCCGTCTAGAAGGTGAGAAGGTAACTGACATGTGAGAGTGCATGGAGAGGGCTACGGAGAAGTGACTTCTTGGGTTGGGTTGTGTGGGTGGAGTTGCACCAACCCTGAACACGCCGAACAAAAATCACCGGCAATGACAGCGACAATGGTAGACAACCAACTGTGACTTTAGACTTTTAGAGCGCGATCGTTCCCGCTCTGATACTAACTTGAATATAGGAAAATAACTTGAGGGGTTAACTCACACTCAACATACTTTGTATTTTACTTTTATTTTTATCATGCTTGTTTCTTTGAGATGATTAAGAATATAGTTCTTTTCCCAAGAAGCATCTTAAGGATCCCATATCTTTTTGAGTGTGCTATGTCCATTCCCAAGAAGTATCTTAAGGATCCTGAATCTTTTATTTCAAATTTTGCAAGAAGAGCCCCCTTTAACTTATTCATTTTTGTAAGTCATCTCTTGTGAGATTTTCTTTTTACACCCGAGTTTTCTTCTGTATCCCCCATATTTTCAAAAACATTTCTCATTCCTAAAATACCCCATTTCTTGCACCCTTTCTTCTCGGGTACAGCATGACTCCTGCACCCTAAAACAAAGGAACAACCTCATACTAGCCAAATACGGATAATGCAATCCGAAGCATATGCTCATGCAATTCCAATCAAGCAATCCGTATCAATCGTCATTGTCACTACCCAAACTAATGCAGATTGGGTGATATGGAGTTGAAACGATACATTGCAGATCAAATGATTTGTAACTATAGTCTTAAGTATGAAGGAGGGGGTGGTGCCGGTAGAGATGAGGAAGGGGAAGGAGCTCCTCAACAGTGTGTTGGCTCGGGTTGGTGGGGAGGACGGCCGGATCTTGGATGTCAAAGGCAGTGTTTGGTTGGATTGGCGGTGTTGTCCTCAGCGGGATCTTGGTGTAGTTTTCACAAAAGTGCAAGCACTTCATTATCTGCATCTCCTTGACAAGCCCCAACACCTTCACATGCGATTTGTTGGAGAACACGCGAAAATACATGTTGCAGTTAAGGGATAAAAAAATTCGAACGATGAAGGCTTCAGTGGACATCTCAGAGAGCAAGTGCACATGAAGGCTTGTGTGCACTCACTGCTTTTCTCTTTTCTTTGCTTTGTTCTCTGCGAAGACCAAAACCACTGTCCTATTTGATAATGTGTGGTCAAGTATAAAAATTACGAATCAGATCTACTCTACGAACTTCACCTAAAAAAGATATACTCTACGGATCCGGTATAAACATTACAGATCAGGCACTCAAAGAGTTCCAGGTAGCTCAATCCAAAATGTATCATTAGCCACAGATTTTATTTATGTTATGAATGCGTCAATCTGGAACACATTACGGAACATGTAATCTGGAATGTGAAAGATAAACATTCCGTATTACTTTATCCCCAACATTAGTGGAGGGTAGTTTTGAAATTAATTAATTTTTAAAATTTTTGGGAGTACAGGATGTTAGAACACACTCAAAATACAGAGAGGAATAGGGAGAGAGAGTAAAAAAAGGGTTGAATCTGAAATTTTATTTCTCATTGTGTCGTATCACGTTACAATGACACTATTTATAGTCCTCAGTTAGTAGTAATTAGTTAACATCCCACTAACTACCTAACTAAAGTTATGTTTGAATCTCCGTTTAAAACAACGTTGAATCACCTATTTAGCTTGGTCATGTTGAATTGTCTTGGAATGTGCAATAACATATAACAACTAACTAAATTAGTTACAACACTTCCCCTTAATTCAGTTTAGTAATACACTGCACTCTATCAGGTCTCTCATCAACTTGAATCAATCAGCCTTGAGAGGCTTTGGTAAAATAGCAGCCACCTGTTCATTAGTACTGCAATATTTCAATTCTAGTTTCCCTTATTGACTTGATCTCTTAGGAAGTAAATCGTGTCTCAATATGTTTGCTCATTCATTAGCAACAGGGAAGCTTACTATTAACATCTTCACAGGAAGTGGCTTCCTCTAATGATGTTACAGGCCTTTTTCCTCCTTGATGTCTTGTAATCTCATCCGCATCATCCTACTCATCTTGATCTTCAACCTCCTCTAAGTATAAATCTTTTTAACCTTGTTTTTCTTCTTAGGCTTCTTTCAATTGTTATTTAGCATCCTCTGGTGTTTTCCTCCAAGTATTCTCATCCTCCCTTAATTCCCATTTGATGATTTTTTGCTTTAGTAAATTCTGTACTAGTTGTTTTTCCACAAAAATGACATTGTTTCATTGGTTAGAAGATGCCAGTCTTGGGTAGAGATGATTTTTCATGCATGTGGTAGAGAAGAATGGGTCACTAAGTTTTACCTAGAAACTAAATGAGTCACTAAGTTTTACCTAGAACTAAAAGTGTTAAATCCCCCAAACATGACTAGTGTCAATCATGAAGTAGCTACTATGGTCACAATGACAAAAGAAGACAGTTTTTTTAGTAGCATAGGACTACTTCGCCCAACTTTGGTTTGATCGTGCCACCATGCTTTGCTATTGACAATCTCCAGTGAACTTAGAAAATATTCTTAGATACTTAAATGGCTGGCTATTTTAAGAATAAGCTAAGATATATGCTCAAGGACATAGCCACAATACCTCATTACCCTTCCCCAAAAATTATTAAAAAAATTTAAAACTATATTATTGGGGAGTATATAGTTATGTACTTACTAATGTATATGCTTGGTATGTCTGCCTATCAACGCATGGTCTTAAAATCATGAAATCTCAACTGCTGGCTGAAATTCCCTTGTGTTCCACGTTGTCAACAGTTCATTTAATAATATTTAACAACCTGCTGACGTTAGAATCTTGAGACACAACTATAGGTTTTAAACTTTTAATTAAGCAACTCAGCCATATATCGTTCATTGAGTTACTAGTCGATGAATTGCTTTTTCTTGTGTAGTCCTTGGACTGCTACTATACATTCTGCATGTGTTGAAAACCATTTTATAAATTTGCACATAAATTCATATAAAACACGGCATAATGTGGAAAACCGGCTTACCATTCCAGGAGGACCAGAGAAGAAGTGGAGAGCATTTGAGAGGCTCTGATACTGCAGTTGCTGAAACTTGCATGAAGGTGAATTTCACAACGTAGAGCACAAATGCATTAACACTAAGTATGTATGCAGATTAGGATCACTATCACTGCATTTTGTTGAAAGTGTCATGTACAAAATTGTCTGACTGAATTTGGTTCTAGCAGGCTCTAGATATTTCTTCTCAGAAAGCTGATGAAGATAATGTGAAAGTTGAACAGAATACTGTGAATGATTTGGCCAAAGAGATGGATCTGAAGTGTTAAGCAACATAGGTTTTAACTGATTGGTGAACAGTTGAATAGTTTTCCATTTATGCTGTCGCATTTCCAAATTAATTGAGATGTGGCTGCTGCTTGTTTCCATCATGGTTTTCATTGTATACGTGGAGTTGCATTTTCCTGATGTAAGGGGGAAGTTTGCAAATTTATATTGGTTTTATCACGTCCCATGGTTTTTTACTGTTGCATAACATCTTGTTACAGAATAGTAATTAGGTTATTACGTGCTATTGTTGAACAGATTTATTTTTTCTTATATTTGTTTATCAGTGTATAAAGAAAATGACTAACGCATTGAATGTTTAAAATACCAATAAGGCAATAACTTTCGGTTAATAAGGAAAATTAATGTAGTGATGGGTGAAATATAAAATTAACTTTTGTATTCGTATATCCTTATTAGTAGACAGTAGTACAAAAGTCGTTATTAATTTCTACGTTTCTTAATTCCTAATTTCCTATGAGCTATAAAGATTAAATGATTAGTTTAATGTTAACAAATAAGTCCTTATATGCATAAAAGAAAATAAGTCCTTATATTTTAACAATTATTATTATTATTAGAGAGATGTTAATTACATTTTGGTTGAAATTTATTGGAAATTATCATTTTTTAGTTTTACTTTCAAATTAAAAGAAAATTATAAACGAGAAGTGTGATCCATCGATTCTTTTTATAAATTTCAGTCATAAAGAGAGTATTAATGTTGAGTGTTACTAGCACTTCTCTTATTATTATTATGGTATAACATAGGAAAGTAAGATTTATACATGGAAAACTTATTAAAAAATATTTATAGGAACATATTTTTCAAGGAATCTATTTTTCAAATGGATATCAAATAAGGAAAATTTGAATAATTTGAGTAATTTTTCAATCATGATTTTCAAGAAACTCAACTTCTCTCCTTCCAAATGTTTAGGGATAACAAAAAAATTTATGGATGGTATAAATGGATACCAGTTATTTGTGAGTATGAATTTTTTCTATTCACTCCTTAATGAGCATAAATATGAGTATCATAGTATCTATACCTGCTAAAGATAAATTATTATGTATATTTAAGTTGAAAAAATAGTATGTTTGTAATTGTACATATCAACTCTTTCTCTCTCTTCTAATATTTCTCTTTCCTATGAGTTGATGTGTACAATTTCATCTCAACTATTAATTTTCAATGACTGATATTTGTTCCCCTTACTCTCATATAAGATATTTTACTCTCATATGATGTGTCATCTCTCTCTCTCTCTATATATATATATATTATAATAATCTATTTTTAGATCTAACTAATCTAGTAAAAAATAGTATAATTTTATTTCTAGATTTTTCAACAAATAAATTAATTTGATAAAACTTCTTTTAAAAAATATATTCTTTTTAAAAATACTTGTGAGTATATGTGGATACATGCAGGTACTAAAAAACTTTGCAGATATTTCTATAACAAGTACATGATAGGTATTTAATGAGTAATGAATTTTTGTGTCTGGTAATGGCTAACCTATACCCGTATCCGTATCCGTCCAAAATTCCTAAATGTCCCTTAAATCTAAGGACTTAGTTATAATTTAATTAATTTCTTAATAAAGTAGACTAATTGTTAGATTGACATCTTTGTAGGTGAGTGTTATGTATTATTATTTGCAATTCTTAAATTGATCTAATCTACATAATGTTGAGATTTAATGTCATGCGTTATCGGTGTTAAATAATTTTACATTGTCATTTAATCACAATATATCATTTATATAACTTTTGTTAATTAAGAGTGATTGTGATTGAATTATAATATAAAACTTTACTCGGGCTTACAATCTCGCAGCTTGAGCCTATGACCACACCATTTACAATGGGCATTTGATTTTGCACCCATCTATACCTCCAAATCTAGTTCAAGAATAATACCTATCTATACCTACAAAGGGCTCTTTTTTTCCCCGTTTTCAAATGAGTGATTTTCATTGAAGTTATCGATGATGGGAAGTTATGATGTGTGTTTGGAAGTTGTGAAGGTATCATCACTAGCTATTTTTCATCTTACAAGTAAATGCTTTTTTTATTGGGATAAACACGAGTTGAGTTAGGTTGGGTTTAGTCAAACCAAATACATAATTCAATTATAACACATCTGGTCAGTTGGGTTAATTTGAGTCACAATTTTAAAAAATATTTTTAAAAATGAATGATTAAAACATTTTTTGTTAACTTTTTTAGAATATTTTTTTAAAAAAATTGGCTATATTATTATTGTGACATAAAAATAAACAAGAAATTTTCAGTTACAAATTAATATCAAAATTAAAACAAATTAAAACTAACAGAACTAAATTGTCAAACAATAATAACTAAGGGAATATTTGTTCAAAATAAAAGTAAATACAATTTGTCTAAGCTAACAAAGTCATAAAAATAAAATTTGTGGGGGGTTTATGATCTTAAAAACTGTCCGTAGGTGGGTGTTTTAGTAGTCCAAATCTTGAGTTTTATGTTTTTATGGGTCAAAGTTCATTGAGATTTGGAAAATGCGGGCCAACGTTCGTTACTCCTGGATTAAGCTTCACTCGAGCACTTTCTATCTACACATAACACCTCAAGTGCGTTAAGGATAGAGCACTAACCCACGAGATTTAACAAAAACATAGTTAAAAAATAATTAATAATTTAATACTATGATTGGGTCGAGTTGGGTTGCATCTTAAGTTTAACTTATGGGAATTTGAATTAACACCTTCCATAATTTAAAGTAATACATACTCCTATGGTAAAACACTTATATATCTTTCATTTTATCTCTACAAGTTATTGTCGAAGAACAATTTTTTTTACTCTCTGGCAACCGAAATTTTTTTTTCTCTCTGGCAAATGAATTTTTTTTTACTCTTTGGCAATTGTTTGCCAAGGAGTAATAGAAAAGATAAAAAAATAATAACTATACTAAAAATGTAATTCATTAATAAATTAAATTACTATATTAAAAAAAAAAGAAATTAAATTACTCTACTAAAAATAAAAAAATTAAATAAATATATTACATGTAATTAACTACACAAACCAAATATTTAATTAAATATGTAATTCATTAAGTAAATTAATATAATAAATATGTAATTATTATAATAAAAATAATAAATTAAATAACTATATTAAAAATAATAAATTAAGTATATTAAAAATTAATTAAATTACTGTACTAAAAAATAAGAAATTAAATTAATATACTAAAGAAAATAAATTAAATAACTATGCTACATATAATTAACTACAATAACCAAATATTTAATTAAATAATTATACTTAACATGTAATTAATTAAATAAATTAATATAATAAAAAAATAATAAATTGAATGAATATATTAAAAATAATAAATTAAGTACACTAGAAATTAATTAAATTACTATACTAAAAAAAGTAAGAAATTAAATTACTGTACTAAAAAAAAGAAATTAAATAATTATACTACATGTAATTAACTATAACCAAATATTTAATTAAATAATTATACTAAACACGTAATTCATTAAGTAAATTCATATAGTAAATATGTAATCACTATAATAAAAAATAATAAATTAAATGAATATATTAAAAATAATAAATTAAGTACACTAAAAATTAATTAAATTACTATACAAAAAATAACAAATTAAATTACTATGCTAAAAAAATAAGAAATTAGATAACTATACTATATGTAATTAACTACACTAACCAAATATTTAATTAAATAATTATACTAAACACATAATTTATTAAGTAAATTAAGATAATAAACATGTAATTATTATAATAAAAAATTAATAAATTAAATAATTATACTAAAAATAATAAATTAAGTAGACTAAAAAAATAAGAAATTAAATTAGTATACTAAAAACAAAAACTAATTAACTATATTACATGTAATCAACTACATTAATCAAGACGTGAGGAGAGAAAGAGCTAAGGGTGAGTGCAGAAAATGAGATGAGGAGAGAGGAGAGAGAGTGTGAACGGAGAAAATTATGTAAAGGAGAGCGAAGAAAGAGGGAATTAAGGATAAAATAGAAATTTAGGAAAAAAATTTTAAATAGTAGGTGTTAATTCAAGTAAGGAGTAATGCTAATTGAAATGAATGTTTGTTTGTTAAATTGGGTAGATTGAATTTTCGCATTGTCCGGCCCAATTAACACTCCTATTTAATCTATATGAAATTATGTAATTGTTTGTGTTCTTTAGATATGGCAAGATGTGAAAAAGAAAGGCACAAATATGGATTTTATATGTGTTGGGAAGTGTTTTATTTTTGTTTCAAATGATGTTTTCATTATAATAATTTTTATGAAGAAATCTAAAAGATTAAATTACACGGTTATAAAAACTGGGACAAAAAGAATAATTAAATTTATATTATAATTTTATGAGCCTAATTTTTATTTATTATTAGTATATCATTTTTATATTTGATTGAATGATAATGTGAAAAGTTAATATTTTACAATCTACAAATTTATGATTGGATAAAAATATAAAAATTTAACTTTATTAATTAAATTCTAATTTTATTTTTTATACTCAATTGCTGAAATTTCCTAAACCTCTTGTTATTTCTTACGTGAAGGAGGTTTAGTAGATTCTAAAAATAGAGTGATGGAAAAGGAAATGAGATGGAACGTGGGGCACCACAATAGAAGAGATAAGTCTAAGGGTGTGTTTAACAAAACTAGATATAAAATTAGTTGAAATATGAAAAGCTAACTGAAAGCTAAAGACTAGCTAAAAATTGAAAAACTAGTTGTAAATGTTTCATAAAACTAGCTGAAGGTTGTAAAATGATAAATAATGACATAATTAATAATTAAATTAAGAATGGTGTATTTAAAATAATTATAACATATTTTAATAATATAAATTAATTACATAATTAAATTATAAATTTCTATAATTACATATTTAAATTATAATTTTATCTAATTATATATTTAAATTATATACTATTATAATTATATATTTAAAATATAATTTTCTCTTAAACATATAAATTTTAAATTACATATTTAAATTAAAATTTTCTATAATTATATATTTAATTATAAATTATTATAATTACATTAATGAATGAGAGAAAAATTGTATCATACGAGGAAAGAGAATTAGTAGGAGACAATATATTAATTAATGAATGATAAAATTGTAAAAGAAAACTAGCTAGTTGTTGAAAATAAGAGTCTTTTAAAAAAATTACTTGAAGTTGTTTTTTTTTTAAAAAAAAACTTGTAGCTCCTAAAAAACTCTTAACTTTTTGTTATCCAAATGAAGTTGAAACTATTTCAGCTACCATTTCAACTAGCTTTCTAACTAGCTAAAATGACAAATTAAACACACTCTAAGAAAGTTTGCCACAGGAGAGAGACCCTTCATAGAAGCTAGAATATGAGCTCTCTGGAAGGAGAACTCTATGATTAAGGAGAGAAAAATTCTCACACAAAACTCAAATATTACTAATGATCAATTATTTTTATAAGAGGTGTGATGTGGTCTACTTATATGCTAGACTAAGCTAGGTTAGGCTAACTAGGCCATAGTCAAGTGCAACCTATGGTTAAGCTAACTAGGGTCAAGCTAACCTAACCACGGTACACTAACTATGGTTGTTTAACCTACCTATACACTCACCCACAAAATAGTTTAAATACATTAAACATGCTTAAAGTGTGACTAGGGGTGTAGTAGAAATAGGAGGTGAAAATATGAATTTCCCTTTATCCAAACATGTTTAAGTGCATTTAGTCATTGTAAAGTGTGATAGGGTGCACCAATAAAAAGGAGTATGAATAGTAATTATGTTTTGGAGTGATAACTAGGGGTGACAAAATGAGACAAACTAAGCAGTTGACCCACTCTTATTTTGGCGGGAAAATATAGTGTTTTTGGTCCATTAGTCCGCTTTGCCCTATCCTGCCTAACATGTCAATTTAGCGGGCCAAATGCGAAGAGGGGTAGGATGACCCACAAACCGATCAATATTATGTTTTATTTTTAAAATATTATATAATTTACATAAATTAATGAAAGAATTATAATATTTAAAACATACAATAATTTTTTAAGTAGATTTTATAAAAATGACTTTGCTAGAAAAATAATATAAACTTTGTCATAAATTTATTATTTACATTTTGTAAAATTGAGACATTGTCGAAGAAATAAAACTAGTTATGCAAGATTTACTTTTTGGGATTTTCTATTTATTTTCTAAAATCATGACTTTTTGTTGAAAAAATAAAAATGTGTTTTTTAAATAAAATTTTATATTAGTTTTTAAAAAGAAATGAAAAAACTTTGGCAGATTCTTTTAGCATGTCCTCATTTTCTACTTGCACCCTAGCATTTACAATTTCTACAAAACTCCAAAACACTTTCACCCTCTTTTACCTTAAGTTTTTTATAGAGAATCACCCAGTTTTACGGATGCACGCACACCTTTGTCACCTCTTCGAAAGAGTATGTTGCCTTCTCCATTGTGTACCTCACTCACACAAGTGAGTTCTTTATATGGCTTCAGATGAACTGATCCAAAGTTCTTTTTATTTGTGACTTTTCTTATATGTTTACCATTGTTTCTGCCTTCCATGTTTGAATGTTGTGTTGGGTTTTCTCCATGTTCGTCTCGCATCTTGTTAACGCATTTCTCCATTTTGAATGTGGATGTCTATTTCTTTTTTTCAACATTCTAAATCAACTGATTCAAAACACCTTAAATTGTGTATTTTGGATCAATTGATCCTAGATATACAATTATAGACTTATATGAATTTATAGGTAATTTTGTATAGATTGAAATGGAAAGTTATAAGTGAGGTTTTTCAAGTATGTAAATATTAATAGATAAAGAGAACAAGAAAAAACATGTTGAATTTTACATTCTAAGAAAACATTAGTCAAGTTGAAAAACGTATGTTAGTAATTCAATTTTGGTAGTGAATCATGACTGCTCTGCCTACTATTCAAAATTTGCTTGTCTACATGTATTCTGCTACAGTCATTTGTTGTATCATGGATCTTTATCACACCTTTTTCCTCAATCCCTTTATCTCTCTTGCTAGTATATTTTAAAGAGCATCATATTCACTTGATGCTAATATATTATGGTTTATATTACAAGAAGTTTCTATTTGCTTTGCAAATAAGGGTGAGGGTATGTTGGAATTTTCCAAAATATTGTAAACGTTGAGGGTGTGAATTGTAAATAAGGGATGCTAAAAGAACTTCCAAAAACTATTTTTCCAAATTTTGGTGGGTTAGCCTACTAGCCCGCCAACCTGCCTAATGGCGAGGCGGACCAAACTATTTGACTTGCCCTTACTACGACAAGTCAACCCTTCTCCTCTCATTTTTGACAGGCCAAAGACCCATTTTACCACCCCTTGTAAAAAGATGTGTAACTTTTTAAAGAAGGGGAGTGAACTAATCATCACACCCAAACCCAATGAGGAATCTTTCTCATCCTACACAAGTCATGTTGACTATAGTACTCTTTAGAAAAGGTTGACCAAAATACAAGGTAAAAAAAAATGTTAACTATAAAAGTCAACCCACAGAAAATCAACAAAATATGTAAATGTACCGTAAGCCTAATATATATTGTGAAAGATAAAAAAGTCTTCATGAATCTTCCAAAAGGTTCTTGAGCCAAATTGCTTCACAATCTTCTTTTATATCATTCTATTTTAAAAACAAATACTTATATATGTAGTTGGACTGATTATAATTTTCTCACTCTTTTACTTCTTTAAAATAGTGCAAAATGAAATAAAATAATTTAAAAATATATTTATAAATAATTTTATTATAGTAAATAAAACGTAAAATTACATTGTCAACAAAAAAATAAAATTAGTCTAACTATAAATGATAAATAAATAATTTTACTTTATTATATTTTTATTAAGAAAATCATTGAGGTCAAAATTTAATCATATGTAAACTTTTCACTCCTTCCTAAAAGTATATTATATAGAAAATGAACTAAATCCTATCCTACTTAACGTGTGTTGCCATCTTAGTTACACTCTTTTATTCTTTATAATATTGTACACAATAATATTTTGGGAGTTTCTCCCTACATAATCATACATAATAATTTTTTTACAATATCCTTCACTTAAAAAATTGCTTGCGTTGAAATTTGTTGAATAATAAAATCAATATTATAAAATCAATTGAATTTCATCTTAATTCTAAAACCAAACAAATTTAGATTTATTTGGATATCTTTAAAATTAAAAAAAGGAGTGAGTTCTTTTTATTTAAACCAACAATAATAATAGTTTTAACTAAAAATCATGAACGATGACTTAATGCTAGATTTTGATGCAAAAATTAGTATTCTTTATTGTTAATTTCAAATTAAAAAAGAAAGGGAATCTTAAATGGGATGTAATTGAATTTGTTCATAAAGGTTAATGAAAACAAGTAACTTCAATGATTAAAAGTGTGTAAAGGAATAAGAATGCAAAGTAATTGTGGTAAAGCATTCATCATTTGTTCGACATAAGAGTGTATTGTTAAGTCAGTAATGTGACACCATCTCATGAGCTAAGTTGCATTGGTTGGGCCAATGATAACTCTATCAATGACAAAGTTCTTGCCATAGCGTGTAAGAAACTCTACAGTTTAAGAATAAATGGTCACCTGTTTCCATTGTTGTGTCACACCCTCACAAGCCTTTTCTTAGGGACATAAGATCTTTCGTTTCAGCAGGTTCATCCTTGTTGGTAATTTGTCTATGTCCAGTTGTGATGCAATCTTGGATTGCTCCTCGCATGATATTTCTTTTTGTAAGGTTCCTTGTTGAAGAAGATGTAGATGGAGAGATAAGAAATGTGGTAAGAAGCGCGACTTCAATGGAAGATAAGCCAAGGATTGCAGAAGTTTGCTATAAGGGAAGAAACCCTGGATAAAAGTCATAGAAGAAGTCTTAAGAGTAGAGAGAAAAAAGCACTCTAAAAAATCTCACATAAAGGTGTTTGTATTAAAATGGTCAAAGTTGACTTACAAGAGTGAGGTGAGTGTTATTTATAGACTAAGGAGTGGGGGTAGACATCCAACTAGAGTTAAGGTGAGGATAAAGCTAGATCCAAACATGGCCCTAGATTAGTAGGTGTATGTTCCCTCATGTGACATTAGATCCTAAAATAGTGGATCTAGTTCTCTTAATTCAAATTCAAATTTGATTATGAGACAAGTATATGCCACATAGGAAATAGAATGAAAGTGGTGCCACATGGAGGGAACATGTGAGTCTCATATGTTACTCATGCACATGTGCATGTTAAGGAGGTATGAAAATCAAACAAGGGGCTTGTGGGAAGCAACTACACCTCCACTTGCCTAACAAAATGGCCCATCTTCAAACAAGGGGCTTGTGGTAACATACATTTTACATAAATAACTAATGGCACTCCATGCCCAATTACAAGGTGAAATGGTTGAAATACAAAAGGCCTTAAAAATGGCTATAAGAACTCACAGAATTACTAAACAAACTACACAATATTTACAAACAAATTTTAGAGACTATGGCCTAAAGTATCTTCATAAAGCTCCATCCCAACCATGTCTTATCCCAATCCTCCTAGCCAAGAGTCTTTGCAAGGTTAGATGGTATCATCTCCTCCCCCTTGGAGAGGATTTGACCTCAAATAGAGGTCTTTTTTCCTCTTCTTCCAATCCTATAAGAAGATAAGTAATATAGTCAACAGGTGTAGAATTATAAGAGTGAGGAGGGTAAAAGGTCTATGGTGTAGCCCTTTATGTTTGGGGTAGTGGAGGTAGTGCATGGGCCTCCATATAATATTTCCCCAACTTACACCTAATGCACTAAGCAGTAGCCTCACATAGTTGGAAATGGGTGGAGAGGTTGTATTGGGTGCATTGGAACATTCATTTTGGAAGGCTAAGTAAGTCTTATCCTTTTGTTCATCCTAAGAAAGAGTGATGGGCTTATGGGTGGACCATTCTTGCATGGTTTCTTGAAGTTGAACTTGAGATTAATTTGAGTTTAAAAAATTTGGGGCCCAATCTATTGTTCAACTATGGTGGTCTCATTTTCAAGTTGAGTTTGAGGTTGTGGTGCATTGTGCTCAATGGTGATGCGCACAACCTCAACTTCTACTTCTTCAATGGAAGAATCAACTTCAATAAGATCCTCCTTGGATTCTAAGGGGCAATCCTCTTGAACGTCATCTTTTCCTTCCATTTCTCCCAAATCTTGAACTTGATATGCCTAATCAAGCTCAATGGATGATGGTTCGAGCTTAACACTTGAGAGTGTATGCAATGGTGCCTCTATGAGTTAAAGGTAGAGAT
Source organism: Psophocarpus tetragonolobus (assembly GCA_037954015.1). Taxonomy (NCBI): domain Eukaryota; kingdom Viridiplantae; phylum Streptophyta; class Magnoliopsida; order Fabales; family Fabaceae; genus Psophocarpus; species Psophocarpus tetragonolobus. Next base: position 71,990 of record CM075688.1, read on the forward strand.
GTTGCTCAAAGAGGATGTTATATTTAAAGTCCATTTTTGTAGAAAAATTGCTCTCCTTTTGTAACAGCCTAATTTTCATAAAGAAGGTATCTTTAATTATTTTAAATTAATTGAATTAGTTAATGGAAATTTAGTTATTTATTATAATTAATTATCTCAAAGAAGCTAAAGTATATACATATTGCCAATAGAGAAAAGAATAAAATAAATATTTTCAGAAACAATAATAATAAGGAAAGGTATATTTATATTATTAGTAGGGATTTATATATTATAAGTTAAAGGGATTAAGTGAGAAGATAAATGAGTTGGATCGGATTGACCCATTAAGGTTGTTATATGGCAAGGGAAGAAGAGGCATGATGGATCTTGCCACATTTTACCTTAGAGTTTCTGGAAGTTGGACAAAAAAAAGAAAAAGAAAAAGGAGATGCCATAGAGAGAAAAAAGAAATGGGAGAGAAAGTTATTCCCGCTCAATCTCTATGCAGCTTTCTTAATATTATCACTACGAATTCGTTAACCGTTGGATCAGACTTGCAATTGGACAGTAGGTTTCAAACGTATGACGCTAAATTCTGACTGTTCATATCTACATTTAGAGCTATGGTTTGGGAGAAAACAACATCGCAATAAAAGCTCTATTTTGGTAAGGGTTCGTCATATCAAAAAAGGAAAATCTTCGTTTGTCCTTGTTTCTTCATCGAGGTAAGGGGGTGAGAAATTATCTCTCATGTGACATGTGTAGGAAAAATGGGTAGTGAAGCAATCTTTAAGCTTCAATAGGTTTATGTATGTCATTAAAGGGTTAGGAACACCCGCAGTGAGTGCTAATAATATATTTTGTGCATGATTGTGTGAATATATTGTTGGTCTCGATTATCATTATATTTTTTTATTTGAATAACAAGAATATTTTGATTTTTCTAACTCCTTGATATTTAGTGTTCATGAATATTAAGTAATAAAGGTCTGTATTAATTTTGTTGGATTAGTGGTTAGAGGTTATCATTGATTAATCATTGTTTGGTGTGCTTGTTTATCACTAAATTTGGTGTGTTGGTTCATACGATTATGAATTATGGGATGATTTTCCAAATTAGAATTTATGTGTGGTTGGTCTAATGTAATGATGTATTTTGTTAATTGAAGATGTGTTTTAATGAGACACAAGAGAATTTGAGATTCAAGTGTGGTTGATACTCGTAACTAATTATTAGGTATTTGTATCAATTTATTTTATTAATTAGGGGATATGTGTTTGAGTTATATATAAGAGAAATTGGGGTTTATATGTGTTTGGTGTTCCTGAATAGTTATGAGATGTTTATATTAATTTATTTTGCTAGATTTTTGGGAGTATATGTGCAACATTAGATTATTTTGATATAAAGATCATGTTGGCATTGATGTTTTTCCCATTTTATATTACCCTTGAGACCTATTGGGATTTTTAGGAAAGGGATTAGAAAATAAGTACCAAAAGAAGAGGATTTTGGAACGGGGAAAGACAGGAAGGCAAACGGGGAAGACTGATTGCTGCACAGGTCTGCTTTAGAAATGGATAACATTGACTTGTGTTAGATGAGATTGACTTGTTTATTTGTTTCTATATAAGAAATAGGGTAGTGGTGGTGAATCCTAAGACTCCCTATGGATGAACTTTGTGTTAGATGTGATTGACTTATTTGTTTGTTTCTATGAATGGTATTGATGATTAAACAATGAAGAACTTCAATTAAATGATTGATTAATGTGATGGTTGAAAGATTGCTATGTTACTTGAATTGTTTTCTTTATAAAAAGAATCAGGTGTTAGGTGTTGGAGGTTTTCTTCCATTGAGAGAATTGACGACAACATTGATTGCAATTATGGGGTATGGTGATAATAAAAAAAAGGATAGAGAAGTAGAATGTTTGAGGGTTTGAACTTAGAATTATATTTTAGGAACCTTGTAAGTTGAATACTTGTTATCTGAGAATTTTTGTATAACATGCATCGGTGTTTCTGTAATATCTTTCTATGTGGTTAACCAAATTAAGTTCCGTTTGTTGTTTTAAAAAAATATACATTTTAGGCTATAGTTTAGGATCAAGAATCACATAAAAATGTTAAGAATTGACTGAGTTATGAGGGTTGGAAGCTGAGTTTCTCATCCAGTGCGTGAAACAAAATATGTGTATTGGGAGTTCTGAAAGGTAACCTAGATGACCTTATTAGGATTCATGTTCTTCATGGAAGTTATAGTCCTCGATGTTAGATTTCCAATAGAGTTAGAATCACTTAAAATGATGTATATAACTCAATTTATGAATAAAATAGTGAGTAAAGGTCTAGCTGTTAGATTTGGGGTTAGTAGCTACGACTTTGTAATTTCTAAAAATAGTAGATGATAAAACTAAATCTGGACATAAATATAAAACTTTAAGATAATGGTATTATCTTTCAAATAAAATTTGTATCACCATCATATCATTAATACAACTATAGATATGGTATTTAGACTACGCAATGTAATAAAAGAGTAAGATAAAAATGGATAGTTTGAGCTGAAATGGTGTTAATTGTTGTAGTGTGAAATATGATGATATATCTTATAATTATGAGTTTCATGAATGATTAAGTGTTTGAAAGTTGCTTGGGGAGCACGAATTGAGAATTTGACCCACTGTATGATATGAGTGTTGATTACAATCGAGTATATAATATATTGATGATTGATAATTGATGATAGTCAGGGTGTGTGCCTAATGATAGGTCATCCCAACTACAGTTGGGGGTGGATCATGATAATGTATTAGATTATCGTAACATATCATAATTGTAGGTGTAGTGAATGATTTAATCTTTGAAAGTTGTTTGAGGTGTGTGAATTGAAGATTTGGTTTACTGTGTGATATTGATATTGATTTCAACTAGACATATAGTATGTTGCTGATGATGATTAGGGTGTGCTTGATAAAGTGTCATCCTAACTACGGTTGAGGATGGTGTATAATGACTTGATTAAATATTGATATTGTGATTTATGTTAGTGATGATGGTTAAGATGTGCATGACGAGGTGTCATCCCAGCTACGGCTGGGGGTAAGATGTGATGACATGATTAAACGTCTTCTTACGTTATTTTATATTGCATGGTTGTACCTACGTGTTACTAGCATAGAAGAGGATTCATTTTGGTCGACCTATGGTGAGATGGTTGTACCTACATGTTACTGACATAGAAGAGGACTGCTTCGAGTGCGTACCTAAGAGAGCATGCATGAGTGTGACAATTGGAGAATGTTTGTAAGGATCGTCCATTGTGTGGTGTTTAAGACTAGATCTTCTTTGATTATTTTGCATTGCACGGTTGTACCTACATGTTACTGGCGTAGAAGAGGATTCACTTTGGTGGACTTATGGTGAGATGGTTGTACCTACGTGTTACTAGCGTAGAAGAGGCTCGCTTAAGGCGTGTACTTGAGAGAGCATACATGAGCATCATTAGCATGAACAAATTTATGTGTGTGGATGTATAATCTCTATTATGGACATTAAATGAGTTTATATGTTTATTTCTTGTACTTTAGTTGATTGGTCATTCTCTTTATATGTGCCTGAACATGCATGAGACGTATTCTCACCCCTTTGCTATTTGTTACATTTTGTTTGGGTTGAATGTCATTTTAAGGTAAGCAAGATCTTGATGATATTATTGGTGATGAATGATTCAACTTTTCTTTACCTTTTCGTTGGGATGCTCTGATTAGGTGTGACCTGGGGCTAGGGAGAATTATTTAATATTTTCTATTATGAATATGAATTATTCAATATTTCAATGAGTTTTAGTAATCAAGATTCATGTAGAGTTCATTTGTAACGCCTTAAGTATGTATTTATATGCTATGTTTTATTATATTGTAATTTTTGAAAATAAGTGTATACTGGGAGATGTGAATTCTTTTACCTAAACGTAAAGCCTGCTATTTTAAATGAATACATTTTTTTTACTTTCTTTATTTAATGAATAAAGTGTTTGGGGGTAAAAATGTGTCACACATTTTGTACAACCTTCTTGGAAGTGACACTTCCTTCCATCCATCAACTTTCAATGTTTGCTTATTTTTCATTTGTTAGAATTGAAGGTTTAGAAAACTTGAAGAATCCTTTTGGAAAACTTGAAGAAGTCATAAATCCTTTTAGTGTTTTGGTTTTGTGTAGCTTATAGTTTTATTTCTAAGTTTTGCTCAAATCAATTTTATGGTACCAAACACGTTTAATAGGTGTGGTACTTGTATTGTATGTTTAGATAGACATGAGAATGTGTTTGAGTAGCCTAGGGATAGATTGCATAGGTTGGGAAGTGCTGAAAAATCATCAAAAAGTGCATTTTGTGGTAAGGTAATTGATTAACCTTCGAGATTTTTGGGTACTTTGATTACTGCTCTTTGGAGTAATTGATTACCTAAGAATAGTAATCGATTATTCCAGAGATCATGCATTCTGAACTAGTTTTGAAGTAGGATATCAGGTAATCGATTACCTTATTTTAAAACTTGTATAAAAGCATTTTTAAACCAAATTTTTAAAAACAAACAAAGGGTCCATAGAATGTTTGCCTATTGCTAACTGATTTATCATTATTCTCTGAGAACGAAACCCATTTTTGATGATTTGAAGATTCAAGAATTACATGATCTAAGGAAGAGATTGTTGTGAGATTTGATTTTTCTTGTTGGATATTCATCACAAGATCAGGTGATATTGTTCTATACAATTAACTTTGTGTTTTTGCACAAGTCTTGAACAATTTCTAGAGGTGTTCTTGAGATTGTTGTGAAACCTTGCAGCGGGGTGTTGTGAGTGACGGGGTGTCACAATTTAGCAAACTCTTGTGGGCTGCAAGAGGAATTCTCTTCTTGTGTGTGGTTTAAATATTTTCTGGATTAAAATATGTATGTGTGGTGTGCATGTATGAGATTTTAGTGGAAAACAAATTAGCAGAAGGCTAAGTTCTTAAACTAGATGTAGGTCATATTGACTAAACCATTATAAAACACTCTGCAAAATCTCTTTCTTTATACTCTTAAATCTTGATTATATTGAATTATTGATAATTCTTTGGGTAGGTTTTTGTAGTTGCACTTTTAGTTGTGATTTTATTGCAAAAATATTTTGATGTTTGGTATATTGTTTTGTAATTGATATTAGGTTGTTTAAATAAGAATTATGTGATTAAAGCTTGATTCTATTCTTTCTTTACCCATTCCTCTTGTGGTTAATAAGTTTGTTATTGTCATTTATATTGTATTTTAACTAATTGTAATTGTAAATCATCATTGGAGGAATTATTATACATTAAGCTTATTGCCAAAAACATTGAAAGAATTGAATCTTAACTTTGTTTCAATCTTATCTTTGAAAACACATTTTTTGAAAACTATAAGGTAGATTTTGAAAATTTATTTAAGGGGTACTTTTGAAAACTTAGATATTATTTTTAATAGAAAAAGTTTGATAATATTTTTGGTGAATCTATTTAACCCCCTTTTAAACTCTCCCCTAGGACCAACATCATTTTTTTTCTTCTTCCCTCTTCTTTTTCAAGATAAGTTGGTCCTCTAACACTTGAGAAGGTGTGAGAGGACACAACCTAATTTTCTTACCCAAGTGGGTGAGGACAATCTCATTAGAGTGACAATTATGAATAACTTTTCTATCATATTGCTATGACCTCCCTAAAAAGATATGAACTGTCTCCATTGGTACTACATCATAGAGGATGACATCCTTGTAGTTTCCAACGGAGAAGGGTATCTCTACTTGTTTATTGAATTCCACTTCCTTACTTTCATTCAACCATTGAAGTATGTAAGGTTTGGAGTGAGAAATGGAAGCCAAGGACAATTCCTCAACCAACCTAGTACTGCAGCAAAAGCCACTATGTACAATGAGAGAACATATTTGATCATAGACTTTACATTTTGTATGGAAGATGTTCTCTCTTTGAGATTGCTAGCATTATAAGGTTGAGACCAATAAGTCTCCTAATCATCAACAAGTTCCCCTCATAAGGTTAAGTATCCTGAATGCTTATGTTGCCCCCTTCTTCCTCATTCTCACTAGAAAAGGAAGATGATCCACTTTCAATGTCTTGACTCCTCATGATCATGGTATTTTTGTTGGGGCATTGAGAGGCAATGTGACATCTCCCAAGACACTTAAAACACTTAATACTACTAGCTTTAGAACTAGTAGGGGAGCATATCTAGTATGCATAAGATTTTTCTTTCATGCATGCTTGTGATGGATTCATATTTGAGGTGGCTCTTGAAAGAGCTCCCTTTAGTTTGATCCCTATTTGCATAAGAGTAGGAGGAGTGATTAGAGTAGTCCTTCCTTCTTGGAAGAAGTTTGTCTCTTCATTTGTTGCTTCACTTTTATGTAAATTTGAATCAAATCATCTAAATCTCTATATGGCAAGAGTCCAACTTTATCTCTTTTTTGAAAACTTAACCCAATAAGAAATCTAGCAATGGTAGACCTAGTCTCTTCATTGATTCTAACTCTCATTATGAAAAACTCCATGTTTTGCCTATATTCTTCAACACTTGTATTGTCTTGTCTCAACCTTTGAAGCTTATCAAGGAGTTCCCTTTCATAAGAAGAGGGAATGTGTCTTCACCTCATAGCCCTCTTAAGATCATTCCAATGTTCAATAGGAGGGTCATGATTGCAGTGCCTCTCATAATCAAGAGCAATCTACCAATTCATAATATACACTTGGAAGCTAAAGGTTGCTAGGAGCATTTTTATCTCTTCGTTGATTTTAAAACATTTGAAGAGTTGTTATACCTTCATCTCCTATCAAGGTAGGCTTCCACATTGTTTTTTCCATGAAATGGTGAGAGATCAACTTTTTGTTCATTTTGTTCTTGATTTTGGTTTGCTCTGCTCATTCTAGGTCTAGGCATCCCCTCATACTCTTCACTCTCACTCGTGTCACTCCTTGAAGAGCTAGACCTATATCCCTTTCTTTGTCTCTTTGCTTCTTCATCTTTCTCTTTCTTTTTCCTCTCTTCTCTTCTCCTCCCTTTTTTTCTCTCTCTCTTGCCTTTCTCTTTTCCCGCTTTCTCTCTTCTCTCTCAATTCTCTTTCTTCTATCACTCTCCTTTCCTCTCTTGCTTTTCTTTCTTTCTCTTTTTCTTCTATCCTTCTTTCCTCCCTTTCTTCTCTCTCCCTTCTCTTTTTATCTCTTTCTTTCTGTCTTTTTCTTCCCTCCTTCTTTCCTCTTTTGCGTCTCTCTCCTCTCTTGGCTTACTTTCACCCATTCTCCACTCTTTAAATTTATTTACAAAGTGATCAATTGTTTTCACTCCTAATTAATGCAAGAGTCTTTGGAACTCAAAACACTACTAAAACGTGTAAAGTAGATACAAGCAAGAAACTAAAATTTTAATGATCTAAGTGTGCACCTAAGGTATGAAGAGGTATACCACTTCCTACTTCACACAAAAAATGAAAAACTAATGAACAAACAAAAGGAAGTGATCTTTAGAGACATCCAACACTTCTTAAAAAGAGACCTTTTATACAAGGAATTAAACAAAGAAAACAAGAAAAAATCTTCACTCTTATCTCCTCTCCAATGTGTTTGCACTATTGTCTTGCTTTTCCACTTAATCAAGTCTTTCTTGGCTTGTTCAACACTTCCTTAATGTGTTACCCTTGTGGAAGGCCCCCAATCCAAGGAATCTCTACAAGAAAAGTGACACAACACCAAGCAATCCAAGAAAACAAGAGTAGAAGCAAATAAAAAAAAACACAACAAGAAGAACACACTATCCAAATGGAAAGCACAAGTATAGACAAGACTAGAAAAAGTAAAATAAAGACAAAACTAGAATTAAAGGAAATGAAAGAAGCTAAGCACAACCAACGTAATTTTTCCTAGGAAGCACTAGAAAGGAATAGGGACTAAAAAGCAAAAAGAACACCAAAATTTTCAAAAATTGCAAAATAAAATGAGTATAGCTAAGAACTATGTTGATAAATTCAAGCAAATGCAACCAAATTTTGACACTCTTCTTGCAATTTTCAAGTAGCTATTAGGTATATAAACTTTTGTTGGGTTTTTTTTATACTTCTTTTTGAACTTTTGTTCTTTTCTTCTATTTTCTTTTAACTTGTTTTTCACTTTTAAATGCACCTAACCTGTTGTTTTTTATTGACACTTTATGAGTGATTTAATGTTGTGCTTCACTTGAAATAGTTCTCAAAGCAATGACACACAAATTTGAACTAAAGTGAAATTTAAGAAAACTTAAGCAACTAAAAAATGCACTAAAATTAGAAGTGACTTTAGGTAATGCACCAAGACTTTTGGTTGTGATTAGAGAGCTTCTTGTTTGCACAAGTATTTTGGCTCAAAAGTTCACACCAAATTACTCAAACAATCCTTAAGAACCAATCACCTCACACTTTAGCACAAAAGAGCTACTAAATTCAGTAAAGAATAACAAACACAAGATGAAATTAAACTATAATTTTTTTTAAGAAAATTTTACTAGAACATGCTTGATCTAAAGTGAGACTTTTTATAAAACTTGCTCAAGAAGAATGATCCTGTTAGATGCTCAACTTCAAGAATTCAACACACTTTTTTGAAGAAAATAAAAGAGGCTAAACACAAGAAATTAATGTGACAAGTAAAGAATTACACAAGACATATTCTAATAAAAAAACTTAAGAGTATAAAATGAAAATTAACAAGCAAAAACTAAACTAAAAATGAGAATTAAAATCTGCACAAGAGAAGCAAAAGTATGTCCAAGGTACTCAACCACACATGTGTGGCTTCATCCACAAACAAATTTAGAGATTATGGCCTAAAATATCTTCATGAAGCTCTATCCAAGTCACGTCTTCTTCCAATCCTCCTAGCCAAGAGTTCTTACTAGTGGGGTTGCATCAAATTGTCATACCAAGAGTTATAACTTAGGGGTATGTCTTTCACCCATATCCGCTTAAAGAAGTCATTGGAGTCATTCCCACTTCCCAAAGCAAGGACCTTGTAAGTAGAGGATACAAAGTACACCAGACCTATCTAGGGTCCAAACCCATCTATCTTATACCCCTTCTATTAGCATCATTGACCCCAACCACTCCCTTATCTCCCCTATCATTTCTTCTTCCCAGGCAAAGAGCCTTCGCCTCCAAGGCCACATCCAAATCGCATTATAATCTTGCTTGTTTACAACTATTATGTTCTTATCTAGTGCTTGCCCATATAAACAGGGAACTTATATTTAAGGCTATGCTCCCCTATCCATTTATCCTCTCCAAAAGCAACCTCACTACTATTTCTTACACTTTGCCAAACATTTGAAGATCAACAATCTTGTGGGCCTTCCCTGCCCGACTCAATGGAGTTTAAATCTGTCCACCATGTACTATGCTACTTACCTCTTGCCTTCCGACCTTCACCCACATACGCATACATAGTTTTCAAAATTGTAACCCACAACGTCTTAGGTTTTAGCCATAACCTCCATTTCCACTTACTTAGCAAAGCTATATTAAACCTATTCATGTCCTTCAAGCTCATACTTTACTCATTCTTTGCACTGCACACTTTTTCCTAAGCTACATAGTTAACTTTTTTACTATCCTCTTGACCACCCCACGAGAAATTCTTAAACAGATAATGAAGTTAAGAAATGATACCTCCAGAGTCTTGAAGAAAAAGATAAAGTAGATAAGTAAAGCATAAAGTGAAAATTTAATAAGCACGACACGACCTATGATGGACACATATTTATGCCCCTATCGTAATAATTGTCTCCTCACCATATCAACCATTGATTTTCATATATCCAATTTTTTGGAAAAGCACCAATGGGTAGACATAAATATTTGAACGATAGAGAGTCCACCTTACAGTTGAGAAGGATTGAAACCTGGCCAACTAGGAGACTGCATATTTATACTAATTAGTTGACTTTAATGAAAGTTCACCTGAAGTCTTGAGATGAGCTCGAAAGTCTCCAACACAACTTTAACAACCTCCATGGAGTGTCAATTCATTTTTGTTAATAAAAGTGTATCATTTGCAAATTGTAAATATGAAACACACAAGTCTTCCCACCTTATGTCGTATCCTTTCCACATATCGATATTCATTACCTCCTATATTATAAAGCTTAACCCTTCAATTACAAGAATGAACAAAAAAAATGATAATGAGTTAGTGTAAATTCTCTCCTTATTTTAAATTCCTCAATAAAATTATCATTCATGAAAACTGAAACTCTAACTAGATCACATACTCCTTAATCCATTGTATTCATTTGAGATAAAAAAACTCATTTTTTCCACACATACTAAAAAAAATACCAACTCTGACTGATTGGCTCAAATTATCTAATTTGAATATTCATAATACCTTCCGAATTAGCTAATTTGAAGGTATACGATTTGTTAAGTTCAAATGTTAATAATATATTTTTTTATAAGCTGGTAATAATATATCTTCTAGATGTTCAGACGGATGCATATCTCCATGTTATGAAACGGAGATGAATTAAAAATCTTTACATTTCTCATCATTCTGAAATCCGAAAACAACACCGGCTGCTAAAAAATAAATATACACACAACTTAACAAAGATAATATTAAAATTTTAAAAATATGATTACGAATAAAAGAACCGAGGTTCATATGATATGGTATTTTGGGAGCGCCCAACCCAGCAACTGCGGTTATTTATTAATTTTCATGAACGTGGTGGGAGAAAAGGAAAGAAAAACAAATGAATTATTTTCTGTTTTTGTTTATTATTTTTATGAAAGCAACATTAAAGCGTAAAGTGTGTCGTCTGAATGATGATTCTTTGACGCATTAACTGATTCCGATCGGGGAGGGGGGTGACGTGCAGAGCAGTGAGAGAGCTGAAAGGGCAGGTGTCCACTAGCGAGCCTCTGTTGCAAAAAAAACAGGGGGCTCAATTTCATTTCATTACCTGCTTTACTTTTCGACCCAACGTATAGGATCGCTAGTTGTGCTGTTTGCTATACGCCTTTCCTTGTCTTAGTACTTCACTCCACTATTTTATTATTATTTTTTATATTTTAAGAATAAAAAACAAGAAAGAAGGAGCTCGCCCCCTCCATGTTGCAGTGAGTGACGCATGTCCTTCTCTGCATCTGAGATACTAGAAACACCCACCTCCAAGCCAAGGTGATATAATTAGTTATGGAAATGAAAAATAGGCTGTGTGTTTCTGGATCTATCATCCTGGCCTGTCTCATCAATTTATTATGCTTATGCTTAGGTTTAGGGCTCGTGAATATGTTATTACAGTGGTTGAGATGATCCATGTATCAAATATTAATACGCGGCTGTCTTATTTGCCTTTTCAGGCTGATTGGATACGAAACTGATTGAAACATGAGTGGAGCTGTTCTTGTTGCTGTTGCTGCCGCCATCGGTAACTTACTGCAAGGATGGGATAATGCAACTATTGCCGGTCTGTTTTCGTTATCTTTCAACTTTTTGTATTTTCTTAAAGATTGGATTCATTGATTGTTTCTTTCTTGGGACGAGGATGTAAAATTAGCTGATCTAGCCAATAACCAACTGAGTTTATTGTGTTTATATGCAGGATCTATCTTGTACATAAAAAGGGAGTTTCAATTAGAGAGTGAACCCACAATTGAAGGTTTAATTGTGGCTATGTCACTTATTGGAGCTACCGCGGTTACTACTTGTTCTGGAGCCCTATCAGACTTACTAGGGCGACGTCCAATGTTGATTATTTCATCTGTCCTTTATTTTGTTAGTTCTCTTGTGATGCTGTGGTCTCCAAATGTTTATATCCTCCTCTTTGCAAGACTTCTAGATGGTTTGGGAATTGGTTTGGCAGTTACCTTGGTACCTCTTTACATATCTGAGACTGCTCCTCCTGAGATTAGGGGATTACTCAATACACTTCCCCAGTTCACTGGTTCTGCGGGAATGTTTTTCTCATACTGTATGGTGTTTGGGATGTCACTGATGAAGGCGCCAAGCTGGAGAATCATGTTGGGTGTTCTTTCAATCCCTTCTCTTGTTTACTTTGCACTCGCCCTGTTGTTCTTGCCTGAGTCTCCGAGATGGCTTGTCAGTAAAGGCCGAATGCTCGAGGCCAAGAAGGTTTTGCAGCGCCTTCGTGGAAGGGAAGATGTCTCTGGTTAGTTACGTGTTTAGTCTTCATGATTTACTTGCTTCGTTCATTTTTTTTCTTGCTATACTACTTTGGATGTTCAAAATTAGATTTTAGTTGGTTATGGGCTAGACATTCAGCTGTTCACTTTTGGGTGATTATATATCTATTTTATGAGCCTTATTGGAGTTATTATGTATTAATTCTGCAGTTTTGTTTTGTAACCAATATTTGTTTGCTCTCTATTTAGTTGTAACTGCTTTGGTTAGCTTTGTGTCCTATATATATCCTTTAGTTCAGATGCTAACCGACTTTTGTGTAATTTCACTCTTTCAATAAGATGAGATTTCTGTCAATCTAACATGGTATCTAGAGCTTTTTGATCTTCTACCATGCCTTCTGTTTCTCACTCTCTGGTCTAAGATGGATCGTCCTCTCAGATTCTGCCAACAGCTCCGACAACGTTGTCTCATCCAATTATAGAGAAACTCGATTTTTTGCTGTGCCATAAGCAAGTCAAGCCAATCATCAAAGCTCACAGTTTGTGCATCGATTTGTAGCTTCTACAATTTTTATGTGATTTCTCCCTGAAGATGATCGAGTGAATCCTGAGTACCTAATTTGGGAAAAGCAAGATCAATTACTTCTCTCATGACTTTAATCGTCTCTTTTGTTGACAATGTTATCTCGCGTTCTTGGTTTTACTCATGCATATAATGATAAAATTCACTTGTATTTTCATCACCAAACAAGAACGAAGGCTCATCAACTTTGATTGGAGCTTCGTCATGTTTCTCTGGAAAGTTGCACCGTCGAAGAGTATCTCCTTCGCATCAAAGCTTTAGTTGATGTGCTTTCCTCCATTGGAGATCCGGCTTCACGTTTTGAACATATGGATTCGATTCTTGAAGGATTACCAAAAGAGTTTGATCTCGCCATAACTCTCATCAAAAGATAGATTTCCGAAATCACCATTGAGGAGGCTGAAGGTCTCATCCTCGTGAACTTCATCTTTAGAAGTATCCCAAGCAAAATTCGACCTCTAATACCTTCGCTCCTTCTATTAATCTCACTTAGTCGAACTTGCCTAGGTCTGCTAATGGTGATAGTCATGCGATTCCCAATTCCACTGCTGATCAAAACCCTAACTCATATTTTGATTACAGAAGCTCTTCTGGTAGACATGGCAGTTACGACGACTGTTCTAGTCGTGGACGTGGTCGTGGTTGTTGCAACTCGATTCAATGCCAAGTTTGCTATAAGATAGGGCACACCGCTCTCACATGCTACAATCGTTTCAATCCACAGTATCAAGCTCCTTCTTACAATCATCCAAACACTCCATCATGGTCTCCACAACAACAACAGTGGCAATCGTTTCCTCAAACATCATGGGATTCTTTTCCTCAATCTTATAGCAACATGAATTAGTGGCAAAATTTTGTTCCCTCTCAATAGAATTCTTATTAGAATGGAGCTTGTCCCAAACAACCTCAAGCTATGGTTGCCAACATTGATCCCTCTACCTCCTCTACTTGGTTCCTTGATTCTGGTGCTTCATTCCACGTCACACACCTCCCAAAACATTTAGCAAACTGCTCCATTTGAAGGTCCTGACCAAAGTATTCATTGGTAATTGACAAGGTCTGGTTATCTTTGCCTCTAGTTCCTCTGTTATTCGTTCACCTCACAACCCTAATGTTCAACTTGTTCTGCATAATCTTCTCCATGGTACCTTACATAATAAAAAAGTTGATAAGTGTCAGTAAGTTTGCCTGTGATAACAATGTTTATTTTGAGTTGCATGCTAATCATTGTTTTCTTAAATCTCAGGATACCAATGAGATTCTTCTCCAAGGTCAAGTTGGCCTTGATGATCTCTACCAGTTTGTCAATCTGCCTTTCAAGTCTCATGATCCTTCCAGCATTTCCAAATCTACTTGGTTTCCTTGTGTTAATACTGTTTCTGAATTTGTCATTTGTAATACTAGCATACCTCCAAGTGTTGCTCATACTTGGCATCTTAGACTAGGTCATCCGATTTCCACTGTACTCAAGCTTGTTTTACAGAAATGTAATCTGAAAATTTCTAATAAAAGTGATCTTCCCTTTTGTTCTTCCTGTTGTTTAGGCAAAATTCATTGCCTACCTCTTTGTCTGAAACTCAGTACACTACTCCTTTGGAATTGATTTTTAGTGACTTGTGGGGACCTGCTCTCATGGCATCTCATTCTGGTTTTAAGTATATGTCCTTTGTTGATGCTTTTAGCAGATTCACATGGATATATTTACTAAAAACCAAATTTGATGCTTTTCTAGCCATTAAACAGTTCAAGTCCATGGTTGAATTACAATTTGACAAGAAAATCAAACCTCTTCAAACAGACTGGGGAGGGGAGTTTTGTGCCTTTAGTGGTTACCTTAATGAAGTGTGAATTATTCATCGATTAACATGTCCTCACACACACCATCAAAATGGTGTTGATGAAAGAAAACACAAACACATAGTTGAAATGGGTCTTACCTTGCTAAGTCAAGCCTCACTTCCCTTACATTTCTGGGATCATGCCTTTGTTACTGCTGTATATCTTCTCAATAGATTACCTGTGTCCCACTTCATTTTCGTACTCCTTATAATGCTCTATTTAAAGTGTCACCTGATTACCAGTGTCTTAAAGTTTTTGGTTGTGCCTGTTTCCCTTTCTGAGACCATATAACTCAATAAGCTAGACTTTTGGTTTACTGAATGTGTGTTTTTGGGGTATTCTCTTAACCATAAAGGTTAAAAGTGTCTCTCTTCCTCTGGCAGAATTTTCATTTCCAAAGATGTTGTCTTTAATGAAAGTAAGTTTCCTTTTCCCCTCCTGTTTCCTAACATCACTACCACTCATGTTCAACCCTTCTCTGTGCCTATTGTGTCTTCTATTCCCCTTGTTCAGTCTACTTTTTCCCCTAATCATACACAAGTCACTATGTCAACTCCATCATCAACTCAGCATAATTCTCTTGTTATTCCCTTAAATAGTTCCCCTGATCAGTCTCATAATTCTTTGTCCGCTGACTCCTCTCTTGTTTCTAGTCCTGATTTAACTGAACCTGTTCTTGCTTCCTCCACTGATCCTGTTAGGTCTGAACCATCAGGCTCAGAGGCCAGATTTGTCAATGTTCATGCCATGATAACCAGGTCTAAAAATGGAATTTTTAAACTAAAGGTTCACCATTCTATTCTGCTAGCACATGTTGAACCTCTGGGGCTGCCATATATTTGGGTCCTAATCTCATTTCTTGGTGGTTTCGTAAGCAAAAAGTTGTTTCCAGATCCAACACTGAAGCTGAATATTGGAGTCCTGCTGCTACCACATCTGACATTCTTTGGATTCAGACTTTGCTAGTTGAATTATCCATTTCTCATCACAGTTTGCTACTCTTGTGTGACAATCTAAGTGCTGTTAGTCTTGCTCACAATCCTGTTCTGAATGCTAAGACTAAACATATGGAACTTGATGTCTTCTTTGTTTGGGAAAAAGTTGCTTCCAAACATCTTCTTGTTCATCATATTCCTGGGCATGATCAATGGCAGATGTTCTGACTAAATCCTTGTCTCCTACTAAGTTTTCTTTTCTCAAGGACAAACTTAATGTAACTGACAAACCTTTGGTTTCTCAGTCCCCTTGAGTTTGAGGGGGGTATTGGAGTTATTGTGTATTAACTTTGCAGATTTTTTTTGTAACCAATTTCTGTTTGCTCTCTGTTTAGTTGTAACTGCTTTAGTTAGCTCTGTGTGCTATATATATTCTTTAGTTCAGAGGCTAACCAACTTTTGTGTATTTTCAATCTTGCAATAAGATGAGATTTCTCACAACCTAACAAGCCCTATCCTTTCCACTTGGAAAAAAATGGTTTCACTACTCATGGGATGAGTAACAAGAATTGACATTGAACGAAGTTGTTAGTGTGGTCTGTCAGTGATTGGTTTTCCTTGTAAATATGATTATAAATATTTTAATGTATTGTTGAAAAGGTTGGGGGATATAAAACAAGTAATAACAACCATTAGATTCAAACTTAAATTTCCTCTAAACCATCAAATTTTTAAAAGATTCATCAAACAAAATCTAATCTATAAAAAATTAAAAACTCAATTATTATATACTAAAATATATCAATTATAATATCCTAAAAATAGTGTTATCAATGGCGGATGATAGACCATGACAGATTGCCAAAAATTGCCATATGAAAATGGCCGTGGCATTACAAGAAATGGCGCACACCATGGCAAATAAAAAAACAATATTATATTTGTATATAATCACCAACGTAATACTAAATATAAATTAAAAAAGAAAATATATAACATTAAATATTGTCAAAATCAGAAAAATAAAGTAAAGAAGAGTAATAGATTGAAACTCCGTGTGTAAAACAATATTATATTTGTATATAATCACCAACATAATACTAAATATAAATTAAAAAAGAAAATATATAACATTAAATATTGTCAAAATCAGAAAAATAAAGTAAAGAAGAGTAATAGATTGAAACTCCGTGTGTCTGAATACACAGCGTAAACATGTTTATATAGACTTATGTAATAAATTTCACATAAATATAAAATATATTATTTCTTATAATATCTAAGATAATATGCCTATATACTATATTTAAAATAAAGATAAGATAATATCTAAGATTCTCAACACTCCTCAAGCTGGAGCTTACTAAGCATTCAGCTTGTTACAAGAAGGCAATAACAAAATTAATAAACCAAAATTGAGTTCCACCATAAATAATATTTGGCAAGACAACTCAGATATGTTTGTGAAGTCGAGAAATATTGCTTGAAAATTAACATTGCTAGATAGTTGTATCCGTTAGTTTAAGAAAATTCATACCAAGTAGAACAAGTTCGAACTTCCTCAAAACCACTATTTAGAAATCATTTAAGCTAAGAAACCTGACGGAAAAAGACAACGTCAAGTAGGCAACTAGAAAGTTCTTCGTTGAAAGATGAGTACTGGCGAGTAGAAAGCGGTGGTCGAAAAACCTGCTAAAGAATGGCTGCAGGGTAGATGGAGAAACAACTTTTCATCGAAAAATGAAGAAGCAAAAGGTGCTAGTAAGTCATTGGTAAAAGTTCTCAAAGAACCTTGATGGTGTTGGTCATGGTCAGAATAGTCATTGAGGATTATTAAAAAATTCACTAGAAAAGAAAGATACACTAAAACATTGTCAGAAGAAGGGGAAAGGTTTTAGAAGAGGAAAAGGAGGAGCTCACTAGGGGTAGTGGGCCCAGTGACAGACGTTTTGTCAGTAATTTTTCAACTTAATTCTAGGTACCATGTTAAAATAAGAGAAATAAAGTAAAAAAGAATAACAGACTGAAACTCCGTGTCTAAATACACAATGGAAATATGTTTATATAGACTTATTTCTTAAATTACACATGAATATAGTTTGTTAGAGGTTAATTTGTTAGTTTTTGTTCTAACTAATTTTAGGCTGTTAGATTTTGTTTCTGTTCTAACTAATTGTAGTAGTTAGTTTCAGTTGTAACTATTTTCCTCCGCCTATATAAGCTTTGTTGAAGTTTATGAAATAAAAATTCTCAGTCCACTTTCCTGTTAAACATTTCTCTCAGTTATGCTCTCCTCTCTAAAATTCTGATATGGTATACTGAACGACTTAATATTTACATGTATAATTCTAATAACTAAATTAATAAAAATACAATCTCTACATATTTGGTCTCTATTTCCCCTATTTAAACATAACCAAATCATATCTTTAAGATTCTTAGAAGTGATAATGCTAAAGAATATTTCTCATTTGATCTTCATTTTTGTCTTCATAAGGGATTTTAAATCAATTCACGTCCCCTCACACCATAAAAAAATGGAATTGCTTAAAGGAAGATTGGCACTTTGTTGAAATTGCATGTTCCCTAATAATTAGTTTGAACATTCCTTTGTGCCATCGGAGAGATGCAAATTCATATTGTTGGCCTTGGTATTAATATTGAAATTCTTATCCAGCCTAACCTTCATACTCAACCACATTCCGCTTTTTTCCATCTTCGAGTCTCTGCAAGACAGCCCTCATTCACTGATTGTTTCATTGTTGCTGCACCATTAATAATAAAGACTGAGAGAATGGGCTGGCCATGCTGCGACTAGAAGATGGAAGAAGGTGGAATATGGATTTGAGTCTAAATCTTAGATTGAAAATGGGTTTCAACTTTAATAGTTGAGTTAATGGGGTGTATCCTTGATCATTAACTTTCTCTTTCATTGTTTATTTTGTATGCAGTTAATGAATTTGGTCGTTGTCTTTATAAGTTGGGTGTGGGGTTTTGGAGGAGGTAGGCAGTTTGGCACCCCTGCAGGTTCTGAGTGAAGACCCTCCGAATAATAAATAATAAACACTGAGAGAATGGGTAGGCCTTGCTGAGACTCAGATGGAAGATGGTAGATTGGGGATTTGAGTCTGAAGCTTAGACTGGTTTAGGTTTTTGACTTTAGCAGTATGTGGACCTTAACTCAACCATTCAAATTTGGGTTGTAAGATGAGGGTTTACCTCATTTATATACTCTATTTTGGTTATATCTCTATCAACGTGGGATGTCCACTAACATTAAAACTGCATATAAATTAAACTATATGCTTAAATCATTTTGAAAGCTTCAGTTTATATAACTGTTAATCATTTCTATTTTTACCTTTTCCATTCTCTCTGTATATTATTATATGCATGTAGTTGATTTTAATCTTGCTTCAGGCTTTTGATATTTTTGGTAACTTCAAATTTATTTCTTTTAATTGTATTGCAGTAGATAATGTGTATTTATGCATGATTTTAATAATAATTGTGGATGGGCATGGACAGGTGAAATGGCTTTACTGGTTGAGGGTCTTGGAGTTGGGGGTGATACTGCCATAGAAGAGTATATAATTGGTCCTGCCAATGAGCTTGCTGATGAAGAGGATCCATCCAGAGAAAAAGATCAGATTAAGCTGTATGGACCAGAACAAGGTCAGTCCTGGGTGGCTAGACCTGTTGCTGGACAAAGTTCTGTTGGCCTTGTATCTCGCAAAGGAAGCATGGTAAATCAGAGTGGTCTAGTAGACCCTCTAGTGACCCTCTTTGGTAGTATCCATGAGAAGCTCCCGGAAACCGGAAGCATGCGAAGTGCCCTTTTTCCACACTTTGGGAGTATGTTTAGTGTTGGGGGAAATCAGCCCAGGAATGAAGATTGGGATGAAGAAAGCCTTGCTAGAGAGGGTGATGATTATGTCTCTGATGCAGCTGCTGGTGATTCTGATGACAATTTGCAGAGCCCATTGATCTCACGTCAAACAACAAGTCTGGATAAGGACTTACCTCATCCTGCCCATGGTAACCTTTCAACCGCGAGGCAAGGTAGTCTTTTACATGGAAATGCAGGAGAACCCACTGGTAGTACTGGGATTGGTGGTGGTTGGCAGCTAGCATGGAAATGGTCTGAAAGAGATGGCCCAGATGGAAAGAAAGAAGGTGGCTTCAAGAGAATATATTTACACCAAGATGGTGGTTCTGGATCTAGACGTGGTTCTCTGGTTTCACTCCCTGGTGGTGATTTACCAACTGATGGTGAAGTTGTACAGGCTGCTGCTCTGGTAAGTCAGCCAGCCCTTTATAATGAGGAGCTTATGCGTCAACGGCCTGTTGGACCAGCTATGATTCATCCGGCTGAAACAACTGCAAAAGGGCCAAGTTGGAGTGATCTTTTTGAACCTGGGGTGAGGCATGCATTGATTGTGGGGGTGGGAATTCAAATTCTTCAACAGGTAATTACATATTTGTAATATCTGCTTTTTTACTGGCCCGTTTGTTATAAGTTTGCACTTCAGTACTTTGTTTCCTTACAGTTTATCTGAGCAAACAAATGAGTTTGTTTGGGCTTTTGCTGTGACTGAGATTTTAATTTTGAAGAGAATTACTCTTGCAACTATTGGTTTATAGAAAAGTGCATTTTAAAAAAATGTTTAATTTTGAGATGTTATTTGAAAAGTTGTGGGTTAAATTGTTTTAGTTGGTGTTAAATGTAAAATCAGTCATGTTCTTTCACCCAACAGCTTAAGCAAGTTGTTTTTTTTTTTTTCAAATGTAGAACTTAAGACTAGAAATATATGAAGACTACTTGAGAGTTTAATCTCTCTCTCAGCAGTGTTACCTCTTTATATATAAGACTTGTCCATACAAAGAGTGAAATTGAAAAAAACTATTCCTAGGTGTCAGATAGAAAACAACATTTTACACTTAGAAAGCTTATTCTAACAAGTTAAACAATGCTAACAAGTTAAACTATTCAATGGTCCCCCTCAAGTTAGAGCATATAATTTGTATATGTCAAGCTTGCAACATGTAAATTGAATCCGAGTTCCCCTTACAAATTTAGTCAAAATATCTACAAGCTGGTCATAGGAGTTGGCAAGTTTTGTACAGATTTCCTTGGACATCACCTTCTCTCGGATAAAATGATAATCAACTTTAGTGTGTTTGGTTCTCTCATGGAATACAGGATTGGAAGCAATGTGCATGGCTGCCTGGATATCACAATACATCTTCATTTGCTGAATTTCACAAATTTTAGCTCTTGGAGGAATTGTTTTATCCATATAAGTTCACAAGTGAGAGATGCCATTCTCCTATACTCAGCTTCAACACTAGATTGAGCAACCACATCCTGTTTCTTACTTTTCCAAGAAATAATGTTGCCTTCAATGAAAACATAATATCCAGAACGTCTGTCTGTAAGAGATCTTGCATACTTAGCATCAAAATATCTAGATATTTGCACATTTCCCTTGCCTTCATATAGCAATCTTTGTCATGGAGTCTTCTTGAGGTATCTAAGAATCCGAATGACAACATTCCAGTGATTCAAGCTTGGAGCCTGCATAAACTAACTAACCACTCCCACCGTAGAGGATAAGTCAGGTCTAGTAATAGTGAGATAAATAAGTTTTCCAACAAGTCTTCTATATCTTTCTGGATCTGAGAAAGACTCACTTTGTTCTACAATTAATTTCTTATCTGAATCCATAGGAATGTCCGTGGGTTTACAATCAATCAAACTTGTTTCTCCAAGGATGTTTAAGGCATATTTTCTTTGAGAAATTAACAATTCCTTCCCTTGATTGAGCTACTTAAATGCCTAGAAATATTTGAGACTTCCAAGATCCTTGGTTTGAAAGTGATCACTTAGATGTTTCTTTAGCTGAGAAATCTTATAGGCATTATTTCCTGTGATGACTATGTCATCAACATACACAATTAAGTACATACATTTCTCAGGGGAGGTATGATAATAGGGGAGGTATGATAATAGAAGACCGAATTATCTGCTTCACTATGTTTCAGCCCAAAACTTTGTACATGGCTAAACTTTCCAAACCAAGATCGTGGAGATTGTTTGAGACCATAGAGAGATTGACGTAGTTTACAAACTAACCCACACTCTCCCTGAACAACAAAATCAAGAGGTTGCTCCATATAGATTTCCTCTTCTGGATCACCATGAAGAAAAACATTCTTAAAATCTAGCTGATGGAGATGCCAATGGTGAATAATAGCCATGGTAAAGAAGAGCTGGGCAATGGTAATTTTGGTCACAGGAGAAAAGGTATCCCCATAGTTAAGACCATATATTTGTGTGTATTCTTTTGTTACTAGTCTTGCTTTCAGCCAGTCAATTTTACCATCCGACCCGACCTTAATAGCATAAATGCACCTGCGTCCAACATTCTTCTTCCTAGGTGGAAGAGAAACTAGTTCCCATGTGTTATTCTGATCAAGAGCTTGCATTTCAACAATCATGGTTTATCGCCATCCAGGATGATCAAGTGCTTCATGTACATTTTAGGTATAGTGATAGAAGACACAAATAAGACAAAGGAGAAAAAGGTAGGAGACAGTTGATGATAACTTAGAAAATTGTAATAAGATGAGGAATACAGGTAGAACGAGTACCTTTTCAGAGAGCAATGGGTCATCCAGAGTTGTGGTATGGGTAGATGGTAGTGAAGGACTTGAAGAAGAGGATTTACCATGTAACATTGGACCAGTTTCTTGTGTTCTGTAATGGTAGGTGAGGAGAGGATGTGATGATGGTTCAGAGGGTCCTAGAGGAGGAGAAGAAGAATTTTCAGAAGTGGTTTGACTTAGGATGTTAGGAAGGGAAATAGACAATGGTTCAACTAATGAGATAGGTAAGACTTGTTGGACAGAGTTAGTATTTTGGCATGAGGAAGGTAAGAAAGGGGTCTCCTAGAAAAAGGTGACACTAGAGGACATGTAGTACTTTTAAGTGTTTGGGAAGTAACATCAATATCCTTTTTGGAGACAAGAATAACCTAGGAAAACACATTTGATGGCCTGGGCAGATGGTTTGTCTAACCCTGGGGACATATCATAGACAAAACACAAAAACAAAAACACGAGGAGAGATGTGAAATAAAGGTTCATCAAGAAATAAGACAGTATGAGGAATTTGATTTTTAAGGGAAAAAGAATAAGAGAAAGCAAGCAGTGAGAATAGTATCGTCTCAATGATGAACTGACACATTAGCACCAAACAATAAGGTACGAGCAGTTTCAACTAAATGTCTATTTTTCCTCTTTGCTATATCATTTTGCTGAAGTCTATGGGGGCAAGTAGGCTGATGTAAAATGCTATGAGAATTGAGAAGGGTGGAAAAATTTGAAGAGAAATATTCTTTGACATTATCACTTCTCAAAATTTTGATAACTTGGCCAAACTGATTTTTAATTTCATTAAAAAAGGATGTAAAGATAGACAACAATTTAGAGCGATTTTTCATTAAATAGACCCAAGTACAATGAAAATATTCATCAATATAAGTAACAAAATATCGAAACCCAAAAGATGTGGCACAACTAGGACCCAAACGTCTGAATGAACTATGGAAAAAGGAACATTACATCTTGTTTCAATTCTCTTTGGAAAAGAAGATCTAACATGTGTTCCTAGTTGACATGACTCATTCTATGACTTGAAGTTTTCCCAGGTCGGGAACCATTTTCTTTAGTTTGGATAAGTGTGGATGACCCAAATGGTCATGCAAAAGTTTAGGAGATAGAGATGCAAAACATGACATAAATGGTCTAGCTCCAATATAGTATAATCCTTTAGATTCATGTCCTTCTCCAATTAATTGACCCATCCCACGCTTCTGAATAACGAAAGAATTAGCATCAAAGGTTACTGAACAATTTAAATTGTTGGTTAATTGACTCAAAGAAATTAGGTTAAAAGGGCAATTGGGAACAAAAAGAATAAATTTCAGGTTTAAAGAAGAAGAAAGAGAGACTTGACCAACTCTCTGAGAGGCAACTTTGGACTGATTGGCTAAAACAATAAAATGAGGAACTCTAGGAAGAAAAATGCAAGAAAATAGTGAAACATTACTAGAAATATGATTAGAGAACTTTCCATGGTTTGAGAAATGCAAGTTGTTGACAAACTAGATTGTCGGAAGATTGTGCTTTGATGCTAGATTTTAACCTCAAATAATCTTGATATTCTTCCTCAGAGAACTTCGGTTATACCTTATCAGATTTGAGTACATTGGTTGTCTTATTAGGGAAACCATGTAAAGAGAAACAATTCTCTTGAGTATGACCCATTCTCTTGCAATAAGAGCATTGGGGACGTTCATGACCACTCTGCCCTCCTCAATTGTCACGGCCTCCTCGTCCACAATTAGACACAATGGCCGAGGATTTAGTAGTATCATAAAAATTTCTACTTTTAAAAGTGGGAACACGAATCAGTCACGTTGTCAGATCCTCCATAGACGAAACTTCTTGCCTAGTCATAATTTGATCTTGAACATAATCAAAATCCGCATTCATGGCATGAAGGATCATACCATATAAAACTTATCCAACTTCTTCTTAATCTCTACCAAGGAGTCAAATTCTAAAAACACCTTCAATTCTTTAACAGTTGATTGAGCTCTAGCAATGAAAGAGGTCATCTCGTGATCTATTTGTTGAAGTGATGCCAATTTATGGGCTGAATCCTATGAAGTGAAGCCAACTTCTAAGAACACTTTCAATTCTTTAACAGTTGATTGAGCTCTAGCAATGAAGGAGGTCATCTCGTGATCTATTTGTTGAAGTGATGCCAATTTATGGGCTGAATCATGAAGGCGTTGGATATCATTTGCAAAAATACTCTTAGTCTTCTTCCAAAAAGAGTTACAGGTTTTGAATGTTCTAAGAGTTTCCAATATGTCCACATATTGTTATAGTAAAGCACAAAGTTGAAAGTCTATTCTCTTTCACTGTTTAGCTATGTCTATGGTATATTACTGCCATCTTCTTCCAAGTGGTCATGAAAACCTTAACCAAGGAATCAAAGTTCAACAGAGTGGGATCGACCCACCCTGATATCAACTTAAGACTAGAAATATATGAAGACTACTTCAGAGCTTAATCTCTTTGCAATGTTATCTATTTATATATAAGACTTGTACATACAAAGAGTGAAAAAGTCTATTTCTAGGTGTTAGACAAAAAACAACTTTTTACACTTAGAAAGCTTATTCTAACAAGTTAAACAATGCTAACAAGTTAAACTATTCAACAGTAGAATTAGGAAATAGTATGGAAATTATGCAAGCCAAATTTCTTTGGATTTGAAAAATATTTTGGAGTTCTCTTTTGGTAAAACAAACAAATTTACTTTATGTTTTATGAATTATGCCTATCAATTTATCTAAGATAATTGAAATTGTTATGTTTAGTTGATCACATATGTAAGGAATTTGAGTCTAAAAAATAAATTACATGATTTGCATCTTATCTATGAGGTAATGGTATATGGTATTGAATCCAACTTTGATGAAATTGTGTAAAAAAATATTTGGCCATACTAGATTATTATGGAATCTCGATTGGAACTCTTTGTCAGTATCACAAAAAACTTCAAATCATTCCATTAATCAAATAGAATTTTCCTTTTTAAAAATTTTACAGATATCATTTGCTTCCATGTTCTTGAATAACTTCTATTTTATGGGTTGACTAGTGACTAATTTTACTTGGCTGCATAAAAAAAACTGTGTTAACTCCAAAGCTGAGGCAATTCGGAAAGTCCAGCTAAACCTTTTTCCTAAAAGGTTATGCTTTTTGGTTTGGAAGTAGTCTAATAGCAGGTCTTGTTACTAGAGTCAGCTATGCTTGTAGGGAAAAAATACAAAGCAGAATTATTATGGGAACAATTAATTCACTCAATTAGCTAATCAAGTCAATAAGTTATTACTCATTAAATCATTAACATCTTTATGTCTGCCAATAAGGCCAGGCATTGGTACTGGTGAAAAGTTATGTTGGACTCATTTAAATCTTCTTTGAATGCAGTTCTCTGGTATAAATGGGGTTCTCTACTATACACCCCAAATTCTTGAGCAAGCAGGTGTTGGTTATCTTCTTTCAAACCTAGGCCTTGGTTCTACTTCTTCATCTTTTCTTATTAGTGCGGTAACAACCTTGTTGATGCTTCCTTGTATAGCCGTTGCCATGAGGCTCATGGATATTTCTGGCAGAAGGTAATCATCTCCCCATTACCATTTTCTATTGACTTCTTTATCAAATAATAGAGGTGGATTGCTGGGGTGTTTTCTAATGAAAATAGTATTCCTATTGCATTTTCCCTCTTGATGTGCTTTTCTAAAAATCATTCAGTAGAGTATATGTTTATAATAGGTGACGTTGACTTTTAACTCTTTTCTGTATCAAGCCTGATTAAGATGCGCATGAGAATTTTGCTGGTTCCTATGCCCCCCTTTTCTTCTTTTGTTTTTTTTTGTTTTCCCTGT
Source organism: Psophocarpus tetragonolobus (assembly GCA_037954015.1). Lineage (NCBI taxonomy): Eukaryota > Viridiplantae > Streptophyta > Magnoliopsida > Fabales > Fabaceae > Psophocarpus > Psophocarpus tetragonolobus. The sequence goes on from CM075688.1 coordinate 98,068, forward strand.
ATAACAGTGTATCAGGTGCAATTTTTACTTATTATTTTCAACATTCCTATACGAAACATCTTTTATTTTATTTTTGTATAAGCCTATAAGGTGCATTGTTTTTTTCTTATTTTACTTTTCTCTAGAAGTTCTTTGATGAAATAACTTTTCTATGGCTACCTCTATCAATGAATGTTTCACTTCTTTCTGAAATATATGGCTATTTCTATCAATAAATGTTTCACTGCTGAAATATCTTTTCTATAGCTACCTCTATCTATAAATGCATCTTAGTGATACCCTGCTTTTTCCTTTCTGCAGGACTTTGCTACTCAGTACAATCCCTGTCCTAATAGCAGCTCTTCTCATATTAGTCCTGGGGAGTCTTGTGGATTTGGGAAGCACTGCAAATGCATCAATCTCAACCATTAGTGTTATTGTCTATTTTTGTTTCTTTGTCATGGGATTTGGGCCAATTCCTAATATACTTTGTGCAGAGATCTTCCCCACTCGAGTTCGTGGTCTCTGTATTGCCATTTGTGCTCTTACCTTTTGGATCTGTGATATCATTGTCACCTACACACTCCCAGTTATGCTCAATTCTGTAGGCCTCGCTGGTGTTTTTGGTATTTATGCTATTGTGTGCTTCATAGCATGGGTGTTTGTCTTTTTGAAAGTTCCAGAAACCAAGGGCATGCCACTGGAAGTGATCATTGAGTTCTTCTCTGTAGGAGCAAAACAGATTGACGATGCCAAGCACAACTGACCTAAGGAGATGATAAATTGAAAGTTTTGACGGTACCTTCTAATTATTTTCAATCTACGGCTTTGTTTGAAAATTTTCCCTTTTCAAAATTTTCTCTTCTATTCTCTCTTTTCCGTGGGTTGAGATTGAGAAACAAGAAACTTCGTTTCTGTAAAAAAACGTTCATTTTCTGGTTCATTTATGGAGCTTTATATACTTCGTAGTTACCCTTTCTATTCATGGTCGAAATTGTTAAATGATCTGCTTTATTTATCGAACATATGACAAAGATGATTGGTGTATCATGTATGGTGACTAGAAGATGTTGGGATGGCTACAACAATAATAGCGTCACGAATTATGTATGATAATCGTTGTCAATATTTACTTGTGTAGTTAAGCCCAACCTTGTTGATACGAGTTAGAATTTGTATATAAGGTTTTGAATATTACATGACTTGTCATTTTGTCGTACATGATTACATGAATGATTAAAATTAATTTTTAAGGATTAAGATTAGTTTTTATGCTCTTACACTCACTTGGGGCGTGCTGTCAATATATTTCAGTTAACTACAATGCTAATAATGCGATTGAGAATTGCTATATAAATATATTCATAGGATTGAAGCATGGATATTAATGTGGTATTTTATTCCTGCATCCTTTGATTTGGTAGTCACTCTCAACTCGTCTTTTTTATTTTTTAAATTACCTAAACTGTCGTTACAATTTTTTTAGCAAAATTAAATTTATCTTTGATTACATTTCGGAAAACCCATTCTCGAACGTAAATAATACATTTTGGAATGGATAAACTCGTGTAGACACGGGTTGCTTCTTATTTTGCTCAAGCAAACATCATTTTGTACACTACACCTTAAATCAAATTAGATTTTTTTATATTTCACACGAGTACTCCTTGTTTCTTCTCAATTTCACATGAATCAACTTTTTCTTTTTCCTAGGACATAAATGCGATTTTTAATCTAGGTATGAGTACGTGATTCAAGGCGATGACTCAAATAACAAATTTTTTTCTACTAATTTAAACATATTTAGCAATTATGTTATTAATATGAAGAATTAGTCATTTTACATGTTATTTATAAGTATTTTATCATTAATTTTTTATATGATATAGATTATTATGAGTTTACTATTCAAATATGCAAATAGAGTATATAAAGGTTTCACAAGTCTAAATAAACTATCGATGTTGATAAGTGTATTCAAGTGCATTGTGAATATATGATAACATTCATTCTTCTACTAGTTTTTAAAAAGACATAACACTGAATATATTTTTTTTATGAACAAAAAAATATTTATTAATAAGGATATAACAAATTACAAAGAAGTTGACATCGGAAACATAGCCTTCAAAAAAGAAAAATAGTATTATTTTTTTTAACTCACATTACCTTGATTTTAACATAATGTAACTATGCTTAGTTCAATCACCACCCACTTCCCGGGAATTGATTAATTCATCATAAACTTCCCGAGAATTGATTAGCGACGCTAACTATAAATATTTATTTGTATATCGACTTTAGCAGGCATGTAGTTCCTATACCCGAGGAATAGATTGTAACACTTTTTTTTTAAAATATCAAGATTGCCCTTACATTTATATTTTAAAAACATCCATTTCGGAACTTTAAAATATTCATTCTGGAATGTTAGAGAATAAATTTCAAATTTAATAGGTGCTCTTGTAAAAAGATTTCGAATTATACTCTGATACCTATTGAAAAATATAAAAAACAAAATTTAGAATGGGTGTTCTAAAATATTGGAACTGCAAATAGAGTTGACCAAGGCTCGATCTGCATACAGGAATGAACGAATGTGCGAAAATAGACTTCAGATTTGCAGAATTAGGGTTCAGTGACAGACGAATAGGATGTGCGAAAGTCACTATGCTTCTAGTTTCATTCTTGAAAACATCGTATTACTTTTTCGGTGAAATTCCGAGTGTTGACACTTAAGTGTGGACAATGAAATTGCTTGAAAGTTCTCACATTGATTAAAAAACTAGCTTTTAGCTCCTGATTCAACTTTTTGGTTTTCGCATCCATATTTTATAATAAAGATTGAAATTTTCGAAATGTCAAAAATGGTGTAAAACCAAAAAACTGGTTGCAGAAACCAAAGGATTTTTCTTTTTACATCCCATTTTCCTTTTGGGAACCTAGTCATTTTGAAAATTTCCACATTCTGGGTGATTTTTGGTTTCTAATTTTAAAATTTTTAGAAACAAAAACTAGTTTTAGTTTTAAGTTTTTAACATTTTAAAATAACATTGTTTTTTTTCCAAATTTAAAACATTGGTTTCAAATATTAACCAAAACATTAGTTGAAGGTAGTGATTGTTGAAGGTGACAATAAGTCATTGGTGATTGTCAGTCGGATGTGTGGTTGGTGACCGTCGGTTTGAGGTAGCTGTCGATGACCATTGGTCAGAGGTGACGACTGGTGACCGTTGGTTGGCGGTGGCGGGCGGTGACTGTTGATCAGAAGTGGCAGTTGGTGATTGCCGGTCGGAGGTGGCGGCTGGTGACAGCTGATCGGAGGTGGCAGTTGGTGACTGACAATTGGAGTAGTCGTTGGTGACAGTCGGTTGGAGGTGGCGATTGGTGACTGTCAATCGGAGGTGACGACCGGTGACTGTTAGTCTGAGGTGGGAGCTGGTGACGGTCGACCAGAGGTGATGACCGATGACCGTCGGAGTGGCGGTCGGTGACTTTTGGTCAGAGGTGATGGTCAATGATGACAAATGACGTCAAATAATGAATTTAAATAAAAACAGAAACAGAAATCTAAAAACCAAATTTTATTGTTTTTAAAATGGAGTGAAAACTGTTTCGAAAATGAGTAAAAAACCAAAACAGAACCATTTTTTGCCAAATAAGTTTCTGTTTTCAAAATATATTTCAAAACCAAAAACCAGAAACTCAGAATCACCCCGAACACGCCTTATATTATGAATTTCTTCATCTACAATTATTTTTAAAGTGTACTGTGGATTTTAACATAATTTTTTTAGTTTATTACAAAATTAAGATGTATAATGCGTTTCTTTCACTATATTTCCGATTTCATTATCAGTAATGTATTTTGTTAACTACATATTATATATTTTGTAGTCCATAACATAAAGCAGACTATATAATTTGTAATTTATGTAATAATACTTTGTGGATGTCATAATTTATAATTATGTAACTACATCATCGCGATCAAGCGATTCACAATATATTATTAAACCCATATATTGTAAATCATCGAATCTAAATCTGTGTTTTCTAATATTGAAAATTTCATGATCTTAGATGAGAAAAAATTTCTGATTTCATGTTCTATAAAATAGCAAAAAACATTGCTTTTAAGATCATAAAATCCATTTTACTCAAAAAAAAGAAATTATGAAATTCAAAATTGTGAAAAATTTTACTCATTAAAACAATTCACTTTTTTTTTTTGTAAGAAGAAACCTACAAATACGACTTTGTGAATCCTTTCTAGAAGAATAAAACTGGCACACACTACCATGGGTACAACAAATTGCATAAAATTCTTTGAAACAAGAGCACAAAGAGATGTTCGACTATAGTGCAAAAGAGAGATTCTAAACTTTATAAAGTGATAAGAGCAGAATAGTCTTTTTCAATTAATTATAGTACAAAGAGTAAAATGAGATGCAAAAACAAAAGTCTGAGACCAAAAGCCAAAATTATATTAAGATAGACTTTTTATTCATGCACCTCCATAAGTTTTTACTTGCACATCCATAATATATTAAAGAATAAAAATACCACAACTGACTCTGAAATGGGTAATGCATATTCGATTTTTATCAAATTTGAGTCACCTAATTTGAACTTGATTTTTACCAAATTTAGACTCATTAAATTTGGTTTTTTTAAGTCTAAATTAGGTATTCTGGATGTTGCTTTTTTTTCTCTCCATAAGTCTCGATTCTTAAAAATTTATTCTTTTATAAGTCCAAATTAGGTAATCCTGATTTGAAAGGAAACTATGGATTACCTGAGATTTTTTTACAAGACTGAATTACCTAATTCGGAGGTAATCTGTACTCATAAAAAAAACTTTGAATTATCTAATATGGACTTGTATTGTAATCCAGAGCTTTTTTTACAAGTTCAAATTACCTGATCCATACTTGTATTGTAATATAAGTTTGGATTAGGTAATCCAAACTTGTAAAAAAACCTTAGGTAATCCAAAACTTCTTTTAGAAGTTCGAATTACCTAATTTGGACTTGAAAAAAAATATTTTAATGAGTCTGAATTAGGTGATCTAGATTTGGGAAAAATCAAATCCGAATTACCCATTTTTCGAGAGTTACTCAATGGTATTTTGGTATTTAAAATATTATGGAGATGAAAGAAGTTTATGGTGGTGTAAGGAGAAACTACCCAAAAGATGTGGTAGGAAGGGTATTTTTTTAATATTTTTGGAACACCCTTCCAAAATATATTTGGCTATTGCTTCCTACAACTATCCTTTTGTTCATACACCTGTCATACATAACAGTTTTTCCAAAATTCCCTTAAAAAAACCTAACCTTTTTTCCCTCCTACTACATATTTGTCCCTCACACTACACACACATATTTGCCACACATTCTTCATAGAGAATCCACACACTCTTGTTTATCACGATGAAGACTTGCTGTCACACATATTGATGTTGACAATATGTTGCTCCTCTGGATTAGCTAATTTGAACATTGACAATATTTGTTCCTCTAGATTAGCTAATTTGAGTAATCATAATATGTCTTCTAGATTAGCTAATCCGAACATTGATACTAAGTTGTTATGTCAAATTAATTAATTTATATATTCATAATATGTCGTCCAAATTAGATACATATCCTTCAATTACATAATCCAAATGTATTAAAAACATTTTCAAATTATATATTCCCTATATCATAAAAATTTCTTTGGATTTTGTAATCCAAAAACAGCAGGTGTGAAAAAAGCTATGTAGACACAACTTAATAAAAGCAATGTTAAAATGTTTAAAAATATGATGGGTCTATTAGCAAAAGACAGAAACAAAAACCAATACCCAATATATTTTTAAGATTTTAAGATGAGTGCTTCAAAACATAATTTGAATGAGGTTTTTTTACTAAAAAAACTATTCCATTTGCAAGTTGACTTGAGAGGGAAGTGAGATTGTAAACTTGTAACATTCTATGAGTTGACTCAAGTTTTCGATGACCATGAATACACCAACCAAAGATTGTTGGTATAGCACATTGATGTTACAAGAAGTTCTAAGACTTATAGAAAAATTCATTTTTAGTTTTGGTGATTTATTAAAGCATGAATTATGTGACGCATCGGTGAATTAAAGATTTTTTTTTTAATGTATGTAATAGACATTTGTATTGTTTCAATAAATGTCAATAAATGTCATCTTAGTTAAAAATTATAAAGAAACCAATGATGCATTGACAGTGTAAAATATGTCACTTAATCACAATTCATCATTTATGGTAAGTTTGTTTACTTTTACAATAAATATAAGGTGATAGAATGATTGATTGTGATTAGTTAACAAGGTAAAATTACTTAGAAGTGTTTTTGCTATTTGATGGATAATTGAAATTTTATTCAATCTTTAATAGTTTTTAAAATTTTAGGTTTTTAATATTTTTTCTCTAAGCGTTAACTAAATTATTTTTTAAAGAATTATCTGATAAATTTAGGATCAAAATAAAAAATTATTAAGAAAGAATTAAAGAAATATTGGATAAAAAAATTATTCATTTCTCAAAGACAAAAAAAAAATATTTAAGTTTAAAATTCTATAATAAGTTAGTTAATTAATACATTAATACATAAGAATAACTAGTGTTGTATTTTACTTTGTTTATTGTTAGGTAAATTTGATGGTGATGTTAAATATACATAATAGATAATTTATTCACAAAGTATGTAATTATCGTATTAGATTTTTTTGGAAGGTATGGCAAAGTCTAATTGATGTAATCTTGGATTGCTCTCCTTAGGATCTTGCTTCAAAAGGCTCCTTAGGTTGAAGAAGATGGTGATAATGAGGAGAGAAATGGTTGAGGAGGCACCACTACTAAGAGATAAGCCTTGGTTGTAGAAGCTTGTCACAAGGGAAGAAACCCTTGATAAAAGCAAAGATGAACTCTCAAAAGTAGAGAGAACATACACTCACAAAGAGCTCACTCAAAAGAGTCAATTTCATAAAATGATCAAAAGTTCCTTACATGTAGTAGGTGAGTGCCTTATATAGACCAAGGCATGGGCTTGGACGTCCAAGTGGCTAAGGAAAAGAAAGAGAAAAGATCCAAACAAGTCTCTACAAATATGTATCTATGTTCCCTCTAAATTTGAACTTGAATTTTGGAGGGAAGTGACATGATACTTCCAAAATTCAAATTGAAAAAATAAGCAACAAGAAAAGCCATGTAGGAAAAAGAAACATGATATAGAACCATTTAAGGGGAACAAGGAGGGTTATATGTCTCCTACATGCTTCATGCTTCAAGTCTTGATGATGCTCCTTCCTAGCCATGTCTTCTCTCCAACCCTCTTAGCCAAGGGACCTTGCTAGGTGGGATTGCATCATCTCCTCTCCCTTGGAAAGAAATTGACCTCAAATCCAAAGGTCCTTCTTCCTCTTCTTCCAATCCTAGAATGAGATAAGCAATGTAATCAGTAGGTGTAAACCCTAGAGGGCTGGAAGAGTGAGAGGTCTATAAGATAGCCCCTCATGGTTGGGGTAGTGAAGATAGTGCAAAGGCCTCCACACAACAACTCCCCAACCTAGGCCTAATGTACCAAGTAAGTCTTGTCTTTTTGTTCACCCCAAGAGAGAATGAAGGGCCTAGGAATGGACCACTCTTGCATGGTCTCTTTAGGTTGAACTTGAGATTGGCTTTGAGTCTCCAATGTCATGGGCTCAATCTCATGCTCAACTATAGTGGCCTCATCTACAAGTAGATTTTGAGGTTGTGATGCTTTGTGCTCAATGGTAATGGGCACAACCTCATCTTCAATAAGATCCTCCTTGGAAACCAAGGGGTAATCTTCTTGAAGGTCATCCTCCCCTTTCATGTCTCCCAAATATTGAACTTGATATGCATGATCAAGCTCAAAGAATAAAGATTCAAGCTCAACACTAGGAAGTGCATGCAATGGTGTCTTCTCAAGTTGAAGGTAGAGAAGTTGCTGTATAAGGAGACTATGTTTTAAGTCCACTTTTGTAGAAAAATGGCTCTCCTTAATCACAAACTTCTTGGAAGTGGCACTTCCTTCCATCTCATCAACTAGCAACGTTTGCTTGTTTTTTGCTTTTTGTTTTTCTCTTCCTCTTCCCTTTTTATTTTCATTATAAGTTGGCCCTTTAACACTTGAGAAGGTGTAAGAGAACACAACTTTAACTTTATGCCAAACAGGAAAGGGTAATCTCATTAGAGTAGCCATCATGAAGATATTTTCTATCATATTGTCATGACCTCCCTAATAAGATATGGGCTGCTTCCATTGGTACTACATCACAGAGAATACCATCTTTGTAGTTCCCAATGGAAAAAGGAACCTTTACTTGTTGATTGGCTTCCACTTACTTAATCTCATTCAACCATTGAAGTTTGTAAGGCTTAGGTGAGGAATGGAAGTCAAAGATAGCTTTTCTACCAACCTAGTGCTGCAACAATTACAACAAAAGTCACTATCCATAATGAGAGAACATTTTTTATCATAAACTTTACATCTTGTGTGAAAGATGTTCTCTTTTTGAGATGTGCTAGGAATATAAGGTTGGCTACCTAGAAGCTTCCTGATCATCAACAAGTATCCCTCATAAGTATAAATGTCCTCTATGTACATTTTACCCCCTTCTTCTTCACTAGAAGAGGGAGATAGTTCACTTTCAGTGTCTTGGCCCCTCATGGTCATGGTCTTTTTGTTGGGACATTGGGAAACAATGTGACCTCTCCCAAGACACTTGAAGCATTTAATGCTAATAGCTCTAGAACTAGTAGGGCATCTTCTCTATGCAAAGGATGTTTCTTTTTATGCATGCTTGTGGTGTTGGAACCAAAGACATTACATTAAAGTTTTGGTGAAGTTTTGGTTTATTTTTTACTCTCCTTGTTTTTTCTCTTAAATAAATTTTATGGTACCAAACACGTTTATAGGTGTGGTACTTATATTGTGTGTTTACATAAGCTTGAAAATGTATTTGGGATGGTTTTGGATAGATTACATAGGCTGGATTGTGCTGGAAAAACTTCAAAAGTGGGGTTTTGAGTAACGTAATCGATTACCTAAAAAGAGTAATTGATTACCCTTTGAGAATTTTGAGATAAGGAATTGATGCTTTCTGTGGTAATCGATTACTCCTGAGAACAAGCACTTTGGACCAATTTTGTGCAAGATATTAGGTAATCAAGTAGGTAATCGATTACCCTACATCAAAATTGATATAAAAGCATTTTGAAAACTGATTTTACAACTTTTGATCAATCCAATCAAGTGTTTGCTTCTCTAGTATGATTTACAAAATTCTCTCCAAGATTCATAACCATTTTTTATGGTTTGAAGGTGCTTCAATTTCAGGATTCAAGGAAGAGACTCTATTGAATTTTGATCTTTCTGTTTGGGTATTCTTCACTTCAGGTGATATTGTTCTATACTATTCTTTTTTGTTTTTGCACAAATTGGACAATCTCTTGAGGTGTTCTTGAGATTGTTGGGAAATCTTGCAACTGGGTGTTGCAAGTGAGGCGTTGTGAGTGCGGGGTGTCACGGTGTAGCAAACTCTTGTGGGGTGCAAGAGGAAGCCTTTCTTTGTGTGGTTTAAATATTTTCGAAATTAAAATTTGTATGTGTGGTGTGCATATATTGAGATTTTAGTGGAAAACAGATTAGCGGAAGGCTAAGTCTATAAACTGGATGTAGGTCAGGTGGACCGAACCAGTATAAATCACTTTGAAAATTCTCACTTTGCAGTTGTATTTGATTGATTAAGTTTTCTTGCAGTAGATCCAATTCTTTACATTCACTTGATTGATATTGAATTTGGGTTTTGACCTATATTTTGTAGGTTTGATTTTCACTCTTTCTAACCTTTCCTTTTGACTTTGAATTACTTGTAATAAGATTCTTGTTAAGTTTTTCTTCTATTACATTTGAAATCACTATTGAGGGAATTGAATTCATTGGTGCTTTGACTTAAGGGTTGAATCCTTGAAAATCCATTTTTTTAAAAGGAGGTAGATTTTGGAAATTTATGAAAGGGGTTGTTTTTTAAAATACTCTGATACCGTTGAATAGAAAAGTTTTTGAAAAATAATTTGATGAATCTATTCAACCCCCCTTCTAGATTCTTCCCTGGGTCCAACAATTGGCATCAAGAGTGAGATCCTGAGAAATATTCAAGATTATATCGATCCATATTTTGTTGTTGAAAATGTCAGAGAATCAACTACCTTTTAGTGAGGATGCCTATATTAATAGATCACCATTATTCATTGGTGAAAATTATGCTTTTTGGAAAGTAAGAATGAGAATTTTTATGGAGTTTGTAAACAGAGGCATATGGCAAGTTATTGTAACTGATTATAAAATTCCTACATATATGGTTGAAAATCAAATAGTTGAAAAACCATATGAATTGTGGACCACTGATGAAATAAAACATGCTGAGAATGATTCAAAAGCCTTAAATATTATACACTCTGCTTTGAATAGTGATGAGTTTTTCAGGGTATCACCATGCAATATAGCTAAAGAAGCGTGGGATCTAATCCAAGTCACCCATGAACGTACAACTGAAGTAAGACGAACTAAAAAGAATACCTTGATCCAAGAGTATGAAATGTGATGCACTCCCTTGATCGCTTCAACCAAGGATCCTTCCTCTAAGAAAATGGAGGATGAAGAGGTTAGAAACGGGAGAGGGTTGACGCCACTTTCTAGGAGAAAGATGAGTAAAAAATTTTATATTGCTTGCCACAAGGGAGAGGTCCTTTGATAAAAGCTTTTAAAGGACAGATTCCTTAAGAGAGAGGATTCTCAATGACACTCAAGAATAAATTTCTCAAAAAGATTCTTACTTCATTCAATCAAGTGTGATTTGTACAAGAGAGACTAGGTGTATTTATAGCCCAAAGAGAGAGCAAGGTACTCAAAACTAGGCAATGTGGGACTTGGGCCTAATTAGGATTAGGAGCACTAATCCCTCTTAGGCCCACTAAAAGTGGTGCCTAGCCTTAAGCTAGGGAGTGTCACGACCTAATCAAGGGGGTGTGAAAAGAGATCCATACTCCTTTGGGTTGTTAGGCCCTTTACTCCTCTTACCTTCCTTCTTAAGCTAATTACACCCTAAACTCTAGAAACTAGTATAAATGACTGAAATACAAGGCCTAAAAGGGAATTAAAAGCTAATTAATATTTACAAGAGGAAAACTAAGGACTATGGCCTAAAATATCTATCTCCATCATGAGTTGGGGTATTGACGAGTCTTTTCAGGCCAAGTCCTCTTCAATCCTCCTAGGCATTGCCCTAGTGAGAGGGCATTTGGTAGGTAGGATTGCATCAGTAAGAAAATTTAAAAGGTTCATGAAGGAGAACAACAACAAAGAGAAGTTCTGAAGTGGCAGAAAGCAATAAAAGAAGGGGAATACAACTCCTCCAAAGTTCACTTTCTTTAAATGTGGTAAGATAGGTCACATGAAAGTTAATTGCCCTTCCCTAACCAGAAAACAGAACAATGAAGAGCCTAGACCAAAATTTAGGAAGAATAAAAAGAATAAGACTTACATTGCTTGGGAAGACAATGCCTCTACCACTTCCTCAAGTGAAAGTGACCAAGAAGTTAATCTCTGCTCGATGACTAAAGCCAAAGTAGAGAAATAGGCAAGTGATTCTGACTCTTCTTGTGATTGTGGTTATGACTAACTCCAAGAAGCCTTTTTTGAATTGCATGATGAGGCTAAAATAATAAGTTGTCTCAATATTGGTTTCAAAAAGCAGATCAAGGCATATGAAGCTAGTATAAATGACTTGCAAAAAGAAATGAACGTTTTAAAAGATGAAAAATTGAAATTAAAAACCATTTCTCATTGCAATCATGCTTCATCCTGTAGTTGTGCAAACTCTAAAGTGCTTGAAATTAAAGTGGATTATCTTACAAAAGCACTTTCTAAGTTCACTATGGGGAATGCTAATCTTGATTCTCTTTTGGGAAAACAACATGGTATATCTTCGAAATTTGGCCTTGGATATCATAATACCACCAAGAAAAATGATTTCAAAAATACTTTCAAAAATACTTTCAATTCTAGAAAATCTTATAAACCTTATGTCTTTTGTCATTGCTGTTTTCACAAAGGACATACTACCTATAATTGCCTTATCAGAAGGATTGAAGTTCCAAGTAGGAAATACATATGGGTTCCCAAAGGATCCAAACTTGTTACTAATCCAAATGGACCCAACTCCATTTAGGTACCAAAATGAGAAATTAACTTGTTTTGCAGGTGTGCCTTAAAACAGAGAAGTCTTTGTGGTACCTGGACAGTGGATGCTCAAGGCACATGACTAGAGATAGAAGCAAGTTCATATCTCTTATCAAACAAGTGGTTTTGTCACTTATGGAGATAACAATAAAGGTCAAATCCTAGGTATTGGAAGCATTGGTAACAAAGGCTCTATTCGGATTGATGATGTTTTACTTGTTGATGATCTTAAATTCAATCTGCTTAGTATAAGTCAACTGCGTGACAAAAATTTTAAAATCAAGTTTGATAATAAGTTTTGCACTATTAGTGATGCATCAAATCATGTTTTTTTTGTTGGCATGAGAGTAAATAATATCTATGTGCTTGACATTGATTATTTTGTATCAAACATCACATGCTTATAATCTAGAGATGATTTATCATCAACTTTTGCATAGACGCATTGCACACATCAATTTAGGTCAATTGAATAGACATGCATATAAAAATCTTGTAGCATGACTACCTAACTTAAAGTTCTCTAAAGATGGTCTTTGTGATGCATGTCAAAAGGGAAAACAGTCTAGAAAATCTTTTAAATCCATTAATTCAATTTCTACCACTAAACCACTTGAACTTTTGCACATGGATTTATTTAGTCATTCTAGAAATGTAAGTCTGGGTGGAAACTTGTATGGGTTGGTTATAATTTATGATTATTCTAGATTTACATGGGTAGCTTTCTTATTTGTAAAAAATAATGCCTTCTGTACTTTTCTTAAAATTTCCAAAAGGATCCCAAATGAAAAAGATTTGAAAATTAAGTCCTTGAGAAGTGACAATGGTGGTGAATTTAGAAATGATGAGTTTGAGATATTCTATGAAGAGTATGACATTGATCATAACTTTTCTGCTTCTAGGACATCATAACAGAATGAGGTGGTGGAAAGGAAAAACAAATCTCTGATTGAATTAGCTAGATCAATGCTTAGTGAAAATTCTATGCCTAAGTACTTTTGGGTTGATGCTGTGAGCACTGTATGTTATGTTCTTAACATAATTCTTATCCGTCCATTTTTTAAACTAACACCATATGAATTATTAAAGGGTAGAAAACCAAATATCTCTCACCTTAGGATATTTGGATGTAAATGTGTTGTTTTGAATAATAAAGATAATCTTGGCTAGTTTGATGCAAAAGCGGATGAAATAGTATTTTTAGGATATTCTATATGCAGTAAAGCATATAGAGTATTCAATAAAATATCCTTGAGTATAGAAGAATCAATTCATGTTGTATTTGATGAATCTAACCCCCTGAAAATGGATTTTCCTTGGTAGATGATGATAATACAGATATAACTGATATTCCTCCTGAAAAGCATAAGACACCATTAACTTAAAGGAAAAGTAAATCTCATATGAAGTTGAAGCTCAACCTTTACCCAAAGAATGGAGGACACCTAGAGATCTCTCCCTTGACAATATTCTTGGTGATATGGAGAAGGGAGTTACTACTAGACATTCTCTAAATCTTTTCTATGAACATATTGCTTTTGTTTCTCAAATTGAACCATTTTGTGTGGATGATGCTTTAAATAATGAATTTTGTTTGTTAGCCATGCATGATGAACTAAATCAATTTAATAGAAATGATGTTTGGTAACTAGTACATATAAGAGTTGCATTAATGTCATAGGAACTAAATGAGTGTTCAGAAACAAACTAGATGAAACAGGAACCATAACAAAAAATAAGGCTAGATTATTAGCTAAGGGCTATAATCAACAGGAGGGTATAAATTTTGGTGAAACATATGCTCCAATAGCTAGATTAGAAGTTGTTAGGCTCATTCTCGCTTTTACATATGTGTGTGACTTTAAACTATATCAAATAGATGTGAAAAGTGCATTTTTGAATGGTTTCCTTGATGAGGAAGTGTTTGTTTCACAACTTCCTTGTTTTCTAGATCACAAGTTTCCTTATCACGTGTATAACCTTAAGAAAGCACTTTATGGTCTTAAGCAAGCTCCGTGGCAATGGTATGAAAGGTTAGCTAAATTTTTCTTGTCTCAAAACTTTGAAAGAGGAAAGGTAGACAAATCCTTATTCATTATGAGATCTGATGCACTCCCTTGATCTCTTCAACCAAGGTTCCTTCCTCTAAGAAAATGGAGGATGGAGAGGTTAGAAATGGGAGAAGGTTAACGCCACTTTCTAGGAGAAAGATGAGTAAAAAATTTTATGTTGCTTGCCAGAAGGGAGAGGTCCCTTGATAAAAGCTTTTAAGGGACAGATTCCTCAAGAGAGAGGATTCTCAATGACAGTCAAGAATAAATTTCTCAAAAAGAGTCTTACTTCATTCAATCAAGTGTGATTTATACAAGAGAGACTAGGTGTATTTATAGCCCAAAGAGATAGCAAGGTACTCAAAACTAGGCAATGTGGGATTTGGGCCTAATTAGGATTAGGAGCACTAATCCCTCTTAGGCCACTAAAAGTGGTGCCTAGCCTTAAGCTAGGGAGTCTCACGACCCAATCAAGGGGGTGTGGAAAGAGATCCACACTCCTTTGGGTTATTAGGCCCTTTACTCCCCTCACCTCCCTTCCTAAGCTAATTACACCTTAAACTCTAGAAACTAGCATAAATGGCCAAAAATACAAGGCCTAAAAGGGAATTAAAAGCTAATTAATATTTACAAGAGTAAAACTAAGGACTATGGCCTAAAATATCTATCTCCATCATGAGTTGGGGTCTTGATGAGTCTTTTCAGGCCAAGTCCTCTTCAATCCTCCTAGCGATTGCCCTAGTGAGAAGGCCCTTGGTAGGTAGGATTGCATCAAGATCTTTTAAAGATATTCTATTGGTTCAAATATATGTAGATGATATTATATTTGGTTCTACTAACACATCTCTTTGTGAGGACTTTATTTCCAAAATGCAAGGGGAGTTTGATATGTCAATAATGGGGGAGTTGAACTTCTTCCTAAGCTTGCTAGTCAACCAAATAGAGAAAGGAATCTTCCTGCATTAAATCAAATATAAAAAGGAGATACTCAAGAAATTTGACATGGAAGAGTGCAAAGTCTCCAACATTTCAATGGGAACCAATTGCTATCTAGATGCTGACTTGAAAGGACAGCCAGTAGAAGTGTCCAAATACAGGGGAATGATAAGTTCTTTACTATATTTAACTACTAGTAGACCTGAAATTATGTTTAGTGTTTGTTTGTGTGCTAGGTATTAGGCTGCACCAAAAGAATCACACATGACTGCAGTAAAAAAGATCATGAAGTACCTGAAAGGAACACTTGATCTGAGATTGTGGTATCCCAAATGTATAAATCCTTCCTTAACAGACTTTGCAGGTTGTAACCTAGAAAGGAAAAGCACAAGTGGAACTTGTCACCTATTTGGCAACAACTTGGTATCATGGACCTGTAAAAAGCAAGCATGTGTTGCTTTATCTACTGCTAAAGTTGAATACATAGTTGTTAGGAGTTGTTGTTCTCAACCCTTATGGCTAAAGCAACAACTTGAAGACTTTGACATCACAATCAACAAGATTCCTCTCAAGTGTGACAACACTAGTGCAATGAATTTGAAAAAGAATCTTATACTTCACTAAAAAACGAAGCATATAGAGATTTGTCATCACTTCTTGAGAGATCATGCAGAGAAAGGAGGTTATAGAGATTTGTCATCACTTCTTGAGAGCTTGGTATAGTAAGCACTCATGAACTTTGACTTTAGCTGTGTTTAATTGATCATAGAATGCACAATTCGTATGGATTAGTTGTTGTTAGATGAGTCATTGCATGAATTGGTTGGAATTGAATGCATTTGATCATTATCCATGCATTAGAAGCATTGCATTATAATATATTTGAATGGTATTGTATAAATTGCATGATCAGGGGTTTTGTTCTACAGTAATTGATTACCACTACAGGTAATCAATTACCCTAAAGACTGAATTTTTCAGAATCAGTCCTAAGCCTCGTGGTAATCAATTACCAAAAAGCAGTAATCAATTACCTGCATAATATTTTCAATTATGGGCTTTTAAATCCAAAGGGCGTGAATCCAACTCATTCCAAAATCTTAAAATTAATTCTAAGATAAGCCTCTTGTGCAAAAATTCCAATAGAAACTAAGGTTCCTCAAGCTCCATCAATCCAAATCTTTCCAAAATCAAGAGTGGGTTATTCTCTTAATCCTCTAATTTCTCTCATTTCAATTCCCAAATCTCGTGCTCTAAAACCCTATCAATGGAAGAAGGGAGTTCAAGCCAAAGAAAGAGGATCAAGCATACAACCATGGGAAGGGAATTCAGGCCAAAGTTTACCTCTAGGAAGCCATCTGCTACAAAACGCCGTGCACAAGGTTCTCTTGGTAAAACTAGAGAATACTCTCATAAGTGGTTCTCCCGTCAAGAGCAACAATAGGAGCTATGCCAGTAGAGAAGTAATTTCTTCGAAGGTATTCATTTATTCTTGGCTCACTAAAAATGGGTTCAGTTTTCATGATGTCTTGGAGTTCCAAGGGTGTCAAAATTTACTCAACTGAAAGGGAAATTTTACCCAGATCTGGGTTAGGATATTTTGCTCAAACTTGAAATAGGATGATTATAGGAATTTAGTTTCTGAAATAAAAAGGAAGAAAATTGTATTAACTTATGAGATTTTAATAACTATTAATGGAGTTGCAAATTGTGGAATAAGTGTTAGTGTGGATGACCACAAGGAGAATGAGGTCAATTATAGAAAAATGGATTTTTTAAGTCAATGTTGGTGATACCCGACGAATCAGAATCAGGAAGAAGTGTGAGAAAGGATTTGAAGAAAAAGATTTTGTTCAACACTCAAGGTATGAAAGTGGATGATAGGTTGCTTGACTACTGTATTGCTTGGATATTGGTTGCTCATGGCAGCAATCATGCTTAGATTTTAGAGGAAGACATGATCTTGATTTGTGCAATCAAGAATAGTATCAAGGTGAATTGGGTAGATGTCATTAAGGACAACATGTTGAAGACTTGTCGTCTAAATGAGTACAAATGTCCATATGCAGTCTCATGCATTCCTTCCCAAGCCATGGTTGACCAATTGTTGGAGAAGGTGATGTCGCCTTGGATTATCTCTTTAGACGTCATTTGGAGCTTTGAATTGGAGATGGATGACAAGGAATGGTGGTGGAGGTAGGCGGCACTTCTTATGGAAGTAGATAAGCCAAGGAGGAGGCTAGTCACAAGGGAATGAACCCTTGATAATAACATGAAAAACTCTTACTCAAGAAGAGAACAATGAACATTCAATAAGAAGAAGAATCCCTTAAATTTAGAGAAGTGTATTTTCATTTAAAATAAGTGTTAAAGGATTACATCATGTGTAAAGCTCTACTTATAGAGCAAGCATGGATCATGGGCCTAATACTCTAATATGAACGTCCAAGATGCTTAAACAAGGGTTAGCTAGCTTAATTTAGTGTTAATTTAACATGTGCTCAATTAACACTAATTTAATCCAACTAAAGATCCAAACATGGGCCTAAAAATATGGATTTATGTTCCCTCTAGTTTGAATTCCAATTTTGGAGGGAAATGACATGACACCTCCAAAATTCAAAATTAAAATAAGAAGTAATAAGAATCAGCCATTTAGGAGTGAGAAAACACATGTGGAGTGAAACAAGTGGACAAGGGGGCCCATATGTCTCCTACATGTTTCATATGTTGGTTAGAAGAGTGTGAAGAGGAATTAGGGGTGTAGAAACTAATTCCACTCATCCAAATCCTCATGGACCAAGCCCAACTAATTAACATATTCCATAAGGAGACTAATTAAACGTCTTAAAGAAAATAGAACCTATAAGCCAAAATATAAGGTCGAAAATTAAACTAGTTATACCCCTAAAATCCTAATGACTTAAGGGTGCTTATACAAGCCTTGAAATTGTCAAATTAATACAATTAAATGGGACATATACTAAAATAAGCTCCTTAAAGATTCATCCAAGTCATCATTCCTTCTTATTGGTCTTAGCTTAAGCCCATGCTAGGGTCTTTATTTCAAAAGCTCTGGATAAGTTTGGAGTGGACACCTTAAATAAAGCTAGAGAGTTCACTAACTAAGTCCACTTTGTCAAAGAACTTGAATTAAAGATGATGAAACTAATTAAGATTGATGAAGGCTGGATGACTAAGGAAGACATGCAAGCTAAAGATGAAGATGAGTTCGTAGAACCAAAGGTGCTGACTCCTTTTGAGGAGATGATCCTAAAATAAATAGAGGACTTGCAGATGTCACAAGAAAAAGAATTCCAAGAGATGAAAGACTCCTTGGAATCAATTTCTGAGTGATTGGATTTTTTGGATGTCCCTTTCCCTAGACCTCAAGATTAGGATTGTCAGAGCATCTTCATCTTAGAACTAGGCATTTAGGACTTGAGTTGTTGTTTTATTATGTACTGCCTTTCAGCTTATCTCATTTGCATTTGTTGTCATGTTTACTTGTTTCTCAATCTATTGCATGTTTAGTCTTTAATGTCAAAATTTAGAATTTGTATTGGTACTCTGATTAAGCTCTATTATTGTAATGAATGTGCTAATTGTAATATCATTTGGATTATTAATGAAAGCTTAATTCTTGGCTTTGAATATGTGTATTGGTTGATTCGTTATTGTTCACTATTTGCAAAAAATGCATTTTATTTGGGCTAACTTGAACCCTGTTTGATAAGGAATAAAGATAGCTATATATCTTATATTTGCAGGACCGTGGACGTTCACTTTCTGCAGTTTTTTTCTGACTTATGGATTAATTATGCAACAATTTTCGGCATAATTCTGTAGAATTTTTTTTTAACTATCTTTATGTAGATTGTGTACTGCACTAGTTGAATTTTCAACGTTGCTAGATTTAGCCCTCCCAGCTATTTCATTTTCCCTCACATATTACCTCCTTTTATATGCATCTTGTTTGTTTCACCTTTTTGTTTGAAGTGCCAAAAGGGGGAGAAGAAATGGTGAAGCCACATGGAGAAGACATGTCATAGGGAGAAGACATCGTGAAAATATTGTTGCCCTTATCAAGTGTAATAAAAGCTTGATTCAAAAGCAAAGGTACTAGAACAATGAAGCTAAGCTTAAGAGTGGTTTGGCTCATCAAAACCAAAAATGGGGAGATTATTGGAACAAAGGCATTGCATTGAAGTTTTGGTTTTGTTTTTACTCTCCTTTTTTTCCCTCTTAAATCAATTTTATGGTACCAAACACATTTATAGGTGTGGTATTTGTATTGTGTGTTTAAATAGGCTTTAGAATGTGTTTGAAATGGTTTTGGATAGGTTTCATGGTCTGAGTTGCGCTGGAAAAGCTTTAAAAGTGGGATTTTGAGTAAGGTAATTGATTACCTAAAAATTGTAATCAATTACCCTACGAGAATTTTGAGATCAGGAATTGATGCTCTCAGTGGTAATTGATTACCTGAAATGTAATCAATTACTCCCAAGTACAAGCACTTTGAGCTAGTTTTGTGCAGGATATCAGGTAATGAAGTAGCTAATTGATTACCTTGCATAAAAAAATGATATAAAAGCATTTTGAAAACAAATTTTAGAATTTTATAACAGTCCAATCAAGTGTTTTCTTCTCTCATACGATTTCTAAGAATTCTCTCCAAGATTCATACCCATTTTTTATGGTTTGAAAGTGCTTCAATTTCAAGACTCAAGGTAGAGACTCTATTGAGTTTTAATCTTTCTATTTGGGTATTCTTCACATCAGGTGATATTGCTCTGTACCCTTATTTATGTTTTCACAAGGTTATAAATCTCCTGAGGTGTTTTTAAGATTAGGGAAAAATCTTGTAGCAGGGTGTTGTAAGTGAGGCATTGTGAGTGGTGGGGTGTCACGATGTAGAAAAACCTTGTAGGGTGCAAGAGGAAGCCTCTTCTTTTGTGGTTTAAATCTTTTCAGGATTAAAATCTATATGTGTGGTATACATGGACTAAGATTTTAATAGAAAACAGATTAGTGGAAGGCTAAGTCTTTAAACTAGATGTAGGTTAGTTGGACCGAACTAGTATAAATCACTGTGCAAATTATCTCTTCCTTATACTCTTTATTGTCTTTATTGAATTCTTAGAGCACTGACAACTCAATTTTTGCACCTGTGTTTGCTCCGTTACGATTTCTTGTTGCAGATCAAATTATTGTTATACATTTACTTGATCTTAAATTTGGGTTTTGACCCATATATTTGTGGGTTTGATTTGTTCTTTCTACTCTTCTGTTTTGATTCTGAATTACTTGATATAACATTCTTGATAAGTTTCTTAACTACTTTATTTAAAATCATTATTAAAGGAATTGAATTGATTGGTGCTTTGCTTTAAGGGTTGAATTCTTGAAAACCCACTTTTGTAAAAGAAGGTTAAAAAAGGGTTGTTTTTTAAAATACTTTGATACTGTTGAATAGAAATCTTTGAAAAATAATTTGGTGAATCTATTCAACTCCTCTTCTAGATTCCCCATGGGACTTGATGTGATCTTTGATGATCACGTGCCCAAAGGATCCTTTCTAAGGTCACTTGGAAGGGAAATGGATTTATGGAGAGGAAAGGAATGGGGTGAGGTCCCACAAATACTAGGTTTGATAAGCCAAAGGGGAGAGGCCATAGCATTGTGGCAAGGTGTTTTGGCTTCCATTTTGCATTTCTCTGCTTGATTTTTTTGTTGTTTGTTTTATTATTTTAGTTTTTATTTTTTAGTTTAATAATCTCAAGTATTTGTCATTAGAAGTCTTGTTTAGACATTAATTTTGTCATATCAAGTTCCTTAGGTTTATCTCTTTTGTTTGAATTTTATTACTTCAAAAAAGTATGGTCAACTTCTTGAAATTGAAATTTAAAGAGGTTTCACCTCTTGTCTAACTTTCTAAGAAACTCTTCATGCTTTTATTTCAAGCATGTACTATTCCAAAAATTTTCTCAAAGAAATTTTATAGCTCAATTTCATTCCAATTCACTTGTTGTTTTTGTTGAATTTAGTAGCTCCTTCTGAACAAAATTTTGAGTAGATTGTATTGAGGTTTGCTTGAACGGGTTAAGCTGACCTAAGTGAGCCAAAAATTGTGTAAAATAGGAACCTCTAACTCACAATTCATAGCTCTTGGTGCATTACCTATATCATTCTATGTTTTGGTGAATTTTGAGTTGCTTGTTTCATTGTTGCACTTTGGCTTTGAAATTTTTGTGTGCCTTGTCTATTTTATTATTTCAAGCGTTTAAGACCACTAACATTCTCATAAAATTTGCAAAGTAAATAGTTAGGTACATCTAAGAAAGGATAAACGCATTAGGTGGTATTCTCTTACACTTGCCTAGGTGACAGAGGATCAAATACTCATGACGCATAAAAGAGATGAGAAAAAAAATAGAAAAGTAAAAAAAAAAAAGTTTCACCCTTAAAGCTTGAAAAGGTTAAGGAGAAAGAGTTAGAAGAGATGCCCCTTCCAAGAAGGTTGTTAGTAAATAGAGCTATTTTGCAAACAAACAAGACTTAATGGAAGCTCCCTTAGCTAACAAACTTTTTTATCTTATCCTTTGTAAAGAGACATCTTCTTCTAGTGCTGTCATAGATCTAGAAGATAAGAATCTTCCTAATGGGTTAAAAACCTTTTAAGAGAATTTGGTGATGTATTCCCTATGGAGGTCCCTAAGGGGTTTCCACCTATTAGGGGCAGAGAACACCAAATAGATTTGGTTCCTCGTGCTAGCCTACCTAATAGGCCTGCATATAGGACCAACCCATTGGGAAAAAAAATTGAATCTGAGGTTCAAGATCTATTGGAGAAATGGTGGGTTCAAATGAGCCTCAGCTCTTGTGTTGTGCTAATCTTGTTGGTGCCCAAGAAGAATGACAAATGGAGGATGTGTGTTGCTTTTCGTGCAATCAACAACATCACCATCAAGTACACACACCCAATCCCTAGGTTGATGACATGCTCGATGAGTTGCAGGAGCACAATTTTTTTGAAAGATTGATCTTAGAAGTGGTTATCAACAAATAAGGATTAAAGAAGGTGACGAGTAGAAAACCGCTTTTAAGACCAAGTTTTGGTTTTATTAATTGTTGGTGATGCCCATTGGGCTCACAAATGCTCCTAGCACATTCATGAGATTAATGAATCATGTAATTATGGATTGTTTAGGGAAGTTTTGTGTAGTTTATTTTAATGACATTCTAGTGTACAATAAGAGCCTAAATGATCACTTAGAACATCTCATACATTTTTTTTTCTTTCTTAGGTCAAACCACCTTTTTACTAATCTTGAAAAATGACATTTTGTGTAGATAGTGTTCTATTCTTAGGATTTGTAGTTAGTGCACAAGGGGTCCACATGGACCTCGAGAAAATCAAAGTCATCTAAGAATGGCTCACCCCAACAAGAGTGACAGAGATAAGGAGCTTTCACGGTCTCACTAGTTTCTATAGTTGTTTTGTGCCTAATTTCTCCACACTTGTCTGACCGCTTAATGATCTGGTGAAGAAGGAAGTTTCTTTCCTTTGGGGTGAGAACAAGAGTAAGCTTTCTCTCTTATTAAAGAGAAACTCACTAATGCACATGTTCTAGCTCTTCTTGACTTTTCTAAAACCTTTGAGCTAGAATGTGATGCATGCGGAGTGGGTGTGGGAGCTGTGTTATTGCAAGGTAGACACCCTATTGCTTATTTTAGTGAAAAAGTGAATGGTGTTGCCCTTAACTACCCCACCTATGATAAGCAGTTTTACTTTTTTTATAAGGGCCCTTCAAACTTGGAACATTATCTTGTTTCCAAGGAGTTTGTCATTCATAATGACATGAGTCACTTAAGTATCTAAAGGGACAAGACAAGCTCAACAAAAGCCATGCCAAGTGGGTCGAATTCCTTAAATCCTTCCCCTATATCATTCAGTACAAGAAAGGGAAACACAATGTAGTTGCTGATGCTTTAGCTAGAAGATACACACTTTTTGCCACCTTGAGTTCCCAAATCTTGGGCTTCGATGATTTTAGGGCCCAATATCCCTCTAACAAGGAATTTGGTCCAATCTTTGTTGCCTTTGCATCTAAACCCCATAATGGGTATTATGTTAGTGAGGGTTACCTTTTCAAGGATAACAAACTTTATGTACCGCAAGGATCTCTTAGGAAAATACTCACAAAAGAGAGCTATGAAGGTGGGCTTATGAGGCATTTTGGAATGAACAAAACTATGAGAATTTTAAAGGAAAAATTCTTTTAGCCGCATATGAAAAGAGATGTCCATAGACATTGTTCTAGATGCATAGCTTGTTTACAGGCTAAGTCTAAAATAATGCCCCATGGACTCTACTCACCTTTACTTATTCCCACACGGGGTAGATATTAGCATGGATTTTGTCTTTAGGCTTCGTAGAACCCAGAAAGGTGCAAACTTTATCTTTGTGGTAGTGGTTCATTTTAGAAAAATGACCCATTTTATACCCTGTCGCAAAGTGGATGATGCGAGCAAAATTTTAAGACTTTTCTTTAAGGGGGTGGTCAAATTGCATGGTTTACCTTCCACGATTGCGTCTTATGGAGATGCTAAGTTCCTTAGCTATTTTTGTAGAACTTTATGGGCTAGGCTAGGAACTAAGCTAAAATTCGTATGCGACCATGCCTAGCTAAGGACCTATCACTAGGGCCATGACTAGAAATATTGAAGAAGACCTAACCCTTGCAGACAAAGGAAGACTTCACCTCTTGAGGATAGTGAAGATATTAGGCTAGGGTCTTTAGTTAATAAAATGTAATTTTCCTTTATTTTAATTTTGAGGAGCATTAGGAATTTCATTTGGGACATGTATTTAGTCCATTTTTATTTTAGGAGGTGTCTTAGGAATTTAAAGGGTGGATTTAGCTTTTTGGGTCTTTATGAAGGAAATAAGGGGTAACATTGGTATCTACACCATCTTTTCCTACATAAACCCCCTAAGCTAATAAGAAGGAATCTTGACCCTTGGTTTGATAGACTTGGGCACCAAGTTTGATGATTTAAGGAGGGGATTGTTTCTTTATTAGGTTGTCTTGTTCAAGAGGCTAGCTACCTATATAAATAGGAGTTCCTCCCCTTACTTGTATTTTTTACACTTGAATTTAATCATATAGACCATATTTGGTCGTGAGGTTCTTACCTTTGAGTGTCCTCCCCTTCTCCTTTGTGAGAACTTCTAAGAGTTATCAAGGGACCCCTACCTTGTGGCCCCTCCCCTTTGGCCGATCAAACCTAGTGTTTGTGGCGCCTCACCCCATTCCTTTCTCCATAAAGCCATTTCCCTTCCAAGTGACCTTAGAAAGGATCCTTTTGGGCAAGTGATTATCAATGATCACGTCAAGTGGTATTTAGAGCCACTTTCTAAGGTCAATTTTTACTTCCTTTGTTGTTTATCTGTTTGATCTGTTTATTTTAAAGTCCTTCATTTTTT
Organism: Psophocarpus tetragonolobus; assembly: GCA_037954015.1. Classification (NCBI taxonomy): domain Eukaryota; kingdom Viridiplantae; phylum Streptophyta; class Magnoliopsida; order Fabales; family Fabaceae; genus Psophocarpus; species Psophocarpus tetragonolobus. The sequence continues at coordinate 122,813 of CM075688.1, forward strand.
GTCATCTTTATTTCCTTTATTTTCTTGTAGTATAACTTTTTATTCTTGTTATTATATGCACTTTTGTTTCCTATCTATTTGCCTATGTTCCATTTAATTTGATGCAATTTTTTTGTGCTTTTCTTTGCATCTTATTTTCATGTTCAAGCTACTAAGAGTTATCAAGGGACCCTTCCCTTGTGGCCTCTCCTCTTTGGCTTATCAAACCTAGTATTTGTGGCGCCTCATCCCATTATTTTCCTCTCCATAAATCCATTTCCCTTCCAAGTGACCTTAGAAAGGATCTTTTAGGCAAGTGATCATCAAAGATCACATCAAGTGGTATCTAGAGCCATTTTCTAAAGGTCACGTTCTTTCTCAAAAAATTTTACTTGTTTTTTTTTTGTTTATCTCTTTGCTCTCTTTATTTTAAAGTCCTTCATTTTTTGTAATATTTATTTCCTTTATTGTCTAGTAGTATAGCTTTTTATTCGTGCTATTATATGCGCTTTTGTTTCTTATCTATGCGCCTATGTTCCATTTAATTTGATGCAATTTTATTTGTCCCTTTCTTTGCATCTTATTTCCGTGTTCAAGTTGCTTAGTTTTCCCTTTGTTTTTTATGCTAAAGTGTGCCTAAGAAGTTGTGACCATTAAACCCACATGGTTGAGGATTTTTTTCACACCATTATGGTGATGAACTGTGGCCACTTTTTTACACCTTTTGTTTTGAGTCTCTTGCTGAAATTTTTGCTTTATTGTTAGGTGTGTTATTTTTTCTTAATCTTGTGTTTTGTTAAATACTAGTCATGTTAGTTTTCTATTTTGTCTCATTTAAATTCCTTAGGTTTTAGCCTCTTAAAATTTTTACAACAAGCCTTCAAAAACATTTTGAATTGATCTCCTAAGAGGTGAACCTCTTGTTGAGTCTCTTAAGTCTTTTATGCTTTTAGTTCAAGCATAGTAATCTCTTCGTTGTTCTTAAATACTTGCTCAATTCAATCTTTATATGCTTCTTGTTTTATGTTGGATTATTAGTAGCTTTTCACTTGGTTTACCTTCACTATTGGTGCCTTTTTATGGAATTTTAGCTTGGGGGAATTGTGTTAGTAATTTGAGCAATCAATTTACTTCAAAATCAGCCTTAAATCATTCCTTAAGCACCATTAGTTCAGTGGTATTTGGAACTACTAAGTTGTTTTGCGTTTAGCTGCATGCATTGCTTGAAAATTGTGTGACCTTACTTTGTGCTTATTCGCTTAAGCGTTTATTGTTTCAAGCATCCTTATTAAATTTTCAATTCAACAAGCTATTAGGTGCAGCAAAATGATTAGAAAAAGTAAAAAAAAAATATATTAGAAAAAGTTCAAGTTAAAAAAAAGAAGATAAAGAACTCAAAAGAAAGACAATTTTGAAGTTGTGTACCAAATTGTAGAAACATTTGATATGAGGACCTAATAGTGATTCAAAAAAATTACTTGAGTAAGCCTTTTAGGTATTGATCACTTAAATTTTATTAAGTGTGCAACTATTGGTTTAATTTATTTTGAGTCTTTTGTCATCTCCACTCTTAAAGCTAATATAATGTGATCTCTGATGATCACTTGCCCAAAAGGATTCTTTCTAAGGTCACTTAGAAGGGAAATGGATTTATGGAGAGGAAAGGAATGGGGCGAGTCACCACAAACACTAGGTTTGATAAGCCAAAGGGGAGAGGCCACAACAGAGGGGTCCCTTGATAATTCTTAGAAGATCTCACAAAGGAAAAGGGGGGGGCACTCAAAGGTAAGAACCTCATGGCCAATATGGTCTCTAGGATTAAATTCAAGTGTAAAAAATACAAGTGATGGGAGGAACTCCTATTTATAGAGGTAGCTAATCCTCTTGAACAAGATAACATAAAAAAGAAGGGCTAGGATTAAAAGGAGAAATCTAAGGGAGGAGGATTGAGAAACAATCCCCTCCTTAGATCATCAAACGTGGTGCCCAAGTTTGTCAAACCAAGGGCCAAAATTCCTTCTTATTAGCTTAGGGGTTTACGTAGGAATAGAGGGGTATAGATATCAAGGCTACCCCTTATTTCCTTCATAACCTAAAAAGCTAAATCCACCCTCTAAATTCCTAAGACACCTCCTAAAATAAAAAAATGGACTAAATACATGTCCAAATTAAATTCCTAATGCTCCTCAAAATTAAAATAATAGAAAATTATATTTTATTAACTAAAGTCTCTAGCCTAATATCTTTACTCTCCATATGAGGTGAAGTGTTCCTTTGTCTGCAAGGGCTAGGTCTTCTTCAATCCTTCTAGCCATGGCCCTAGTGATAGGTCTTTAGCTAGGCATGGTCACATCATCTCCTCCCCTTGGAGAGGATTTGACCTCAAATCCATTAGGTCTTTATCATTTTCAGCACCTACAAATGGAGACAAATTAGAAACATTAAAACTAGTTCTTACCCCATAATCCTCAGGCAGATCTAAAACATAGGCATTATAACCGATTTGCTCAGGGGTTTGGAAAGGTCCATCTCCTCTAGGGCTAAGTTTGGACTTTCTTTGAGAAGGAAATTTATCCTTTCTCAAGTGAAGCCATACCCAGTCGTCCTTTTCAAAGATGACCTCTTTTATCCCCCTATTGGCGAAGGTAACATTTCTTAAGGATTAGCGCTTTATGTTAGCTTTAACCCTTTCATGTAATTATTTTACAAAAATAGGTTTTGCCTTTCCTTCTTTATGCATAACAACAGAAAAAAGGAAGATGTAAAAGATCTAGAGGAGTACGAGGATTAAAGCCGTAGACCACCTCAAATGGAGAATGCTTGGTGGTTCTATGAACCACCCAGTTATAAGCAAATTCAATATGGGGATGGTATTCATCCCAAGACTTATGGTTTCCTTTAGGGAGAGCCCTCAGCATAGTGGATACAGATCTATTCACCACTTCTGTTTGCCCATCAGTTTCAAGGTGATAGGTAGTGGAAAAAAAAAAGTTTAGTTCCCAGCTTAGCCCAAAGAGTTTTCCAAAAATGTCTAAGGAACTTCACATTCCTATATGACATTATTGAAGAGGGTATACCATGCAATCAAACAACCTTTTTAAAAGAAGAGTCTTGTGATGTTGCTTGCATCATCCACTTTGTGGCAGGGAATAAAATGGGTCATTTTTTAAAATTGCCCCCCACCACAACAAATATGGAGTCTACACCTCATTGGGTTCTTGGGAGCCTAAGGATAAAATATATGCTAATATCCTCCCAAGGTGCAGAAAGAGTAGGAAAAGGTATGTATAGTCCATGAGGCATTGCTTTAGACTTTGCTTTCAAGCAAGCTATACATCTAGAGCAATATCTATGGACATTTCTACGCATATAGTGATGTGATCTTTGATGATCATGTGCCCAAAGGATCCTTTCTAAGGTTACTTGAAAGGGAAATAGATTTATGGAGAGGAAAGGAATGGGGTGAGGCGCCACAAATACTAGGTTTGATAAGCCAAAGGGCAGAGGCCACAAGGGAGAGGTCCCTTGATAACTCCTAGAATCTCTCACAAAGGAGAAAAGGGGACACTCAAAGGTAAGAACCTCACAACCAATATGGTCTCTATGATTAAATTCAAGTGTAAAAAATACAAGTGAGGGAGGAGCTCCTATTTATAGAGGTAGTTAACCTCTTGAACAAGATAACCTAAAAAAAGAAGGGCTAAGATTAAAAGGAGAGGTCTAAGGGAGGAGAATTGAGAAACAATTCCCTTCTTAGATCATCAAACTTGGTGCCCAAGTTTCTCAAACCAAGGGCCAAGATTCCTTCTTATTAGCTTAGGAGGTTTATGTAGGAAAAGAGGGGTGTAGATATCAAGGCTACCCCTTATTTCCTTCATAAAGACCCAAAAAGCTAAATCCACCCTCTAAATTCCTAAGACACCTCCTAAAAATAAAAAAATGGACTAAATACATGTCCCAAATTAAATTCTTAATGCTCTTCAAAATTAAAATAAAGGAAAATTACATTTTATTAACTAAAGTCCCTAGCCTAATATCTTCACTCTCCATGAGAGGTGAAGTCTTCCTTTGTCTGCAAGGGCTAGGTCTTCTTCAATCCTTCTAGCCATGGCCCTAGTAATAGGTCCTTGGCTAGGCATGGTCACATCATCTCCTCCCCTTTGAAGAGGATTTGATCTCAAATCCATGGGGTCTTCGTCATTTTCAGCACCTATAAATGGAGACAAATCAGAAACATTAAAACTGGTGCTTACCCCATAATCCTTAGGCAAATCTAAAACATAAGCATTATTACCGATCCGCTCAAGGATTTGGAAAGGTCCATCTCCTTTAGGACTAAGTTTGGACTTCCTTTGAGAAGGAAATCTATCCTTTCTCAAGTGAAGCCATACCCAGTCGCCCTTTTCAAAGATGACCTCTTTCCTCCCCCTATTGGCGAAAGTAGCATCTTTCAAGGATTGGCACTCTATGTTAGCTTTAACCCTCTCATGTAATTGTTTTACAAAAATGGATTTTGCCTCTCCTTCTTTATGCATAGCAACAGAAAGAGGAAGAGGTAAAAGATCTAGAGGAGTACGAGGATTAAAGCCATAGACCACCTCAAAAGGAGAATGCTTGGTGGTTCTATGAACTACCCGGTTATAAGCAAATTCAATGTAGGGAAGGTATTCATCCCAAGACTTATGGTTGCCTTTAAGGAGAGCCCTCAGCATAGTAGATAAAGATCTATTCACCACTTCTGTTTGCCCATCAGTTTGAGGGTGACAGGTAGTGGAAAAAAAAAGTTTAGTTCCCAGCTGAGCCCAAAGAGTTTTCCAAAAATGGCTAAGGAACTTCACATCCCTATCTGAAACTATTGAAGAGGGTATACCATTCAATCGGACAACCTCTTTAAAGAAAAGTCTTGTGATGTTGCTCGCATCATCCACTTTGTGGCAGGGAATAAAATGGGCCATTTTTGAAAATTGGTCCACCACCACAAATATAGAATCTGCACCTCGTTGGGTTCTTGGGAGCCCAAGGATGAAATCCATGCTAATATCCTCCCAAGGTGCAGAAGGAGCAGGTAAAGGTGTGTATAGTCCATGAGGCATTGCTTTAGAATTTGCTTGCAAGCAAGCTATACATTTAGAGCAATGTCTATGGACATCTCTACGCATATGGGGCCAAAAGAATTTCTCTTGTAAAAGCATGAGGGTTTTTCAAATCCCAAAATGCCCCATGAGCCCACCTTCATGACTCTCTTTTGTAAGTAAGTTCCTAATTGATCCTTGGAGTATACAAAACTGACTCCCTTTGTAAAGATACCCCTCACTGATGAAGTACCCATCATGGGCCTTTAATGCGAATACAGATGCAGAGGTAGCAAATATGGGGCCGAAATCCTTATCAGACGATTACATAGCCCGATAATCATCAAATCCCATGATTTTTGCACTCAAGGATGAATAAAGGGCATGATGCCTAGAAAGAGCATCAACCACCAGATTTTGTTTTCCTTTCTTGTACTTGATGACATAAGGGAAGGATTCAAGATATTCCACCCACGTTGCATGCCTTTATTTCAATTTACCTTGACCCCTCAAATATTTTAGTGACTCATGGTCACTATGAATGAAAAAAATCCTTGGGAGCAAGGTAATGCTCCCAAGTTTGAAGGAGCATAATTAGAGCATAAAACTTCTTATCATAGGTGGGGTAGTTGAGGGGGGCACCATTGAGTTTTTCACTGAAATACGCAATGGGGTGCCCTCCTTGCAACAAGACAGCCCCCACACCTACACCAGAGGCATCACATTCAAGTTCAAATGTTTTAGAAAAGTCAGGGAATGCCAAGACTGGTGCATGGGTCAGTTTATGCCTAATTAGCTGAAAGGCTTTCTCTTGTTTCTCACCCCAAAGGAAAGGAACTTCCTTTTTCACCAAATCATTTATTGGTGCGAAGACCGTGGAGAAATTAGGCACAAAGCGCCTATAAAATCCAGCGAGACCATGAAAGCTTTTGATCTCTGTCACACTCTTTGGGGTGGGCCATTCTTGAAGAGCTTTTATCTTTTCGGGGTCAACATGAACCCCTTTTGTGCTAACTACAAAACCTAGGAAAACTACACTATCTACACAAAAAGTGCATTTTTCTAAGTTACCAAAAAGATGATTACTCCTAAGAAGAGAAAAAACATGCCTTAGATGCCCTAAATGATCATCTAGGTTCCTAGAGTAAACTAAAATGTCATCAAAGTAAACTACACAAAATTTACCAAGGCAATCCCTCAGTACATGATTCATTAAGCGCATGAATGTGCTTGGGGCATTAGTTAGCCCAAAAGGCATAACCAACCACTCATAAAGACCAAATTTAGTCTTAAAAGCAGTTTTCCACTCATCACCCTCTTTGATCCTTATTTGGTGGTAACCACTTCTAAGATCTATTTTTGAAAATATTTTTGCCCATGCAATTCATCCAACATGTCATCAAGACGGGGGATTGGGTGCCTATATTTGATGGTGATGTTGTTGATTGCACGACAATCAACACACATCCTCCATTGGCCATTCTTCTTGGGCACCAACAAGACTGGTACAGCGCAAGGGCTTAGGCTCTTTTGAATCCAACCCTTCTCCAACAGCTCATTCACTTAAGACTCAATATCTTGGGTCTTCATGGGGTTGGTCCTATAGGCATATCTATTAGGTAGACTTGCGCCAGACACCAAATCAATTTGATGTTCTATACCCCTAATGGGAGGAAGTTCTTTCGGAACCTCATTAGGGAATATGTCATTAAATTCTTTTAAAATATCTTGAACCCCTTGAGGAAGGTGCTCATGTGCATGGGCTGTGCCAGTGCTCTCAGCAGAAGAATGCAAAATGGGAGAAGGATTTGATGCTTCTTTGCAAAAGAGGAGATAAAAGGGCTTGTTAGTCAAAGGAGCTTCTTTTAAATCACGTTTAGTAGCAAATAGGCTCCTTTTACTAATATTCCCTTTCGAAGGGGCATCACCTTCCAACTCTCTCTCTTTACCCTTTTCAAGCTTTAAGGGTAAAGCTTGTTGTATTTTTTTTTGTTTTTGTTTTTCCTCAACTCTTTTCTTTTTCATCGCAAATTGATCTTCAGCAACTTGAGAAGGTGACAAAGGATACAATTTGAAGCGCTTTTCATTATGGGTGAGAATTATTTGGTTGGAGTGACCATGGTGAATAGCTTTTTTGTCAAATTGCCATGGTTTTCCCAACAGGATATGACCAGCCTCTATAGAAACTATGTCACAAAGAATCTCATCATTATAAGATCCTATGGAAATTGGAACCATAACTTGTTCATTGACTACCATCTCCCCTTGCTCATTGAGCCATTGCAACAGTTACAACAGGAGCCACTATCAACAAGGAGAGAACATACTTTGTCATTTACTTTACATCTTGTATGGAAGATGTTCTCTCTTTGTGACTGGCCAAGCTCTAGAGGTTGGCTTCCAAGAAGCCTTTGAACCATAAGAAGGTCCCCCTCATAAGGAAAAACTTCATCACACTGTTGTTCAAAAGTATGTCCCCCTTCTTCCTCACTCTCACTAGAGGAGGAAGATGAGTTATTCTCACTACAAATGTCTTGTCCCCTTATGATCATGGTTTTCTTGTTAGGGCATTGAGAGGCAATATGGCCTCTCCCAAGACATTTGAAGCATATGATACTACTTTGCCTCTCAGTAGGCTTAGTAGTAGGGGTTTTCTCTCTACATGAGGTTCTTTTGTATCTTGAAAATGCTTGGGTTCCTCTTTGGGAAAACCCTTGAAAGAGTTTCCCTTAAGTTGATCTCTCTTTGAGTACGAGGGAAAATCTTTTTTAAAGCTTTTTCTCTTGAGTTGATTCTCAGCTCTTACACAATGTTCTACCAACTCATCAAGGTTTGAGTATGAAAGAAGCTCTACCTTATCTCTAATGTCAGAGCTTAATCCACACAAAAACCTAGCAAGGGTGGCATTGAGTTCCTTAATGATATTGGCCCTTAGTATGAGAAGCTCCATCTTTTGTATATACTCCTCAATACTTAGGTTATGTTGCCTAAGTCTTTGGAGCCTATCCAAAAGATCCCTTTCATAATATGAAGGAATGTGCCTTCTTCGCAAACAAGTTTTTAAATCATTCCAGTAGCGAATGTCAGACATTTGTTTACGGGCCCTATCCTTGACTAACCCATCCCACCAATGCAAAGCAGAACCTTGAAAACTAAGGGAGACCAAAGGTACTTTTCTTTCTTCCCTAATTTCATAGCATCGAAAGAGTTGTTCCACTTTGACTTCCCAATCTAGGTAAGTCTCAACATCTTTCCTACCATGACAATGGGGTAGGTCTACCTTTGGTTCCCTAGCATGATTTATGTTCTCTTGAGGAGAATGATAATTGTATGATGAATGTGAGTGATGCTTATGTTGATTTCTATAGTATTCTTCTTCACTAGAACTAAAATGCCTAGATGGGGATCTTATGAGAATTCCTTTATTTTTTCTATCACTCTCCCTCCCATATCTCCTCTTACTCTTTTCTCCTCTCCTTCTCTCTTCTTCCTCTTTTTCTTTTTTTCTTTCTAGTTCTTTCCTTCTTCTCCCTTCTTCATCCTCTCTTCTCTCTCTTTGCCTTCTCTCTTCTCGCTCTTTTTTCTCTTTTCTCATTTCCAACATCTCTTTTTTTAACTCTTCCTTCTCTTTTTGTTTTTCCTTTTCTTTTATTTCTTTTTTTCTCTCTTTTTCTTCTTTCCTTTCTTGTTCTTTAGCCATCCATTCCCTAAATTCTAAGTTAAGGTTTTCAAGAGTGTCTCCCTTAGAAGGTTTTTTTTGGTTGACACTCTTACTTGATGAACAACTATGTGCACTAGAATGTGTGTGGGAAGCCATGGTGCTTGGATGCTAAAAACTAAAGGGTAGGCCAAAAACTTTTTTTTTTTTGTTTTCTCACCTAAGGTGGCTTGATGAGTCTTTGGAACTCTTAGCCTCTATACGTTTTTTCAAAATAACATAAAATAAAATAAAAGTGCAAGAATGTAAAAGAGAAAGGGCTCTAATCGTGCTCCTAAGGTGTTGAAGGAAGTGTACCACTTCTCCCTTCTTCACCTAATTAACGAGGAACTACGCTAAAATTAACCAAAATTATTACAAACCAAGGGAGGGCCTTAAGGGCACTCAAACTCCCAATCTAAAATTAAGTATACACAATACAAAGAATAAAAAAAAAACAAAGTCTTCACTCCAAGCTTTTTGGTGTTTGTCTCCTTTTGATCAAGCCCCTTTGAGTTGCGTCAACTCACCCCAAGAATGCTACCCTTGTTTCCTCTTGTTTGGACTTGCCAAAATTTTATATGTGGAACCTTTCCCAACCTTTCCTTACCAAGACCGAATACAACACAAGACAACAAACAAAGGTGAATAACAAAACAAGGTTCACAAATCCAAGTGGATAGATTAAACAATGACAAACTCAAACAAGTAAAGAAGACAAGCAAGAAAACATAAGGCTCACAAAGGAAGGTAGCACACAAATAACTTTCCTAGATTAGCTCTAAGAGTAGAGATGAAAAAAGACTCAAACAAAAAAAATGAAACCAATAGTTGCACACTTAATAAAATTTAAGTGACCAAAAACTAAAAAGCTTACTCAAGTAATTTTTTTTTAATCACAATTGGTTCTTCATATCAAATGTTTCTACTATTAGGTACACAACTTCAAATTTGTCTTTCTTTTGAGTTCTTTATCTTCTTTTATTTTTTTAGCTTGAAATTTTTCAATTTTTTTTAACTTTTTCTAATCATTTGGCTGCACCTAATAGCTTGTTGAATTGAAATTTTAATGAGAATTCTTGAAATAATAACACTTGAGTGAATAAGCACAAAGTAAGGTCACACAATTTTCTAGCAATGCATGCAACTAAAGGCAAAACAACTTAGTAGTTCCAAATACCACTGAACTAATGGTGCTTAAGGAATGATTTAGGGCTGATTTTGAAGTAAATTGATTGCTCAAATTACTAACACAATTCACCCAAGCTAAAATTCCATAAAGAGGCACCAATAGTGAAGGTAAACCAAGTGGAAAGCTACTAATAATTCAACATAAAACAAGAAACATATAAAGATTGAATTGAGCAAATATTTAAGAACAACAAAGAGATTAATATGCTTGAACTAAAAGCATAAAAGACTTAAGAGACTCAACAAGAGGTTCACCTCTTAGGAGCTCAATTCAAAATGTTTTTGAAGGCTTTTTTGTAAAAATTTTAAGAGGCTAAAACCTATGGAATTTAAATGAGACAAAATAGGAAATTAACATGACTAGTATTTGACAAAATACAAGATTAAGAAAAAATAACACACCTAAAAATAGAGCAAAAATTTCAGCAAGTGACTCAAAACAAAAGGCACAATAAAGTGGCCAAAGTTGATCACCACAATGGTGTGGAAAAATCCTCAACGATGTGAGTTTAATGGTCACAACTTCTTAGACACACTTTAACATAAAAAACCAAGGGAAAATTAAGCAACTTGAACACGAAAATAAGATTCAAAGAAAGGGACAAATAAAATCGCATCAAATTAAATGGAACATAGACGCGTAGATAGAAAACAAAAGCGCATATACTAGCAAGAATAAAAAGCTATACTACTAGAAAATAAAGGAAATAGAGATGACAAAAAATGAAGGACTTTAAAATAAAGAGATTAAAGAGATAAACAACAAAGCAAAAAAAAAATTGAGAAAGAACGTGACCTTTAGAAAGTGCCTCTAGATACCACTTGATGTGATCTTTGATGATCACGTGCCCAAACGATCCTTTCTAAGGTCACTTGGAAGGGAAATGGATTTATGGAGAGGAAATGAATAGGGTGAGGCGCCACAAATACTAGGTTTGATAAGCCAAAGGAGAGAGGCCACAAGGGAGGGGACCCTTGATAACTCTTAGAAGCTCTCACAAAGGAGAAAAGGGGACACTCAAAGGTAACAACCTCACAACGAATATGGTCTCTATGATTAAATTTAAGTGTTTAGGGTTTAGGGTAGGAGCTCCTATTTATAGAGATAGTTAACCTCTTGAACAAGATAACCTAAAAAAAGAAGGGCTAGGATTAAAAGGAGAGATCTAAGGGAGGAGAATTGAGAAACAATTCCCTCCTTAGATCATCAAACTTGGTGCCCAAGTTTCTCAAACCAAGGGCCAAGATTCCTTCTTATTAGCTTAGGGGGTTTATGTAGGAAAAAAGGGGTGTAGATATCAAGGCTACCCCTTATTTCCTTCATAAAGACCCAAAAAGCTAAATTCACCCTCTAAATTCCTAAGACACCTCCTAAAAATAAAAAATGGATACATGTCCCAAATTAAATTCTTAATGCTCCTCAAAATTAAAATAAAGGAAAATTACATTTTATTAACTAAAGTCCCTAGCCTAATATCTTCACTCTCCATAGGAGGTGAAGTCTTCCTTTGTCTGCAAGGGCTAGGTCTTCTTCACTCCTTCTAGTCATGGCCCTAGTCATAGGTCCTTAGCTAGGCATGGTCACATCATATAGGGCCAAAAGAATTTCTCTTATAAAAGCATGAAGGTTTTTGAAATCCCAAAATGCCCCATGAGCCCACCTTCGTGACTCTCTTTTGTGAGTAAGTTCCTAATTGATTCTTGAGGTATACAAAGCGTACTCCCTTTGTAGAAATACCCCTCATTGATGAAGTACCCATACCCATCATGGGTCTTTAATGCGAATGCAGATGCGAAGGTAGCAAAGATATGGCTAAAATCCTTATTAGAAGGATACATAGCCCGAATGGTATCAAATCCCAAGATTTTTGCATTCAAGGATGAATAAATGGCATGACGCCTAGAAAGAGCATCAGCCACCACATTTTGTTTTCCTTTCTTGTACTTGATGACATAGGGAAAGATTCAAGATATTCCACCCGCGTTGCATGCCTTTTGTTCTATTTACCTTGACCGCTCAAATATTTTAGTGACTCATGGTCACTATGAATGACAAATTCCTTGGGAGAGTAAGGTAATGCTCCAAAGTCTGAAGGGCCCTAATTAGAGCATAAAACTCCTTATCATAGGTGGGGTAGTTAAGGGGGGAAGCTTTGAGTTTTTCATTAAAATACACAATAGGGTGCCCTCTTTGCAACAAGAAACCTCCCACACCTACACCACAGGCATCACATTTAAGTTCAAATGTTTTAGAAAAGTCAGGTAATGCCAAGACTGATGCATGGGTCAGCTTATGCTTAATTAGCTAGAAGGCTTTCTCTTGTTTCTCAACCCAAAGGAAAGGAACTTCCTTTTTCACCAAATCATTTATTGGTGTGAAAAGCATGGAGAAATTAGGCACAAAGCGCCTATAAAATCCAGCAAGACCACAAAAGCTTTTGATCTCTGTCACACTCTTTGCGGTGGCCATTCTTGAATTCATTTTATCTTTTCAGGGTCAACATGGACCCTTTTTGTGCTAACTACAAAACCTAGGAAAACTACACTATCTACACAAAAGTTGCATTTTTCTAAGTTATGAAAAAAATTATTATTCCTAAGAAGAGAAAAAACATGCCTTAGATGTCCTAAATGATCATCTAGGTTCCTAGAGTAAATTAAAATGTGATCAAAGTAAACTATACAAAATTTACCAAGGCAATCCCTCAGTATATGATTCATTAAGCGCATGAATGTGCTTAAGGTATTGGTGAGCCCAAAGGGCATAACCAACCACTCATAAAGACCAAATTTAGTCTTAAAAGCAGTTTTACACTCATCACCCTCTTTAATCCTTATTTGATGGTAACCACTTCTAAGATCTATTTTTGAAAATATTTTTGCCCCATGCAATTCATCCAACATGTCATCAAGACGGAGGATTGGGTGCCTATATTTGATGGTGATGTTGTTGATTGTACGACAATCAACACACATCATCCATTGGCCATTCTTCTTGGTCACCAACAAGACTGGTACAGAACAAAGGCTTAGGCTCTTTTGAACCCAGCCGTTCTCCAACAACTCATTCACTTAAGACTCAATCTTTTGGGTCTCCATGGGGTTGGTCCTATAGGCAGGTCTATTAGGTAGACTTGCGTGAGACACCAAATACATTTGATGTTCTATAACCCTAATGGGAGGAAGTCCTTTCGGAACCTCATTAGAGAATATATCATCAAATTCCTTTAAAATATCTTGAACCCCTTGAGGAAGGTGCTCATGTGCATGGGTTGTGGCAGTGCTCTCAGCAGAAGAATGCAGAATGGGAGAAGGATTTGATGCTTCTTTGCAAAAGAGGAGATAAAAGGGCTTGTTAGTCAAAAGAGCTTCTTTTAAATCACGTTTAGTAGCAAATAGGCTCCTTTTAGTATAATTCCATTTGGAAGAGACATCACCTTTCAACTCTCGCTTTCCCCCTTTCAAGTTTTACGAGTGAAGCTTGTTGTTTTTTTTTTCCTCAACTCTTTTCTTTTTCATTGAAAATTGATCCTCAGCCACTTGAGAAAGTGACAAAGGATACAGTTTGAAGCGCTTTTCATTATGGGTGAGGATTATTTGGTTAGAGTGACCATGGTGAATGACTTTCTTGTCAAACTGCCATAGTCTCCCCAATAGAATATGGCCATCCTCCATAGAAACTAGGTCACAAAGAATCTCATCATTATAAGATCCTATGGAAATTGGAACCATAAATTATTCATTGACTACCATCTTTCCTTGCTCATCAAGGTTTGAGTATGAAATAAGCTCCACCTTATCTCTAATGTCAGAGCTTAATCCACACAAAAACCTAGCAAGGGTGACATTTTGTTCCTTAATGATATTGACCCTTAGTATGAGAAGTTTCATCATTTGTCTATACTCCTCAATACTTAGGTTATGTTGTCTAAGTCTTTAGAGTATATCCAAAAGATCCCTCTCATGATATGAAGGAATGTGTCTTCTTCACAAACAAGTTTTTAAATCATTCTAGTAGCGAATGTCAGGAATGTGCCTTCTTCGCAAAACAAGTTCTATCATATTCCAAAACGCAATACAAAATATAAATCTAGAAAATTTCATAAGAATTGGCAGAATGAAGAAAAGGAACATAGCGGAAATTGGCAAATAGAAAATAAAAGCAAATATCGTAATTCAGGCAAGGTTGCATCCAAAACCTTGAATGATTAAAAATTTAGCCTTCAATAAAGATCTCCATAGAGACTTGCAACATAAGAAACAAAAAAGAGAGAATAGATAAAAGAGAATAAAAACAAAACTTGAATTCTTATCAAAACAATATATAAAAGATAGATAAGAAGATTGTTTAAATAGTCTCCTAAAAATGGGCCTTAGGACAATAGATTTAAATAAGTCTAACTAATTTTATTGAAAATAAATGTAAAATTAAAGGAAAATTACAATTAAAAATAAAAATAAGGAAAATAAGGAAATGACCCAATGCTAAGATCCATTGAAAGAAAATCCAATTAAAAAGAAAAATACAAAAGTGGATGAGAAAAGTATGAAAATAGATGAATTATGAATAAGATACCTAAATGAGGCCCAAAAAATTACTAGGTTAAAAGGATTAAAAATGATATAAAATGTATATGATAAAATATTTTACCATTGAGCCCTTAGGTTATAAAGGAGATTTGATACATTTTCTTTGTTAACAAAAAGTCAACTAGTACAAAAAGGAAGGTAAACATAATGTTTTATCATATCAAAGATGACTAGTTGATGAAAAATAATTAACGTTGTATTAAATTCTCCAACAACAAATCAAACAGAGACATTCCAAGACACATATTTTAAGTGGTATATACTGAGTGTAGAAGCTTTCAAGAGAGAAGAAAGAGAGAACTAGCATGAAATTATGCTAAGTGCGAAATTCAAATTTCATTTTCTTTGTAAAATTTTTATTGTTTGTAAATTCTCTCAAACCATTTGTATATCCTTATAGTAGACTTTGTTCTTCATTGTCTATTCGTTTTACAAAATATAGATAAGCCGCTTCATGTCCTTTAAGCCTGTAAATCATTTGTTTATATAAAAGTTTGGAGAAATTTGGTATGCAAGAATACTTGAATTGTTAGCTTGGAAACACTAGTGAAGAACTAATCGGGTTGGACAATTTCTTTTAACACCCTCCACTTGCTATTTGCACCTCCCAAGGTTTATAATTTTTTGTAAATTCCCAATGTACCCTTAACCTCTTTTGATTTTTAAACTTTGAAATTTATCTTTTTTTATCATATTCTTGTACATAATCTTGCTCAATTGTTCCTCTTGTGTGTCAAACATCAATTATCACACTATGCCCTATTGTATATTCCTAATCATTCTTGCAAGTCTTTAGGGAATTGTTCGTTGATTTAAACATTTTTTGAAAAAGGAAAAACACAGTTTTGTTAAGGTATGACTTTCTCGATTTAAGGTTTAAGTTTTTTTTTTTGCATTTTTTATTGATTATAATTGGCTTAAAGTGATTTTGCGTGAGTGAAGGTTTTGTAGTGTTCCAGATCAACTGATCCGAAATGCAATTTTTTAAATTCACATAAAGCATTTCGTATCACTTGATCCGGAAGACAAACGAGATTTAGCAAATGTATTCGGGACAAGATGATTCGAAATGTACATAATATGTATATTTCAGAGTAGTTGATCCAGAATACATTATATACATTTTGATCATCAAATCTAGAAGTGTATCAAATTTTTATTCCGAAAGAAGTGGTCCGGAAGATAATTTTTATGAGTTCCGGATCGGTTGATCTGAAACACTGCAAAACCTCCACTATCACCACGCAAAACCACTTCAAACCAATTATAATGAATGAAAAAGCACAAAAAAAATAATCTTAAACCATAAATCATAAACCTTAAATCGAGAAAGTCATACCTTAACGAAATTGTATTTTTCCTTTTCAAAAAATGCTTAAATCAACGAACAATACTCTAAAGACTTACAAGAATGATTATGAATATACAATAGGGCACAACAAGACAATTGATGTTTGACACATAAGAGAAATAATTGATCAAGATCATGAACAAGAAGATGATAAAAAAATAAATTCAAAAGTTTAAAAATCAAATAAGGGTAATGGTACATTGAGAATTTGCAAAAGATATAAACCCTAAAACGTGCGAATAGAAAATGGGGTGCTGTTAAAAGAAATGGCCATCGGGTTGATACCATGTAGATGCTACTAAAAGATCACTCACTTGATAATTTGAATATACTTAAGACAATTTCTTTTAACACCCTTATTTTCTATTCACACCCCCCCTCAAGGTCTATAATTTTTTGCAGATTTACCCTTATTTGATTTTTGAACTTTTGAATTTATCTTTTTTTTATTATCTTCTTGTGCATGATCTTGCTTAATTGTTCCTTTTGTGTGCCAAACATCAATTGTCATGATGTGACCTATTGTATATTCCTAATTATTGTTGCAAGTCTTTAAGATATTTTTTGTTTATTTGAGCATTTTTTGAAAAGGAAAAACACAATTTCGTTAAGATATGACTTTCTCGATTTAAGGTTTATGGTTTAGGGTTTAAGATTTATTATTGTATTTTTTATTGATCATAATTGGTTTAAAGTGGTTTTGCACGAACTAGAGGCTTTGGAGTGTTCTGGATCAATCGATCGGAATACATTATGTACATTCGAGATCATCCTGTCCAGAATACATTTGCTAAATCTTGTTTTCCTTCCAGGTCACTTGATCCGGAATGCACATAATGTATTCCAGTTCAACCGATCCATAATGCAATTTTTTAGATTCACATAAAGCATCCAAGTCACTTGATTCGGAAGGCAAACATAGACTTGACAATTGTATTCCAGATCAAGTGATCCGGAAGGCAAACAAGATTTAGTACATGTATTTCGCGCAAGATGATTAATTGATCCAGAATACATTATATACATTGCGGATCAGGAAATCTGAAAGTGTATCAAATTTGTATTCTGGAAGAAGTGGTTCAAAAGGATAATGTTTGTATTACAAAACCTCCACTATCATCATGTAAAACTACTTTACGCCAATTATAATTAATAAAAAATGAAAAAAAAATCTTAAACCCTAAACCATAAATCATAAATCTTAAATCAAGAAAGTCATATCTTAACGAAATTGCGTTTTTCCTTTTCAACAAATGCTTAAATCAACGAACAATACTTAAAGACTTGCAAAAATGATTAGGAATATGCAATAGGACATAATTTGACAATTGATGTTCGACACACAAGAGGAACAATTGAGTAAGATCATGCACAATAAGATGATGAAAAAACATAAATTTAAAAGTTCAAAAATGAAATATTGATAAGGATACATTGAGAATTTGAAAAAAATTATAAACCTTGAGGGGGTGCTAATAGCAAATGGGGGATGTTAAAAGAAATTGTCATACTTAATAATGAATTTTTTTTATAATGAGTCAACCAAAAAATACTTAATATTGTTATATTAGTTTTTGCTTAAAAAATAAAAAATAAACTTAACCTATTTGTCGTTCTCTTTCTTATTATAAATGTACATTTTTTATTATGTATAATTATTATTGTATAGGGTAGAAAGTTCAACTAATATACACATTACAATATATTTATTTTTCAAATTTTATATATACTTTAAATATTAAAAACTTATAAGTTATATTTTATTTTCAATTTTAAGTTATGAAATTATATTTTAAATTATGATATTATACATTATTTTTTTATTATTATTTGGATTCCAATTAAACCATTAAATTTGTTCCAGTATTCATCCACTCAGTAACCACTCTAGTAAAACGAGAGCATTAAAGATTGTAATTTACCCAAACAAAAAGCCACCAAAAAGAGAAATTGGATTATCGTTTCTTGTCTAAAATTGAGTTGACTGGAAGAGTTATAGCGCAAGGCATAGAAATTGCTCTTATGTAACGTATCTCAGAAACCTTCCTTAGTGTAGCATAGTGATTCAATATTCGTGCTAAAGCAAATGGCAAAAGTTTTCTGTGATTTTCGGTTCCTTCTCTTGGTTGCAGCTGGCGTCTTCATCTATATTCAGGTGTTGTCTATCTCCCTAACCCTAGTTTTGTGTTTCCCACGGCACTGTTAATTTAACACGTCGTTTATACTTGTTCAGATGAGGCTTTTCGCAACACAATCACATTATGCTGATCGCCTTGCTGCAGCTGTAACTCAACTCTCCGCTTCACATATTAATCTATATTCTATATTTTCATAGCTAGTATTTGTTGGGTAATCAATATCGTTGCTAATTCTTCTTTCACAGATTGAAGCTGAAAACCATTGTACAAGTCAAATGCGATCACTGATTGATCAGATTAGCTTGCAACAAGGACGCATTGTAGCCCTAGAAGGTTTGCTTTTTTATTAAGTAATATTAATGATTAATTAATTGTGGAGAATTGTCTTACATTTATCTTTGATTGCATGAATATGTTGGCCATGCTGAAAGTTCTCCTTCCATGTACTTATTAATGCTGTATGATGTACCTATGTGCTTAGGCTCAGTGTTGTTAAACAACCGCCATAGCCGCGGCGTGGCGGAATTTTTGCCAACTGCTATGCATAATTTGTAAAGGAATGTTTGCTATGGTGGCTGTATAAGGTGCAATCATGTGTTTTTATGGCGGAATTTTGGCCTTCCACTATGTTCCACCATTGATAACACTGCTTAGGCTATATTAGAAAGTCTGTTATTGATCAAGTGCATGGTTTCTTTCTGGTGACATTTACAATCCAGAATATTCAAAATCATGAGTTCATGGGTGGTCTGTGGCTGATCTATGAACATTATCTGACCAAGTTGCCATTCTGGAAAGTAGTCCCAATCTTTGGTGACATTTTCTGCACAGTTGCTTGGTTACGACATTTGGACTTGCTGGTGGAGTAGGATCGAAAATTAATCCGTTGCATTATAAATAATGTGGGGGGATGATGAGGATTGACAAGACTCAAGAACACAGTGGAGCAAACCATAGGTTGATTTGCTAGTTTTGAGTAGATGTTGATCAAATTAAACATCTGCCAGTCTTGTTCAAAGTCAGAGAGAGGAGGTTCAGGATGGAGTCCAAGGGAATCCATGATTCCATCTCTTGTGTCCTCCTTAATTTGGAAACTGTCTCATAAGGTGAGTAGGTGACTAGATAGGCCACTGCCAATGGAGGGAGGTGTAAAAAAGTAATTGCAGGTCATTATGGTGATTTGGGGGAAGTTTTTGCCTGAAAGGGGCATCCCTGCTTGATGGTCCTTGTATGGAGACCTTGAACTAGTTTTAAAGCAAGATAAGTTCTTATGGTTGTAGAACTCTTGAAGTCAATGAATATAGGATGGAGATACAGAAAGATGAAGTTATATCACTGACCATAATATATAGGAGAAGTGGAATGATTAGATGTAAGTGTAATGATGACTATCTATCATATTGGCTGTTTTGGGTAAAAGTTAGGAGCAGTTATGTATTACAAAATAAATGTGTAGTATGGTAAAGTAGGGAGTTATGTGTGTTGTAGTTCTGTAAGTTTGAACTTTAGAGAGAGAATAACCTCTGTAGGAGTTAAGGCAGTGGTATCCTTTTCTGTATTGTTTGAATTCTGTGATTCAGTAATAAAAATCACCTATTGGTGTTCTATAAAATTTTATGACTGAAGATTGCAGCATGAGAATGTGGACCAAGAGGATGATCCGACTGCTCTCCATACATAAGAAGGGCTTTTATTTTATTAGAAGTTGTATGCTCTTAATGGGCTGGTGAAGGACTACATTACTACCGTATTTACTTTCCCTATTTATGTGATGATGAGAATAATACAGCAGAGGTTGCTATAATTTATCATGGAATTGACAATGGTATCTTTGAGGTGAGATCCTTGAAACTACCAGCACCATGATATAGACCAGAACTAATATTTCAGGATATAGACCGGAATTAATATTTCAGGTTAGATCCGTAGCATTGTGTAATGAAGTTTATAAAGTGATCACAAAGATAGTTGTTACCAAGATAAAACCAGATCTCTCTAAGTTCATGTTGGGGGAAAGCTCTTCATACATAATGAAGATCAAAGGATATGGGGGCAGACAAAACATAAAAAATAAAAATAGTGAAAACACAAATTATGTGGTTTGACACCTCTTGCCTGCGTCCATGGGAATATGTCAATAAATATTCATTATCTGTTGAAACAGAAAACAGAGAGAAAAACAGAGAAAATTTCAGAGAGAAAAGTGCAGAGCGAAAAACATTATTTGAATTTTATTATTGTTGAATAAAAGAAAGAGTACAATCAAGTATTTATAGGCTAGAAGAGTACAACTGTCACAAGGACAGTTAACTGAATCAAAACAGAAAACTAACAGCTGTAACAAGGACAGTTAACTGAATCATAACTGAACCAGAATAGAAAACTAACAGCTAACTACTCTTAAAACAGAAAAGAAAAGAATAATTGCTTCCTTTATACAATACTCTCCCATTATCTCGACAATATTATAAGTTTTCTGGACAAACTTGAGAAGTTTTCTTTACACCAAATCCCCCTCTTACTTGGGTGATGACCCTATCTTAGATTGGGTGGTGACTTCTCTCTTCACATGATCCCTTCATAAAGCAAAGGTCCATGAATTTCTTCATAAATAGCACTTAGTGGACGTTAATATGAAAAACTGCAGGTTCTTGTTTGAACAAAAAACAGTGTAGGGTACAACAAATTTTAAAGAGGTTGTGGGTAAACGATTAATTAGGTAAACAACAGTAGTAAAAGCTTAATCTCAACACTGTAAGGGAATAACGGCATGGTTAAGCAATATGAGGCCTAATTCTATAGTGTGGATTTTTTTTTCACCACACCATTCCGGTGATGTGTGTGTCAACAAGCCATTCTATGGATAATACCTAAATTAGTTGGATATTTGGAAATGGTCTAAACTCCCCCACCCCATTTAGTTTGTATGGTCTTTAAATGTGTGCCAAATTGCAACTCGTTTAAATTGCTTAAAATAGTAAAAGTATTGTTTTGAAGCAAATAATTATATGTAAAATGGGAATATGCATCCACAAAATTAATGTATTATAAAAAGCCATTAGTAGAAGGCATTGATGAAGGTCCTTGTTGAAGATTTGATTGTCTTTTATATCTTGCTTAGTACCTTTTTTATATTATATTTGATTCTACATTTATTTGTAATTTATTTATAATCATTATAAATAAAGAGTTGAGGAATCCTTATTCCTCAAGCATTCAGAATCACCAAGTCTCTCTTCTAACTTGCTATCAAAAGGGCATTATCCCCTATGGGCCTTCAAAAATAAAATAAACCCCTCCTAAAACAGTGTGTCAAGGGTATTCTTTGTGGCTGTCCCAGCAGTCACCTATGTACAAGGTCAAACCACCGAGATTCGAAGTGGAAGACGCTAATCTACTCAACCTCGGAAGCACCGTTGGAAAAGTCTCCTCATGCTTGTCACGTGCATCCACATGCACTATCACGTGCATCCACATGCACTATCACGTGCCTCCACATGCGAACTGTCTCATTGGCGCATGAAGCCCACACGCCACCCTCTAGGCCTTCATTCACGATGCGATTTGTACTGCGTAACTTGCCGATGTCTCCTCATTCTGTTCCAGAGGTCGTTTGACTCTTTCGAAGTCGTTTAAGGCATCCAATCCTCTTCTATTCTGTTCACGCACTGTTCTCATGCGCCCAATGGCCTCCTCCTCCTCTACCAATGCTGTCTCCTTTGTTTTTTTCAGGTAGCCCCTCTATTACATCTGCGAAACTGACCAAGAAGAATTATATTCAGTGGGTAGCTGTTGTTGAGATCTGGTTCATGGGGTAGGGTCTGACTGACCACTTACAAAAGTCATCTAACACGATTCCCTGTGCAGATCGTGCCCAATGGTAGAAGGCTGATGCCTAGCTTGTTGCTCTCCTACGGCAATCAATTGAGTCTTCCTTTATGATTCAACTTCTACAACTACAAGACTTGTTACACCATTTGGCATAAAGCGTGTGACCTTTACTCCAATAATGTCCAATGCCTATATGATGTCATCCATAACCTTTGTTAAATTAATGTTAAATGTTGGTTATTAGTTGTTAGTTTAGGTATATTATGTTTCATTTATTATTGTATGTCAGAGGTTGGTGGTAGTTGTATTCACCACTCTGAGCTTTAGATTGGATTGTATCTCTATTTAATAAGAGATTCAAAGCTGAGAAAACACACTCAAGCTTTTCTATATTCAAGTTGGTATCAGAGCAAGTTCGATTCTGCTCTTTATCGTCTAAAGTCACACAGTAGGCTGTCCGCCGCCGTCCCCGGCGACTTTTTCTCCGGTGAGCACAGATTCAGGTGCGCCTCGACGTGCGTGTTCTACCCCTGTAAATCGCTCTTCCATACGCTGCTCCACGCGCCGCTTTGGTCTCGCCAAACAAAAAGCGCGTGAGCTCCACGCGCCGGCCAAACGATCTCCGTTCACCGTCGTTCCGGTGCCGTTTGACTCGCCGGAGCCTCCTGAAGCCATTGCTGACCTGCGTGGTTCACTTTGAGCAAGATTTAGTGGATTTAAATCAAAACTCTCTCGGTCTCTGTTTTTCCTCTTTTTCAGATCTGAAAAAAAATATGTCTTCTTCTACCTCAGTCAACTCTGGTCCCATTCTTCCTTTTTCTGGATCTGCCGTCATCACAGCAGAAAACCTAGCTACCTAAGCAACCCAACTTCAGCTCATGGAGTGGGGTCAATTTCTATTTCTCCCTCCTTAACTTTATCTTCTGTTTTGTACATTCCTTCTTGTCCCAATTTACTTTCCTTGAGTCAATTAACTAAGTCCTTAAATTGTTCAGTTACATTTAACTCTGACTCCTTTGTCATTCAGGACCGTGGTACGGGCAGACAGATTGGCGCAGGACATGAATCACGAGGTCTCTATTACCTGGAATCTAGCTCTTCAGTGTCTTGTCTTGCATCTATCTCTCCTAAATTGTTGCATGATCGGTTTGGACATCCTAGTATTGCCAAATTAAAGATAATGGCTCCTAGTACTCAGAAAATCCAAACTTTAGAATGTGAAGCTTGTCAATTAGGCAAACATGTTAGGTCTTCTTTTTCAAGTAAAGATAAATCAAGAAGTAATTCAGCCTTCTCCACTGTTCATTCAGATATTTGGGGTCCTAGTCGAATTACTTCTTTTGGATTTAAATATTTTGTCACCTTTATTGATGAATATTCTCGGTGCACGTAGCTTTATTTAATGAAAGAAAGGTCTAAACTTCGGTCCATATTTGTGTCCTTCTTTCATGAAATAAAAAATCAGTTTGGAAAATCAATCAAATGTTTCAGAAGTGATAATGCAAAAGAATATTTTTCTTCTGAACTGTCGTCATTTTTGTCCTCTCAAGGTATATTACATCAGTCCACGTGTCCCCACACTCCTCAACAGAATGGGATAGCCGAAAGAAAGAATCGTCACCTTGTTGAAACCGCTCGCTCTTTAATGATTAATGCAAAAGTTCCATTACATCATTGGGGAGATGCGATTCTTTCTACCTGCTATCTTATCAATAGGATGCCCTCTTCCTCTCTTGATAATCAAATTCCTCATTCCATCCTATTTCCAGATGAACCTCTATATCATGTTTCACCTCATGTATTTGGTTGTACTTGTTTTGTTCATGATATGTCTCCAGGCCTTGATAAATTGTCAGCTAAGTCGATCAAGTGTGTTTTCCTGGGATACTCTCGCCTTCAAAAAGGATACAAATGTTATTTTCCTCATAATAAGAAGTATTACATGTCTGCAAATGTTACCTTCTTTGAAGATTGTCCCTTCTACTCATCCTCCAAACCTGACTCCATTTCCATCCAAGAGATCTTGTCCTCTCCCTCCTCGAGTCCTGAGATTGTCATTTCTCCAGACATGTCTCATCAACCTGACCGCACCAATATTAGTCCAATGCCTATCTTATCTGAAATTGATCATTCTCCCTCAACTCCTCCTCATTGTCATCTGAAATATTTTTTGGGAATAGAAGTAGCTCAATCCAAAGAAGACATTGTAGTTTCCCAGAGGAAGTATGCCTTGGACCTTCTGAAGGAAACAAAAATGTCTGATTGTAAGCCAGTCAATAGTCCTATGGACCCATACAAGAAATTAGTAGCTGATATGGGAGACTTATACTCAGATCCAGAAAGGTATAGAAGGCTGGTTGGGAAGCTCA
The DNA here is from genome assembly GCA_037954015.1 of Psophocarpus tetragonolobus. Classification (NCBI taxonomy): domain Eukaryota; kingdom Viridiplantae; phylum Streptophyta; class Magnoliopsida; order Fabales; family Fabaceae; genus Psophocarpus; species Psophocarpus tetragonolobus. The sequence goes on from CM075688.1 coordinate 147,031, forward strand.
TATATCTCACTATTACGAGGCCAGATATTTCCTTTGTAGTTGGAGTTGTAAGTCGATTCATGAATTCACCTTGTGTTGATCATTGGAATGGAGTAATGCGTATTCTCAGGTACATAAAAAAGGCTCCAGGCCAGGGTCTGTTGTTCGAAGATAAAGGAAATAGCCAAATTGTTGGATACTGTGATGCTGATTGGGCTGAATCCGATACAGATAGACGCTCTACTACTGGGTATTGTGTGTACCTTGGTGGTAATCTTATCTCATGGAAGAGTAAGAAACAGAAGACTGTTGCTCGCTCTAGTGCAAAAGCTGAATATAGATCTATGGCTCTTGCAGCTTGTGAGTTGGTGTGGGTTAAACAACTCGTACAAGAATTGAAGTTCTGTGAAATTTCTCCAATGCAACTTTATTGTGATAATCAGGCAGCTATCCACATTGCTTTCAATCCGGTATTTCATGAAAGGACTAAACACATTGAAATTGATTGTCACTTTGTCAGGGAAAAAATGTTGTCCAAGGAAATTAGGACCGAATTTGTTGGCACCAATGACCAGCTTGCAGACCTACTAACCAAACCCTTAAAGGGTCCTCGGATTGAATACTTGATTTCCAAGCTTGGAACATATGATTTATATGCTCCAGCTTGAGGGGGAGTGTTAAATTAATGTTAAATGTTGGTTATTAGTTGTTAGTTGAGGTATATTATGTTTCATTTATTATTGTATGTCAGAGGTTGGTGGTAGTTGTATTCACCACTCTGAGTTTTAGATTGGATTGTATCTCTATTTAATAAGAGATTCAAAGCTGAGAAAACACACTCAAGCTTTTCTATATTCAAGTACCTTGAAATCTTAACCATGATGGACCTTGATCTTCCTTCCTATTGTGATAGAGCACAATCTGTCATTCATGAAATCAAAACTCTCATGACTTCTGATGACCTTGCGACAATTTCTGAAAAATTGGATCATATGTGCATATATTCTCCATGGTCTCCATAAAGACTTTGAATAAGTTCGCAATCCAATTCTCACCAATTCTACTATTCCTACTTCTGAGGAAGTTTTGGCTCGTCTCTTTTGAGTCCCTTACGAGGAATCTTTACCAATCACTAGTTTCAATTCTTCAACTTTTGTTGTAGTTTGTGGCAATCGCGGACATGGTCAAGGTGCTAATAATGGATGCGAGGGTGGTCTGAGCGGTGGCGGTCATAGTCCCCAATGTTCCTACTATCATCGTTTAGGCATACTCGTGATAAATGTTACCATTTAATTGACTTCCCTGAAAAGTTTGTTGCCGTTGCTTATATCAGAATTCCACCCTAGATCCAATTGAGAGAAACACCCCCTGCAACACTTTATCTGATGACAAATATCAATGCTTTCCCAAATACAAGGCATCTATCCAATCATCTGCTATTTATTGCTCAGTCTAGTAATTCTACAGTCTGTCTCTCACAATTATCGCCTGTTGGATCTTGGATTTTGGACTCTGGTGCTTTCAATCACATAGCCGGTAATCCTTCCCTTGTTTTCAATTTATCCATGCCAACATCAACACACCACATTATCCTAGCTGATGGGTCTAAAACCCCCATCATAGCCATTGGCCAAGCCAAACCCACCCCATCTTTACCCTTAAAAACTGTTCTTTTTGCACCCAAATCTCCTTTTAACCTTGTCTCTGGTAGCCAACTTACTCACTCTCTTAACTGTTCTATTACCTTTTTTTCCTGATTCTTTTTATGTACAGGACCAAAGAACTGGATGGGCGATTTACATAGGCTATGAAGCACATGTTCTCTACTACTTCCGCTCACCCACACCCTCTACTTGCACCACTTCAACGTCTTCAATTTTACTTCATTGTCGTTTAGGACATCCTAGTTTGAATAAATTGAATGTCATGGTTCCTCATCTTTCTAAGAGGACATCTTTGGAGTGTGGATTTTTTTATTAAACGAACAATCTGAATTGTTTTCTATTTTTCAAATTTTTTGTGTTGAAATTCATACTCAGTTTGATCATATCTCTCAAATTTAGAAGAAATAGGATAGTTTCTTATCTTATTATTATGAGGTTATTAACCTCTATAAATATACATGAGTCAGCTACATATTTTAGAAAATGCAGACTGCTAATCCTAAAAACAGATCCCTATAATTACGGGATTAATTAAACATAAATGATCCTAATAAAAACAACACACAACTGTTGCATGAATACAGCACATCAAATATAAAGACATCCTAAAATTACGTCACGTCAATTACTGCTGCACAAATCACGGTTTTTGACACTCCCCCTCAAGCTGGTGAATAGGTGTTTTCCATTCCCAGCTTGGATATAATTTCTTCAAAGTTACTGCAGTTCAGTCCCTTGGTGAGGATGTCTGCAAGTTGGTTTTGAGTAGACACATATGGTGTGCAAATCATGCCACTGTCAAGTTTTTCCTTGATAAAGTGTCTATCAACTTCAATATGTTTATTGTCACAGTATAATCTCATAGGTTCGTCCCACTTTATCTTCAAGTCTTCCAATATAATCTTCAGCCATAGAAGTTCACATATTCCGTGAGCCATTGCCCGAAATTCCGCTTCAGCACTTGATCTAGCCACTACACTTTGTTTTTTCCTCTTCCAAGTGACTAAGTTTCCACCAAGGAAGGTACAGTATCCCGTGGTTGATCTTCTATCTACAACTGACCCTGCATAATCCGCATCTGTATATGCTTCAAGACTTACACTCTTGTTTCGTTTGAACAAAATTCCTCTTCCGGGGGTTCCTTTTAAGTACTGAACAATTCTAAGGGCAGCTTGTAGATGAGCTTTCTTTGGTTGGTGCATAAATTGACTAACTAGACTTACAGCAAAAGAAATGTCTGGTCTAGTATGAGATAAGTAGATAAGCCTGCCCACAAGTCTTTGATACATCTCCTTGTCCACAGCAATATCCTCCTCCATACTTCCCAATTTTATATTTGGATCAACTGGAGTGTTTGCTGGTCTGCAGCCTGTCTTCCCTGTTTCTTTAAGCAAGTTAGTAATATACTTTTGTTGAGATATAAAGATCCCTTTCTTGGAATGAGCCACTTCAATTCCCAAAAAATATTTAAGTCTCCCTAGCGTCTTGATCTCAAATTCAGTGGCAAGACATTCACTTAACACTTGTTGTTCCTGCTTGTCGTCCCCACTTACTATAATATCATCTACATACACTAATAAAAGTGTTACTCCCCCTGAAACTGAATGTTTGATAAATAATGTGTGATCTCCTTGGCTCTGTTTGTAGCCCAAACCTGTCATGACCTTGGTAAATCTTCCAAACCATGCTCTTGGGGATTGTTTCAGCCCATGTAGAGCCTTTCTTAGTTTGCAAACAGTTCCAGCAGCAACATGTCCGTTGTAACCAGGTGGCTATTCCATGTATATTTCTTCTTCAAGATCTCCATGCAAAAAGGCATTCTTCACATCAAATTGTTGCAGATCCCAATCATTATTAGCTGCTAATGACAGTATTACTCTGACCGTGTTCATCTTAGCAACCGGGTCAAATGTTTCCAAGTAATCAACTCCATAGGTTTGAGTGAAGCCTTTAGCCACCAACCTTGCTTTGTGACGTTCGATTGTCCCATCGGCCCTATACTTTATTGTATACACCCACTTACATCTAACTGGTTTTTTTCCAGGAGGTAAGATGACAAGTTCCCATGTTCTATTTTTGTGTAACGCCTCCATTTCCACATCCATGGCATGTTTCCATTTCCTGTCAGTCAATGCTTCAGATACAGAGGAAGGTGTGTATGTGTGGAGTTGAGGTTAGTGAGAAAAGTTTTATGGGTAGGAGAGAATTTTTCAAAGGATAAAAAATTTGACAATGGGTAACGTGGTTGTTGGATGCATGTTCTAGTTCCCTTTCTAAGGGCAATGGGCAAGTCCAGATTTTGGTCCACCTGTGCTTCTATATTTTCAGACAAGAGTTCATTAGAATCACTTAAATTTATAGGATTTGAAGGTGTTACCTCATGCAGTGACGGTGGGTTGGATTCTTGGACATTGCCGGATCCTGGAATGGCCTTTTCTCTCCTTGAATATACCAGGTTTTTCCCAAACTTTCCTCCGGCATCAGGTGCAGGTGCAGGCTGTTTCGTTGGTTCAGGTGCAGATGTAGGAGGTCTCACTGGTTCAGGTGGTTCAGGTGCAGAATGCTCAATACTTCCCTCAGTTTCAGGTACAACTTCAGGTCCGAACATCATATTTGGGAACATGAGAGTCTCATCTTCCTCTCTTACAGTCTCCCCTTGAAGATGAGGCTGTTTAAAGTAACTTTCTTGTTCATTGAAGGTGACATTTCTTGACACATAGAATCTTTTTGAGAGGGGTTGAAAACATTTGTACCCTTTTTGTGTGGTAGAGTACCCTAAGAAGACACACTTAACAGCCCTAGGATCCAACTTTCCCCTTTCATTACTATGAACAAGCACAAAGGATACACACCCAAAAATCCTAGGTTGGAGTTTATTTGTAGGGTCCAAGTGTGGGTAGAATGAGGATAGAACTTCCATGGGACTTTTTGAGTTTAAAATTTTAGTGGGTAACCTATTAATTAGGTAGGTGGCAGTAAGAAGAGCTTCCCCCCAAAATCTCTGAGGAACATGGTTTTGAAAAAGTAGAGCTCTAGTTTGATCTAATAGGTGCCCATTTTTCCTTTCTGCAATTCCATTCTGTTGAGGTGTGTTCACACATGAGGACTCATGGATTATCCCTTCCCGTTGGCAAAAGGAGTTTAGTACAAGATTAAAGTAGTCCTTGGCATTGTCAGACCTAATTCTTTTGATAATAACCCCAAATTGATTTTTAATCATTGAGACAAATTGGATAAAACCGGAGCTGACTTCAGATTTTTGTTTTAATAAAAACACCCAAGTCACCCGGGTGCAATCATCAATGAATGTTAAAAACCATTTAGCACCTGAGATATTAGGAACATAAGCAGGACCCCATACATCAGTGTGAACAAGAGAAAACGGGAGAGAACTCATCTTATTGCTAATGGGAAAAGGTACACGCTTGTGTTTTGCAAACTCACACACCTCGCAATGGAGACTCTCCACATTTAAATTTTTAAACAAGGAAGGAAACAACACTTTTATGACTCGGAATGACGGATGTCCTAGCCGGTAATGGTAAAGTTGAACTTTCTCTTTATTGGTCATGGTGGATGTAGATATAAGACTCTTGGTAGGCAGATTAGGATTCTCCATGTAGTATAGGCCATTCCATTCTCTAGCATGTCCAATCGTCCTCCCCGAGTTCTTGTCCTGCAATATACAAGCATTGCTGTAAAAGACAACATTACATGAAAGGTCTTTGGTGAGTTTTTGTATAGAAATCAGGTTGGTAGATAGTTTAGGGACATGAAGGACATTTTTTAAAGTCATGGATGGGCTTATTTGGACCTCTCCTTGTCCGGTTGCAGTTATAAGGGTTCCATCTGCGGTGGAAATTTTCTTGTTGCTAGGACATGGGGAATATGTGGAGAAGTATTTGGGTAAGGGGGTCACATGGTCAGTGGCTCCAGAGTCTAATATCCAGTAATGTGTAAATGGTGTATCTGAAACATTGAGCCCAAACAAAAATGAAAACTTACCAGAATATGTCAATGAGCACGTACCTGTACTTGTGGGCTTCTCCAATTTACTAAGAATTGATCTTACCCGTTCTATTTCTTCATGATTCAACTGTACAGATTCTTCACTTTGCCCATTAGTAATGTATGTTTGTCCTTGCCCTCCTTTTTTGTGTAAGCCTCCTTTCAGCCCCCATTCTCGGCTTGGGGGTTTTCCGTGTAATTTCCAACATTTTTCCTTTGTGTGGCGCGGCTTGTTATAATAAGTACACCAAGCCTCCTCATGTTTTTTCTCCATACTGGGAACCCAGTTTTTTCTCTGGTTAGCAATCATAATTGTTCCTCCTTCGGCTATCATTGCAGAGCTTTCGATGGTTGGGTTTTCCAGCATCAGTCCTCTCCTACTTTCTTCACTCCGGATAATGGCCATCACTTCATTAAGCCCTGGAACTTTTTGTTTTCCCAGGATTTGGACTCGGACTTGGTCATATTCAGGGTTTAGGCCTACCAAAAAATCATAGGCCCTATCTTGTTCAATATACTCCTTTAGAATTGCTGAGTCCTCTGAGCACTTTGCTTTTATAACTCGATAGTGATCCAATTCCATCCATAGAGACTTGAGTTGATTGGCATATTCCGTGACTGATTTATTTCCCTGTTTGGCAGCCACGGTTTTCACTTTTACATCATAGATTTGAGCAGCATCCTTCGCCTTAGAATAAGTTTGTTCAACTGCCTCCCAAATTTCCTTTGCTGATTTCAGAAACATACACAGGTATCACTGATTTCCGGAATCATCGAATTCCACAGCCACGCCATAATCATAGAGTCTTCTTCATCCCATGATTTGAATTTAGGATCAGTTTCATTAGGTGCATTACCGGTCAAGTGACTGATCTTCCCTTTTCCTTGCAAGATGGTTCTAATGATTTGAGATCATTTGAGATAGTTCTTCCCATTTAACCGATAAGTTGGATGAATATTCTGCATTTCTCCAATGGTTTGAGGGCTGTCCCCAGTTTCCAGGTTCACGACTTGAGCCATAACAAGGTGAGATTAAGGTAGAGAATTCTGCTGCAATGAAGGCTAGCACCAAGACTTAAAGGTAGCGCAACAATGAAGGCTGCGATTTTAGGTTATAGGTCGCACAGCAATGAAGGCTGCAGTTTAGGTTTGACGGCACGGTCAGAGACTCCCAGGGATCGGGTGCTCTGATACCATCTCAAATTTAGAAGAAATAGGATAGTTTCTTATCTTATTATTATGAGGTTATTAACCTCTATAAATATACATGAGTCAGGTACATATTTTAGAAAATGCAGACTGCTAATCCTAAAAACAGATCCCTATAATTACGGGATTAATTAAACATAAATGATCCTAATAAAAACAACACACAACTGTTGCATGAATACAGCACATCAAATATAAAGACATCCTAAAATTACGTCATGTCAATTACTGCTGCACAAATCACGGTTTTTGACAATATCATTCATGTTTTATAGAGTGATAATGCACGGGAATATTTTCTCAACCTTTTAACCAATTTATGTCCTCTCATGGTATGATCCACTAGTCATCTTGCCCTAACATACTACAACAAAATGGTATTGCTGAATGTAAGGATCGCCACGTACCATGTTACTGCAGGATACCTTATTAATAGAATGCCATCGTCATCCCTTAATAACAAAGTCCTGCATTCTATTTTATTTCCTGATGCATCGTTGTTTCCCATTCTTCCTTGTATGTTTGGTTCTACTTGTTCATGATCTTATTGCAGGACTTGACAAGTTGTCAGCATGGGCTATCAAAAGCATTTTTCTTGGGTACTCTCCTTTCCTTGGGAAGACCGTTGTTGGTTGTCGATGGGTCTTTACAATTAAGGTTGGGGCTGATGGACATATTGATCGGTTAAAAGCTCGTCTTGTAACCAAGGGTTACACATATCTTTGGTCTTGACTACATCAGTAACTTCTCTCCAGTTGCTAAGATGACCTCTATTCATCTCCTTCTATCAATGGCTGCCATGCGCCATTGACCCCTTTATCAATGCCTTCTTACATGGTGACTTGACAAAAGAAGTCTATATGAGCAACCACTTGGATTTATTGCTAGGGGGAGTCTACAGGTTTTGTTTACAGGTTACGTAAAGCATTGTATGGCCTTAAACAAAGTTCGAGAGCATGGTTTGGAGGCTTCAATTTTGTTTTACAGAACTTTGGCATGACTCGTAGTAAGTCTGATCATTTTGTGTTTTACAAAATTTCCTCGTCTACTAATCAGTGCATTTACCTTGTGGTGTATGCATATAATATTTTTATGATAGGAGATGACCATAGAGGTATCCAGGATCTTAAAAATCATTTGTTTCAGAATTTTAAACCAAAGATTTGGGATGACTAAAATATTTTCTGACAGATGTCAGAATGTTAGATTGTAAGCCCATCAATACTCCTATGGATCCAAATACCAAGCTTTTGCTTGATGATGAGAAACTCCTCTCAGATCTAGGTAGATACTGAAGATTGGTTGGGAGGTTGAATTATCTAACCATGACTAGATTGGACATATCTTTTGCAGTCAACGCGTTTCGTGAATTCAGAAACTCTCAACGCACGAGTCATTGGGATGTTGTGACTCGAATTGAGATATATAAAGGGGCTCCTGGCAAAGGGCTAGTTTATGAGGACAAAGGTAAATGCAGATTATGCTGGAGATGAAAGTGATCTTTGGTTAACCTCGGGGTATTGCGTCCTGATTGAAGGGAATCTTGGAAGAGTAAAGAGTAGAGCACTGTGTCCAGGTCTAGTGCAGAAGCAGAATACTAGGCTATGGCTTTTATTACATGCAAGCTGATTTGGCTAAAGCAAATCTTAATGAGCTCAAGTTTTGCTAAGTTGAATCAATGAAACTCATTTGAGACAATGAAACTGCCTTATGTATAGCATTCAATCCGGTTTTCCATGAATGGATTAAACATATTGAAATTGATTGCCATTTCATATGGCAGAAAATTGTTTCGGAAGAAATTACCTCTGCCTTTGTTGAGTCCAAAAATCAGCTAGTGGATATCTTCACCAAGTCTCTCAGCAAATCAAGAATATCCTACATTTGTTCCAAGCTGGATGCCTATGATCTATACCCTCCGGCTTGAGGGGAAGTGTTGAAGATTTGATTGTCTTTTATATCTTGCTTAGTTACCTTGTTTTATATCTTGCTTAGTTACCCTTTTTACATTATATTTGATCTACATTTATTTGTAATTTATTTATAATCATTATAAATAAAGAGCTGAGGAACCCTTATTCCTCAAGCATTCAGAATCACCAAGTCTTTCTTCTAACTGTCCCCACCAATCACAGTACACAGGTTATAAAGGTGAATGATATTTAGTATGAGATAAATCTGAATGTAAATGATGAGATTTACCAGCACAACACTACATCTTGAAAAGGAAAGAAGTATTACTTTTATTAAAACAGGGTATATTACAATGACTGACTTTAGGTTTGATTATTTGATCATTTGGGTGGCCTAACCTAGCATGTCACAAACTACAAGAAAAAGAAGAAACAACATTAAAATTAGAAACTAAGTACTTGATTGTAGAAGGTAGTGCGACCTGAATTGGTGGAAATTGATAGATTCTATTTGGATCAACATGACCATGAACCAGAATATCATTTTGGTTCCTTGGGATTTAATAAGACATAAGTCAGTATGAATCTCAAAGTATACAAAGTTATCACGAGCAAACCTACTTACACATTTTAGTAATTGAAGGATCATGAAGTAAATTATCTAAGGACAAAAATTTGAGTTTAGAGGAGACTTAAGCTGAGAGGAACCTACAGAGTGAATAGCCAAACCTTGGCCATTGCAAATGAAGATTTGATATGGACATTCAAATAGACCTAGCTGTCGAATGTTTTGTGGATCACCAATCCGGATACCAAGCACCATTGGAATTGGGAGTAGTATTGGTGATCATAGCACTAGGTTGATGTTGGAATTAATGTTGCTAAAATTGAGGTCGTGGCTCGGTGTTCTGAAAGTTCTAGGATAAAGGTGTAAAATGTGAGACATTAGCACCCTTTGAGGTGTAATTATTGGGAGTAAATGATGTATTGTTGAAATTCTAAAACCCTTTGAATGATTGAGGCATTGGAGATTGATGAGTTTGATCAAACTTATATGCTTAATCACATTGGAGATTGATGAGTTTGATCATGACCATTTTGAGCATCTTGAAAGTTGCCACGACCATGAAACACATAACTAGATGAGTCATTCTAAGAACTTTCAGCAACATTAACCTGAGCAGAGGAGGAGTTGGCTTGCAACCATGTTGGAGTGGCAGATTTTGTTTTGTGCTAGGTTAATAGTTGTAGATTCAGTCACAAGTTTCTTTTGAAATTTATCAAGCAACTCTCATGTGCAACAAGAAAAGCTTTAACTTCCTCAAGCTATGATGGCTTGAACTTACTATTAATCACTTCAATCATTGAGCTATATTCTTGTGGTAGTCCTTCAAGAATCACATCAATATGATTTTGAAGTGTATTGACTCTTTGACGAAAGCAAGCGAATAAGCTAGGGCTTTGTTTCAAAGCAAATACTCCATCATTGTCATCATCTCAAGTGTTGTAGATTGAAGTTAGCTTGCAACTAACTAGACTTCACATGAATTAATTTCTGAAAATGCTTGTGGATCTTTTCCCATACTTGGTTGGTGTGCACGCTTCCAATAACATTTACAAGAACTGAGCTTGATAATGAGGATTGGATCCAAGAAAGGAGCATCTCATCCTACTGTTCCTCTCCCAAGCCATGTATGTAATGGAGTTTGGATAGACATACAAGAAAATGCTGAAGTTTGTAAGCCTTAATTACATGCTCAACTTCTTGATGCCACAACAAAAATTTCTTATCAAGCTTTTTTGTGATTGCATAAGAGAAAGTAATCAGCGTAGAAGGAGTAGGAGGATCTGAATTGTACTAGGATCTTCAAGCTGTGGTTACCATGTTAGGGTTTAGAGAAAAACTGAGAGAAGATATTGAAAAGTGAAAAATGATTTCATGTTGAGGTGTAACAGGACAAGTTAATATTATTTATACATTGAAGTTTCTTGTAACTAACTCTAAGCATAAACAATTGTTATTGACAACTGTGAAGCTCTTAACTCTCGGATGAACACCATAGAGACGTACTAGTAGACTACTCTCAAATACAATACTCTCACAGAAATCATTGTCCTGATTTTTCTTCCTGTCTTAAGATATGGGAGTCAACCCTTGTGGAGACTTTTAGGGGATGCTTTTGAGGGATGTTAGGGAAGTTACTTTTCTTGAGGTTTTTAATTGTTACTTTTGTTTCTTGTTTTGGGCCTTTGGCCTCTTTTTGCGACAAAAAATAGTTCTCTTTCTCTAATAATGTGTAATAGTTGAACATATGGGCCTATGCTAATTAGTGGTTGTTATTTTGGTTTACTTGTTTCTTTTACCTTTTGCCTCCTTTGCATATAATATTTTTTTTCTTTTCAAAATTTGTTGTCTTGGATTATTTCAGAAGAGAAGAAACTTCATGACCAAGAATGTCGACAGATGAAGTCTCTTGTACAAGATCTTGAAAGTATGTCATGATTAATGATAAGGTTTCTTTTTTTTTTTTGTACGGTGGTGATGGTGTATACCTCTTGCTATAATTTCTACATAACATGTGATTAAAGGGGTCTTTGAAACTTATATGCTTGTGCCTTATGAACATGACTTATTAACTTCCTATAAACTTCTTTTAGCTTATTTCAACAAGTTATAAAGTTAAGCTTACGAGTACACTCTTGTTTAATTAAGAGTTAATTAATTTTAGTCTCTAAAATATAAAAGTCTTTTGCTTTTGGTCTTCATTAAATTCTTTTGTTGATTTTTTGTTAGAAATAATCTTTAGTTATTAGGATGAAATATCTAAAGGTTATTTTATTAGATTTTATTTTTATTTCCTTATTTGTATTTATCCTTTATTTCCCTTTTTGGTGAGATCAACCATTATAAATACATGAGTTGAGAATGTAATTGGCATGGATGAAGTAAATAAAAATTACTTTTGTTTTTCAGCATAGTTCATGTATTCTAATCCCAATAAAGCACACCTTATTGCATTTGGTCTCCGTCATCTAGCCTAACTTTTAAATGCTAATAAGTCTAATAATGAAGTTCTAACTCAGGGTTGCCACATCTAATGACACATGTAAATTTTTCTAGGTCAGCAAATAAGGGGACAAAAACTAAAATGAGAAAAAGTATTTACGGACCAAAAATGTAAAACAAATTTTATATGTACAAAAATAGGAAAAAAATTAATAGGAGAAACCCAATTTTCACATTAGCTAAAGATAGAGCTTGAAAAGTGGGGGAACAATCTTCACCTTATATGCTAGTTTTGTTGAATTGAGTTAGGTTTAATACAAATTCTAAGAATGAGTATAGAAATTGGGAATTTATGTCTCTACTATTGTATATTGTCATAATAAAAGTACGGTTGGTGGTCTAGAAAACAACAGGTTGTTGCTAGGTCTAGCACTGAAGCTGAATATAGAAGCTTGACTGAAACTATAGCTGAAATTGCATGGATTCAAACTCTTCTCACAAAGTTAGGGGTTTTTGTATCTACTCCTATTGTATATTGTGAAAATCAATCTGCTATTGCACTTTCTCTCTTTAGATGAAGATGAATATGCATGAATCCTTGTGTCTAGCACAACCTAGGAAAATATTATATATATACTATACAAAAGACGTAATACAAAGAGATCAACTTAGGGCATATATATATATTGAAATACAAGTAACACTCCCCCTCAAGATATAAATCATATGCATCAAGCTTGTTATGAATATAATTAATTCTAGGACTTCAAAATGATTTTGTGAAGACATAAGTTATTTGATCATAGGAGCTAACAAATTGGGTAGAAATGTCTTCAGATACAATCTTCTCACGAATGAAGTGGCCATCTATCTTAATGTGTTTGGTTCTCTCATGGAATATTGGATTTGGGCAATATGAAGGACAACTTGGTTATCACAGATTAGAGTCATCTGTGTAACCTCTCCAAATCTCAATTCATCAAGGAGTTGTTTGAGCCAAACAAGCTCACAAATTGCTAAAACCGTAGCTCTATACTCTGCTTCTGCACTAGATCTTGCCACTATTAGAGTACTCTAGTTATATGTGTATATATGGCTGTCTCAATTGCAGCAAATCTGTTTTACTTTTTGTTAAGTCTGTTATTTGTTTTATTTTTCTGTTAAGTTTGTTATTAGTTATATGTCCTTTTCTTTTCTGTTATAAGGTTAGTTAGTAGTTAGCTTCCTCTAGAGGCTTTTCTGTTAGGGCTTCTTCTTCTCTATAAATAGAGAAGTGTGTTTCTGTTGTAAGTAAGAGGAAATAATAAGAAGTTCTCTTTTCTTTGTTCTTCTTCTCTGCATTTTTCTAACATGGTATCCAGAGCGCAGTGAGGTCCATGGCTGCTTCGTGGTGAATCTTGAAATTCCTCTCCGATTTCTTACCGAAGGTGATTGAGATACAGGCTTTGAAAATCCTGCTTACACCACCTGGGAACAAGATCAATTGTTAACTTGGCTTCAATCAACTCTTTCTTCATTGATTTTGTCGCGTGTTCTTGGTTTTGTTCATTCTTACCTAGTCTTGGAGAAAATCTATGACTATTTTCGCCTGCAGACTCGCGCCCATGCCAGGCGACTTCAGCTGAGTTGCGCGCCTCCAGTCTTGATGATAAATCTATGCGTGACTTTCTTTCTCACATCAAATCACTTGCTGATGCCTTGACTTTTGTTGGTGATCCTATTTTGCACAAGGAGCATGTTGATGTGATTCTTGAATGACTCCCACAAGAATATAGTTCTGTTGTTACTGTCGTTGAGAGCTGCTTCGAGCCTGTTCCGATTGAAGAAATTGAAGCCTTACTCCTAGCTCAAGAATTACGAAACAAGAAATATCGCAAGCAATTGTTAACTGACACTCCTTCAGTCGTTGAACTTGGTCTTACCTTGCTAAGTCATGCATCTCTTCCTCTTAAATTTTGGGATTTTGCCTTTACCATGACTATTTGTCTTATCAATAGACTACCTATAGCCTCTCTCTCTCTCAACTTTGTTGTCCCTTGTACTGTTTTGTTCAAACAGCTCCCGGATTACAGTTTCCTAAAAATCTTTGGCTGCTCCTGTTACCCATTTCTCAGGCCTTACAATCAACATAAGCTGGAGTTCAAATCTCATGAGCAATGTTATTGATGGCGGATGGTGGTCCATGGCGGTTTGCAAAAAAAAGGCCATATGGCGATAGCGGATGACGTTGCGGGAAATGGTGAACGCCATGGTGGACTAAAGAATAGTAATATATTTATATATAAACACTAACAGAATATTAAATATAAATTTAAAACCTACAAAAACAAAATATAAAACATGAAATATAATAAAAAAACAATGAAACCAACACTCATATATAACAAGAACAGTACATACGTTAAAACATAATATTCTGTTGGTGACAATATTTTCAACCTTATTTTAGAGTTAGCCCTTAACACAAACAATGTAGAATTCATCAATAAAACATAACAACTTCACAGTAAAAAACAATTTAAGAAACAAATAACAATAATTTTTACAGGATGTAAAAATTAAAATAAAGGAATGGTTACTCAGGATAGAGTGATACTATGAGCAGAAAGATTCAAAGAAAAAGTAGAAAGAGCGGAAAGAAAGAAAGCAAGAAAAGGGGAGAAGATTGGTTCGCGTTCGTTGCGGGAAGGGGTTGCTGCTACACTAGAGGTCGCTGGAGTTCGTCGTTGCGCTTGCCGTTCATCGGGCTCACCGTTATTCGAGCTCGCCGGAGTTCGTCTTTGTTTTCTTCTTCGCAGCATTCTCTTTGCACTCGCCGTTCGTCTTGGTGCTCTCATGCGGTTAGTTCCTCTTGAGTCTCGACAAGGTAAGAAACAAAGAAGAAAAGCTTTTTTTAGGGGTTAAAAGCCCTAATTAACCCGCGCAAATCGGGTTAGGTTAGGGGCCCAGCAAGTTTTTTAAAATTTTTTTCGCCAAAACCCGACATTTCCGCCATGGCCCGCGTCGCCGCCACGAACGCCATGGCCATAACGGCTGCCACGAGCCGCGATTCGAATGTCACATCGCAACCGCTATGCTATTGCGTTTTGTCAAAAAAACGAGACGCAATACCGCAATGGTGCCACCATGGCCGTTTTTTAATAACACTGCTCGTGAGTGTGTCTTCCTTGGTTATTCCACTTCTCACAGGTTATAAATGTCTATCACCTACAGGTAAACTTTGTACCAAAAGATGTGGTGTTTAATGAAATCAAGTTTCCTTATACAGATCTATTTTCCTACTCTCCCAGTTAGCTCTCTGCTGAGAGTTCTTCCCCTCTTCTCCCCACTTCTATTCCTCTAGTTGTCCCTGATCAGCACCCTGTCATTTCTCCCTCATAGGTCACTACAACCCAATTCTACTTTTTCTAATGATGCGTCTACCACAGCGAACAATCAGCCCACCCCCACTCCCTCCCCACCTGTTAACACTCATCCCATGCAAACTAGGTCAAAATCTGGCATTCCTTAGAACAGAATTCACCCTTTCTTATTTCTCACCCATTGTGAACCGAAAAATGTTAAATAGGCCTTGGATGATACTAAGTGGTACCTTGCAATGTAGGAAGAATATGGAGCTTTACTGAGAAATCAGACTTGGGATTTAGTCTCCCTACCTCCCAATAGACAACCAATTGGGGGAAAGTAGGTTTTCAAGGTTAAAAAAAATGCTAACGGTACCGTTAACAAATACAAGGCCAGGTTGGTTGCTAAAGGATTCCACCAACAACTTGACACCGATTTTCATGAGACCTTTTCTCCGGTTATCAAACCTGTGATTGTTCGGCTCATTCTCATCTTGGCTTTGACCAATCATTGGCCCCTTTTTTCAGTTAGATGTCAATAATGCTTTCCTCAATGACATCCTTGAAGAGATAGTTTATATGCATCAACCCCTAGGGTTTGAAAACGGTGATCCATCTCTTGTCTGTTAGCTGAATAAAGCTTTATATGGGATGAAACAGGCCCCTAGGCAGTGGTTTGAACGTCTTAAGGCCACCCTTACTTAGTTCGGTTTCATGGCCAACAAATATGACCCCTCTCTTTTCATTTATAAGCACAAAGGCCATACTGTTTATCTGCTTGTCTATGTTGATAATATTATCATCACAGGTAGCTCATCTCAATTGATTCAAGTTCTCACTAGAAAACTTCCCTTAAACAGCTGGGGCAATTGGATTATTTTCTTAGCATTGAGGTAAAATACTTGCTAGATGCATCTATTATTCTCACACAAAGCAAGTATATCAGGGATTTGTTGCACAAAAAAAAAATGACAGAAGCTCAGGCTATCTCCTCTCCTATGGTGTCATCCTACAGGCTAACTAAAGAAGGTTCAGATCTCTTTTCAGACCCTACGCTGTATAGGTCCATAATTGGTGCTCTTCAATATACTCTCATCAATAGACCAGAAATCAACCTTGCTGTCAACAAAACCAGCCAGTTTATGTCTCATCCTCGAGTCTCATTGGACTACAGTCAAATGCATTCTTTGATATCTAAAGGGAACCCTTCATTATGGTCTTCTTCTGAAACCTGTTGTTGCTAGTTTGCCCTTGTTCATTCAGGTCTTCTGTGATGCTGATTGGGCCTCGGTTCCAGAAGACAGGAGGTCCACGTCAAGAGCTCTTAGTTTCCTTGGGCCCAATCTCATTTCTTGGTGGTCTCGCAAACAAGTTGTCGTTAGGTCCAGTGCAGAAGTGAAGTATCATAGTCTTGCTCAAGCCTTTGCAGAAATTTTATTGGTTAAGACCTTAATGATTGAACTAGGTGTTCCTTTCTCTGCCCCTGCAGTTTTTTGTGATAATGAGAGTGCAGTGGCCCTGACCCATATTCCTGTTCTGCGTAAAAGCACCAAGCGTATGGAAATTGATGTCTTCTCTGTCAGAGAAAGAGTTTTGGCCAAGCAGCAATTTGTTTGTCATGTTTCTGCCTTTGAGCAGTGGGCAGATGCACTTACTAAGCCCTTATCTCCGACTCGTTTTCTACTACTTCGTGACAAACTCAATGTAGTTGAACCTCTAAAGGAGTCTCACCCTCCTTGAGTTTGCGGGGGAAAGGGGGGGGGGCTATTAGAGTACTCTAGTTATATGTGTGTATATGGCTGTCTGCAACAAATCTATTTTACTTTCTGTTAAGTCTGATTCTGTTAGTTGTTTTACTTTTCTGTTAAGCTTGTTATTAGTTATATGTCCCTCTCTTTTCTGTTATGAGGTTAGTTAGTGGTTAGCTTCCTCTAGAAGCTTTTTTGTTAGGGCTTCTTCTTCTCTATAAATAGAGAAACGTGTTTCTGTTGTAAGAAGATATGATAAGAAATTCTCTTTTCTCTGTTCTTCTTCTTCTCTGCATTTTTCTAACCGCCACTACATCCTGCTTCTTACTTTTGCAGGAAATCAAGTTGTCATCAATAAAAATACAATTTTCGGAAGTAGATTCCCTGTCAGTGGGGGGTCTGCATAATCTGCATCTGAGTATCCCACAATTCGAGTATGATTATTGTGCTCATATAACAAACCTTTTCCCCAAGCTCCTTTAATGTACTTTAGAATGCGGAGGACAACATCCCAATATCCTGTACATGGTGAATTAAGGAACTAACTTACTGATAGCAAAGGAGATGCCAAGATGAATGACTGTGAGGTAGTTCAGTTTCCCAGCCAGTCTCCTATGCTAATCAGGATGTAAAAGTGCTCCCCTTAACTTCGCAGGAGTTTAGCATTTGGAACTATAGGTGTGTTAATGGGCTTGGAATTCATTAGCCCAACCTCCTCTAAAATGTGCAATGCATACTTCCTTTGGGAAATCACAATCCCATTGTCAGATTCTTCTACCTCAATGGCCAAGAAGTATCTAAGTTAGTCAAGGTCTTTCATTTCAAAATGATGATATAAGTGCTGTTTAATATGTGAAATTTCATGGGTATCACAACCTGTAATAACAATGTCATCAGCATACACTACCATGTAGATGCACCCACATCCTGAATGACGATAAACACAGAATGATTAGCCTCGCTATGATTCATACCAAACTGTTGGACTACTTCACTAAATCTACCAAACCATGCCATGGGAGACTGTTTAAGATCATATAAAGATTTGTAAAGATGACATACCAATCCGAAAGACACCCCTGAGCAACAAAGCCAAGAGGTTGCTCCATATAAATCTCCTTGAGCAAATCACCTTGAAGGACAACATTTTTGATATCCAACTAATAGAGGGCCCAATGTCGAAATGCGGCTTATAGCTAAAAATAGTCTAACAGAGACCATGTTGGCAATATGAGAGAATGTCACTATAATTTAACCTGAAGATCTGAGTATAACATTTGACAACTAAATGAGCTTTGAGGCGATCAATAGTGCCATCAGAGCCAACTTTGATGGTAAAGATTCACCAACAACCAACAACAGACTTTCAAGGAGGCAAAGGGACAAGATCCTAAGTACTATTGTTCTGAAGAGCACACCGTTTATCAAGCATGGTTTGTCTCCAACCAGGATGGGATAAGGCATCACCTACAGTTTTAGGAATGAACATAGGAAATAGAAGAAAGATAAGTATAGAAAGATGAAACAATCTGTGATAACTCAAATTAACATAATAAGAGGATGGATTGCAAGTGGAACGGGTACCTTTATGAAGAGCAATTGGAAGATCAGACACACATGGAGGATCTGGAGGAGAGATAGTAGGTGGCATCGAAGTAGAGTTAATGGTTGGCCCGATGGGAAGTCGAACATGCTGTTGATAAACCTGGAGAGGAGGTGGAGGTGGTGGATCAGGGGATAAAACAGACGTGTTTGTGGGATGGAAGATAAAAGGGGAGGTGGTGGAGGCAGGAATAGACTTAGAAGAAGAGGAATTGGACGAAAAGTAGAGAGAAGACTCAAAGAAGGTGATGCTAGCGGAGATCAAGTATTGACGAAGGGAAGGTGAGAAACACTTATACCCTTTTTGAGACCTAGGGTAGCCTAAAAAGACACTTATGAAATCGAACAGATAATTTATCAAGACTAGGACTCAGGTTGTGAACAAAGCAAGTGGAGCCAAAAACTCGAGGGGGTAACGGATGGAGTGAGTCATGAGGAAACAAAATAGAGTGAGGGATTCAGTTATTTAGGACAGAAGAAGGCATGCGATTGATAAGGTAACACGCAGTGAGAACAACAACTCTCCAAGATTGTTGAGGAACATGACCATGAAGTAAAAAAGTTCGAGTTGTTTCAATAAGGTGTCAATTCTTATGTTTCGCAACCCTATTTTGTTGAGGGGTATAGCCACATGAAGTTGGATAAAGAATACCATGAGAAAACATGAAAGTCTGAAAAAGCTTGAGAAAGATATTCACGAGACTATCACTAGAAATGTACGAATAGGTACACCAAATTGAGTTTTACTTTTATTATAAAAGGTTTGAAATATGAAAAATAACTCAGCACGATTTTTTATTAAAATTAACCAAGTACAACAAGAATAATCATTAATAAAAGTTACAGAATACTGAAAACCTAACCTAGACTGAACACAACTTAGGCCCCAAATATCCGAGTGAATTAAAGTAAAAGGAGACACAATTCGTTTGGGGACACTCTTAGGAAAAGAACGACTATGTTTTCTTAAGTGACACGACTCACATGACAAAGTAGACAATTTAGATAGACATGGTACAAGGTATTGAAGCTTGGCAAGACTAGGATGACCTAATTGAGCACGAATGAGAGCAGGGGAATCCACAACCGAGCTAACATGAACAGACATTCGTAGGTGATAAGGGCCATTTGACTCACATCCGGTTCCAATTATCCGTCGTGAACTCTGGTATTGTAAGAAAACAAAATCTTTAGTAAAAGTAATAAGACAATCAAGAGAACAAGTGAGCTGACTAAGGGATAATAAATTAAATGGAGACGCAGGGACATAAAGTACATTTTCAATAGAGAGAAGCCAAAATAGGGACAATACCAACACCATGAGAGAGGGCCCAAGAACCATTAGCCATAGTGACAGAGGGTAAAAGACCAGAAGTTGAAAGAGAGGAGAAAAGAGACTTACTACCAGAGATATGATCGGTGATGCTAGAGTCAAGGACCCAAGTGCCAAAATAGGCAGAGTGAGTGAGACCAACAAAGGAAGTGCCAGTGTGCGCAACAGAAGCAGTGAAGCTAGAGACTTGACGTTCCTCGTATCATTTGAGAAAGTCATTGAAGAGAGCCAGAGGTCTAGAACGACTTGAAGAAGTGGCACCAGAATCAAGAGGAGCAGGAGGTGTAGTTTGAGTAGCAGTAGTAGCCAGCTGTGGAGAACGATCATGCAAAGTATAATACCGGTCAATGGTGTGACCAAGTTTGTGACAATGGTAACATATGGGACGACTTCAGCCAGGGTTGCAAGATTACGATCATCACACTGAGATACCGAGTTTGTTAGTTCATATGGTCAGCTTGCAGATCTATTAACCAAACCCTAGAAGGGTCCTCAGACTCAATACTTGATTTCCAAGCTTGGAACATATGATTTATATACTCCAGCTTGATGGGGAGTGTTAAATATAATATTGTATTTGATTTAGTTGTTAGTTGAGTTGCATTCCTTTTTATTTATAGTTGTATGTCAGACGTAGGTGGTAGTTGAGCTCACTACTCAACAACTTGATCAAGACTAGTATGCTTGATTATCACCCAAGTGACACACATATGGATCAAAATATGAAGCTTTTTACGGGTCAAGAGAAGTAATTAAAAGACTTTGGAAGATATTGTCGTTTAGTGGGAAGACTTAATTACCTCACAGTCACTAGGCTAGACATCACATTTGTAGTTAGCATGGTTAGCTAGTTCCTACAAGAGCCATGTGACAGTCATTGAAAAGCATTCATGTGTATTCTATAATACCTCAAGAATGCACTGAGTCGCAAATTGATATATAATGATAAAGACAATTCAAAATTGTCTGTTATTCTGATATTAATTAGGCAGGATCATCAGTAAGGCCTCTACCTATCCTCCTATCTAATAGGTCCTATTTGAGCAGAGGTTCCTCTAACAAGTACGTTACTCGAAGTTGATGCTCAGTAATTTCGAAAATTACTTATGGAAATACTAGGATTGAATAATGGTCTTAAGTAGAAGCTTTTAGATTCCTTGCTAGTCTTGTTGGAGTTGCGGAAATGATAGGACTCTACGCTCGAACGAGACGGGGCCGAGCATTAACAGATTGGCTCTTAGAAATATGAGAGATCAACGGCAAGGATATGATTTTATTAAAAAATTGTCTAATTGGCTAAGGGACTCGGCTACATTACATGTAGCGTAGCTGCATTGCGTTCATAGCTAAGTTACTCCCTAGAGTTTCAATAATTCGTTAGAGTTATCGTATTCATATCACTAGATATTACATATCTAGTGATACTTATACTTTATAGGTCCCTTGTTGGGTGTTGTGTTCTTATTGGAGAGAACTTAATCTCATGGAGGAGTTAGAAGTAGAAAACAATTTCTAGATTCAATGTTGAAGCAGAATATTGTGCCATAGTAGTAGCTACTTGTTAGATCATTTGGCTTATACGACTTTGCCAAGAGTTAAAATTTTTTGATACTCATGACACTAAGTTAATATGAGATAACCAGGTTGCTATTTAGATTGCATTGAACAAACTCAACACAAAGATTGACTACCACTTTGTTAGAGAAAAGGTGCTCTCTAGAGAAGTTACCATTGAATTTGTTAGTTCAAGTGATCAACTTGCAGACATGCTTACTAAATCCCTCAAGAGCCTGGTGTTGATATTATATGCAACAAACTTGACTCATATGACATATATGCTCCAGTTTGAGGGGTATTAAAGATATGATTTGATTATATCAATTAGTGAATTTTCTTAGGGATTTAGTAATTAATTATCTTTACTATATTTCTCTTTTTATTGTACCTATTACTCTTTAGAAATAAGAATATTCATGTGTACATAGGACCCTACTCTCATGTTCCTTTATGAGGAGGACATAATTTGTGACCACATGGTAGTTGGTTCGAATTTAGAAAATTCTATTGCAATTATCAATATAAGCCAATAAAGTTTTTTCCTTTTATCATCAAACCATCTTTTTAATTAATCCAGAGTAGTTAATCATGCATCAAATTCCACTATTGCATTATCACATGTATCCTCTTTCTTCTTAAGTTGTTCCACTAGATTAGGTATATGACTATAATTGTGTATGTACCAGTGTTATCGATATCGAACCATTAACGCAAGCCAAAAAATCTTTATGAAAATATGACAGATGTATAACGGGTTATGGCGGAAACATAACTGTAATATATATATATATATATATATATATATATATATATATATATATATATATATATATATATATATATATATATATATATATATATATACACACACAAAAAAAAAAGATGTAGAATTATAATTTAAATGCATTAATAATTAAAGACAAACATAAAAATAATTGCAGCTTTAAAACTTCAAATATGAATAAAATGATAGCAGTTTAAAGTTGAAGAAACTAATAATGAAATGATTAACAACTAAGTGACCTAACAAACAACTGAAACAAGTATAAAACATGTTGTAATATTCTAATCCTTAGGCTCTTCATCAACTTTAATATAGTTATCTTTAATGTTGTCCAATGGAGCATAACCACTCTACCTCTTCTCCTTCAGAGACATAGCTAGAGTTGCCAATCTCATCAGAGTTAAGTATTTCATCTATGTCCTCAGAGTCAGTGCTATCAAACTCAGGTTCTGATGCAAAATGACTTTGCACTCCCCTTGATCTTTCTCCAATGGTTCCCAAGTCTCCAAGAAGATGGTTGATGGAGAGACAAGAGAGAGAATGGGGCGCCACTTTGTTGAGGAAGATAAACCAAAATGAAGGTTTGCCATAAGGGAGCAGACCCTTGATACCAACCACTAGAAGAGTCTTCTCAAAAGAGAGGAAATCCAATGACACTTTACCACAGAAGAAAACTTTGAAAGAGTCTTATATCAATTCTAAATTCAAGTGTGTTGAATACAATGAGGTAGGGGGCTCTTTATAGGAGAAAAGGAGAGAATAGGAGTTGGATCTAAAGGAGTTGGACCTTGCCTTAATTAGCTCCTAAGGCCAACTAAACCAAGGTTAAACCCTTTAATCTCAACATCCCACTTAAGCATGGATTAAGTACATGCTTTGTCTCTTTCTCACTCCTAATTGGAGCCTAGAATGGGAGACATGTAGGGCCCTTGTGTTGGTCATGTTTTGTGTACTACAAAGAGGGGTGCAAAACAAACCAAGGGGGGTGTGGAAATGACTCACATGCCCAAACATGGGCTGCACCTCTTCTTTCACACATTCCACAAACTAACTAAAGGCACCTCATGCTCTTACAAAGGAAAATGCCCAAAATACAAGGCATAACATAAAACTAAATCACGCCCCTTATTTTCTAATACTACTAAAAACATTTACAAGTAAAATGAGTCCAAGACTATGGCCTAATGTCTTCAATGAGATCCATCCTTGTCAAGTCTTCATTTATTCTCCTAGCTAAGTTCCATGCTAGGTGGGATTACTTCAGGTTCATCCTCAATAGGCTGAACTACAACCTTCTCTTTGCCTTTTCCTCTTTTGTTGAGGTTGAATCTTTCTTTCTTGGAAGGTTGGGGAGATCGAATAACAACACTGACACTTTAATCTTGATGGCTCTGGCTCCTTTTTTTTCCTCCTAGAATAGGTTTTTGGCTCTCCAACTCCAGAGGCTTCATAAATTGTTGCCCCAATTACAGGTGAGATCATCATAAAAAACCAAGTCATTCCCCTCATTTGCATTTTCACCATCTGCTTCTCCCACTAACCACTCTTTTGCACTCATCAATGTCATTGAGTGCATTAGGATCAATTTCATCCCTAATGTCATATCTTTGAGCAAGCTTTTGATTGTGCTTGACATAAACCAAATCATGAAGCTTGTTATGATCTAGCCTATGTCTCTTCTTTGAATGAATCTATGATATAATCAAACAAAATATAATTAGTTTCTTCCTACACTACAAGTAGGAGTAAATAATACTCAAATGACTTAAATAAGCCAAGAAGAAAATATTACTTGCTCAAATACACTTCAATTGCGTTCACATCCTGATGAACTATATGTCAAGCTAAAAATCTTGATTGATAGTTTTTGCAAATTTAGAGCTGCATTTCCATAATTCATCTACCATTGAGCTATATTGGGAAAGAAATCCAAGTTCCACATCGACTAGTGATATAACCAAATACTAGTATATAAGTGAGGTGCAAATTTTACAGTTTTGTGAGGTTGAGTTAGACCCAATTTCACCTTTTCTAATATAATATCCGAGTCTATCCTAGATCATTTAAAAAAAGGGGTTACCCACCATATTATCCATGCACCCAACCCAATAGTGCTGGGCGTGAGGGGGTGTATTGGGAAAGAAACTTAAGTCTCACATCGACTAGTGATATGACCAAACAATAGTATACAAGTGAGGTGCAAACCTCACCTTACAAGCTGGTTTTGTGAGGTTGAGTTAGACCTAATTTTGCCATTTCTAATAAGCTACAAAACAACATAGTTCAATTTAATTTTCAATTCTTAGAATTAGAAACTAAACCAATTAGAACACTAGGAATAGTTTCCATCAAGTTTTCTTACCGGGAGATGTGAGCTTTCTTGTTTCCTTAGCAAAGTCATCACCAAATAACCACTTGCACTCTTGTAAAGGGGCAACTCAGTAAGAATTTTTTGCTGCACTTCTGTACCTGGTACGAACCTCTTGATGCAAACATACAACCCATTTGTAACTTTCAAATGATTTTCTAAATCTAGGTTGGAATTAAAGAACTCTGGTTTAAGAAGTGACCAGCCACATGCAATGGGCAATGTAGTTGGCAAGTCCATCTATTATCAATGGTTGTAAATACATCCTTGTACTCACTTTCATTGTTATAGAAAGACTTTATAATTGTTTCTTTGGCCTTTTCAATTGCTTTATATATATATATATATACACACACATACCATAGCTGATTTTTTTCTCCATCCACTAGACGAAACACATGAACAAGTGGTGACATGACTTTAAGATTAAAAACCACATGATTCCAAAATGAAGGCATAGGAACTATTTTCATAGGTTCCCTCTCCTTAGTTTCTTTGGATAGTTTACTCTTGCTCCATTCATTAGAAGTAAACATTTTTATCAAATTCCTATTCTCTTTGTGAAGTCTTTGCAATGGCAAATAAGAAGTAGCAAATCTAGTAATTGCATGTCTTACTAATTCCCTCGTGTTTGTGAATTGTCTCAACAAACTCAAGGTACTAGAATGACTATAGATAAAGCCAACAAGACTTACTCCCCTTTGAATAGCCTTTTTAATTATAGGAAGTTTCTTGATGTCTTGAAGCGTGGACTGCACAAGGAGTCCAATATAGGTTTGCTCTCTTCTCTTTCAATAGTTTTTCAGCTAAAACATAGTTGCTTTCGTTGTGATAACCTAAACAATGTTCTCCTTGCAGGCTATTCACCAAAAAATTAATAAGGCACCGCACCGTTGCTTCTGATTAGTCTAAGCGTCTAACATAATTGAACATCCATGTTTTTGTCATTGCAATTTATGATCTTTTAACAAGTCCTTCGTGTGATTCAGTTTTTTGTTGAGAAGTGAAACTCTAATGTCATGATAAGTAGGAGCTGGCAGATTTGGACCATAAGCATCAATCATATCCTTAAAGCTCTTTAATATGCTTGATACTAAAATCGGGTAATATATTGATGAACAAATGCCTTTAAATTTTTGTCACATACCTCTTGAATATTTGTTTCCCTCAATTTTTCCTTCTTCCCCTTTGCTATTGCAATGGCTGGATTTCTACAAAACAAATCCATTGGCCCTTTTGTAACTGTCATTCTTTTAGGATTACTAGTTGTTGAAATTTCAATTTCCTCTTCATTGTCATTCTCTTGAATATCTTCATCCACAATATCCCTTCTTAGAGTAGCAGTGGAGTTGATTTCCTTCTTCCTATATAGTTTTCAAAGATCTTCTTGAACATCTTTTGGAGTCTTGGTGCAAGTTGCAACATTTTCTTTCTTTGCCATTAGATGCTCTTTTGCTCAGGTAATTCCTCCATTCATCACTTTTCAACAATAATTACAAATAGTAGTGTTTATATTGGATTCATCCAATGGCTGACAGTAGTTCCAACTCAAATGAATTCTATTAGATGATTTTGATCTGCCTTTAGTTGCCATTGGAGTCTCTAGAATGGGTAAACAAAGGAAGAAGGGGAAATCAGACCGAAGATTTAGAATAAAAGAAATAGAATATTCTCACTCTTTGAATTTGAGAGGAAAAGGAGAGACGCAGGTGTGACAGTATGGCGACAACAACAACAATAGGTGTAATGTCGACCGCTAGGTGTGACAATGGCAGCTAACTCAGAGAAGAAGGGAGATGCGGGATTGATGTGAGAAGGGGTTTTGAACCCTAGCTTTCATTACAAAAGCTCCAAGTTGGATTGGGACACAGTCCAATAAAAACATTCGAAAAAATAAACAAGCCTAGGGTGGTGATAGCAAAAGTCAGGGGTAAAACAGGCCAGCAAACATAAAAAAAAAAAAAAGAGATGTGGGTCTCAGTCATGTCGTGCGACCCATGTTTCCTTCTTTTCCTAATGCGACCCTAGAGTGTCGCAGCTCCCCGCGATTTTAGTCTTCTCGACATCATGCTGCAACGTTCATTGTGGCCATAACGCTTTGTGACAGAGAGACGCTCTGCCATTGCGATGCCATGGTGGCCGCTGGGAATCCCGCCACTGATTTCCGCCATGATGCCATTAACTCAAATTTTTTATAAAACTGCTTTATAGTCCTTATAATTGTTCTTGTTTTAGTCCTCTAAATTACTTTTCCTATTTTTGCCTTGTTAGAAAGCTACCTTATTGCAGTCATGTGTAGCATGACCTGTGGTCTCTTTGGGGGTTGCTTTAATTGCTGTCTTAAGGCTGCTGTTTAGTCATAGATGAACTAGAGATATGGTTTAAATAGTTATAAAGCTTGGGCGGGCCATACCTTATAAGTTTGTTTCGTGGAGTGTAGTTAGTCCCTAAGCTCAAATTCTAAGACGTCCTTGTAAATTTTCTTTCCCTATTTTGGTTGCTATAATTTTTATTTTATTTTAATCCTTATACGTGTTTATTCACATGGTAAAGATTATGTGCCATCAAATTTGGAGATATTGAATTGGACCTCTACAGCCATGTTAACATGTAACTCTAACATCCTTACAACAAGGACCTAATGCAAAAACACACATACACACCATATTATAGGGACGAGAATCAACAAAAGAGTTTAATAACAGTCAAAAGCAAAAGAGAAAAGTTCATTAAGAATTAAGCTATTTATCCAAATGTGACTTAAATTGCTTATTATTTGTCTTAAGCATTTTAGCTAGATGATAGCCTTAGGTTGAGTAAGTATCGCGATGGCAAGAATAATTATACGGGTCTTTCTAACTAGTGTCCTAATGACACTCGTTAAGGTACTAAAATGGGAATTTTATCGGGAATCATATACGAAAACAATTAAAAATTATAGGGGAATGCAATTTTATGTATGTCAATAAAAAACTTTCTCCTTTTAAATCCTTAATGAGTGTCGTAACATTTCCCTAAAGATATTGTGTCATATTCTTGTATTTGTGGTAAGAACTCGAACTAGTAATATTACGTACATGGGAATTAAGCCCAAAATACTGCAAACTGATATGAGATATATAAAAACACAGAGGTGGCTGCAGTAGGTACTGTGACCAACATTCACCCACTTCAAAACCTTACCCCTTTAAGCTAACTGCCACATCCCTTTCTCATCCTTTCTCTTCAAATCCTCCCTCTAAAAACTGGCCCTTCCACAACCTGCCATGTGGAGAGGTGGTTATTAAGCCACATATTGTATTTTACTTCTAGATAACAGCCTAGCATTAGCAAACATTATTCATCGTGAGTGATTCATATTTGGGGCTTCAACAAGTTTAATGTTGTGCATTGAGGGTCTAATATAACCTTCCTCCTTTACTTGGGCATGGGATCAACTATGGGATCATAAGTTGAGTTTCACCTTGAGGTCAAGGTGAAGAGCTGGGGAATTCTTGTAGTAGCTTAAGGAAATTCCACTAGAGTCCTATTGCTTGAAACATGGGTGGAACTTAAAATGTACCCTAGATGGGGCTGGTATCCTATTACGAGTGCAATTAGTTTTGTGGGACTGCTTCAGTAAGGTTGCCTTAGTGTGCAACTGTTCAATAAGCAACTGCACAGCAATATGATTCTTCATTATTGACACAACATATTTGACCATTTGCAGTTGCAAATTGTCATAATCAAACTCTCTGTCACTTTATGATCTGGAAACTCTCCACGAATCCAAGCAGTTGCACTGCTGATCAATTTTTTTTTTGAAGTTATGCATCCTACATGAGTTTATGAGCTCTATATTGTTAGTTTCATAGAAATACAAATATATTTAGTAGTTCATCATGTCTGAAATTTTATAAACAATCTAATAAGGATTTTCTTGTATATTAGATATCCAAGATACTTACCATTATTCTATTCTATTACTAAATATTTCAGGAAAAGATCTACAGAGGCTGATTGATAAAATGCAGGTTGAGCTGAGTCTTTGACAGTCTGTATAGTAGTCTATTCCTCTTTCTAGAGTTTATTGTGTGATTCTCTGTGATGAACATTTTAGGTTCCAGTGGCTGCTGTTGTGATCATGGCCTGTAACCGGGCTGACTACCTGGAGAGGACTATTAGTTCTGTACTGAGGTATGCATCATGTTAAAACATTTGGTTTATTAATTTTTTATATGTGATAATACAACTCTTATTTTGTCGATCTGAGTCATGATGTACTTAATTTTACAGATACCAAAGGCCCATTTCTTCAAGATATCCTTTGTTTGTATCTCAGGTATTTAATATATTTAGCCTTCTGGTTGGTGTTTTAAAGGAGTTTATTTTGTCTCCCTGAAATGGAGACTGTCAATATTTTGCAAATGTAAATACAACATAAACAGCTGATTTTGGTCCTTTATTATCTATTCAGGATGGATCTAATCCAGATGTTAGAAGTAAAGCTTTGAGCTATGATCAGTTATCTTATATGCAGGTATATACATTTTACATAAATGAGCTGTACTTTTGAAAATCAGATCAGTATATTTGCCTCCACTTATTTTCAAAGACCAAAGCACATGTGCATATAAATGTGTAAACTGATAGTCAGCTATAATTATGATGATTGATGTAAATCAGTTAATGATCAATTATTAGCTCCTTAATCATTTATAATTATACTAATAAGAAATTTTTGTGAAGCCAAGATACACAAATTCACAAGCACTCTGTTTCTTCAGCCTGAATTGGATAATGTAAATAAAGACAGTGTTCTACTTCACAGATTTATAGTTTTTAATTAGGAAATGTTGGAGACCCCACATCTTCTAGTGATATGGCTAAATAATAATATATAAGTGATATGCAAATGTCACCTTACAAATTGAGTTAAACCCACAACTCACAATTTTTAATATGATATCAGAATTTATTCTAGTGGATTTGTTGTTGGGCATATCGTGCCAACCGTTATATGTTAAGAGTTGGAAAAATATGATTCAGAGAAAGAAAATTCAGAGAGAAATTTGAGAGTAATCTGAACAGTAAAGAAATGTGAATAATTGTTAAGTTGATGAGCATAAAATGAGAGAGTAATTACAGACAACAAAAGAAACCAAAAGGAAGAGAATTCAATGGTATTCCAGCAACTGAAAAGGGAGTACAATGTGTAACTCATAACTGACAAAGTAACTAACTCAGCAACTAACTCAGCAACTAACTCATAAATGAAAGAGACAGTGTAACTAATTCCTAACAGAATGAGACACTGTGAAACTAACTTCTAACAGAAAAAACAGGCTTGTAATAGAATGGAACCCAAGGCTGCAGACTTCTAACTGAATTGAACTCACAGCTTAGTTTAACAACTGCAGTATACACAGATAATCCAAGGCTGCTGCAGTTTAACAATTGCAGCTAGCTATGCAGTACTCTAACACCCCCCTCAAACTCAAGGTGGTTGAGGCTTAGTAGAAGACTCAAGAACATTGAGTTTGCATCTGAAGTACAACATCTGGTTGGAGAGAGAGGCTTTGTGAGAACATCAGCCCATTGATCTACTGCTGGAATGTGAAGAACCTGAAGTTGCTTGGTGAGAACTTCGTCCCTGACAAAGAAGACAAAAATCTCCATATGTTTGGTACGAGCATGTAACATATGATTATGAGAAAGTACAACACTTTGATTGTCACAATACATAATAGGAGTAGAGATAAAGACCCCCCAATTCTGTAAGTAGTGTTTGAATCCACAAAATTTCAGCATTAGTTTCTGCCAAGCTCCTGTATTCAACTTTAGTGCTAGACCTTGCAATAACTTGTTGCTTTCTGGACCGCCAAGAGATTAGGTTAGAACCTAAGTAAATAGTTGCCCTTGAGGTGGATCTTCTGTCATCAATGTCTGAGGCCCAATTAGAATCACAGAGGGCTCTTATACAGAACTGTTGGTTATAGGAGGCAGTTTGCAGGTGCAGACCATAGAGAATAGTGTCTTTTGGGTATCTCAAAATTCTCTTCACAGCAGCCGAATGAGCTTCAAGAGGGCGGGACATGAACTGACAGACTTTATTTACAGCAAAACTGATCTTAGGTCTAGTGACAGTTAGGTATTGAAGAACTCCAACAGTAGATCTGTAAAGTGAGGGTTCAGAATGGACTGTGCTTCAGCAATTTTAGTTTTTTGCAAGAGATCTCTGATGATTTACTGTGTCAGTAATAGAGATGGATAAGGGAGATGCTTAACTTTAATGCCAAGAAAATAATAGTCTAGACGACCAAGTTGCTTGAGAGAGAAATTAGCATGCAATTAGGACTTTGGAGGTCAGTTTCTGAACTAAGGTCACAGAGCTGCCAGTGATAATAATGTCATCAACATAAACTAACAAGCCAAAAAATAGGTCAAACACTCTAAAAAAGGACCAAAATGAGCGAAGCACTATCAATATGTAACCAAAAGGTGCCAAACAATACCAACAGTGGTGTGCTGGACAGAGGTGAGCTTGCTGGGTGGGTCCTTGGAAAACAGCTGTATGTGTTGAGAAAGGGAGGCACGTGGAGGACATGCACCGGAGGAAAAACAGCGTGTGTGTGGTGGTGTCTGCGAAAGTGGCTCAACAGGCTGGGTTGCTGGAGCAAGGCAATGCTGATGGTGGTGCTGATCTGGCGAAAGGCAGCAGCTGCGGCGCTGAACTGGGTGTCTGGCCAATGCAAGTACTGTTCACCTGAGAAAAAAAAGGAAAAACTGAAAAAAAAAAAAAATTAAACCTAAACTACTCGTACTATATAGAATATTGAAGCATTCAGGAACTGTGTATTAGGTTACACACATTGATGTATTTATAATCATATGTACAAGATAAACAAGGAAACAAAATAAAATAAAATCTGTACATATTTTCTCTCTATTTCCCTATTTACATATAATCAAATCATATTTTTAACAATGACAATTAAATAATTGTTTTTAAATGGTAAAACAATTATTATGGTGCTTTTTGTTATCTTTGAACAAGTGGGCTACTGAATTTGTCTAGATTGCGTAGAAATTGATGCATCAAAGATTTTGAATTCAGAATTTCTTGTGTAACAGTATTTGCATTTGAATTTGGGAGTTTTTTCTCTTACAGAATTAAAGATTATTGATTTTCAGATTTCTTGGCATAGAGATGTGCTATAGATATAAAGCCAATATTCTGTTCTCAGTAAAATTATTTTGATATAAATAATCTGATTTATGTTTATTGAGGGACCTAATAGTTTGATAATAAAAAGCCATGTTCTCTGTACTAATAACAATATTTTGATGCAGCACTTGGATTTTAAACCAGTTGAAACTGAACGGCCAGGGGAGTTAATTGCTTACTACAAAATTGCACGTAAGAGTTTTCTTCATGGTTTTCTTGCGTGTGTTCTCTATTTATAAAGAATATTCAATTGATGACTTCATCAGGTCATTACAAGTGGGCTCTAGATCAACTGTTCTACAAGCATAACTTCAGCCGAGTAATCATCCTTGAAGGTGAAATGGGCTATATCATTTCAACAATACGCATTTTTTGAATCTTCTTATCATTGGTAGAAACATGGAAGCTAATACAACAGCTTTATCCTCTCAGATGACATGGAAATAGCACCTGATTTCTTTGATTATTTCGAAGCTGCAGCAACTCTCCTTGACAAGGATAAGTAAGTGTTCAAGAAGTGCAGTATGTTGAATTTATTTTCTTTTGATTCACTACACTAGTTTTTTGTGACTTATGGATCTGTGTTGATAATTTATCTATTCTAGGTCCATTATGGCTGTTTCCTCATGGAATGATAATGGACAAAAGCAGTTTGTACATGATCCATGTAAGTTTATTCGTCTGTAGGTTTCATTGATAATACTGTCACACGAATTTGTCCATAATTTTCTAATTCATGTCTTGATTTGATATTGGATAAATCTTTTCAGAATTAGATTTGAATAAAATCTTAATTATGATGAGGTCATAGATGATAGCCTGATAGGCTATTTATTTGCTTCCTGATTTTTCTGCATGACTGCGGCTGATTTGATTCGTTCAATTCTTATTCTGTCTATAAATAAGTGATTGTATTATTCAAAATGAACAAGAGAAATAAAACATTTCTTCTGGAGCTTCAACTCTGAACATTGTTATCTCGAATGATGAAAAAGTCAATGACCAGTGCCAATGCATTCTGCTTGATGACCACAAGGGAAATTGCTAACCCACCAAGTGAATGATCATGTGGAGCCTGAAACTGTTGCTTCTGCCACACTGATGGAGACCATAAAGGAATGTAATAGAGAAAGAAATGTTTTCCAAATAATCTTTGAGGATACCAAGGAGTCAACCTTTACAGCTAATAAAACTCCTTTCATTTTAGGAACCATTGGAGCACCTGCATAAATGTCTTTGTTCCAAAATGATAGTTAATGTCTCTTGTTCAATTAGGTCATCCTATTCTTGCCAAACTCCAATGCCTTGTACCGTGTCTATCTAAGTTGTTTACTTTGTTATGTGAGTTGTGTCAATTAGGAAAACATAGTCGTAGTTCTCTTGCTAAGAGTGTTCCCCAACAAGTTATGTCTCATTTTGCTTGAGTTTACTTAGATATTTGGGGTCGTGTTCAGTCTAGCTTAGGTTTTCAGTATTTTGTAACCTTCATTAATGATTATTCTCACTATACTCAGTTATTTTTAATGAAAAATCATTTTGAGTTATTTTCCATATTTCAGTCATTTTATAATGAAATTACAACTCAATTTGATGTATCTATTCATATCTTTCGTAGTGATAATGCTCGTAAATACCTTTCTTAGGCTTTTTAGACCTTCATGTCTTCCCACAGTATTCTTCATTAAACTTCTTATGCCTATACCCCTCAACAAAATGGAGTAGCGGAATGTAAAAATAGACACCTTATTGAAACAATTCGAATTTTTTTACTTCATGGTCATGTTCCTCAACAAAAGGATCCACTAGAGACCTGACGTTCCTTGTGGACCCTTCCACAACAGAACCAGTGGAGCTGGAGACCTGATATTCCTCGTACCATTTGAGAAAGTCATTGAATAGAGTCGGAGGTTCAGAACTACCAGAAGAAGTGAAACCAGAGTCAATAGGAGCAAGGACTGTAGCGTGACCAACAACAGTAGTAGTCGACCATGGAGGACGACCATGCAAAGTATAACACTGGTCAATGGTGTGGCTAAGTTTGTGACAGTGGTCACATCTAGGATGACTTAGGCTAGGTTTGCGAGAACGATTACGATCATCATGCTAAGATACCAAGGCGGAGGAGTCACCATGGGAGGAGTTACCAGGAGAAACAGAAAGAGGTATGTCCGGTGATAACTTGCATGACACGCAATAGGGTGGACCAAGCAAAGTTCAAAGTGGGCATAGGTGGAGAGCCCACCAAAATTTGATCAAGAACGAATGAATACTCATCAAGAAGTTCGTATAAGGCCATCAATATAAAGAATGTTTGGCGCTGCTATAGTTCTTGGGTAGGAGTGGCAGTAGGGGGCAATAGTTCATTGAAGTCATGAAGAAAACCATGAACCTTACCCAAATATTCAGCCATGGGATTGTTAAGGCGGCGGGGGCCAATAATGCTAAGTAGATTTTGACACATGCCATAGAGACGCTGAGTATGATTAGTGTATAATAACTGAGCCTGTTCCCAAACTCCAGCACAGGTGTCATGGATTTGGAATATTTGCTTCAGAGAAGGGTGAATAGTCAACTTCAAAACACTACAAACTTGAGCATTAACTTTCGACCATCGTCGATGATCTCTCTCATCAATGGAGGTAGCTATTTGAGTGAGGTGATCAACATAGTCCTGCTCCTTAAGCCAAAGTTTGATGTCAGAGGCCTAGGTGTCATAGTTCGTGCATCTGACTTGTCAATGGAGAGAGGCACATTGACATAGTTAGTAAACAAAGACGGATCAAACCTAGCAGAAGCTATGAGAGAGGAAAAAAAAAACTGTAGGAGAGAGACGAAATAGTGTCTCCAAAGGAGAGAGGACTAAAGGCGAGGCTCAATGGAAGATCGGAGATCGGAGGAGAGCACGACGAGTCAAGTATGGCATCGGTGATCACTGCTGGAACAGTGGCGTGGTGGCCAGAGTGAGAAAGTGAAGGGACGTCCCCGTCGGAGTACTCGTGTGCGGGCGTGTGGGATCTCCAATCAAGGATATTCTGTTGGCGCAGGAATCGCCGGAGGGCGGCAACTCTAGTGGTGGGGTCGGCAACCTGAATGACGGAGGAAAATGGTTGGAAATAAAAAAGAAACACGATGTACAAAAGAGCTAATACAAAGATGGGCTTAGGCCCATATATTTAAATACATCTAACAGATGATATAAATGCTATAGAGGATGATGAAACCGAGAAGTTGACCTTGAAAGAAAAATTGACAGCCAGTTTGAAATGAAAGATGTGGAAAAGCTTAAGTACTTTCATGGAATAAAGGTTGCCTACTCCAAGAAAGGAATGTTCATCTCTCAAAGAAAATGTGATTGATCTCCTCAAAGAAGGAAAACTGGGATGTCAAACCTTAAGAGTACCTATAGAACCAAACCATAAAATTGGAAGTGAAGAATGCTCTCTTATAAACAAGCCCTGATATTAGAGATTGGTAGGAAAATTGATTTATGAGTCACATACAATTCCAGACATTGCTTATACAATTAATATGGTAAGCAAATTTATGAATGACCTAAAAGAGAGATATGTACTGCCAGTTGATAGAATTCTCAGTACTTGACGTTAAGTCTAGAAATGGGGTTAATGTTTAGAAAGGAAGACACCTGGTTCTTGAAAATATATACTGATTTTAACTATGTAGGTTCTGTCATTGTTAGAAAATCTACCT
This sequence comes from Psophocarpus tetragonolobus, assembly GCA_037954015.1. Lineage (NCBI taxonomy): Eukaryota > Viridiplantae > Streptophyta > Magnoliopsida > Fabales > Fabaceae > Psophocarpus > Psophocarpus tetragonolobus. The sequence goes on from CM075688.1 coordinate 182,462, forward strand.
CTGGTATTGTGTGTTTCTTGGAAAAAGTTTGGTTGCTTGGAGAAGCAAAAAGTAAGATAGAGTATCTTGTTGTAATGTAGAAATTTAGTATCGAACTCTTGCTCAAGATGTGTTAAGGACTCTACATGAAAATGATTCTTGATGATCTGAAAATCATGATAGACATCTCTTTGGAACTGTTCTATGACAACAAGTCAGGCATTAGCATTGTGTATAATCTGGTACAACATGACAGGACCAAACTATTGAAGTCGAGAGGCACTTCATCAAAGATCATATAGACAGAGGTTTGGTGGTTACAATTCATGTCTCAATAGGACTCAAGTTAGCAAATATTTTCACTAAGAGACTTTGTATTGATATTCCTTTACCAAATTAAGACGGAGTGTTGGAAAAAATCACTAGTTATTAGGATAAAATATCCAAAGGTTATTTTAGTGTATTTTATCTTTATTTCCTTATTTGTATTTATTCTTTATTTTATTTTTTAGTGAGATTCAGTATTACAAATACATAATGAGAATGTAATTGGTATGAATGAAATAAATTAAACTACTTTTATTTTCCTTTTCTTTGTTTTAATAAGTTTAAAATCAGAAGAGGAAAATTATAAAATGTTAACATAGACAGAAAAGTTGGTCAAAAGAGAAAAAAAAAATCTAGTTGATCCACAATGAGCCGTATCCAGGGCATATCCTAGCCGTATTGGGGTGTATCAATGTCTGACATGGGTACGGGATTTCCATTTTTTGAGTATTAGGGCTTTATAGATCCAAAACGAAAATGATGTTATTGAAAATATTATGACCTCTCGGAAGATCACTACTATTATTCTGATGAATTTTGTTTTATCTAATCTGCAGATGAACTTTATCGCTCAGACTTCTTTCCTGGATTAGGATGGATGTTGGCTAGATCAACATGGGATGAGCTATCACCAAAGTGGCCGAAAGCATATCCTTAATATTTCAGTAATTATTTTTGTTTGTCTTGGCCGTATTTGTTTATGGGGAAAATTCAAAATAGGGAACTCTTGGTAAAAATATTTATCTTGTAGGAATACTAATTCTTAGAATTTGGTTTTAAAGTCTAATTCAATCCCACAACATTGACTGTAGCATAGACAAATGCAGGTGACCCAATAATAACACCCCACTATGCCTAGGAATAGACATCTTGGCGACATTTATTGGTGATCCAATAATATATCTAGGACAGGATTTAATTTCATCTTAAAACTTAGGCTTAGAACTTAACCCTGCACAAATACCTTGTAAGTTTTAAACCCAGAAAAATGTAGGTTAAAAAAGCTGTGTATTCCTCTGGAGAAATCTCATTTAAATAATCTGGATACAATCTAATTTCAAGTCCTCTACTCTAAATGCTTATGATACATTTGGCTAACTAAATAAGGAAATAATTATTGTACCTAATAATAATAAATTTGTGCAAATAGACAGCAAATGTGTGCAAATATTCTACCCAATAACAACAAACATTCTGCTGTAAATAGCCAACAAATCTGTTCTAATAATAACAAATATTCTGCCAATTAATTCCATTGACATCCCCCCTCAAATTGATGCTAGTAAGTCAACAAGCATCAATTTGCTGATTAGAAAATTATGATGCTGATGTGGCAATGATTTGGTGAGGATATCAGCAAGTTGAACAGATGTAGAGGCATGAGGTAAAGTGTTAACTCTATTGTCATAGGCTTCTCGAATTGAGTGGCAATCAACCTCTATATGCTTTGTTCTTCATGGTGTACAGGATTTGCTGCAATGTGGATGGCATTGTATTGTTAGCATGTAGTGGAGTTGGTTTTGTTTGTGAAAAACCAAGCTCTGAAAGAAGACCACGTAACCAAAGAATCTCAGAGCATGTTGCTGACATAGCACGATATTCTGCTTCAGTGGAGGATTCAGATACCGTGTGAAACACATACCAGCCAGTAGTGAATTTTTGGGTTATAGACATCCAGCCCAATTAGAATTGCTGTAGGCTTGAAGTTGTTGTGATGCACCGGTAGGAAAGAAAAGGTGACAACATTAATTTGCTGACTGTGGACAACGAAAGAGATGTTAGGTCTTGTGATGGTTAGGTAGATAAGACTTCCATCCAACTGCCGGTATAATGTTTGGTCTTGTAGAAGTTCATCCTCATCAAGTCGCAATTTTACATTAACTTTCAAAGGAGTGTCAACAGTAGATGCGTTTGTGAGACCAGCTAGCTGAATAAGATCTTGAATATAGTGCTGATTGACAAAGATGCCTTTTTGTTGAAAGTGTACTTCTAGTCCAAGAAATAAGTGAGTCTAGCTAGCTGAATAAGATCTTGAGTATAGTGCTCATTGACAAAGATGCCTTTTTGTTGAAATTGTACTTCTAGTGCCAAGAAATAAGTGAGTCGGCCAAGGTCTTTGATGTGGAAAATTGAGTGCAACAATTTCTTTATCGTAGTGATAGCCTTTTGATTAGATATGGTGATCACAATATCATCCACATAAACAAGTGGTATCACAATTCCTTTTGAGGTCCTTTGTATAAAAAGTGACAAATCATATTTACTTTGAATGAAGGAAAAACCAAGTAATGTTGTTCAAAACTTTTCAAACCATAGTTTTGGTGCTTGTTTTTGTTAGATGCAGTTTAGTATATGGGCCTAAGCCCATTTCCTTGTATTTGCCTTTTGTACAGTATATATGTATAATATCTCTTTGGTTGTGATACATACAAAGATTCATGCATATTCAACTCATTCTACATGATATCTAGAGCTAGGTGGATCCTTGCCTAAGTTTTTTTCGGAAATCATGTTTCTTTCCGATTTTCGGCTGTTTCCTGCCGCTGTTGCCGCCGTCCGCCGCTGCTGTTCAGGCCAGCGACCCTGCCATCTGCTTCATCGTCCTTTGGCGACTCTAGCGCCACTGGTCGATCCTCTGTCGGAGCCTGCATGCGCCCTTACGCGCAGCGACAAGCTTCGCTTGTCTTCTCCTTTTGCGCCTCCGGCAACTGCGCGTGGCGGCGCGTCCGACGACATCTCCAGCGGCGCTTACTGGCGTTTAACTCGCCGTGCTGTCCTCTCCTTGGATCTGGTCTCGGATCTTCCATTGGGCCTCGTCTTCAGTCTTCTCTCTTCTTTGGGGTGTTTTTTGTCTTCTCTCTCCTGCAGTTTTTTCCTCCGATCTGTCTCTCATGGCTTCTGTGAGGTCTGACTTGTCTTTGTTCACAAACTATGTCAATGTGCCTCTCTCCGTTGACAAGTTAGATGACACAAACTATGATACCTGGGCCTCTGACATCAAGCTCTGGCTTAAGAGTCAAGACTATGTTGATCATCTCACTCAGACAGTTGCCTCCATTAATGAGAAAGATCATCCACGTTGGTTGAAAGTGGATGCTCAAGTTTGTAGTGTTATAAAGTCTACTATTCATCCTTCTCTGAAGCAAATATTTCGGGCCTATGACACTTGTGCTGGCGTTTGGGAACAGACTCGGTTGTTGTACACCAATGGTACTCAACATCTCTATGGTGTGTGCCAAAATCTATTGAGCATCATTAGCCCCCGCTGCCTTGACACTCCCATGGCTGAATATTTGGGTAAGGTTCATGGTCTTCTTCATGAATTTAATGAACTATTGTCTCCTGCTGCCACTCTTGCCCAGGAACTAGAGCAACGCCAGACATTCTTTATGTTGATGGCCTTATATGGGCTTCCTGATGAGTATTCTTTTGTTCGTGATCAGATTTTAGGGTCTCCGAATGTGCCTACTCTGAACTCTGCTTGATCCACCCTGTTGCATGTACCATGCAAGTTATCACCGGACATATCTCTTTCTGTTTCTCATGGTGACTCCTCTACCTTGATCTCTCAGCGTGATGGTCGTAATCGTTCGCACAAACTTAGCTGAGGTCGCCCTCAATGTGACCATTGTCACAAACTTGGTCACACCATTGACTGGTGCTATGCATTACATGGTCGTCCTCCTCGGTCGGCTACTACTGCTGCTGCGGCTCAAACTACCCCACTATTCTTGTTGATTCTGGTGCCACTCCTTCTGGTAGCTCTGGACCTCCGGTTCTGTTCAACGACTTTTTGAAATGTTACGAGGAACGTCAGGTCTCCAACTTCATTGCTTCTGTTGCACACACTAACTCTTCCTTTGCTGGTCTCACTCATTCTGCCTCTTTTGGCCCTTCGGTCCTTAACTCTGGCGCCACCGATCATATATCTAGTAATAAGTCTCTTTTCTCCTCTCTTGTAACTTATGGTCTTTTACTCTTTGTCACTATGGCTAACGACTCTTGGCCCCCTCTCATGTTGTTGGTACTGTCTCTATTTTCTCTTCTCTCTCTGTTGATAGTACTTTATATTCCTGGGTCTCCCTTTAATTTACTATCCCTTAGTCGACTCACTCGTTCTCTTGATAGTCTTGTCTCTTTTACTAAAGATTCTGTTTTCTTGCAGGACCGAACTTTGGGAAGGATAATTGGGACCGGAAGTGAGTCAAATGGCCTTTATCACCTACGGACGTCCGCTCATGTTGGCTCGGTTGTAGATTCCCTTGCTCTCATTCATTCTCAATTAAGTCATCCTGGTCTTGCCAAGCTTCAATGTCTTGTATCGCATCTATCTAAGTTGTCTAATTTGTCCTGTGAGTCGTGTCAATTAGGCAAACATAGTCGTAGTTCTTTTCCTCAGAATGTCTCCAAACGAGCTGGGTCTCCTTTTGCTTTAGATCACTTAGATATTTGGGGTCCGAGTCGTGTTAAGTCTAGTTTAGGTTTTCAGTATTTTGTAACTTTCATTGATGACTATTCTCGATGTACTTGGTTATTTTTAATGAAAAATCGTTCTGAGTTGTTTTCCATCTTTCATCCTTTTATAATGAAATAAAAACTCACTTTGGTGCATCTATTCATACTTTTCGTAGTGATAATGCTCGTGAATACCTTTCTCAATCTTTTCAGACTTTCATGTCTTCTGATGGTATTCTTCATCAAATTTCCTGTCCCTATACCCCTCAACAAAATGGGGTTGCCGAGCGTAAGAATAGACACCTTCTTGAAACAACTCGAACTTTTTTACTTCATGGTCATGTTCCTCCAATATTTTGGGGGTATGCTGTTCTCACTGCGTGTTACCTTATCAATCGCATGTCTTCTTCTGTCCTCAACAATCAAATCCTTTACTCTATTTTGTTTCCTCATGATTCACTTCATCCTTTACCCCCTAGAGTTGTTGGCTCCACTTGTTTTGTTCACAACCTTAGTCTTGGTCTTGATAAATTGTCTTCTCGATCTCACAAGTGTCTTTTTACGCTATCCTAGGTCTCAAAAAGGGTATAAGTGTATCTCACCTTCCCTTCGTCACTACTTGATTTCTGCTGATGTCACCTTTGAGTCTTCTCTCTATTTTTCGTCCAATTCCTCCTCTTCTGAGCCTGATGTCTCCCCCCTCCCTTTCCCCTTTTGTCTTCCATACCATAGATACCTTTGCTGTACCCACCAATTCTGGCCACCTGCACCACCTCCTTTTCGGGTTTATCATCGCCGCCAACATGTTCAACTTCCTGTTGGGCCAACCACTGACTCTACTCTGCCGCCAACTACTCCGGCTCCTCCAATTGCGCCTGATCTACCTATTGCTTTTCGTAAAGGTACACGTTCCACTCGTAATCCCTCCCTTCATTATGTTAATTTGAGTTATCACCGGTTGTCTCCATCTTTCTATGCTTGTTTTTCTTCCATTTCCACTGTGTCCATTCCTAAAACTGTCAGTTATGCTTTATCCCATTCGGGTTGGCTGCAAGCCATGCTTGATGGATTGTGTGCTTTTTAGAACAGTGGTACTTAGGATCTTACTCGTTTGTCTTCTGGAAAATCTGTTGTTGGTTGCCGGTGGATTTTACTATCAAAGTGGGCCCTGATTGCACTATTGATCGCCTCAAAGCTCGTTTAGTTGCCAAAGGTTATACTCAGATATTCGGGTTAGACTATACTGCCACCTTCTCTCCTGTTGCTAAGATGGCTTCTGTTCAACTTTTTTTAGCCATGGCTGCGCTACGCCATTGGTCCCTCTATCAGTTGGATATAAAAAATGTCTTCCTTCATGGTGATTTGCATGAGGAGATTTATATGGAGCAACCTCCTGGTTTTGTTACTCAAGGGGAGTCTTCTAGATTGATATGTCGTCTCCGTAAATCTTTATATGGTCTTAAACAGTCTCCCAGGGCATGATTTGGTAGATTCAGTGAAGTAGTTCAACTGTTTGGTATGAATCGTAGTGAAGCTGACCATTCTGTGTTCTATTGTAAATCAGGAGGTGGGTGCATCTACATGATAATGTATGTTGATGACATTGTTATCACAAGTAGTGATACCCATAGAATTTAACAGATAGAGCAACATCTCTGTCATCATTTTGAGATGAAAGACCTTAGATATTTTCTGGGCATTGAGGTAGCAGAATCTAACAATGGGATTGTAAAGAAGTAAGCATTGGACATTTTAGAGGAGGTTGAGCTAATAAATTCCAAGCCCAATGACACACCTATGGATCCATATGTTAAACTTCTGCCAAGTAAGGGGGAGCCACTTTTAGATCCTGAGAAGTATATGAGACTGGTTGGAGAACTGAACTACCTCACAGTCACTCGTCCTGACATATCCTTTGCTGTCATCCGCATTCTGAAGTACATTAAAGGAGCCTCGGGAAAAAGGTTTGTTATATGGGCATAATAATCATACTCGGGTTGTTGGATACTCAGATGCAGATTATGCAGGTTTTCTCATTGATAGGAGATCTACTTCTGGATATTGTCTCTTTATTGGTGACAACTTGATTTCTTGGAAAAGTAAGAAGCAAGATGTAGTGGCAAGATCTAGTGCGAAAACATAGTATAGAGCTATGACTTTAGCAACTTGTGAACTTATTTGGCTCAAACAGCTCCTTGATGAATTAAGATTTGGAGAGGTTACACAAATGACTCTAATCTGTGATAACCAAGTTGCCCTGCATATTGCCTCAAATCCAGTATTTCATGAGAGGACTAAACACATTGAAGGAGACTGCCACTTCATTCGCGAGAAAATTGTATTTGGAACCATTTCTACCCAATTTGTTAATTCCTATGATCAGTTAGCCGATGTTTTCACAAAATCATTACGAAGTCCTAGAATTGATTATATTTTTAACAAGTTTGGTGCATATGATTTATATGCACCAGCTTGAGGGGGAGTGTTAGATGTAGTTTAGTATATGGGCCTAAGTCCATTTCCTTGTATTTGCCTTTTGTACAGCATATATATATAATATCTCGTTGGTTGTGATACAAATAAGGATTCATACATATTCAACTCATTCTACAGTTTCAAACAGTTAGAAGAGATACATGGTGATTGTGAATGCTTCAGGAATAAGGTCCTCAGCTCTTTGTTTATAAAGATTATAAATAAATTACAAATAATTGTAGAATCAAATATAATGGAAAAAGGGTAACTAAGTAAGATATAAAAGACAATAAAATATTCAAGATGGAGTGTATAGATCTTATGTGTCTAGCTTCAAACAAATGTACACCGTGCTCAATGACAAAAGGCTGATGCCCAAATTGTTGCTCTCCTATGACAACCAATTGACTCTTTCCTTATGATTCACTTTTGCAATTATAGAACTTGTTACACCATTTGGCATAAAGCCCGTGACCTTTACTCCAATAATGTCTAATGCCGCCAACCCCGATGGGATAAAGCATAACTGACAGTTTTAGGAATGGACACAGTGGAAATGGAAGACAGACAAGCATAAAAAGATGGAGACAACTAGTGATAACTCAAATTAACATAATAAGGGGAGGAATTACGAGTGGAGCGTGTACCTTTATGAAGAGCAATAGGGAGATCAGGCACACATGGAGGAGACGGAGTAGAGTCAGTGATTGGCCTAACAGGAAGTTGAACATGTTGGCGGTGATGATAAACCCGGAGAGGAGGTGGAGCAGGTGGCAGGTTAGTGGGTACAACAAAGGTATCTATGGGATGGAACACAAAAAGGGAGGGGGGGGAGGCATCAGACTCAGAAGAGGAGGAATTGGACGAAAAATAGAGAGAAGACTCAAACAAAGTGACATCAGCGGAAATCAAGAGCAACGAAGGGAAAGTGAGAAACACTTATACCCTTTTTGAGACCTAGGATAGCCTAAAAAGACACACTTGTGAGGTCGAGGAGACAATTTATGAAGACCTGGACTAAGGTTGTGAACAAAACAAGTGGAGCCAAAAACTCTAGGGGGTAAAAGATGACGTGAATCATGAAGAAACAAAATAGAGTAAAGGATTTGATTGTTGAGGACAGAAGAAGACATGCGATTGATAAGGTAACACGCAGTGAGAACAGCATACCCCCAAAATATTGGAGGAACATGACCATGAAGTAAAAAAGTTCTAGTTGTTTCAAGAAGGTGTCTATTCTTACGCTCGGCGATCCCATTTTGTTGAGGGGTATAGGGACAGGAAGTTTGATGAAAAATACTATGAGAAGACATGAAGGTCTGAAAAGATTGAGAAAGGTATTCACGAGCATTATCACTACGAAAAGTATGAATAGATGCACCAAAGTGAGTTTTTATTTCATTATAAAAGGCCTGGAAGATGGAAAAGAACTCAGAATGATTTTAATTAAAAATAACCAAGTACATCGAGAATAGTCATCAATGAAAGTTACAAAATACTGAAAACCTAAACTAGACTTAACACGACTCGGACCCCAAATATCCAAGTGAACTAAAGCTAACGGAGACACAGCTCGTTTGGAGACACTCTGAGGAAAAGAACTACGACTATGTTTGCCTAATTGACACGACTCACAGGACAAATTAGACAACTTAGATAGATGCGCTACAAGGCACTGAAGCTTGGCAAGACTAGGATGACTTAATTGAGAATGAATGAGAGCAGGGGAATCTACAACCGAGCCAACATGAGCGGAAGTTCGTAGGTGATAAAGGCCATTTGACTCATATCCAGTCCCAATTATCCGTCCCGAACTCTGGTCCTGTAAGAAAACAGAATCTTTAGTAAAGGAGACAAGGCAATCAAGAGAACGAGTGAGGCGCCTAAGGAATAGTAAATTAAAAGGAGACCCAGGAACATAAAGTACATTATCAACAGAGAGAGAAGGGAAAATAGGGACAGTACCAACACCATGAGAGGGGGCCCGAGAGCCGCTAGCCATAGTGACAGAGGGTAAAAGACCAGAAGTTATAAGAGAGGAGAAAAGAGATTTATTACCAGATATATGATTGGTGGCGCCAAAGTCAAGGACCCAAGGGTCAAAAGAGGCAGAATGAGTGAGACCAGCAAAGGAAGAGGCCGTGTGTGCAACAGAAGCAGTGGAGCTAGAGACCTGACGTTCCTCGTACCATTTCAGAAAGTCGGAGGTCCAGAGCTACCAGAAGGAGTAACACCAAAATCAACAAGAGCAGTGGGGGTAGTTTGAGCAGTAGCTATAGAAGCCGACCGGGGAGGACGACTGTGCAATGCATAACACCGGTCAATTGTGTGACCAAGTTTGTGACAATGGTCACATCGAGGGCGACTTCGGTTAAGTTTCCGCGAACGATTACGATCATCGCACTGAGAGATCAAAGCAGAGGAGTTACCATGAGAAACAGAAGGAGATACGTCCGGTGATAACTTGTATGGTGCACGCAATAGGGTGGACCAAGCAGAGTTCAGAGTAGGCACATTCGGAAACCCCAAAATCTGACCACGAACAGAAGAATACTCATAGGGAAGCCCATATAAGGCCATCAATATAAAGAATGTCTGGCGTTGCTCTAGTTCTTGGGCAGGAGTGGCAGCAGGAGGCAATAGTTCATTAAAGTCATGAAAAAGACCATGAACCTTACCCAAATATTCGGCCATGGGAGTGTTAAGGCAGCGGGGGCCAATGATGCTCAGTAGTATCTAACAATAACAAATATTTTACCAATTAATTCCATTGACAGATAGGTGAGAACTGTCCAAACTTTATATGACTACTTTGGCTACGTAGTAGTTACTAATGGATAGCTGAGTACAATGGCCACCCCTCCCCAAAAACACTATAGATGCGTGATTGTTATTTTAATATTATAGTAAAATTTAGAATAAATATTCTGCTATTAAGTTTATTATAATTATTTAAATATTAGCATGTGAAAAACTATAATAGATTTTATGATGTTTATGATAGATTTTATGATAAAAGGATATTAAACTTTAATTGAAATAAAAAAGATGTCAGATCAATTAAATATTTTTTATTTGATACTAAACAATACTTGATAAGTTCTTTCATTAAATTTGATCATTTCATCTATGTTCTAGCTTTCTATTAAATTAAACCTGAAATCTTGAAAAATCTTAATTATTTTTTTTATATTTTAGTTTCTAAAATATCTTGATTAGAAAATATCTCTATTTAAATTTCATTAGGAAATAAAACTTTATTATAGTGCATCTACATTTGAATTTAGATTTTTTTTATTTTATTAAAATATATATGAATTCAGGTCCAATAGTTAAAGCTGTAGTTCCAAACAACAATGTTAAAATTGATGGTCCCGGTCCAAACATGAAGTGTCAGGGAACTTACAAATAAAAGTTACTATTGTAAAAAAGAACTCAGTTTAATGTTGATTAGAGTTGGCTCTCCCAAGATTCTTATTATATTTTCTAGTTTAGGATTCTCCTTTTTTTTATTTCAGTAAAATTATATTTGTGCAAAACATTTTCTTTGACAAAATTTTACTTACTGGGATGACTGGTTGAGACTTCAAGAGAATCACAAAGGACGGCAGTTTATCCGACCCGAAGTATGCAGAACATATAATTTTGGTGAGCATGTAAGTTTGCTAATTGTACTTAGAAGATTGATCTTTAATAACAGTAAGTTATATTCTGGACAGAACCTATGCAGGCATTTATCCTATGTAAGTAATTTAAAAGTTGGCTTTTTGGAATCAATAGGAATCTTGTCTTATAATTTATTTTTTTACAGATGGCATGCATTCACGGGTACTCTGGAGTATTATACAATTTTCATGCTAAATGTTGTTTATCTTTTGCATTTTAATTGAAGTTTCTTAGTGAGTAATATTTTGCTGTGTTTGACTTGGATATTTGCTTCTATATGATGTATTTCTAGAACTTTTAACAAAAGAAATCACATACATCTATCTTACCTTTTAGCTTCCTTAATGTATTCAATCGGTGGCTTCTTCAACGGGTGGCTTTGTCTGTTCATTCTCCTTGCATTTTTTTTTTTTTTATTTTCTGTTTTTGTTAGGTTTTTCTCTGAATATTGTGTTGTCCTTAGTGTAGCTTATCCTTCCATTCATTAAGATGATCCAGAGAGCTATAAAAAGTTAAAACAGATATCGCTGGTTCTCTATTTTACTGTTTTTACTTCCCATTTAATCTCAAATCCTCGTATGATTTTTTTATTTTTGCAATTTTTAGAAGTTCTGTAATTTTTACAGGGTTCTAGTTTGGGACAGTTTTTTAAGCAATATCTTGAGCCAATCAGGTTGAACGATGTCAAGGTACACATGCCTTAATGAAAAAATAGTCTTAAATATGTTTCTTATTATTAGAATGACATTATTTTACTTTGATTGTGGGAAGGTTGATTGGAAATCAATGGATTTGAGCTATTTACTAGAGGTGAGATGCTGCATTATGTTGGTGTCGGGCATGTATGTAAAGGAATGCTGAAATGGTATGTGCATTTTGTTTGCTCTTTTCAGGATAAATATTCTATGCACTTTGCCAACATTGTTAAGAAAGCTACACCTGTCTATGGAGCTGACTTGGTTCTGAAGGCATATAATATAGATGGCGATGTGCGTATCAAATATAAAGATCAATCAGACTTTAAAAACATTGCTCACCAATTTGGTGTATTTCAAGAATGGAAGGTAATGCAATTATTTGTATTCTTTACTTCAAAAAGGCAATGAATCATAATAAGCAATGGGGAACCCTGAATTTCAATACATGATTTCAATATACTGTAGCAGATTATACGTTGGACAAGTTTTAGAATGCCACCAGGTTTCCGTAGAAGTTTTCCATTCCTTTGGTTTGTTGGTACGGTAGGATAGTGAATAGTAAATGCAGTGATTTGAATCAAAGCTTGAACTTACATTTGGGAATACTTTTAAATTGTGTGCCTCTAGGTTAGTATATTGGTTACGTCGGATATGCGTGTAGATTGTATCATGTAGTGTAGCCGTGCGTAGCAAACTCCCATCTATGTTTCCCATCTGCTTTTTTGTGCCTTTTTCTTCTTGTGGATATATCTAAATTTTTCGTTGCATTCTTCCATTTCCAGGATGGTGTGCCCAGGACGGCCTATAAAGGAGTAGTCGTATTCAGATATCAAACATCCCGACGTATATTCCTTGTTGGTCCAGAATCTTTGAAGCTACTTCAGATTGAAGAGTCTTAATGCTGGATGAGGAGTATTCACAATGTAAGAGAGTAGTTGTTTTCAGGTATGAACGGAAGTGTAGCGGAGTTATTGATATTGAGCTTAAAATGACATAAGACGGGAATACTTCTCGTTGTAAAATCCCCTGCCTAGAAAGGTCTGCACCGTATCCCAAATATCTTGTAGAGAGTGAAATTTTGTCTTGTGATGCCGTGAGGTCCTACGTGGCCATGGGAATCTCATATATTCCTATTCTTTATGTGGTGCAAATTTCTACTTTTAAAGGCATTTAGATTGTACATTTGCACTTGTTCATCATTCGACGTGTATTTCATTACCCTACCTGTACAGAATTCTATTTTCAAGGGATTTAATTTTGGTCTTCAATGTTTTTGTGCGTATTATTTATCAAATTAATTTTGTTTCTATTTTAAATTAAAGACATTGTATCCTATTTTTATATATCAGCAAATTTATGTTCATAGGATGCATGTAAGCAAGTTAAGGTTAACAACCACTTAGGGCTTGATTAGTTTGGTTTTGTTTTTTAATTTTTGAAGAGTTTTCAAGAATAGTTTTTAAAAATTGTTTTCGGTAAGAAAAAGAAAAAAAAATTGTTTGGTAAGTATTAATTTGAAAATTGTTTTGAAGAGTAAAAAAGGAAAAATCTTATTTTATATTTATTAAAATTTCATTAATGAAAACAAAAAAAAAATAACATGTTCTAATTGTATTTTGAGTTTTCAAAACAAAAATAGAAAACTAAAAAACAAAATTACTTTTAGATGTTCTTGTTTTTTAATTTTTTAAAAACTAAAAAACTAGAACTGTTTTCAAAAACTGTTTTTAGAAAATACTATTCAAACGAGTTTTTTAGTTTTTAAATACTAAAATACTGAAAGTAATTTTATAAAACTGTTGTTAAACAAACACTTATTATTATGTGACTACCAGTATTTGATCACTAATCACATATACCATTAGTGCATAATCATTAAATTCAAAATTAAAAAATTTAAAGAATAATTAATGTACCCCTCTAAATTGAATATAACCTAAAATGTTTAGACCAATTACAACTCATTTTTAAATTTAAAAACAAAAGAAACTTAAACTAAAAATTATGTTTTTTTTTTAATTTTTTACTGAAAAATTAAATATAGAAGAAACTAAAATACAAATTAAAACTGTTGTTTTCTAAAAGTAAAAAAAAAAAAAAAGTAGGTTATGTACTAATAGTGTAAAATAGGTTTGTACTGATAATAACAAAATTATCACATATGATAGGTTATTTTTTACAAAATGATATTCTCAAGAGCTATATTAATGGTGGTTTTTTATCACCAAATAATGTAAAGTTTTTAGGCTATGGTGCATGATTGTTAAACTTGTAAAGTAAATTAAATATAGTAAGGTGAAGTTAATAAAAATATAATGCTTAAACATGTTTTACTTGCTTTAACCATTTAACCATGGATGTTTAGTGAGAATCTTGGTACATGTGAATAACCAAATTTTAATTGAAGTGATATTTTTTGGATAAATCAATGTAATTAGGAAGATTCAATGAAAGGACATTAATTTAAATCATGGATTTTCAAATTGAGATAGATAATGAGAGAAATCAAGAATGCTTGCTATTTGTTATATTCATGGACCCAATTTAATTTAGAAGGTTTTTTTCATCAAGAGAGTTTTATAAAAATCTAGAATTCTTGAATTTGGAGTATTCTACTTTCACACAATTTACAGGGTTCAACAAACAAGCAATATTTCACAACCAAGTATTAGTATTCTTTGTAGTAACGATTTACTTGATTGGACTTTTTCCTATACCTATGAATTTCATTTGCCCTAAAATTGTACATTGGAAGAATCATTTGCCCCTGTATCTTCCAAAAGAAAAAAAGATCTTTGAGAACTTTTTCCACCTTTCAAAATTCGTTTTTCAATAAGCATTTAATTTGTTGTGTGAATACCATATTCCAAAAAATGTAAAGGTTAAATGCAAAATGTTATTCATCCACATGAGGTACAAGACCAAGTTATTGGAACATGAAATGTTGTTAAAGATTGTGATAATAGAAATGATTTTGAAGGTTATGTTACCAGATTTGAAATTCTTTGTTAACTATGGCCTAGAAAAGGTATCATTTCTATTATCAAAATAAATTGCCATTGTTTGTTTTATTCTTGATAAAAAAATTATTTCTATTAACAGGATTAAGTTAGCGCATTTGAGTTTTAAGAGGTTACTGCACATAAGAATGGGTGACATTTGCAAATGTTGGGATGCCATGAATAACTTGATCATATTGCAACATATTGAAGTAAAAGCTTCATTAAAAAAAAGTATAAATGTCATTAGCCATGGCTTCAACATTAGATTGTACAAGAAGTTGTGTGACTTTGTATTTAGATGTGCAATGAATCTTATTTCAATTGAGTATGACAGGGTGAAGTTTATAAACATTGATAGTTCAAAATGTTGATTTATGGTAAGAAGTACTCATTGTATTCCTTGTGCATGTGAATTAACCACATATGTGATTAAGAGTATTCCTCTTCATGTCATTTATGTGTTAAGTTTAAAAGGTTCATACAACCAAATAAACTCTTATATATTATACACAAGTGGTTTTACGATACAAAACAACAATAAGCTTGATATCTAATGCTTTATCTTGGAATATGTATACAAATAATTGATAGGTATAAAAGATGCATGCATAAAAGGCTCAAGAAGGTTTAACTCTGATATGAGAAGCAATGAAGCAAATAATAATCTTTATCTTAAGAAGCAGATGTATGCTAAACACAAGTATAAGATATTGTTGTTCAAGAATAAAGTCAAAGACACAGATTGTGTGTAAAATATGCATCCTGTTTATACACAAATGCGATCTTTAATAGATGCAGCCACAACCTTAACAGACACTGACGAAGACATGTCAGACGTGTCTTAGTCAAGCCTGAAACAAATGCATATCTTGGAGGAAGGTGCAAAGTATAAAGATGAAGTCAGAGACGCAAACTGTGTGTAAAAGACTCATCCTATCAGACACAAATATGATCTTTAACAAATGCATATACAACCTCGATAGACATAAACACTAACATGTAAAATGTATTGATGTGACCATGCCTAGCCAAGGACCTATCACTAGGGCCATGACTAGAAGGATTGAAGAAGACCTAGCCCTTGCAGACAAAGGAAGACTTCACCTCCTATGGAGAGTGAAGATATTAGGCTAGAGACTTTAGTTAATAAAATGTAATTTTCCTTTATTTTAATTTTGAGGAGCATTAAGAATTTAATTTGGGACATGTATTTAGTCCATTTTTTATTTTTAGGAGGTGTCTTAGGAATTTAGAGGGTGGATTTAGCTTTTTGGGTCTTTATGAAGGAAATAAGGGGTAGCCTTGATATCTACACCCCTCTTTTCTACATAAACCCCCTAAGCTAATAAGAAGGAATCTTGACCCTTGGTTTGAGAAAATTGGGCACCAAGTTTGATGATCTAAAGAGGGAATTGTTTCTCAATTCTCCTCCTTTAGATCTCTCCTTTTAATCCTAGCCCTTCTTTTTTAGGTTATCTTGTTCAAGAGGTTAGCTACCTCTATAAATAGGAGCTCCTCCCTCACTTGTATTTTTGACACTTGAATTTAATCCTAGAGACCATATTGGTTGAGATTCTTACCTTTGAGTGTCCCCCTTTCTCCTTTGTGAGAGCTTCTAAGAGTTATCAAGGGACCCCTCCCTTGTGGCCTCTCCCCTTTGGCTTATCAAACCTAGTATTTGTGGCGCCTCACCCCATTCCTTTCCTCTCCATAAATCCATTTCCCTTCCAAGTGACCTTAGAAAGGATCCTTTGGGCACGTGATCATCAAAGATCATATCAAGTGGTATCAGAGCCACTTTCTAAAGGTCACGTTCTTTCTCAATTTTTTTTTTGCTTTGTTGTTTATTTCTTTTATCTCTTTATTTTAAAGTCCTTCATTTTTTGTCATCTCTATTTCCTTTATTGTTTAGTAGTATAACTTTTTATTCTTGCTATTATATGCGCTTTTGTTTTCTATCTACGCGCCTATGTTCCATTTAATTTGATGCGATTTTATTTGTCCCTTTCTTTGCATCTTATTTTTGTGTTCAAGTTGCTTAATTTTCCCTTGGTTTTTTATGTTAAAGTGTGCCTAAGAATTTGTGACCATTAAACCCACATGGTTGAGGATTTTTCCACACCATTGTGGTGATCAACTTTGGCCACTTTGTTGTGCCTTTTGTTTTAAGTCTCTTGCTGAAATTTTTGCTCTATTTTTAGGTGTGTTATTTTTTCTTAATCTTGTGCTTTGTCAAATACTAGTCATGTTAGTTTCCTATTTTGTCTCATTTAAATTCCATAGGTTTTAGCCTCTTAAATTTTTTACAAAAAAACCTTCAAAAACAGTTTGAATTGAGCTCCTAAGAGGTGAACCTCTTGTTAAGTCTCTTAAGTCTTTTATGCTTTTAGTTCAAGCATATTAATCTCTTTGTTGTTCTTAAATATTTGCTAAATTCAATCTTTATATGTTTCTTGTTTTATGTTGAATTATTAGTAGCTTTCCACTTGGTTTACCTTCACTATTGGTGCCTCTTTATGGAATTTTAGCTTGGGTGAATTGTGTTAGTAATTTGAGCAATCAATTTACTTCAAAATCAGCCCTAAATCATTCCTTAAGCACCATTAGTTCAGTGGTATTTGGAACTACTAAGTTGTTTTGCCTTTAGTTGCATGCATTGCTTGAAAATTGTGTGACCTTACTTTGTGCTTATTCACTCAAGTGTTATTATTTCAAGAATCCTCATTAAAATTTCAATTCAACAAGCTATTAGGTGCAGCAAAATGATTAGAAAAAGTTAAAAAAAATAGAAAAAGTTCAAGTTAAAAAAAAAAAAGAAGATAAAGAACTCAAAAGAAAGACAAATTTGAAGTTGTGTACCTAATAGTAGAAACATTTGATATGAGGAACCAATTGTGATTCAAAAAAAAATTACTTGAGTAAGCTTTTTAGTTTTTGGTCACTTAAATTTTATTAAGTGTGCAACTATTGGTTTCATTTTTTTTATTTGAGTCTTTTTTCATCTCTACTCTTAGAGCTAATCTAGGAAAGTTATTTGTGTGCTACCTTCCTTTATGAGCCTTATGTTTCCTTGCTTGTCTTCTTTACTTCTTTGAGTTTGTCATTGTTTAATCTATCCACTTGGATTTGTGAACCTTGTTTTGTTATTCAGCTTTGTTTGTTGTCTTGTGTTGTATTCGGCCTTGGTAAGGAAAGGTTGGAAAAGGTTCCATATATAAAATTTTGTCAAGTCCAAACGAGAGGAAACAAGGGTAGCATTCTTGGGGTGAGTTGATGCAACTCAAAGGGGTTTGATCAAAAGGAGACAAACACCAAAAAAGCTTGGAGTGAAGACTTTGTTTTATTTTTTTTATTCTTTGTATTGTGTATACTTAATTTTAGATTGGGATTTTGAGTGCCCTTAAGGCCCTCCCTTGGTTTGTAATAATTTTGGTTAAGTTTAGCGTAGTTCCTCGTTAATTAGGTGAAGAAGGGAGAAGTGGTACACTTTCTTCAACACCTTAGGAGCACGATTAGAGCCCTTTCTCTTTTACATTCTTGCACTTTTATTTTATTTTATGTTATTTTGAAAAAACGTGTAGAGGCTAAGAGTTCCAAAGACTCATCAAGCCACCTTAGGAGAGAAGAAAAAGAGAGAAAAAAAGAAATAAAAGAAAAGGAAAAACAAAAAGAGAAGGAAGAGTTAAAAAAAGAGATGTTGGAAATGAGAAAAGAGAAAAAAGAGCGAGAAGATAGAAGGAAAAGAGAGAGAAGAAAGGATGAAGAAAGGAGAAGAAGGAAAGAATTAGAAAGAAAAAGAGAAAAAAGGAAGAAGAGAGAAGGAGAGGAGAAGAGAGTAAGAGGAGAGATGGGAGGGAAAGTGATAGAAAAAATAAAGGAATTCTCATAAGATCCCCATCTAGGCATTTTAGCTCTAGTGAAGAAGAATACTATAGAAATCAACATAAGCATCACTCTCATTCATTATACAATCATCATTCTCCTCAAGAGAACATAAATCATGCTAGGGAACCAAAGGTAGACCTACCCCATTTTCATGGTAGGGAAGATGTTGAGACTTACCTAGATTGGGAAGTCAAAGTGGAACAACTCTTTCGATGCTATGAAATTAGGGAAGAAAGGAAAGTACCTTTGACCTCCCTTAGTTTTCAAGGTTCTGCTTTGCATTGGTGGGATGGGTTAGTCAAGGATAGGGCCCGTAAACAAATGCCTGACATTCGCTACTGGAATGATTTAAAAACTTATTTGCGAAGAAGGCACATTCCTTCATATTATGAGAGGGATCTTTTGGATAGGCTCCAAAGACTTAGGCAACATAACCTAAGTATTGAGGAGTATACACAAAAGATGGAGCTTCTCATACTAAGGGCCAATATCATTGAGGAACCCAATGCCACCCTTGCTAGGTTTTTGTGTGGATTAAGCTCTGACATTAGAGATAAGGTAGAGCTTCTTTCATACTCAAACCTTGATGAGTTGGTAGAACTTTGTGTAAGAGCTGAGAATCAACTCAAGAGAAAAAGTTTTAAAAAAGATTCTCCCTCTTACTCAAAGAGAGACCAACTTAAGGGAAACTCTTTCAAGGGTTTTCCCAAAAAGGAACCCAAGAATTTTCAAGATACAAAAGCACCTCATGTAGAGAGAAAACCCCCTACTACTAAGCCTACTGAAAGGCAAAGTAGTATCAAATGCTTCAAATGTCTTGGGAGAGGCCACATTGCCTCTCAATGCCCTAACAAGAAAACCATGATCATGAGGGGACAAGACATTTGTAGTGAGAATAGCTCATCTTCCTCCTCTAGTGAGAGTGAGGAAGAAGGGGGACATACTTTTGAACAAGAGTGTGAGGAAGCTTTTCCTTATGAGGGGGACCTCCTTATGGTTCAAAGACTTCTTGGAAGCCAACCTCTAGAGCTTGGCCAGTCACAAAGAGAGAACATCTTCCATACAAGATGTAAAGTAAATGACAAAGTATGTTCTCTCCTTGTTGATAGTGGCTCCTGTTGTAACTGTTGTAGCTCTAGGTTGGTTGAAAAACTAGCCTTGACTACCATGCCCTATCCCAAACCTTACAAATTGCAATGGCTCAATGAGCAAGGGGAGATGGTAGTCAATGAAAAAGTTATGGTTTCAATTTCCATAGGATCTTATAATGATGAGATTCTTTATAACATAGTTCCTATGGAGGTTGGTCATATCCTGTTGGGCAGACCATGGAAATTTGACAAAAAAACTATTCACCATGGCCACTCCAACCAAATAATTCTCACCCATAATGAAAAGCGCTTCAAATTGTATCCTTTGTCACCTTCTCAAGTGGCTGAGGATCAATTTGCGATGAAAAAGAAAAGAGTTGAGGAAAAACAAAAACAAAAAAAAGCACAACAAGCTTTACCCTTAAAGCTTGAAAAGGGTAAAGAGAGAGAGTCGGAAGGTGATGCCCCTTCGAAAGGGAATATTAGTAAAAGGAGCCTATTTGCTACTAAACGTGATTTAAAAGAAGCTCATTTGACTAACAAGCCCTTTTATCTACTCTTTTGCAAATAAGCATCAAATCCTTCTTCCATTTTGCATTCTTCTGCTGAGAGCACTGCCACAGCCCATGCACATGAGCACCTTCCTCAAGGGGTTCAAGATATTTTAAAAGAATTTGATGACATATTCTCTAATGAGGTTCTGAAAGAACTTCCTCCCATGGGTATAGAACATCAAATTGATTTGGTGCCTGGCGCAAGTCTACCTAATAAACCTGCCTATAGGACCAACCCCATGGAGACCCAAGAGATTGAGTCTCAAGTGAATGAGCTGTTGGAGAAGGGTTGGGTTCAAAAGAGCCTAAGCCCTTGTGCTGTGCCAGTCTTGTTGGTGCCCCAGAAGAATGGCCAATAGAGGATGTGTGTTGATTGTCATGCAATCAACAATATCACCATCAAATATAGGCACCCAATCCCCCGTCTTGATGACATGTTGGATGAATTGCATGGGGCAAAAATATTTTCAAAAATAGATCTTAGAAGTGGTTACCACCAAATAAGGATCAAAGAGGGTGATGAGTGGAAAACTGCTTTTAAGACTAAATTTGGTCTTTATGAGTGGTTGGTTATCCCTTTTGGGCTAACTAATGCCCCAAGCACATTCATGCGCTTAATGAATCATGTACTGAGGGATTGCCTTGGTAAATTTTGTGTAGTTTACTTTGATGACATTTTAGTTTACTCTAGGAACCTAGATGATCATTTAGTACATCTAAGGCATGTTTTTTCTCTTCTTAGGAGTAATCATCTTTTTGGTAACTTAGAAAAATGCACCTTTTGTGTAGATAGTGTAGTTTTCCTAGGTTTTGTAGTTAGCACAAAAGGGGTTCATGTTGACCCCGAAAAGATAAAAGCTATTCAAGAATGGCCCACCCCAAAGAGTGTGACAGAGATAAAAAGCTTTCATGGTCTCGCTGGATTTTATAGGCGCTTTGTGCCTAATTTTTCCACGCTCTTTGCACCAATAAATGATTTGGTGAAAAAGGAAGTTCCTTTCCTTTGGGGTGAGAAACAAGAGAAAGCCTTCCAGCTAATTAAGCATAAACTGACCCATGCACCAGTCTTGGCATTACCTGACTTTTCTAAAACATTTGAACTTGAATGTGATGCCTCTGGTGTAGGTGTAGGGGCTGTCTTGTTGCAAGGAGGGCACCCCATTGCGTATTTCAGTGAAAAACTCAATGGTGCCCCTCTCAACTACCCCACCTATGATAAGGAGTTTTATGCTCTAATTAGGGCCCTTCAAACTTGGGAGCATTACCTTGCTCCCAAGGAGTTTGTCATTCATAGTGACCATGAGTCACTAAAATATTTGAGGGGTCAAGGTAAATTGAACAAAAGGCATGCAACGTGGGTGGAATATCTTGAATCCTTCCCTTATGTCATCAAGTACAAGAAAGGAAAACAAAATGTGGTGGCTGATGCTCTTTCTAGGCGTCATGCCCTTTATTCATCCTTGAGTGAAAAAATCTTGGGATTTGATGACATTCAGGCTATGTATCCGTCTGATAAAAATTTCAACCCCATATTTGCTACCTCTGCATCTGTATTTGCATTAAAGGCCCATGATGGGTACTTCATCAGTGAGAGGTATCTTTACAAAGGGAGTAAGCTTTGTATACCCTAAGGATCAATTAGGAACTTACTTACAAAAGAGAGTCATGAAGGTGGGCTCATGGGGTATTTTAGGATTTCAAAAACCCTCATGCTTTTACAAGAGAAATTCTTTTGGCCCCATATGCGTAGAGATGTCCATAGACATTGCTCTAAATGTATAGCTTGCTTGCAAGCAAAGTCTAAAGCAATGCCTCATGGACTATACACACCTTTACCTGCTCCTTCTACACCTTGGGAGGATATTCGCATGGATTTCATCCTTGGGCTCCCAAGAACCCATCGAGGTGCAGACTGCATATTTGTGGTGGTGGACCGATTTTCAAAAATGGCCCATTTTATTCCCTGCCACAAAGTGGATGATGCGAGCAACATCGCAAGACATTTCTTTAAAGAGGTTGTCTGATTGCATGGTATACCCTCTTCAATAATGTCAGATAGGGATGTGAAGTTCCTTAGCCATTTTTGGAAAACTCTTTGGGCTAAGTTGGGAACTAAACTTCTTTTTTCCACTACCTGTCACCCTCAAACTGATAGGCAAACAGAAGTGGTGAATAGATCTTTATACACTATGCTGAGGGCTCTCCTTAAAGGCAACCATAAGTCTTGGGATGAGTACCTTCCCCATATTGAATTTGCTTATAACCGGGTGGTTCATAGAACCACCAAGCATTCTCCTTTTGAGGTGGTCTATGGCTTTAATCCTCGTACTCCTCTAGATCTTTTACCTCTTCCTCTTTCTGTTGCTGTGCATAAAGAAGGAGAGGCAAAAGCCATTTTTGTAAAACAATTACATGAGAGGGTTAAAGTTAACATAGAGCGCCAATCCTTGAGAGATGTTACTTTCGCTAATAGGGGGAGGAAAGAAGTCATCTTTGAAAAGGGCGACTGGGTATGGCTTCACTTGAGAAAGGATAGATTTCCTTCTCAAAGGAAGTCCAAACTTAGCCCTAGAGGAGATGGACCTTTCCAAATCCTTGAGCGGATCGGTAATAATGCCTATGTTTTAGATCTACCTGAGGATTATGGGGTAAGCACCAGTTTTAATATTTCTGATTTGTCTCCATTTGTAGGTGCTGAAAATGACGAAGACCCCATGGATTTGAGGTCAAATCCTCTTCAAGGGGGAGGAGATGATGTGACCATGCCTAGCCAAGGACCTATCACTAGGGTCATGGCTAGAAGGATTGAAGAAGACCTAGCCCTTGCAGACAAAGGAAGACTTCACCTCCTATGGAGAGTGAAGATATTAGGCTAGAGACTTTAGTTAATAAAATGTAATTTTCCTTTATTTTAATTTTAAAGAGCATTAAGAATTTAATTTGGGACATGTATTTAGTCCATTTTTTTTATTTTTAGGAGGTGTCTTAGGAATTTAGAGGGTGGATTTAGCTTTTTGGGTCTTTATGAAGGAAATAAGGGGTAGCCTTGATATCTACACCCCTCTTTTCTACTAAGCTAATAAGAAGGAATCTTGGCCCTTGGTTTGAGAAACTTGGGCACCAAGTTTGATGATCTAAGGAGAGAATTGTTTCTCAATTCTCCTCCCTTAGATCTCTCCTTTTAATCCTAACCCTTCCTTTTTAGGTTATCTTGTTCAAGAGGTTAGCTACCTCTATAAATAGGAGCTCCTATTTCACTTGTATTTTTTACACTTGAATTTAATCCTAGAGACCATATTGGTTGAGGTTCTTACCTTTGAGTGTCCCCTTTTCTCCTTTGTGAGAGCTTCTAAGAGTTATCAAGGGACCCTTCCCTTGTGGCCTCTCCCCTTTGGCTTATCAAACCTAGTATTTGTGGCGCCTTACCCCATTCCTTTTCTCTCCATAAATCCATTTCCCTTTTGGGCACATGATCATCAAAGATCACATTAGATAATTTTGTGTTAAAACTTAGATTTAGATCCAGATTAATAATTTCTTATAGACCCAAGTGAAGGTGATGATACTAGAAGATTTATAAATATGAGTTCCTTTCTTCGCTCTCTCTCACATCGTCTTTCTCTCAAATCTTCTTCATCCTCTTCTCCTTCCTCTAGCAATCCGCTCACTGAGCATGTTCAATCGGTCGAGGAAATACCTCCCAAAAATAATATCTTCAAAGAAGAAGTTTGCTTTGAGGATATCAATCAAGCAATCGACAATTGGGAAATCCCTAAAATCTCTCAGGATGAACTTTATATTCCTGACGAATCCAAACATGTTCGTAGTTCTGACTACATCATTAGGACTGCTGAAAACAATATCCCTTTGGATCCCTAAGCCGGTGAGGAATTCCATCTTCTTACCAAACAATCCATAGCTGAACATTCTAGGAAGTACAAATACCTCCATATAGGATGTGTTCAAGTAGCTGTCAAACCCCTTGTTAGGGAAGGTCTTAACGCCTCAATCCTGATGTGCCTTCCTGATATTAGGCACAATGACTTTCACGATTCCCTCATAGGAACCTAGAAACCAGTCTAGGACATGGTCCTGTTTATTTCAATTGTTTTCCAAACAAAACGGTGAGTCTTTTAGATCGAAATGTCTTAGATTCATTGTTTCTAAACATTCATCTGCATGGGTTAAACATGAAAGAAGGTTCTAGCCCTGCAGCTCTCCTCTATCGAATCCAATATAAGGTCATGAACACTTGTAACTCAAGAGTTCTCCTTAAAACCAATGATCGAGAAACAACTTTGTTTGTCACGGATATGACGAAAGCAAATGTTGCCGTTCCCAAACTCATCAAGTAGGATGAGGTAGAGTTACCAACCTCTTGGCAACTCGAAAAAGCTACACCAACCCTTCCTCGTCAAACCCCTGAATTCCAGGAAATTAGACAATCTGAGGCTGGTAAGGTAGAAATTATTTTTGATTGAAGAAATTCTTTCTCTTCACGATCTGAAGCTTCTAGATCGGCCTATACTAGTGCCAGAAGATCTTTTTCTATAGCTTCTCAATCAAATCGGAGTTCTATTCCCAGAATTATTACTCCAGAAATCAATCTTCAAGGGTTAGATAACTCATCTTCTATCCCTCGAAATATCTACAGTAGGGCTGAGGAAGAAATCTCTTCAGAAATTCATTCTCCTACTCAATCTGAAATGCAGTATGGTCAACTATGAATAGTTACACTATAGACAAACCAACCCTTCGTAAGGAATTCTACTCTGAGACTTGGACCTCTCAGAGGAAATGGTTTCTTAGTAATTTTAAGGGTGACCATAGGTCAAAAATCATCGATTCTTTTTATGAATTTCTTAACAAAGTCCAAACTCATGTTTGTTTCTTTGATTGGTTAAATGTCTACCTTCATAGGAACCAAATCTATCCTTCTTGGACAATTACAATCACAGAAGACCTTTCTGTTAATACCATAACTGTCTGGCACCGTAAGAATGGTAAACTCATTAAGTCTGATTTACCATTATCTAGCAGTTATTTTATTCCAGACTTAGGGACTGAGTACTTAGCTTCACCCTTTAAGCACAAATCTGATGAAACCATAGGAGCCCAAGATATTAAAGCCCTTATGGAACAAAACAATTACACCAAAAAATAACTCCAAGTTTTAGGAGAAAACCTGGTAGGAAAAGCCCCATCCTCAGGAACTAAAGACGATGAGACCTCCTCAATTTCCAAACCTTTGTTCAAACCTTTTAGTCTGACAAATGAGACTAGAAATAAATTTAAGCTTATTCATCAAAATTGGACCAAAGCCTTAGAAAAATCCAATCAAGATAAGGATAATTCTGTAGTTATCCCTGATACCCCTAGTTCTTCACAGGTAGAATCTGTTAAGCTAGGACCAATCACTAGGAGTGTCTCCCAAAAGGACCAATCTCTTAGGATTAATAAGTTAGGAACGTCCTCTATAGGTTCTGAGTCTGAGGATGCTGCATCTAGCAGTAAGTCCGTTCCTCAAATCAATCCTGTCATTAGTAAGGCTCTTAACTGGAGGCAGCCTTCTAAACTCTATTACAATCGAGCTACTACTCCTGATCTTCTCCTTGACGAAAAAAAATTATCAAAGTCTGAGATCTTTCAACGCTAATCAAATCTATGAATGGAACATAGATGGTCAAGCTGAGTATAACATTCTTAATACTCTTCAACATATGACTATAGTCTCCACTGCATATCAAACTGTTTTAGATAGCACTGATGAGACTATAGTAGAAATCCTGACCGCCGGCTTTTCTGGCCAACTCAAAGGCTGGTGGGACAATTATGTTTCCGATAATGAGAAACATGAAATCTTTACGGCAGTCAAAACGGACGCTGAAGGAAACGTCCTTACTGACAAAGGGAAGCCTATTCCTGACGCCGTTAATACCTTAATCATGGCTATTGTCAAACATTTCATCGGAGATCCTTCCATCTACAAAGATCGTTCTGGAGATCTCTTGTCTACTCTTAAGTGTAAGACCTTAGGAAATTTTAGGTGGTATAGGGACACCTTCCTTACTCGAGTCTACACTAGAGATGACTGTCACCAACCTTTTTGGAAAGAAACCTTCCTAGCTGGACTCCCAAATCCTTAGGAGACAAAGTTAGGGAAAAAATCCGTTCCCAGTTTAACGGAGAAATTCCTTATGATAAGTTAAGTTATGGTAATATCATAGCTTACGTTCAAAAAGTCGCTCTTAAAATCTGTCAGGATGACAACATCCAAAAACAATTAGCCAGAGAAAAGGCTCAGAATCGCAGAGATTTGGGAAATTTCTGCCAACAATTCGGTCTTCCTTGTTCTAAGAATCCGGGAAAGACTACACATAGAAAACCTTCTCAGCACCAGTTGAGTAAACCTCATCGCAGAGTCTCTAGGTTCAAGACTCGTCATTTCAATTCCAAGCCCAGTAGGCCTCCTGATCGAAATCTTCCTCGATGGAGTACGAATCCTCCTCAAAAGGATACCAATCTTTCTAGAGAAACTAGAACCTGCTATAAATGTGGTCGCAAAGGTCATTCAGCTAGATTTTGTCGAATCTCATCTAAGGTTTGTGAACTCAATCTTGATCCTATTGTCCAGGATCAACTTAATAATGTTTTGATAAATTCTTCTGATAATTCCTCAGAAGAAGAAGATGAAAATGTCAAGATATCTTCTGACGACATCCAAGCCGACAATGATCTTTCCTCCTCTAGTAGCGAAAGTTCTGAATCTCCACTCATCAATGTCATTCACAATGATGAGCAAAATCTATTGCTTGATGCTCTAGAATCCATTCAAGACCCTCAGGATAGAAAAGAGTATCTTGAGAAATTAAAAGCAATTCTTTCCAAACCCAAACCTACGCGTTCTGATAATAGGTTTGTCAATAATAAGTTTGATCTTACTCAAACTCTCAAACGACTGGAAAAATCTTCAGCCAAGCCAGTCACTATTCAGGATCTCCAGGCTGAAATTCGTTCTCTTAAATCTGAGGTTAGAGAACTCAAAACTCAATCGCAGTTGCACGAGACTATCATATCTCAAATAACTGCAGCTCTATCTGATAACATGGTTCCAAATGCCCATGAAAACTGTAATCAGGATTATGAGTCTGATCATACTTCATCAAATAAAGATACTCTCTTCAACAACCTAATCAATCAATGTAGCATCCAAAAATTCTATATTGATGTTACTATTCTTATCGACGACTTCGTTCTCAAAACTATCGCTCTATTTGATACCGGAGCTGACTCAAACTGTATTTTGGAAGGACTTATTCCAACCAAATACTTCCATAAAACTTCCGAACGGCTTAGGACTACTAGTGGATCTAAACTAGAAATCCAGTATAAGCTTCCTTCGACAATCGTACAAAAAGACAATCTCCAGGTAGAAACTCCATTTCTTCTTATTAAAAATCTTAAGAATGATGTAATCTTAGGAACACCATTCATCAAATCTATCTTCCCAATCAATATTTCCAGTGTAAGTATATCCAACCAACACTTAGGGAAGACAATCGTATTTAAATTCCTTGACAAACCTGTCTATAGGAACATCAACCAAGTTGATCTTAAACTTAATCAAATCAATTTTCTAAAAGAAGAAATTTCCTTCAAACAAATTGAGAGTCAACTCTTTCTTCCTCATGTCAAACAACGTATCAAGAGTCTTTCTGATCGTTTTCAATCTACCATCTGTTCTGACCTTCCTAATGCTTTCTGGGCTAGGAAAAGACATATGGTTAATCTTCCTTATGAAAAGGATTTTACGGATAGACAAATCCCGACTAAGGCTCGGCCAATCCAAATGAGTCATGATCTTGTCACTCATTGTCAAAGTGAAATCAAGGACCTTTTGTCCAAAGGATTAATCAGAAAGAGCAAAAGCCCTTGGTCTTGTGCAGCTTTCTATGTTAACAAAGCCTCTGAAATTGAGCGAGGTGCCCCAAGACTGGTTATCAATTACAAACCTCTTAATCAAGCTCTTCAATGGATTAGGTATCCAATTCCAAACAAGAAAGATCTTCTTTCCGATTACATTCGGCTAAAATATTTTCTAAATTCGATATGAAATCTCGATTTTGGCAAATCCAAATCAATCCTAGTGATCGCTACAAGACGACCTTCACTGTTCCCTTTGGGCAGTACGAATGGAACGTAATGCCCTTTGGTCTCAAAAATGCTCCTTCGGAGTTTCAAAATATCATGAATGATATCTTCAATCCCTACTCCAATTTCTGCATTGTCTATATAGATTATGTTCTTATATTCTCCAAATCTATCGACCAAAATTTCAAACATCTTGAAATCTTTTTCAAAGTTATCAAACGAAATGGTCTGGCCGTCTCCAAAACTAAGATCTGTCTTTTTCAGACAAAAATCAAGTTCCTTGGTCATTATATCTTTCAGGGAACCATTAAACCAATTTGTCGTGTCATCGAGTTCGCTGACAAATTTCCCAATCAAATTTTAGAAAAATCACAACTTCAAATATTTTTGGGTTGTCTAAATTATGTCGCTGTTTTCTTTCCTCAACTCAGTATCATTTCAAAACCTCTTCATGACAGACTCAAAAAGTCTCCCCCTCCGTGGACTGACATCCACACCAATCTTGTAAAACAAATCAAAACAGCAGGTCAAAGTGTTACCCTGTCTGTATATACCTAATCCCAATCTCCGTAAGATTGTTGAAACCGATGCCTCTGACCTAGGTTATGGTGGTGTCCTCAAACAACGCATGCATCATACTGAGCATTGCATTGCATTCACTTCAAAACATTGGAACAAAGCCCAACAAAATTATTCCACTATTAAAAAGGAAGTTTTGACTATTGTTCTTTGCATATCAAAATTCCAATCTGATTTATTAAATAAAAAATTTCTAGTTCGGGTTCATTGTAAGTCACCCAAAGAAATTTTACAAAAAGATGTAAAAAATCTTGCATCAAAACAAATTTTTGCCCGTTGGCAAGCAATACTAAGTATTTTTTATTTCGAAATTGAATATATCAAAGGTACATCAAACACCCTTCCTGATTATCTGACTCGTGAATTTCTTCAAGGTCAGACACATGTAAGATGCCCCCAAAATTAAGAATGAAGGTCGCCTCCTCTATAGGCCGGGGAAAAGCAGTTCGAGGATCATCCCGGACAGACAAGTCATCTTCCTCCATAGAGGATGCCCAAACTATTCAAGTCGCCTTACAGACAGCAAATCAAGGGTCATCTACCCAGGCTGGGTCATCAACTCAGCAAGCCATTATAAAATCTGAGTCATCAACTCAGCAAGCTATCACCAAATCAGGGTCATCTATCCCGCAAATAACTAAGGGGTCTTCTACCCTAGTAACCAAACCATCCGACTATGCGATGACCCTTTCAACCCTTCAAGCCCTTCAAGACTGTGGGCTGACCAACCTTCCATCCAAATCCTAGAAACAAATCTTTTCAGAAGAATCAGATGACCTCTTCTGGAATCAGAACCTGAAATCAATTATTTCAGAAATAGCCCAATCTAAGCTAACCTTACATGCAAAAGAATTGGTGGAGCAGCCTCAACCAATTTCCAAAAAACAACCCTCTTCCTATCTGCCAAAAGAAGGAAGATTTTATCAAACTATTCAAATGGAACCCGAATTCTGGGATTCCAACCCAAATAAAGTTTGCGAAAAAATCTTTCCACCAACGTTTTTATTTAAACCTCTTAGTCTCAATAAGACTAGGAAATTTTACGAATTTATTCTGGTGGATTCCAAATCTGTTTCAATAAAACATAATTTTGACAAAAATGATAACAATGTTATCACTCATTCTACATTGCAAATTTTAAAAGTTTTAACTTTTAAAGATTTTCAAACTAAGCCAAACCAAGTAAGGAAATTTTCCCAGCCTTTCGACCCGATTGGTTATACCTACTGGGATTATATTCATGCTTGGACCAATGTATTTTGGTTTCAAAATAAAAATTATCGGCACTCGTGGCTGATTTATTTCAAGAAAAATGTCCGATATTTCTTTCCTCAATGGTTTGCTGGATGGTGGGACTTTTTCGGACCAATTCAATCCATCCTTCCTGAAGAAATTAAGGCAGGATTCAATCAGTTTAAATCACGAATTGAAGAAGGAAACAATCCATTTCACCCATCTTTTCGGTTCTTCTCAATGTTTTCCTTAGCATGGATTTTTGCCTGGCACCATCAGTACCAGAAAAATGCAAGAAATCCCAAGCTTCTGCCTATGTTAGGAAAACAAGATTCAGTAAAATGGTGGGATCAGTTCAGTGCCTCCCACGCCAATTCTCAAGGAGTGGCTTTATGGTTCCAGAAGAACCCAAAAAGCCTCAAATCGGCAGACCCAAAGACCTGCCAGTTCCTCAATCGTAAGGCCAAGATTACAGCTGCCCTTGCAGCATCCACAGATGATGAAGCCTTGGCCAAAAATCTTCATCAAATTTTGAATCTCCTTTCGACAAACTCAAAAGCTAGTTCATCCAAAGGCAAGATGAAGAAAGAAGACAGTCCGTCTCCATCCTCTTCCTCCGGTTCATTTTACCAGATAGAGGAATCTGACGAAGACTGACTCCAATCCCGCATGCCTTTTGTGGAAAGTCACTATTCATCTCCGAGCACTGTAGCGGAGCCGCCAGACACTGTACACTGTTCACTGTAGCGGAAATTTTAAGTTACTGTTGAAATAGTACAATTTACTGTTGTAATAGTAACTTTTCAAATTCTATAAATTGTATCAATCTGAAAGAGGAGGGGAAGAATTTTTAGACCGAGTCTCTCTCTCTGTGTCTCCCTCTCTACCCTTGTAATTCTATCAATCAATACAACTATTTTGTATTATTAGTTGCTGCATCTTAACTCATATTTGTGAAAACCTGAGCTCTAATTGGCAGGTTCTACCGCCCCGAGCTCTTGAGACCCGGTATCGTGCAGACTACCGCCGCGTAAATCCGATTAGACTGTTGCATGCATAACATCTCTCCTATTCTCTCCTTTTAGTTTGTAGATCCGTGGGTTTCTGGTATCAGAGCCTGATGGGGAAGTAGGAGCTTATTGTTTTGGATCTAAGTTTAATTTATCATTCAAATTATGATTCCATGCTATTCTGTTCTGGGGATGCAGACTGTTTATCTGTTGTTATTTTTTTTTTGAAAACCTGGGTTTTTGCCCTTGATTTTCGAAAACTGCGGTTTTGTAAGCCTTGTCGGGTTGAAAAACTCATAAGGTGTGACGCAGATAACTGGTACTGTGCGGATTACCGCCTTGTAAATCCAGCTCTTTTCTAATTTTCTTCTGTTCTGTTAATATTTCTATTTTGTTGTCCATCTCTTTTGTAATTATGGCTTGTTTGAGTAATGATTCATGGTGTGTATCTAGTATGTGGCCTGGGGCTGGATTGGCAGTAAGGCCCAAGGAGAGGCGGTAAGTCCATGTTGCCTATGTGCCTTTGCCGACTGTCTCTACCATGAATAATTATTTCATTGATGAAGTAATTTTGAAAGAGATGATGTTTTGTACATCTTGTGATTCTGTTCGTGTTTTGTATTAAAAAAAAAAAATTTGTCTGTAACCTGGATTTCTGAATAGCTTTGAATGATAATTTTGTGTTAAAACTTAGATTTAGATCCAGATTAATAATTTCTTATAGACCCAAGTGAAGGTGATGATACTAGAAGATTTATAAATATGAGTTCCTTTCTTCGCTCTCTCTCACGTCGTCTTTCTCTCAAATCTTCTTCATCCTTTTCTCTTCCTCTAGCAATCCGCTCACTGAGCATGTTCAATCGGTCGAGGAAATACCTCCGAAAAATAATATCTTCGAAGAAGAAGTTTGCTTTGAGGATATCAATCAAGCAATCGACAATTGGGAAATCCCTAAAATCCCTTAGGATGAACTTTATATTCCTGACGAATCCAAACATGTCCGTAGTTCTGACTACATCATTAGGACTGTTGAAAATAATATCCCTCTGGATCCCCAAGCCGGTGAGGAATTCCATCTTCTTACCAAACAATCCATAGTTGAACATTCTAGGAAGTACAAATACCTCCATATAGGATGTGTTCAACTAGCTGTCAAACCCCTTGTTAGGGAAGGTCTTAACGCCTCAATCCTCATGTGCCTTCGCGATATTAGGCACAATGACTTTCACGATTCCCTCATAGGAACCGTAGAAACCATTCTAGGACATGGTCCTGTTTATTTCAATTGTTTTCCAAACAAAACGGTGAGTCTTTTAGATCGAAATGTCTTAGATTCATTGTTTCTAAACATTTGTCTGCATGGGTTAAACATGAAAGAAGGTTCTATCCCTGCAGCTCTCCTCTATCGAATCCAATATAAGGTCATGAACACTTGTAACTCAAGAGTTCTCCTTAAAACCAATGATCGAGAAACAACTTTGTTTGTCACGGATATGACGAAAGCAAATGTTTCCATTCCCAAACTCATCAAGTGGAATGAGGTAGAGTTATCAACCTCTTGGCAACTCGAAAAAGCTACACCAACCCTTCCTCGTCAAACCCCTGAATTCCAGGAAACTAGACAATCTGAGGCTGGTAAGGTAGAAATTATTTTTTATCGAAGAAATTCTTTCTCTTCACGATCTGAAGCTTCTAGATCGGCCTATACTAGTGCCAGAAGATCTTTTTCTATAGCTTCTCAATCAAATCGGAGTTCTATTCCCAAAATTATTACTCTAGAAATCAATCTTCAAGGGTTAGATAACTCATCTTCTATCCCTCGAAATATCTACAGTAGGGCTGAGGAAGAAATCTCTTCAGAAATTCATTCTCCTACTCAATCTGAAATGCAGTATGGTCAACTATGAATAGTTACACCATAGACAAACCAACCCTTCGTAAGGAATTCTACTCTGAGACTTGGACCTCTCAGAGGAAATGGTTTCTTAGTAATTTTAAGGGTGACCATAGGTAAAAAATCATCGATTCTTTTTATGAATTTCTTAACAAAGTCTAAACTCATGTTTGTTTCTTTGATTGGTTAAATGTCTACCTTCATAGGAACCAAATCTATCCTCCTTGGACAATTACAATCACAAAAAGACAATCTCCAGGTAGAAACTCTGTTTCTTCTGATTAAAAATCTTAAGAATGATGTAATCTTAGGAACACCATTCATCAAATCTATCTTCCCAATCAATATTTCCAGTGTAGGTATATCCACCCAACACTTAGGGAAGACAATCGTATTTAAGTTCCTTGACAAACCTGTCTATAAGAACATCAACCAAGTTGATCTTAAACTTAATCAATCAATTTTCCAAAAGAAGAAATTTCCTTCAAACAAATTGAGAGTCAACTCTCTCTTCCTCATGTTAAACAACGTATCAAGAGTCTTTCTGATCGTTTTCAATCTACCATCTGTTCTGACCTTCCTAATGCTTTCTGGGATAGGAAAAGACATATGGTTAATCTTCCTTACGAAAAGGAATTTACGGATAGACAAATCCCGACTAAGGCTCAGCCAATCCAAATGAGTCATGATATTGTCACTCATTGTCAAAGTGAAATCAAGGACCTTTTGTCCAAAGGATTAATCAGAAAGAGCAAAAGCCCTTGGTCTTGCGCAACTTTCTATGTTAACAAAGCCTCTGAAATTGAGCGAGGCACCCCAAGACTAGTTATCAATTACAAACCTCTTAATCAAGCTCTTCAATGGATTAGGTATGCAATTCCAAACAAGAAAGATCTTCTTTCCCGATTACATTCGGCTAAAATATTTTCTAAATTCGATATGAAATCTCGATTTTGGCAAATCCAAATCAATCCCATTGATCGCTACAAGACGGCCTTCACTGTTCCCTTTGGGCAGTACGAATGGAACGTAATTCCCTTTGGTCTAAAAAATGCTCCTTCGGAGTTTCAAAATATCATGAATGATATCTTCAATCCCTACTCCAATTTCTGCATTGTCTATATAGATGATGTTCTTATATTCTCCAAATCTGTCGACCAACATTTCAAACATCTTGAAATCTTTTTCAATGTTATCAAACGAAATTGTCTAAATTATGTCGCTGATTTCTTTCCTCAGCTCAGTATCATTTCAAAACCTCTTCATGACAAACTCAAAAAGTCTCCCCCTCCGTGGACTGACATCCACACCAATCTTGTAAAACAAATCAAAAAGCAGGTCAAAGTGTTACCCTGTCTGTATCTACCTAATCCCAATCTCCTTAAGATTGTTGAAACCGATGCCTCTGACCTAGGTTATGGTGGTGTCCTCAAACAACGCATGCATCATACTGAGCATTGCATTGCATTCACTTCAAAACATTGGAGCAAAGCCCAACAAAATTATTCCACTATTAAAAAGGAAGTTTTGGCTAGTGTTCTTTGCATATCAAAATGATTTTGCTACACCTCTTTAACACTTAAGAAAGCAAATTTTATGGGGAGTGTAGGACTAATAAATGCTTACTTGAAAATGTAAGGAGAAAGGGCGCAAAAAAATTAACAAAGTGCAAACCAAAGAAGAAGGAATAACTTGAAATGAAATTAGTAATTTTGGTGATCAAACGTTAGGCCTAATATCTTGGGTTTTTTGTGGTATGTAAGCTTATTAGCACAAGGATTTAACCATAATTACATGCCCAAAGTGTACAGCCACAAGTTAAAGATCAACCAAACAAATTAAAATACCTTCAAGCTATTACTCAAATAGCAAACAAGGAAAGATATAGGAAGAGATTAAGCAATATATTTTTTTGGAAATTTTTTTAAGAAATGTTCTATTAACTAAAAGCATGTATAACTCTTGATAAGACTTACTCAAGAGGAAAAAAATCCTCTTAGATGCTCAATCTCAAGAAGTTACCCAAACTCTTTTATGGAAAAAAAAATAATAAGCTAAACAATGAATTTAGATGACAAATAAGGTCTAAACAAGACAAAATCTAATGACAAACTAGAAGAATAAAACTGAAAAATAAGTGCAGAAAAAATAAACAAAACTCATACCCAACACTAATAACAACACGCCCAAGAAATAGAATGAAGAGTAAGGTAAGATCAAAGGTGTGAATCCAAGAGTCTAGACCACACTTGGGTGGCTTCCTTCACAAAATTTGTGAAGTCATTATTAAAGACTATCTTAGAATTTCACAAGAAAAAAGAATAAGAACAAGAAACTAAAGGCAAGAATAGAAACCTAAAGCATGACAAATGATTCAATGAAAGGAGCAAATAATTGAACCATAAAGAAGAAAATGGCAAGGAAATTAAATGACAAGAAACTAAAACTAAACTAACAAGACATTAAAGGAAATAAATGACAATAAAGGAAAGCAAGAATTAAAGCAAAAACTACAGCAAAAACTTAAAGAAAGTGACGCATAAACAAAGGAGAAAAAAGGAGGAATGAACCTTCATGAAGATGGCTCATGGTACCAAATGATGCACTCCCTTGATCTCTTCAACCAAAGGTTCCTTCCTCTAAGAAGATGGAGGATGGAAAGGCTAGAAATGGAGGTGGAGATGCCACTTTCTCCAAGGAGAAAGATAAGTCAAAACTTTTGAAGTTTGCCATAAGAGAGAGGACTTTTGATAAAAGCTAACTAGGGAGAGATTCCTTAAGAGAGAGGATTCTCAATGACACTCAACTAAGAACAAATAGTTCAAAGAGAATAATGTTCATTCATCCAAGTGTCTTCATTACAAGAGAGGTTACGTGTATTTAGAGCCTAATGAGAAGGCTAGGCACTCAAAACTAGGTAATATAGGACTTTAGGCCTAATTAGGATTACAAACACTACCCATACTTAGGCTCCCTAAGCTAGTGCCTATCATAAGGAAGGAGGGGTGCATAAACTAATTCCAAGGGTGCATGGAGGAGGTTTATCACGCCTTGGGTCAAGGAGCATTCTACTCCGTTCACCTCCTCTTACTAGCTAATAACACCTCTCCTACCTATAAACAAAACAAATTACAGAATACATGGCCTACAAAGGAAAATAGAAAGCTAATTAATATTTACAAAGACAATTAAGGACTATGGCCTAATAATCTTTATCTCCATCATGAGTTGAGGTCTTGATGAGTCCTTCCAAGACAAGTATTCTTCTATCCTCCTAGCCATGACCCTAGTGAGAGGGCCCTTAATAGGCAGGATTGCATCATAAGTAAAGATGTATAATGAACAACACAGATGAGCAAAAAGAAAATGAGAATTGAGATGGAGTAGACAAAAATGAATTCGAAATTAGGAACAGGATAAGGAAAAGAAACAACTCTAGAAGATAGGCTCTAGATACCACTTGATACAATCCTCCTAGGTTGCCATCTCAAGATCATCTTCATGAGGCTTTCCATGGTGAAAATGTTCGATGGAAAGGAAGAAGAATGGAGATGAAGTGGTGCCACAAGAGAATGAAGTTTGCCACAAGAGAAGGATCCTTTTATAAAAGCCATGGGAATTCTCACAAGTTTGGAGAAGAGTGACACTCAAAGAAGAACTCTTTAAAATAAATTTTATGTAATGCAAGTGTAAAGTGAACAAATGAGAGGAGACTTATATTTATAAGCAAAGAAAATGTTTAGGAGTGTAAGGAGAGTGGACACCACTTGATGCAATCCTACCTATCAAGGGCCCTCTCACTAGGGCAATGGCTAGGAGGATTGAAGATGACTTAGCCCGGAAAGACTCATCAAGACCCCAGCTCATGATGGAGATAGATATTTTAGGCCATAGTCCTTAGTTTTCCTCTTGTAAATATTAATTAGATTTTAATCCCCTTTTAGGCCTTGTATTTTGGCCATTTATTTTAGTTTCTAGAGTTTAGGGTGTAATTAGCTTAGGAAGGGAGGTGAGGGGAGTAAAGGGCCTAATAACACAAAGGAGTGTGGATCTCTTCCCACACCCCCTTGATTAGGCCGTGACACTCCCTAGCTTAAGGCTAGGCACCACTTTTAGTGGGCCTAAGAGGGATTAGTGCTCCTAATACTAATTAGGCCCAAGTCCCACATTGCCTAGTTTTGAGTGTCTTGCTCCCTCTTTGGGTTATAAATACACCTAGTCTCTCTTGTACAAAGGACACTTGATTGAATGAAGTAAGAATCTTTTTGAGCAATTTATTCTTGAGTGTCTTTGAGAATCCTCTCTCTTGAGGAATCTCTCCCTTAAAGCTTTTATCAAGGGATCTCTCCCTTGTGGCAAGCAACATAAAATTTTTTGACTCATCTTTCTCCTAGAAAGTGGCGTCAACCCTCTCCTATTTCTAACCTCTCCATCCTCCATTTTCTTAGAGGAAGCAACCTTGGTTGAAGAGATCAAGGGAGTGCATCATTTGGTATCAGAGCCATCTTCATGAAGGTTCATTTCCTCCTCCTTCTCCTTAGTTTATGTGTCTTTCTTTAGTTTCTTTTTTCGACAGTTTTTATACTTTATTTCTTGCTTCCTTTATTGTCACTTAAATTCCTTATTGTCTTGAAGTTTATGTTTTAGTTCTTGCAATTTTTATTTCCATGTCTTTATTGCTTTCTAGATTCAATTTATTTTGTTCATTTCTATTGAATCTTTGTGTGTTTCCTTTAGGTTTGTTTCTTTAAATTTCTGCCCATCTTTTTAATTTTTCCTTATTCTAGTGCTTACCCTAAGAGGATCATAGTAATGACTTCACAAACTTTGTGAAGGAAGCCACACAATTGTGGTTTTGATCCTAGGATGCACTTTTGCTTCTTTCATTTAGAGTTCTTGCATTTTAATTCTATTTTCCTGCACCTTTTTCTCTAATTTTTTCCTGCACCTATTTCTCTATTTTTTCCAGCCGCTATTTCTCTGTTTTTGTGTCACATTCTTGGTCATTTTGAGTAATTTATTTTCAGTTTTAATCCTCCTACATTGTGTCTTATTTTGGTATTTTTTAGTCCTTTTAATTGTCACTTAAAATCCATTGTTTAGCTCTTTTATTTTACCATAAAAGTGTGTTATTTCTCTATTGGAAATTGAGCATCAAAGAGGCTTACTCTTGATCCCATGTCCTTAGATTAGAGTCTCACATGCTATTTAGATCTTAGCATGTTCTTAAAAAAAATCTTCAAAGAATTAATGCTCAATTTCTTCCAAATTTCATTCACTTGTTCAATAATTTTAGTATCTTAATTTTGTGCTAGTTTTTGTGGTGATTTTTGTTGATTGGCTTTGAGAGGCATGTTGGGTATGTAATTGGGCTGATTATTGAGTAATCAAGTTGGCCTCAACTTTCATAAAACTCTCCTTGTGCCATTTATTTTTTATCACCTAAAATTACTAGTTCATATTAGGTTGCTTTGTTTCTTAATTTTGCACTTTTGTATATCAATTATGGTGGCAATTTCCTATCCTTTGTTCAAGAATTTATGATTCTTTAACTCCTCATCGTATTTGCTTCAAAATTTTGTTAAGAGGTGTAGCAAAATTGTATAAAAAATAGAAATTAAAAAGAAAACAAGTGAAAAAAAAAACATGTTAGTAAAAAAAAAAATTTGTTAAAAAAAAAAGAAGTGAAAAGAACAAAATATCTTTAGTGCACCTCATATTTTCCCAATGACTAAAATGAGTGATTTAAAAAAAAAATTAATGAATCTTGCTTGAACATACTTGCATATAATTTGGCCATATTGATTTTAAATGATGCAAATGATTGAAACTTTTGAGTCATTTTTTTTTTTGTAGTCCATTCTATTCTAGGCTCATTCTAGGAATTTCTTTTGTATACCATCTTTCTATCTACACCATTTTTACTTGCTTGTCTTCTTTGGTTATCTTTGTGTTTGTCTAAATAATTCTTTCCACTTGGATGTTTATCTCCCTTCCTTGAGTTTTCTTTTCATGTTTTTTTTATTGTATTGCACTCTCTTGGTTCCTCCTTGGGTGCGCCACTTTGTTGAAGGAAAATAAAGGTCAAACCAAGATTTCCACAAGGGAAGCATCTTGAGGTGTGTTGAAGCAAGCTAAGGAAGAGGTTCATTCAAGGGAGCAACACCACTTTGAGAGAGGCAAACACTTGGAGTAGAGAGCAACTTCAAACATCAAGCCTTTTGTTTCTTTTTGTTTAATTGGGTGTAAATTTTATTAAGACCATTTTAATTGAGGTGTTGGATGCCCATAAGGGTCACCTCTTTGATTGTAATAATTTTTGAGTTTCTCGTTTAGGTGGGAGAAGGAATTGGTACCCCATCTCTCCACCTTAGGTGCACGCCTTTAGATCCTTACCTTTGCTTTAAATTTCTTTTATTTTCTTTGCATCTTAGTGTGAAAGGCTTTTGAGTTCCAAAGACTCTTAAGTAATTCACTTAGGGAGAAAACAAAACAAAAGAGTAAGGAGTGTTGCCCATAGGTTCTTCTCAATCACTTTCAAAATGAGCTCACACACATCTAGTAAAGGTAATGTAAATCAACAAGGTTCTCAAAAAACCAACAACATGGATAAGTTTTTGAGTGAATTTAGGGAATGGAGGGTAGAAGAGAGAAAAGAAAGAAAAGAAAGGGAGAAAAGAGAAGAAAAGAGGCGTGAAGAAAAAGAAAAAGAAAAGTGAGAAAGAAAGTTAAGAGAAGAAAGACGAAGAGAGGAAAAAGAGCGTGAGAAAAGAGAGAAAGAAAGCGAGGAGAAAAGAGGGAGACAAGAACGAGAAGAAAGACAGACGGAAGAGAAAGAAAGAGAACGAAGAGAAAGAGAAGAAAAAAAGGAAAGAGAAGAGAGAGAGAGGGAAGAGAGAAGAGAAGAGCATGAAAGATAAGAAAGAAGAGAAAGACGAGTTAGAGAAAGGCATAGGTATAGGTCTGCCTCTAGTGAAGTAAGTGAAAGTGAGGGATATGAAAGACCTAAGGTAAGGAGAGTACAACAACATCATAACCAACCCCAAGCCCAACCTAGGGAGCAAAAAGTTGACCTCCCTCATTCTCATGGCAAAGAGGATGTGGAAGCCTACCTTGATTGGGAAATGAAGGTAGAACAACTCTTTGTTTGTTATAACATAAGTGAAGAAACAAAAGTTTCGCTGGCAACCCTTAGCTTCCAAGGGCATGCCATGTATTGGTGGACCTCCTAGGTCAATGAGAGGCGCCGCCTTCGTAACCCTCTGGTGGATTATTGGAATGATCTCAAGGGGGCTATGAGGCGGAGACATGTCCCTTCTTATTATGAAAGAGAGCTCTAGGATAAACTCCAAAGATTAAAACAGTACAACTCAAGTGTTGAGGAGTACAGACAAACCATGGAGCTTTTCATGATGAGAGCGGGCGTCACCGAAGAACCAAGGGCCACCGAAGCTAGATTTTTAAGTGGTTTGAACTCTGACATAAGAGACAAAGTTGAGCTCTTACCATATAATAATCTAGATGACCTAGTCCAACTTTGCATAAGAGTGGAAAATCAATTAAAAAGAAAAGGTGGAGCAAAAAGAGAATTTCCATCCTACAATTATGCAAAGAGGGACCTAGTCAAGGGAAGCTCTTCCAAGAGCTCTCCTAAAAAGGAACCATCCAAGCATGTGCATAAAGAACATAAACTCATGCATCATAGAGACAACCCCCCTACTAGTTCTAACAATAGGACTAGTAGTATTAAATGCTTTAAATGTCTTGGGAGATGCCACATTGACTCTCAGTGCCCCAATAAGAAAACCATGATCATGAGGGGCCAAGAGAGGCCAAGAGATTTTTAGTGAGAGTAGCTCATCTTCCTCCTCTAGTGAGAGTGAGGAAGAAGGGGGTCATGAGCATCATAAGCATGACATTGTTGAAAATCCTTGTGATGGAGACCTCTTAATGGTTAGGCGCCTTCTTGGAAGCCAACCCCTTGAGCTTAACCACTCCCAAAGAGAACTAGGAGGATTGAAGAGGAATTGGCCCGAAAAGACTCATCAAGACCCCAACTCATGATGAAGATAGATATTTTAGGCCATAGTCCTTAGTTTTCCTCTTGTAAATATTAATTAGCTTTTAATCCCCTTTTAGGCCTTGTATTTTGGCCATTTATTTTAGTTTCTAGAGTTTAGGGTGTAATTAGCTTAGGAAGGGAGGCGAGGGAAGTAAAGGGCCTAATAACACAAAGGAGTGTGAATCTCTTTCCACACCCCCTTGATTAGGCCGTGACACTCCCTAGCTTAAGGCTAGGCACCACTTTTAGTGGGCCTAAGAGGGATTAGTGCTCCTAATACTAATTAGGCCCAAGTCCCACATTGCCTAGTTTTGAGTGCCTTGCTCCCTCTTTGGGCTATAAATACACCTAGTCTCTCTTGTACAAAGGACACTTGATTGAATGAATTAAGACTCTTTTTGAGCAATTTATTCTTGAGACTCTTTGAGAATCCTCTCTCTTGAGGAGTCTCTCTCCCTTAAAGCTTTTATTAAGGGACCTCTCCCTTGTGGCAAGCAACATAAAATTTTTTGACTCATCTTTCTCCTAGAAAGTGGCATCAACCCTCTCCCATTTCTAACCTCTCCATCCTCCATTTTCTTAGAGGAAGGAACCTTGGTTGAAGAGATCAAGGGAGTGCATCACCACTCTTAGGCCCAAGCATAAGTTAATTAAAGTGTTAATTGAGTTAGAGCCAATTAGCACTTAATTAATCCTAAGCAAGATCCAAACATGGCCGTAAGAAAGTGGATTATGTTCCCTTGAAATTCAAATTTGAATTTGAGAGTGCCATGTAGACTCCCTCCAAAATTCAAATTTGAATTCTAGAGTCCATATAGGCGCCACCTAGGAGAGAGTGTGGAGTTGACACCTAATGGAGGGAACCAAGGGGGTCCACATATCTTTCATGCTTCATGTGTGTCTTAGAGGTGTGTGAGACAAACTTAAGGGGTATAGTTGATAAAAACCACGTGACCAAGTCTCCCAAAAAGACCAACTAATTAACACACTCCACATAAAAAACTAGCTACACATCCTAACTTAAAATAGAAATTAGGCCAAAATACAAGGCAAAAAAAAAGCTAAGTACACCTCCTTAAACCTAACATGAAGGGCATGATTTACAAAGCAATAAACAAGAAGTCTATGGCCTAATCTTCACTTCAAGTAGGAGATGAGACCTTCCATTCTCCTTCCTAGCCATGTCCTCTTCAACCCTCCTAGTCATGGCCCTTGTGATAGGATTCTTGGTAGGCAGGATTGCATCACCTAGGTCGTCAATTTGCAGTAATGCCCCTCGTTGGCTGAGCTTTCAAACTGGCTCAGCACTTGACAAATTAGGTTGGAAGTGTTGTCTTTAGCAAGTTTGGTCATGGGGTCATAATCGTCCATAAAGAAGCCATTAGTGTAGAAGGGAGGTGGAATGACCAACAAGGATAAGGAGGACTCAGAGTGATGCCTTGACCTCTTAGATGAACCTTTGTCGTCACTCCGATGTCGCTTTTTTCCTCTCTTTGACTCGTGTTTCCCACTCTTTCCCTTGGGGGCGCCACCAAAGGAATCATGTCCACAGGGGTCTCCTTCTGTGGAGGGTTGGGGTCAGGCTGAATCTGCGTCAGGGTGCAAAAATTAATTGTCGAGGGTGAATGCAGTTAAATCTCTTGTGAAAATCAAGCAGGATGGTTTCATCATCGCTGGACACACATTTAATATTGCATGTAACAACAAGAGCACAAGACACTAGTAAAAGACAACTATAAACACAAAAAGAGACAAGACTCAACTTATACAACTCAGTTATTACCTTATAAATCCCAAACTAGCTTGGGTGAGCACCAAAGGCAGAACACTCAAGAAATTTAAATTGTGTCAATTAAATCTTTTGGATATATCCGTATTTATTTTCTCAAAGTATAAATTGTGCTTTTAATTATAAAAAATATACAACTTTAATTCTCAACATTTTATTCTATAAAAAAATATTCCTCGACATTTTATCCTTATTCCATTAAAATTACTTTTCTACAGTAAATTACATCATTACTTTTTTTTTATGACTCATTTGATAAAATTAATCAATTTAAATTGTGTCAATTAAATCTTTTAGATATATCCGTATATGTGATTTTATTTTCTCAATTTTTTATTTATAAATTGTGCTTTTAATTATCAGAACATTTTATCCTTATTTTATTAAAATTATTTTTCTACACTAAATTACATCATTACTTTTTTTTGTAGACTCATTTGGAAAAATTAATCAAAGTTTAAATTGTGTCAATTAAATTTTTTGGATATATCCATATATGTGATTTTATTTTCTCAGATTTTCATTGTATAAATTGTGCTTTTAATTATAAAAAATATGCAACTTTAATTCTCAAGCATTTTATTCTACAAAACAAAATCCTCAGCATTTTATCCTTATTTTATTAAAATTATTTTTCTACACTAAATTTCACCATTACTTTTTTTGGCAGACTTATTTGGTAATATTAATCAAAGTTTAAATTATGTCATTAAATTTTTTGGATATATCAATATATGTGATTTTATTTTCACAAATTTTCATAGTATAAATTGTGCTTTTAATTTTCAGAAATGTGCAACTTTAATTCTCAGCATTTTATTCTGTAAAAAAAAAAAAATCCGCAGCATTTTATCCTTATTTTATTAAAATTATTTTTTTACACTAAATTACACCATTACTTGTTTTGGTGGACTCATTTGATAAAATTAATCAAAGTTTAAATTGTGTCAGTCAATCAAAATTTTTGGATATATTCGTATATGTGATTTTATTTTTTCAAATTTTCATTGTATAAATTGTGTTTTTAATTATAAAAAATGTGCAACTTTAATTGCCAACATTTTATTTTGTCAAAATTTATCCTTATTCTATTAAAATTATTTTTCTACACTAAATTACACCATTACTTTTTGTTTTACTCATTTGGTAAAATTAATAAAAGTTTAAATTATGTTAATTAAATCTTTTGGATATATTTGTGTATAGGTGATTTTATTTTGTCAAATTTTTATTGTATAAATTGTGCTTTTAATTATCAGAAATGTGCAACTTTAATTCTCAGCATTTTATTTTGTCAAAAGAAAAATAAATACTCAGCATTTTATGCTTGTTGGTGAACTCATTTGGTAAAATTAAAATATTCGTAGATTAAATTATATATTTTCATATATAATCAACTTAATTAAAATTTAAAAAACTAAAGATTTTATTGATTTGATTTTGTTTTTTAGTTTTTGAGACAATTTTTAAAAATAGTTTTTAATTTTTTTTGAAAAAAGAGAAAAAAAATTAAAATATTATTTAAAAGTTATTTTGAAAATATAAAACATAAAAAAAATTGTTCATGAAATTCCATTAATAAAAACAAAAAACAA
Source organism: Psophocarpus tetragonolobus (assembly GCA_037954015.1). Taxonomy (NCBI): domain Eukaryota; kingdom Viridiplantae; phylum Streptophyta; class Magnoliopsida; order Fabales; family Fabaceae; genus Psophocarpus; species Psophocarpus tetragonolobus. The sequence continues at coordinate 226,907 of CM075688.1, forward strand.
TATATTTTTAAGTGTATTTGAAAACTCAAAAATCAGATAATGGTAAATAAACAAATGTTTTAAGTTTTAAATATTAAAATACTTAACCAGTTATATAAAACTAATTTCAAAATAGTAGATTTAGATGCTAAAGAATTAGAAAGTACAATTGAATAAAAAAAAAATTAAGGTTTGGTTTTTTGGGGGCAAACAGGTGTAGAAGCTAAGAGCCGAAAGGCCGCGTTGTGAATGGAAAGAGAGAATGAGAAGGATGCTGGATGTGATTGCGATCTGATCGTCGAGAAGAGGAATAAAATGATGTAATTATTATCATCACATCACGTAAGATTGATTGATTGAAGATTCAATCCCAATTGGCATGGAAACTTATGCCGGAATATCACTACTACTGCTTATGGTATGAATCTTTAGGGTTTACGCCCTTCATCTCTCTAATTTTTTTAATCCCTGATAGTTAATTCTTTTTTTCATTTATGTACGCAGGTTTTGTTTTTTGCTGTAGATTCTTCAGAGGTTTCAACAACCAAGTAGCAGCTCTATTCTTTTTATTCTGTATTTTTTTCTCCCCTTCTCCTCCCAAACCTGATTTCTTCTTTTCTACAGAAGTTCTCGGATCCTCTATGATTGCGACCAATGTCATCGCACCAAGGTCTCATGTTGATCATATCAATATGAATATGTAGTTAACATTGAAACTTGCCCCGTTTATGTGTCTTCCTGACCTTGTTGCTATTGCTGCACTCTCACGCAGGAACGAGATAATTCTATAACTAGAAACCGTCATAATCCTGATGAAAAGGTTTTACCAAACATCTTTATTTAAATCAATGGGATTGGAGCTAGCAGTGATGCTTATATTGTTCATAATGATTTTATGCAGGGCATTGATATAATTGCAACATACAGTGATGCTTCTGGCCTTATTCGTCTGGCTAGGTTGAAAATGAGAGATTTATCTGATTCCTGGATTTGGGAAAACCCTACTAATGAATATCAAAAGAGCTCCCAGGTACTTTAGTTTGATTTCATCCTCTTCTTCAATTCAGATTGATGCTGTAATTTGGAAGGAAGGACTTAATATCTAGCCAAATACAACTGTGTCGGGAATGTCAATTTCAAACATTAATTCTATTGAATGCTTTTGAGATGTAAACAATTATTAAGGGCATGGTGATTAATATTGATGTGCACAATGATAACAATTTCAAAGGAGGTGGCTCTTGAAAATTTAAGCAGTTGATTCGTACTTAGCTAAGAAATCTTGGGAAGCCATTAACAACACTTTTATTAAAGGAGGTCCTTGTGAAGAGAAAGAACACTGTCTCAACAATCAAGATGAAGTGGGATCATGTGAAGGGGGAGAAGAATCCTAGGTGAAAGATATGTGAGCTAAAGAAATGTGAGAGGGTCTCTTGTGAGTGAGTGTTATCATTCCTTGCAATTCTTGAGTGAGGAACATAATATTGTATGGTGTTTGGGTAGGATTCTTTATATTTGTGCTGAAAACAGTAGATACTTATTGAGTGAAGAACATAATATTGTAATCTTTATTTAATACAGTAGATACTTATTTTGAAGTGTTTCGTTGGACCCGGGTAAAAGATACTAAACCATTTTCTGTTGTTTTATATATGATGTATTTGCATTGTGTTTCCCATCATTGATCCTTGTCGTAAACTCCTAATCTATGACCACTCACACTGTGTGGTAATATTCATTATCCAGGAATTGATGGAATCATTTCAAACTGATTCCACATTAGAAGACAATCCCAAACTTTCCACAGATGAACATTATCCTGAAGGAAGCAAAGTTGAAATTCCCCGTTTCTCATCAATGACACCGATGAAGATCAAGCGCAAGGTAATTATCTAATTTTTTCTTTGCTATTCAACCAAACAAAAATACTAAGGACAGGGGTCTCTTAAAATTTAATCACATTTCTCCTATTTTTTATTTTATGTTTGGTTCCCTAAAATAGTGATTGCGCTCCTAAAACAACTGCTAATCTTGCCCTAGATACTGAATAGAGACAAGTGGAAGAGTGTTCCAATTTCTTCTTTCCCTTTTGTTTATTTATATTTCTTTTTCTCCAATCCCTTAGGTAATGCGGCAAGAAAGAAGGAAAGCTCGTGCAGCTGAACTTACTCAGGAAGATAAAGAAACTGACAATCACATTGTATCAGCAGCAATTGAACGCACTGAAGGGTTTGATACCACTGTTAAGGGAAAGTATAGTATATGGAGGAGAGAATATGAAAACCCAAATTCTGATTCAACACTGAAACTCATGCGTGATCAGATAATAATGGCCAAAGCTTATACGAACATTGCAAAGTCCAAGAACAAAACTGTTCTATATGAATCTCTTGTCAAGCACTCCAGAGATAGTCAACAAGCTATAGGAGAAGCCAATTCTGATACTGAGCTTCACCTTGGGTATTTTTGTATTTCCTTGATCTTGTTTGTTTGATTTATTAGGTTTCTCCAATTTTTCATGCAAGGTTACTATTTATTGCATTTGCTAGAGCACTTGATCAAGCAAAAGCTATGGGCCATGTTCTTTCCATAGCAAAGGACCAACTATATGACTGCCTTTTGGTGGGAAGGAAGTTGAGAGCAATGCTTCAATCAACCGAAGGTAGAGTGAATATACAGAAGAAAAGAAGTGCATTCTTAATTCAGCTGGCTGCAAAAACTGTGCCTAGACCATTGCATTGCCTTCCCCTGCAGCTCGCAGCGGATTATTACTTGCAGGGTTATCATAAAAAAGGAAATATTGACAAAGAAAAGATTGAAGATCCATCTCTTTATCACTATGCTATCTTTTCTGATAATGTACTAGCTACATCTGTGGTTGTTAATTCTACTGTACAGAATGCAAAGGAACCTGAGAGGCATGTATTCCATATAGTGACGGATAAATTGAATTTTGCAGCAATGAGAATGTGGTTTCTCATCAATCCTCCTTCTAAAGCAACAGTTGAAGTTCAGAATATTGATGATTTCAAGTGGCTGAATTCCTCATATTGTTCTGTTCTACGTCAACTTGAATCAGCAAGAATCAAGGAATATTACTTTAAAGCTAATCATCCTTCCTCCCTCTCTGTTGGTTCCGACAATCTGAAATATAGAAATCCTAAATATTTATCAATGCTGAATCATTTAAGGTTCTACCTTCCTGAAGTTTATCCAAAATTAAACAGAATTCTATTCTTGGATGATGACATTGTAGTGCAGAGAGATTTGACACCACTGTGGTCAATTGATTTGAAAGGTATGGTGAATGGTGCTGTGGAGACATGCAAGGAGAGCTTCCATAGATTCGATAAATACCTAAACTTTAGTAATCCACTGATTTCAAATAACTTCAGTCCTGAGGCATGTGGCTGGGCATTTGGCATGAATATTTTTGACTTGAAGGAGTGGAAGAAAAGAAACATCACTGGTATCTATCATGGGTGGCAAGATATGGTAAATTTCACCAATTGTTTTCCTTTTTTTTTTTTTTTGTAGTTATCCTTAGATGTTTTAACTTTTATTTTCATCTGAATATCATTTTATGAAATTAGTTGCCTGATTATTCCAGTGTGCATCTAGCCATTGTTTATTCTTGTCGGGTCAAAAATTCAAATACTGGAAAACCATATTAGCTTTGTGCATGTAGATAGTAGTGCCTTCTTATCTGATGTAGATTAATCTTTTTGCAGAATGAGGATAGAACCCTTTGGAAGCTTGGAACCTTACCCCCAGGACTAATCACCTTTTATAATCTGACCTATCCGTTAGATCGAGGCTGGCATGTTTTGGGACTTGGCTATGACCCAGCTCTGAACCTAACAGAGATAGAGAATGCTGCTGTCATTCACTACAATGGAAACTACAAGCCATGGTTGAATCTTGCTGTTTCCAAATATAAATCGTACTGGTCCAGATATGTTATGTTCGATAATCCATATCTTCGAGTTTGCAACCTTAGCAAATAGTGAATATTGTGCCCTACACTGACAGATTGTCCCTTTTGATAAATGGTACCACACTGCAGCGTAATATAGTTGTCTTTTAAAAGAGAAACTGAAATGCCTTACGGTTATCATTTTGATCGATTAAAACGTTAATTTCGTCCGGAAATTGGCTTTCCTTATTAATTTTATCGGGTGATAATGCGACATTAATAAAAACCAAAATTTAGGCCCAATATGAGGTGATTTTGAGTTTATGATTCAGTTTTGAAATGTATTTTGAAAATGTGTTTGACAAAAATGGTTCTAATTTGGATTTTTAGTTATTTTTAAAACAATTTTTACCTAATTGTAAAAAAAATAAATTTTGCTTTTTAGATTTTAGTTTCTGTTTTTATTTGAGTTAATCGCTTAACGTCATTTGTCACTATTGACCACTACTTTTAATCAGCAATCGTCGATTGTCACCTTTGACTCATAATCACCTTTGAATGACAGTTACAAGTGGTAACTGGCTGTCACCTTTGATTGGTGTCATTAGTTGTCATTTTCGATCGGTGGTCATTGACTGCCATCTTTGATCGATAGCGCTATTGGTCATTATTTCTGACCAGTGATCATTGGTTGTCACATTTGATTAGTGGTAATTATCTGTCACCTCTGATCGATGGTCATCAACTGTCACCTTCGATCGGTGATCATCGATTGTTATCTCTAATTGATGGTTACTGGTCACCACCTTAAATTGGTTGTTACCAACCACTACCTTTAATCGTTGGTCATTTGTCTGTTACTTTCGATCGTCAGTTGTTGTCCACTACCCTCAACCACCACCTCTAACCAATAGTCCTCAACTACCATATCCAATCAGTTATCACCAATTGTCACTTCTGATCAGTTATCACCAACCGCCACCCTAGAAAGACAGATAGTCGTCGCTTCTAGTTGTTGGTCATCAGCTGCCTTTTCCACCTGCGACATCTACTATTGATTTTCGATCTTTAAGGAAGAAAAATTCCAGCGTACTTTAAATTTAAAAACAATGTTTTAAGTTTGGAAAGCAAAACAATGTTATTTTTAAAAATTTAAAAACTTAAAACTAAAATTAGTTTTTGTTTTTATAAATTTCAAAAGCAAAAACAAAAAATCACTCCAATTGAGACCTTAGTTTTGATAGTTTAACTTTATAATTTGATTTCTAGACATCTCACCTGTCAATTTAATCTTGACATGTACGAGGTTTTTTCTTTTTTGTATTATGTTTTCCTTTTTACTCCCTTGTTTTCTTTTTGCACCTTTAATATTTTTAAAATTTTCAAAATATTCTTATATTTTGAATTTCTTAATCTCCAATGTATTTTTGAAGTGTATTGCGGATTTTAGTTTTTAATGTAATTATTAGGTCTATAGGATTCTTGTGTGTAGATTTAATTATCTATAGTTATGTGATAATATATTATTGCTAATTATATAATTCATAATTATGTCATTATATAACTATAAATCAAGTAATCTTCCATGTATTATTACACCAATGTGTTGTAAATCAAGTGATTACAAATAATCTAATCTACAATAGTCATGATTTTATGATCAACAATGTAGAAAAAATCAATGTGTTGTGAATTTCATAATCCAATCTAGAAAAATAAATTTTCTTTTCATACTACAAACTCCATAACTACAAAAAGTCTTACTAATTAAAACAACTAAATTGTTTTCAACGACCATCTTACCTTCTAATTTGAGAAACACATGAGGGTGGCCATTTTCCATCATCTATTCAATCACTTTCAATAAATCCAGAGTTTTCCCTTCCAAGATTTTTAAGCAAAGACCTTGTAATCACATGAGCTCCTCTAAATACATCTTGATCATCTCTAACCCACGTTCCTTGATTGGTGGTTGATTTGTAAAGCTCTGGATTTGAATGATATTTCATTAACTTTATTCCAATATGGTAGAAAATGTTGCCCTTCGCAAATAATATGATTTTTGGAAAATGATTAACCTACACCTTTAACATTTGAAATATCCGTAACACAACTGCATGTGACATTTTTAAGTTGACATGTAAAAATTATAATTTATTATTCTAAAAAAATTCTAAATGACTTTTAGGGTTTAGGGTTTGGCCTTGCTCACTTGTTTTTACTCTTTAACCTTCTCTTTCTCCTTGCACTTCCCTTCCCTTGCTTCTTCTTCTTCTTCTGGCTTCGTTTCTTCTCCCGCACCTTCTCGCTTAAGCACCTTCTTGGTTCGCTTCTCCCTTCACTTGTCGCTTCGCACTTTCACTCCATTGGTAAGATTTGTATGCTTATTACTGTTAAGGTTCACCTTTTTTCACAATTGCTCATGTATATTGTCATTGGTGTTAAATTTGATATATTGTGGCTTTCATATTATTGTTATTTTAATAATGTAGACTCTATTCTTCTTAATTTGATTCTGCGCAAATCCCTGATGGAGCACCATTATCAGCATTTCAGTATTTTGTAAACGTGAGGAACTTTTGGTGGCTGGGCAGGAAATTGGAATTCCTACATTTGAGGCATCCGATCTAGAACAAGTATGAATTCAATTGTTAATGACACAACACAACACCATATAATTCCTTGGCACTTGACAATATTGTTTACATTGGGAGTTTGATAATGTTTTCTGTTGGTTTTCTGCTAAATTATTATTGGTTTGTGTTTTAGGGAGGAAAATCAGCAAGGATTGTGAATAGCGTATTAGCCCTCAAGTCCTACAGTGAATGGAAACAGACTGGGGGTAATGGTGTGTGGAAATTTGGTGGAACTATCAAACCCATATTGTCGGAAAAATCTTTTGTGAGAAAATATTTATGAGCCATTTACTAATTCCTTGTTGAGGAGCTCGTCCACTAATGAAAAATCGATGAGTACTCTTTCCTCTGGTGTTGAGTCTAATAAAAGGGTTGGTAAGCTTTATCTTTGAAATTTGTCGATTGTCTGGATTTTTGAAAAAGAAAGAATGACTAATTGGATTTTTATTTTATTTTTTTCGTTTTTACACATGCAGTCTAAATCTCATTCTTTGAGTATGCTTGTTGATGCAATATTAATAAGAAGCCTAAAGAAGTTCCATTGGTAAGTGACTTTGTTTCACAAAACAATTATGTTTGTTTAGACAGATGGAGTATTGGAGTATGAGTCTGTTATGTTGTAAGCATTGTGCATCAACATTATTATTATAATGCATTTAATAATTGTATAGATATTTCATATTTGTAATAACTGGTAAGGCCTTCTCCCCTTCTAGTTTCTAGATAATGCTGTTACATGAAAGTTTATCAAGTAACATTCTTGTCATAAATGCATGAAAACAACTGCTGCACTATTCCTCGCACTACTGAACTTCAATCTCATCATTCGTTGGTGCATTCCTTCCTAGCAAAAGTCCTATTACAAGGGTCATGACTAGAAGGATAGAGGAAGACATGGTTAGAGAGGAGGGTGAAGATCTCAACTCCTCGTGAAGATCAAGACCATAGAAAATAGGCCATAGTCTTCATTGTATAGTCTTAGCTTTTGCACCATTGTATTAGCTTCATGGATGTGTTTTTATTTTGTTTTCTGACCTTGTATTTTGGCCCCTATGTCTATTTTAGTAAAGGAGGTGTAATTAGTCTTTTGTGTAGAGTGTGTAGAGTAATTGGGCTTTTTAGAGAAGCATAGGTGGGTGGTTTGTTAGCCACACCCCTTAAGTTGGTTCCACACTTCTCCAACTCACACATGAAGCATGAGAGACATGTAAGGCCCCTTGGTTCCCCCTAGTTTGTGCTGCATTCACTCTCTTTCCTAGGTGGATGGCACCAACCTCCTTCTCTTTCCTAAGCAGTGTTATCAAATGGCGGTTATGGCGGTGCCATAACGGCGTCGTAACGCTGTGGCAGTAGAGGCCGAAATCCTTTATGGGCGTTACACCTGGGTATGACGCGAGTCCACCTTTTGGTGTGTGGCGGGCGCCATGGCGGAAATGGTGCGGCATGGCGCATGGCGGGTTTGGCAGATGTAACGCCCAATTGGGTTTTTTTTATGTTTTCTACGTTTTTGGACTGGGTTGACCCGACCCAGTTGATGCCAAACTTGTGAATGCCCTAGCCACGAACTCACCTCACGAACTCACCCTGGCGATGACGATCGTTCAATCTTTGACGAGTTCTCCGGCACCGACGACAGCAATAGCCACCTAACGATGCCTCTTCTCTTTCTCGCAAGTCGCGTCTCTTCCTCGCGAGTCACACGAACGTTTCTCTTCCTCGTGAGTGTGACTATTATTCCTCTTCTTCCTTGCGTCGTTGCTCCACCGGTGGACAGTGTTCTACCTTTCCCCAAAGCCTTTTTCTTCCTCTCACGCATAGGTCTCTGCCTCCTTTAATATCTCTTTTTTTTTTATAAAAGACATATTAGTTTTTTTTTCTGATTTTTTTATAAAAGCTATTTTTCAAAATTTTTTTTTTCAGTTTAATAATCATGTCTGGGACAGAAACAAACACCCCAAATGTATCCTCAAATTTTTTCAGTTTAGGATTTGTCATTGTGTTTACTGTTTTTAACTTTGTTTTGATGGTTGTTTAATCCTTTTGATTTGATTAGGAATTTATGTTTTTAAAATTTAATGATGACAATATCACTATATATATATACTTCTTTTTTGGTCCGCCATGGTGTCCGCCATAGACCACCATGGCAGTATGGCGCTTAAAGGTCCTGACCGCCATCCGCCGTATAACCTTCTTGACAACCTTGTTCCTAAGTAGCCTTTTCAAATTCAAATTTGAATCATAGAGGGAAGTGACATGGCACTCCTAAATTTCAATTTGAATTTGAAGAAGACATGATCCACTTTTTTAGGGACTTGTTTGGATCTTCCTATGCTTAATTATTTGCTAATTGGCTCTAGCTCAATTAGTCACATAATTAAGTATACTTAATCCCTAAAAATGGACGTCCACTTCTTTGAGTAAGGCCCATGGTTTTAGCTCTATAAATTCACACCTCCTCTCACCTTGTATTCTTTAACACTCATTTGAATAGAAAACTTGTTTGAGAGATCTTGTTTTAAGAGTGTCCTTTTTCTTCTCCTAAGTGAGGGTTGAGTTCTAGCTTTCATCAAAGGCTCCTTCCTTTGTGGCAAACATTCTTGAGAGGTTTATCTCTTTGAGAGTGGTGCCACCATTGAACCATCTCCTATTCTCCTCCATCACCACTTCTTGAAGCTCTTGAAGATTTGATCATGGGAGATGCATCCAAGAGGAATGCTCCATTCGTAATGACAGAGAGCTTTTAAGATTACTTACTTTTAAGTTAAATTGCTCTTCTGCATGGAACAATTGGTTGAATCTGACTTGAATAAGGTTGTAAAGGAGTTTGAGCATTGCATTGCAAGCCAGGGTGAACATGTATACTTCACATACTTTTCACCTTTTAGTAATGTCAAGTCATTAGTTTTTAGGTGGTGTGTAAATTTTTGTGCCTTATATTAATTCATTTGTAGGAGAGAAAAACTTGTTCTTGCTTTAATAGATTATTAGGACAAGTTGTGTCCTTGGTTATTTATTTATCATTTAACTTACAGGAAAAAATTTCGAGAGGTGGTGTCCCAAAGCAATGGATCGATATCATAGTTTGTTATGGCAAATACAAAGGTAGTTCAAGCCTTAAAGTTTAACATATTTCAGGACCATATTGAAACTTGAAAATGCTTATACTCATCTAGTTTTTATTGCCTAGATGGATGACAAGATTCCTATTGTAGCAAAGAAAGAGGGATTCCTCAATGAAAATCATGGCGAAGATGTGAAATTGGGAAGACAACTTCTAAAGCAGCAAATGCTCTTTGATCAGCAGCAATGAGATATTCAAGTAGGAAGCAGCTAAGATAATATTAATCTTTTTAACTTTGCATTTTTTATTATATATTAGTAAAATATGATCATCCTTATCTTCTTATAGGAACTAAAGCATACAATTCATACCAGTAAAGTTGGTATGCAGTTCCTGCAAATGAAGTTTCATGAGGAGTTCTCTAATCTAGGTAATTTTTTTATACGTTAGATTGTTATAAGTTATTTGCTAATTGTTTCATTCGTTTCTAATTTGCATTATCATTGTTGGATGTGTAGCTGCATCTTATTTGATTTCCCCTTTTTTCCAATAGGCAGGCACATAAATGGCTTGGCTTTTTCTGCCTTTGGATATCAGAGTTCTTGAAGAAAATCCTAAACTATACAATCAAGTCCAGAATCTCGAGGGTAAAGTGATGATTGGATGACTGTTATAAGCCAATATATGTACGAGTCATATCTTCCAAAAGGATCTTGTACCAAAATAACATTAAGATGGCTTAGTTTGATCAGGAAGTATTAGTGTGCCGTCGAGTAAGACCCTTCTTAGCTGGACAACGGTAAATTTTTTAATTAGATACTTGTGAAGAAACAATCAGTCAAATCCTTAAGAGGTAAATTATATGTTTAACTATGAATAAGGTCTTGTTAAACACATTTATGTGGTTGGCTGTGAATACTCTTTTGTTGAACATAATTTTCTAAAAATATACCTTAAATAGGGTATAATAACTTTTTTGAATCCAACTTGGTTAGCATTAAAATATTATGTGATCATGTAAAAATATGTTATGATTAACAAAATTTTTAAAGACTTATGCACTAGGGAGAAAATTTCAAAGCAATCTTTAACGGGTGAACTGTGAACAATTACATGATTAATTGAGTAATTTTTCTTAAACGTATTTTGGTAAAATAAATTCCCAAAATAGAGAATAATCAATATGAAGCCAACTTTGTTGCGAGTGAAATATTATGGGATGACTTAAAAATATATTTTGGTTAACAAAATTACTAAAGAGGATGCCCTTGAGAGTTAACAAAATTACTAAAGCCAATTTTTACATTGTAAACTGGGAACTTACATAGTTAAGTGTTATTAATGCTTTGTGAAACATAATATTTTAAAGGATAAACTATGTTTTTGGTACATTAATTTTTTTAAATTTATGGTTTTGGTACACATACATTTTATTGACGGATCAAGATATACTAATATTTTTTCCATCCAACATTTTATTTCTTCCATTAATTTTGACTTTTAAGTAATGGCATGTTGCTTTATTTATTAATATTATATTAGTTAATTTTTTTTATAGTTTTTATTACATTTTTATGGCTTTTAGCTGCCCAAATTAAAAAAAAAAATACTACTTCCACCACATTTCATTCACGCCTATCTTGTTTCCCTCTCAACCTCATTACGCCCAACCTCTAGACCTTGCACCCCTCCCTACCCCAGACCAAATCCCATGCCCCTCCCCCTTGTTCCCACACTCGTTGTTTTGCCTCCCCTCAGCCCCCACGAGTGCCCCACCAGCCATAGTGGTTATGCATTTTGTCAATCAATGTATAACATCACTAAACACCTGTTTTCCCTTTTCAATTAATTACTAAATTTCCAACAATGATTTTTAAGAACATAAAACATGGAGTTCTTTTCATTGTTTGGTTCACGATGTTTCCAATGGTGTTGGGCAAGGGACCAAGTAGCTGGTTGAAGTTGATGTCAAACACCGTGAGGTTTTTCAAAAGCCCAATCTCAGAAGGCAAGCAGGATTGAAATTGGTTGTTCATGAAAATGATCTCATTCAAGTTGGACATGTTTCCGAAGCTGGCTGGAATGCACCATGCAACTTGTTGTTGGCCAGGACCATGACGGAGATTGGGGAGTTGCCCAGAACAAAGACGAAACGATTGAACAACTCTCTAGGAACCTTTCCCTCGTATTCATTGAGCATGAGATCCAAGAACTTGTGTGATGGAAGACCTAGAACTACCTCCGTGAACTTGTCTGCGAACCTGTTGTTACTGAGATCCAGTTCGTAGAGCAATATCAAGGTATGGAAGTTTTGTGGCATAGTTGATGCATTGCATTTTTATCTATTTTTAGGTTTTATTTTAATTGGAATTTAATCTATTTTTATGTTATTTAGGTTTAATATTTGCATTTTAGGCGTTTTTAATTATATTTTGGAATTTGTTATACTTTTAGTGTTTTTTTGTGTTTAGGATATAATTTGCTAGATATTGATGCACTTTTGGATCAATTTGGAGAATTGAAGTGAAACTTAGAGTTCTGAAGGAAATTCAAAAGAAAAAAAAATGAATTATAAGTTAATTAATGAAAAACTGTACTGCCGCACAAAAATATGCACTCTCTTGTGTAATCAGTTTAATTGTTCTATTATTATGACCTTTTTGGGTTTAGACATAAAAAACCCATTAGTTTAAATAGAGGGTTTCTGTTCGAAACTAGGAGTTCTGAACTTTCTTATCAAAGACAGCATAGAGAGCAAGGCTGAGAGCTTCCCCTTTGCCCTTTTCACTCTTTTATTTCTGGGTTTGATGAATTTTATTTCCTTGTTTTTTATAGTCATGAATATGTGTGAGTAGAATTTTTTATTTCTGGGATTGGGATTTAACTCCTGACTCTACTGATGATGAATTAAGCATTTTTATTGTTCTTATGTTGGTTTCTCTTTATTTCTTCTCTATTGATTTTACTAATACAATACGCTTGATCATCGTTTTGTAGTAATAGATAATTAGGGAAGAACTAAAAGGTGAACTTAGTTATCGAAACCCTAGAGAGGGAACTTGGAATTAAATCACGAAAGTAGGTTTAACCCTTCGATGACTCAATGAATTAACAAAGAACTTAATGAGTTTAATTGAATATAACTACCACAAAAGTAGGAGTCAATTCAATTAGATACACCTTTGTACCTTGAAAGAAGATAAATATTACCTTAGGCTAATTCATCTTCAGAGAGAACCAATGAGAGCATAAAAGATAATTAATTTTTATTCAATAGGTAGTCATGTATGATACCCCAAATCCTAGAAGTTTTCTAAAATTTGAATTTCAAATACTTGAATAACTTCTTCCTTTATATATTTACTATATTTCAAATATATTAAAAATCTAAAAAATCTACATTTTATTTTAGTTATGATTTTCTAATCTTGGATATTATATTATTTAAAACTATCATCTTATTTTGATTTTAGAATTCATGTAAATTTTATTTTATATTTTTATTTTTATCAATTATAGAACTTTGATTTTTTATTTAAATTACCTTTAAAAATTAATTAAAATTATAAAAAATTATTCTTTTTCAAACGCACAGCCCCTATGGAAGAACGATTATTATTATTACTTGACGACTCTATACACTTGCGATTTTAACACATCAAGTTTTTGGCGCCGTTGTTGGGGAATGTGTCCCTTGGTTTAGTTCTATTTATTTTTAATTTTAATTATTTTTTTATTTTAGACTTAATCTTGTTTTCAATTTTTTTTGTTTCCTAATTTAGTTTTATTCATTTCTTTTATTTGATTTTATTTTTCAATTAATTTTTTTTCTCTTTCTTTCTTTCCTCTTTTAGACTCCACATTTTTCTCTCTTTCTAGATTTGCCATCTGTTATCTATTATCCATTTTTAATTAAACTGTGATTTTTAAATTTAATTATGTTTTTATTCTCTTTTATCTTGTCTCCTTATTTAATTTTATTTGATTTTCCCCTTAATTAGTTTTTAGTTTATTTGCATTTTTTATTGACTGATATGTCTGAGTTTAATAAACTTTAAATTAGTCTATATTTAATTATTTTTCTGTTACTATTGAATTAGTTTTAATCTATTTTAATTTTATTTGATTCATGTAATTAATTTTAATTAACTATTTCTTTCCTTTTTCAAATTTCACGTTTTTTTTCTCTTTCCTTTTGTCTCTAATTTTGCAAGATATTATATAGTGTATGTCAAGTTCTCTACGACTTGGAAAATTGATAGAGAGACCTTGAAATTGAAAGGACTTTTCATAGAAGGAAAAGAGCACAAAAGCAAAACTTTAATATCAAGAAACATAATTTAGTCATGGCTGAAGATGTTATTGCAAATAGGCCTTTTGGAGATTATGCAGCCCCAACCATTCTTGGGTTGCAAGAGCAGTAGTTAGAACCAACATTGGAAATGCCAATTTTCAAATTCCTCCAGCACTCCTTCACATGCTGAAGTAGAACCAATTCAATGGGTTACCTTCTAAAAACCTTACAGATCACATAGAAGGGTTCCTAGAAATTTGTGAGACCCAAAATTTTCAAGGAATAACACAAGATGCAGTGAACCTATGCCTCTTCTCACTCACACTAGTAGGAAAAGCAAAGGCATGGATGAGAACTATCCCTAGGGATAGTGTTAATACATGAGCATTGTGTGAAAGGACTTTCTTGGAGAAATATTAAAGATGGATGAAATGAGGAGAAAGATTACTAATTTCCGTGAAGGTGATATAGAACCTTCTCTTGAAGCCCAGGAGAGATTTTCAGAGCTCCTTATATCTTGTCCTCATCATGGCCTTGAGAGACCTTTGACAATCCATTTCTTTCAAAATGGATTGAATTACAATCAAGGTTATCAAAATCGAGAGTTTACGTAAACTCGTGAAAGTTTAGTAAACTCGATTCGTAAAATCGTAAGAGTTTACTTCATTAAAAATATGACTATAAATCACATAAAAATTGAAAGTTTTCAATACATAATAATTTCAAATCCACATAATAAATTTAAATTACTCCAAATAAGTAGAATTAAAGTTGAAACACTTAAAATGTCAAAACTTTTTTAGACATAAGAACAAATTATATTCAAAACAATCAAAATTAGAGTCAACATAGAAAAATATCACCTAAGAAGTTTGTTCACAAATTTACTCCGATTTTATGAGTTTATTCTGATTTTACCTAGTTTACTCTGATTTTACCGAGTTTACTCCAAGTTTACTACTTTTCTGATTTTACTGCGATTTAACTCGCTGGGACGTGTAAACTCGTATGATTTTATGAGTTAACTCACGATTTTGATAACCATGATTACAATAGTAAGATGTTGCTACACTCTGCAGCTGGTGGATCGTTTATGAGGAAGCCACTCAATGAAGCAATAGACATAATTGAGGTTGTGGCAGAAAATCAATGCCAATGGGTTGGAGAGAGAAGCAATAATTCACAAAGAGTAGTCCCAGGCAAATATGAGGTAAATAATGTTGACCTTATTCTAGCAAAATTTGATTTTTTGAATCAACGATTTGATAAGTTAGAAAAAGGCAATGTTAGTGCAATAGGTGCTACTAATGTTTTTTGTGAGGTTTGTGGTTTACAGGGATACTTGGCCATTGACTGCCAAGTGGGGATGCCTAATAGTCAGGAAAATACCATGAACGTCGTTGCAACTCATAATTTTTATGGTCATGCTAGGAAGTAAACACTTGACCTCTACTCTAACACTTATAATGAAGAATGGAGGAGTAATCCAAATTTCTCTTACCATAATAATCAAGGACTAGGAAACCAAGGAATAGGGTACTTACAACAAAACTTGAGGCAAACACCCTATTCCAACAAAGGGAAAAATAGTCAAGAAGGTTACCAACAAAGCTTCCAATCCTCAATTTCCAAGTTAGAAAACTTAATAGAGGGGTTCGTGATGAGCCAAAAGCAAATTAGTGAGACCATGAGAAACTCTATTAAGGAGTTGACCACTCGAATTGACAACATGGCGTTTCACAACAAACAATTGGAAAATCAAATTTCTCACATAGCTTAACATATGCCTTCTTCTAGCAGAGCCTCAGGTAAGTTTCCTAGTAACAATGAAATTAATAATGTTGAGCATGCTAATGTGATAATGACTAGGAGTGGTAAAGTTTTTTATGAACCTATGATTGACAGAGCAAAAAAAAAAAGGGATTGAAGAAAGTTTAAGAGGAAATATAACCTATTATTGAGATTGAAAAAGAAAATATTTTTGAAAAAAGGGTTAAAATTCCACTTACTTCCTCCACACCTTACCAACCACCTATACCTTTTCCCCAGAGGTTAGCCAGGGTAAAATTAGACAAACAATTTGGTAAGTTTTTAGATATGATAAAACAATTGTATATCAAAATTCCATTTGTAGATGCTTTGCAACAAATTCTTGTTTATGCAAAGTTTCTTAAAGAGATCTTGGCTAGTAAGAAAAAGGTTTATGAGCGTGAAACTGTGACCCTTGTCCAGGCTAAGTTACCTGCTAAGCTTAAGGATCCCAATAGTTTTTCTCTACTATGTGTAATTGGTAATAAAAAGTTTAATAAAGCCTTGTGTGATTTGGGGGATAATGTTAGTTTAATGCCCTTAGTTATTTATAAAAAGCTTGGTATAGGAAATCTACAACCCACCAACATGTCATTGCAATTGGCAAATCGATTTATCATATATCCAATGGGAATCATAGAAGATGTTCCTATTAAGGTACGAGATCTAATTATCCCATGTCACTTTGTAGTGTTAGACATAAAGGAAGATGCGAATATTCCCATTATCCTAGGAAGACCTTTCTTAGCTACTGTTGATGTTAATATAAGTGTAAAGAAAAGAAAGATTTCCTTCACTGTTGGAGAAAAAACTATTGAGTTTGATTTGTTTAAAGATAATCATTTTCCTTTTGTTGAGAATTCTATGTACAAGTTAGAATCAGTGGACCAAGTGGTGGAACAAAGGGAAACTAAATACCTTGTTAAAGATCCACCTAAGTTACTCTCAATAAAAGCACAATTTGATAATGATCTTACATTGAAGAGTACTAATGAAATATGTATATCAAAAGGGAAGCCCTACATCCCTTCGCATAGGCGTGGATCAAGAAAACTACTTGAGAAAGAAATCAAATTATTGTTTCCTCAAACTATTGTGGGGGACTAATTTTTTTTCTCTTCTTAATTGTCGAGCTTAAGACATAAAACAAGCACTTGTTGCGAGGCAACCCAACCACTGTGAGCTTTTTCTAAACTTTTTTTATATATTTTCTTTTTTTTTATCTTCTTTTTTTTTCTTCAATTTTACGCTTTTGGTTGTTTAGTTTATGTTTTAGAAAAGACATGAAAAAAAAATTGGAATGAAGAATATATAAAGAAAGGAAGACGAAGAAGAAGAGAGGCAAAGCATCAAGGAAGAAAGTTGAAGAAATCTAAAGAGTTGCACTCCTGTACAATTAAAGTGCACTCCCAGTGCAAAGTTTTTGAGTTAACAAAATTATTTTTCCAGAGAATTGCACTCTCGTGCAACTGAATTGCACTCTGAGTGCAAATTTCGTGAAATTCATAATTATTTCTCCAGAGAGTTGCATTCCCGTGCAACTGAAGTGCACTCTGAGTACAAAAAAAAAAATAATCTTGAATTCTAAAAATTTAATTTACAGTAACTTACACTCTCGTGCAACCATAGTGCACTATGAGTGCGAATTTTGTGAAATTCCCATCTTATTTTTACAAATAGTTACACTTTTGTGCAATTATTTTGCACTTCCGGTAAAATTTGCAATAATTCTCGCTTATTTACTGTGCACCAATATTTAAATATTTTTCATTATTTCTTCAATATTTGTCATATATTTTATTTTATTTTTGTTTCAAATCTTATATTTTTCCTTTCTTCTTGCCCCAATCTTTCCATTTTATTTTCATATTAATGTTTTGATTTGGTTCAAATCATATCAATTTCTTTTCTCTTTCTTCTTTATTGAGATATTTAATACCACACATTCTTGTGGAGTAGATTTATAATATTCATATTCATGACTCTTCTAGTCGTTATCCTAACCCATGACAGGTTTCATCTTTTCTGTTTCATTCCCTTACTCTTAGATTTACATTAGAGACAATGTAACTTTAAGTTTGGGGTTTAGGTTTTAGTTTATTTTACCTTGTTTTAAGAATTTTATTTTATTTTCTCTTATTTTTAATTTTTATTTTATTTTTACTTTTGCAATTATCATTGAGCAATCTCAATTTTGTATGGCTGTTGGAGTCATTAAATAGGACTCTTGTTACTCTTAAAAGATTTGCAGTAGTTCATTGTATTGGTGGATCTCTTAGCAAGTTGTAGAATTAGCAATTGTTCTCTCTAAGATCATGTCTGAGGTGAATTTAACATTATATGTGAGTTTTGAGCCAACATAGGGGTACATCTTAACCCCCTAAAAAACCAAATCATTCTTGAGTGTTATTTCCTCTTAATTGCATTTTTTAGAATTTGTTTCGAAACCATGGTTGAAACTTGCTCTCTTTCAATTAGAATAAATATAATTAAGGCAATTAGGATTTTTCTTTCAAACCACTAACCTTGTGAAACACTTTGCCCATTAGTTGCCTCATTGATTTAAACTTTCTTGGTGCCTATATATCAATGTTTTTATTTATCTTAGTGCCTTATTATAAGTACACATGACAATTTGTATGTGAATTGTTAATGTGTAATAATTGTTTTACATAGTGGTTAATAATATGTAAACATTGGTATTTGAAAAAAAAAATAAAAAAATTAATTTATGAACCAAATGTTAGTTAAGGTTAAAAAAAACAAAGAAAAAAGAAAAAAAAAGAGAGGAAGTAAAGAATATAAAAACAAAAAAAAAAGAGAGAAAAGAAAAAGGAAGGGTTATACCAAGTGGATATAGTAGCAGATGCAACAAATTAACATTTTTTTCTTGTTGCATGATGTATTTTATAATGGGTACTAAGATTGATTTGTAGCCAAATTATGTATTTCCTTTTTCTTTCTTATTTTCCATCTACAATTTCACTTGGCCACATTACATACCAATAAAAGACCTTGTGATTTATCTTGGTTGAAAGAGCATAAAAGTGGAGATAAGGTTTTTCACCAAGCCTATCGTAAGATGCTTTTGTTTGAGGAAAATGAAAGAAATTGTCTTTACCCTAAACACTTGAGATTTGTGAGTTATGTGAATCCATCATTTCGAGCATACTTTTGGGAGAATTGCCTTTAATTAGACTTGATTGAGATTTCATCCGCATGACTATTTTCTATTGCATTTGCTTATCATTCTCTGGTATCCCGTTTTAGTGATCTCTATTTTATTTTGAGCCGGAGTTATTGTTTGAGGACAAGCAAAATTCTAAGTTTGGGGTTGTTTGATGCATTGCATTTTTATCATTTTAATTGGAATTTTATCTATTTTTATGTTGTTTAGGTTTAATATTTGCATTTTAGGTGTTTTTAATTATATTTTGGAATTTGTTATGCTTTTAGTGCTTTTTGGTGTTTATGATATAATTTGCTAGACATTGATGCACTTTTGGAATGATTTGAAGCATTAGAGTAAAACTTGGAGCTCTAGAGGAAATTCAGAAGAAAAAAATGAATTATGAGTTAATTAATAAAAGATTGTACTCCTGCGCAAAAATATGCATTCCCTTATATAATTAGTTTAATTGTTCTATTGTTATGACCTTTTGGGTTTAGACATAAAAATCCCATTAGTTTGAATAGAGGGTTTCTATTCAAAACTAAGGGTTTTGAAGTTTCTGATAAAAGACGACATAGAGAGCAAGGCTGAGAGCTTCTATTTTCCCCTTTTCACTCTTTGTGTCCAGGTTTGATGAATTTTATTTCCTTGTTCTTTATAGTCATGAATATGTGAGAGTAGAACTTTTTATTCTAGGATTGGGGTTTAATCCCTGACTCTATTGATGATGAATTAAGCCTTTTGTGAGAAAAGAAAGCTAACAACCAGGGAAAGTGCTTTGTTCTCATATGAGAAAGCAAGTTCAAGTTAACATGCTTTGATAAACTAGATATTTCTTATTGTTCTTATGTTGGTTTCTCTTTATTTCTTCTTTATTGATTTTACCGATGCAATACGCTTGATCACCGTTTTTGTAGTAATAGATAATTAGAGAAGGACTGAAAGGTGAACTTAGTTATCGAAACCCTAGGGAAGGAACTTAGGAATTAATTCATGAAAATAGGTTTAACCCTTCGAGGACTCAATAAATTAACAAGGAACTTAATGGTGTAATTGACTATAGCTACCACAAAAGTAGAAGTCAATTTAATTAGATACATCTTTGTACCTTAAAAGAGGATGAAAGTTACCTTAACTTAATTCATCTCCACAGAGAACTAGTGAGAGCATAAAAAATATTAATTTTTATTTAATAGGTAGTCATCGTGTGATACCCCCAATCCTCGAAGTTTTCTAAAATTTGAATTTCAAATACTTGAATCATTTCTTCCTTTATTTTTTCAGATATTTTCTATATTTCAAATATATTAAAAAACTAAAAAATCTACATTTTATTTTAGTTATGATTTTCTAATCTTGGATATTATATTATTTAAAACAG
This sequence comes from Psophocarpus tetragonolobus, assembly GCA_037954015.1. Lineage (NCBI taxonomy): Eukaryota > Viridiplantae > Streptophyta > Magnoliopsida > Fabales > Fabaceae > Psophocarpus > Psophocarpus tetragonolobus. The sequence continues at coordinate 247,158 of CM075688.1, forward strand.
TCATCTTATTTTGATTTTAGAATTCATCTAAATTTTATTTTATATTTTTATTTTTATCAATTATAGAACTTTGATTTTTTTATTTAAATTACCTTAACAATTAGTGAACATTATAAACAATTATTCTTTTCCAAACACACAGTCCCTGTGGAAGAACGATTATTATTATTACTTGACGACATCGTACACTTGCAGTTTTCACACATCAATTGTGTTATAGAATCTATTGGATTTGATGTGGAAAAGTGCAAGATCTACGAGAAAACCCAATTCTTTGGGTAGATAATCAGCAATGTAGTCATGGTTAAGAACAATTTCGGTGACGATACGGATGTTGGCGTTGTTGAGCGCAGGAGCATAGTAAACCCCAGTGTAGGAGCAAACGTCCGATCCAATGCAATCACTTGTCTCTCTTAGGAATCTGAGCGAGGGGGCGCAAGATCTGGTTTGGGGTGGGGAAAAAGGTGCAGGGTCTGGAGGTTGGGGTTGATGGGGTTGAGAAAGAAAGAAGATAGGTGTTTATAGTATTTTTTTTTTAATTTGTGGCACCTAAAAGTAGCTAGATGTAATAAAAACCATAAAAAATTTAAATAATTTAATATTAATAAATAAAGTGACACGCCATCACTTAACAACTAAAATTAACAGAAGAACTAAAAGTTGGATGGCAAAAATGTTGGTATATCTTGACTAGTCAATAAAATGTCTATCTACTAAAACCATAATTTTGAAAAAGTTGATGTATAAAAAATATAAGCCTATTTTGAAAACTTTCCCTAAACAAGGTAAAATCACTTTGAATCTAACTTGGTTAACATTGAAATATTATATTTTACTAAATGAACTGTTTGAGTAGGATGCACTTGAGAGAAAATTTCCCATCAATGCTTAAGTGATGAACTGTGAACATTTACATGGTTAATTATGAGTAATATTTTGTTAAATTTAATTTTCTAAAAATTTTCCCAAACAAGGCAAAATTACCTTGAACCCAACATGGCTATCATTGAAATATTATATGGTGACTTAATAATATGTTTTTGTTAATGAATTATTTAAGTAGGATGCCCTTCGGAGAAAATTTCAGACCAATCCTTAAGTGGTGAACTGTGAACATTATATGATTAACACTGAGTAATGTTTTGTTAGATTGAATTTTTTGAAACTTTTCCCCAAACAAGGCAACATCACCTTGAACCCAACATGGTTATTATACTGGAGGACCCCTCCAGGGTCGGGCATAGCTCCGACCAGGAAGAACACGCTAGACCGGACATACCCTCGGGCAAAGCCTACCTCATCAAGGACAGATCCACCCAAAAGCATGGCTTAGCCTGCGCATCAAAAGTGGGTGTCCTTGAGCAAAAAAAAAACCATATTGCCCCTGGTAGGTAAAAGGTAAACCCTAAAATTCCAGCTTGTACAGGCCTAAGCCCAAGAAGTAACACATTATAAATAGTAGGCTACTAGTATAGGTTTGATTATGACATTATTATATTACTTTCTTGTTGACACGTTGTACCATTCCAGTACATTAGTCAACCCCCTCTAACTTAAGTGTCAGAGTGTTTTTGTAGGTACCCACCTCTTTGGCTCATTGAAACTATCGAATTGGAGGTTCGAAGTAGAGAAAGGAAGGAAGATAAACCTGATATGTGTATGCAAGAATAGTTGGTGCCTACTGTTTGGTGACCACGAGAAGACTGAATGGGTATTGCGATGGTGACCATGAGAAGCAATGCCGGAGATGTGCGCGACCCCCTCGTGTGAGAACCTTGCCCATCAAGACTGAGGAGATGATGGAGACATGTCTTGGCATGAATCTTTTAAGCAGATGTAATAGGACATAGCCAAGCTAAAGGAGGAGAACGAATGACTGCATGGAGTAGTCGACAACATGAAGAAAGGGGAGAACGACAAAACGACCTCACAACACCAGGGGTCGACGAGGCCTTCACATCTAACCAGTTGTCCTCGCCACCCCTCAGACCCACCCCATTAGCTTATACTGCGAAGTCCAGGTCTTTGCCTACCAGGGCCACAACCGAGTCAAAATCGTGAGCTACCAAAAACCCTAGGAGTACTGAGATGCCCCACCCTTTTGTTCCCGGGATCATGGAAACTCTCATGCCTGGTAAGTGGAAGTAGACCACCTTCAAGTGCAGTGCAGAAACTAACCCAAAAATGCATATGAATGCTTTCTTTGCATGTGCCCGACTATACACCACCTCTAATGCCATATTGTGTAAGGTTTTCCCCAATTGTTTAGCTGGTTTGGCCCTGGATTGGTTTGCCAAGCTCCCGGATGGATTTACATCCTATTTTGCCGAGTTGTTGGCCCAATTTATGAATAAATTCGCCCTCTAATTCCCCTATAGGTTAACCTCGCTAGCCCTTATTGATTATCGCTAGGAAAGACCAAGTCCCTGCATGACTTCATGGATAGATATGAGAAAACAATAGCCCAAATCAAGGGTCTGACCCCTGACACGGCCACCCTCATGTTTATAGTCACTATTCAGTTGAGCAAGTTATCTGATAACCTATGCTTATGCTTAGATCAAGTATCAATGGTGGAAGAATTGAAGGCCCGTGTAAAAGCTTATATGGAAATGGAAGATATGGAGAAATCTCAAGTTAGGGCTGACGTCATTGGGACCGGTAAGAATGAGTGATGTCACCCATCAGGAAGGAAGAGTTGGGCCCTCTAATAAGAAGACTTTTCGGTCAAAGTACGACCATTACACCCCTCTAAATGCTAGCAGGGCTCTTTTCCTAAATAAAACCCCAAACTAATAAGAAATAATCTTGGCCCTTAGATGAGGTAGCTTGGGCCCCAATTCTCATCTAAAGGAGGGGATTGATTGGACTGTGGGCTTCAATCCTCCTCCCTTGGATGACTCCTTTTAATGCTAGACCTTCCTTACTTTCATGACTTGTCCAAGAGGTTAGCTCCCTCTATAAAAAGGTGCTCCTTCACACTCTTGTATTTTCTACACTTTATTGAATAGAAAAACCTTGAGTTGGGCAAAATTCTCTTAATGTCCACCCTTCTCTCTTTGAGAATTCCTTAGGTTTTTATCAAAGGTTTCATCCCTTGTGGCAAACTTCCCTCTTAGCCTTATCTTACCTTAAGTGGCGCCTAAAACCAGCTCACTTCTTACCTCTCCATAAACCATTTCACCAAAGAAGAAACCTCTAGAAAAAGAGCAAGGGAGGCATGCATCAGTTTATCTCTTTCAACAATAGTGGTGCCTACTTCCTCGTTCACTTCCTAGTTTTCCATTTCCATTTCTACCTCAAAAAGGAAACTCTATAAGCAAGGATCTTGGGAGGCATTCTTCTAACTCAAGAAACTCACACATGCCTTGGGGAGGAATGCATAAAACAAGCAAATGACAAGTGGAGAATGTGTACATATTTCACTGATCTGAACAAATCTTGCCCAAAGGATGCCTATCGTCTCCCAAATACTGGCACATTGGTGGATGGTGCAGTAGCGCACCAATTGTTGAGTTTCTTAGACGCATACTCGAGCTACAACTAAATTCAAATGCATCCATCTAACTAGGCCAAAACTGCCTTCATCACCAATGAAGCCAATTTTTGTTATTTGGTGATGCCCTTTAAGTTGAAGAATGTCGGGGTTTGATGCATCTCTTCCCAAGGCAAGTTTGAAGAATCCTTGATGAAGAGAATTCTCCCAAGATCCTTGCTCATAGAGGTTCCAAGGTTGAAGAAATTGAGGTGGAAGACTAGAAAATGGAGGAGAAGTAGGTGCCACTCTTGTTGAAGGAGATAAGCCAAAGGATGAAGCTAGCCACAAGGGAAGGAACCCTTGATAATACCATAAAGAACTCTCACTAAGGAGAGAACATGAACACTCTCAAGAACAAAATAGCTCTCAATTTAGAGAAGTATAATTTTCATTTAAAATGAGTGTTAAAAGCTATATGAAGGAGGGAATGCTTTATTTATAGAGCAAAGCATGAACCATGGGCTTAGGAACCTCAAGTTGAACATCCAACATGCTTAATCAAGGGTCACTTGGCTTAATTTAGTGTTAATTTATCATGTGCTCAATTAACACTAATTTAATCCAACTAAAGATCCAAACATGGCCCTAAAATATGGATCTATGTTCCCTCTAGTTTGAATTTGAATTTTGGAGGGAAATGACATGGTACTTTGAAAATTCAAATTCAAATAAGAAGTAACAAGAATCAGTCACGTAGGAGTGAGAAATCACATGTGGAGTGAAACAAGGGGACAAGGGGGCCCACATGTCTCCTACATGCTTCATGTGTTGGTTAGAAGGGTGTGAAGAGGAATTAGGGGTGTGGTAATTAATAACCACACATCCAAATCCTCTTGGACCAGCTCAAACTAATTAACACACTGCACAAAGAGACATATTACACCTCCTAAATAAAAAAAACAACCTATAGGCCAAAATACAAGGCCAAAAATTAAACTAGCTACACCCCTACAATCCTAATGACTTAAGGGTGTTTATACAAGCCTAAAAATGGTCAAATTAATACAATTAAATGGAACATGTCCTAAACTAATCTCCTTGAAGCGTCATCCAAGTCATGCTCCTTTCTTATTGATCCTAGCTCAAGCCCATGCTAGCATGCATGCATCATATCCTTTCCCTTAAGGAGGATTTGACCTCAAATCCTGTGGTCTTAAATCCTGTGGTCTTTCTTCCTCTTTTCCCAATCCTGCGAAAGCACCCGCATAGGAATGAGTATATGATTATGTACACAAATGTTAAGGGTAGGAGGTCTATAGGGAGACTTCATAGACTTGAGGTGGTGGGGATATGTACTAAGGTTTAAAAATTGTTTGTTGTGTCTATGCCTCCACACAACAGTTCCCCAAGTGACCCCAAGTTCACTAAAGGCTAGTCCTATCCGGGTAAAAAGTGAGACAAGCTTAGGTGCCTTGGAGCACTCATCCAAGAAAGCCAAGTAGGCTTTATCTTGTTGTTCACCCCATAAGATGATGATGGGCCTAGGGGTGGACCTTTCTTTCAAGGTCTCTTTGAGTGAGCCTTGAGATTAGCTATGGATAAAAAAGATTTGTAGCCCAATCTCTTGACCACACTTGGCCTATCCACAAGTATTATTTGAGGTTGTGTTTCATTGTGCTCAAAAGTTATGGGCATAACCTCATTTCCTACTTGTAACATGGGAAGGTTGTTTTCAATTAGATTTTCCTTGGATGGCAAGGAAGAATCTCCTTGAAGAATAACTTCCTTTCCTTTAAAGTGTTGAACTTGAGTTTCTTGCTTGAGCTTTATAAAAAAGGGCTTAAGTTCAATACTTGGTGAAATCTTTTCTTTAGGTGCAATTAGAGGTTGTGGAATGTTATGTTCAAATGATTTGGACACAACCTCCACTTGCACTTGTCCTAGGAGAGACGTTTCTTTAATAAGGTCCTCCTTAGGACTTAAGGAGTAATCTTCTTGAAAACCTTTTTCTCTCTCACTTTTGACCAAGTTTTGAACTTGAGTATTTGATTTTGACCTTAAGGATGTAGGCTCAACTTGGTGAAGTGTCAAGTAGGACTTCACATTCACCTTTCTCCATCAAGACCTTTTCCAAGCATTGGACTTCACAATTTTGTTTCTCAAAAGGTAAAGATATAAGTCCAACACTTGTTAAAGTGTTTGATGAAGAATCATATTCAAGGTGAATTTGAGATTGTGAGTCAATGTGCTCAAAAGAGTTTTGCACAATCCCAAATTCTACTTGTGTTTTAATGGATTGGTTAGAAGATTGACCAAAGGTAGAGTTCAAAGCTAGGTCTTGGCTATGGTCACTCTTCTCACCAATTTCTTTTTCAAATTTTATATTTTTAGAATTTTCAAGGGTGTGTGTGTGTTCTCTATCTCCTTTCTCCTCTTCTCTCCTTTTCTTCTCTCTTTCCCTTTTAGTTTTCTTTCTCTTTCTTTTTCCTCTTTTTCTCTTTTTATTTCTCTTTCCAATTTCATCAAACTCTTTTCTAAACGCTCCCAACTTTCTTATTTTTCCTTTTTCCTTTCTCCATTTTTTCTCTTTTTCTTCCCATATCTTATCTCTTTCCCTTTTTTCTCTTTCCCATTTTTCTTCTCTCTCTTTTCTCTCTTTTTCATAATTTTCTCTCCTCTCTTTCTCCTCTTTTTCTTCATTCTTTTTCCTCTCTTTCTTTTCTTTCTATTCTCTCTTTCCTATATCTCTCTTTTATTTTTCTTTCTCTTTCTCTACACTCTTTTCTTTTGTTTTCTATTCTATCAAAGGGATTGAGAAATAAAGGTGAATTTGGTTCATGGTAAGCACTAAGAGGAGGTTTGTACCAAGAATAGAACTCACTCATCTCACCCTTTTGTTTTGGTTTCTCAACTGAAAGATGTATGAACCTTTGGAACTCAAAACACCACCTAAACAAAGCATACAAGCAAATCAAATGAACTAAACTAAGCGAATACCTACAAGTGCAAAGAGCCTTTGGAACTCTTAAGCACTCACTAAAACGTATGAAACAAACTAAGGTAAAGTAAGGCAAAATCTAAAAGAGATAAGGATCTAACGTGCTCCTAAAGGTGTGGAAGGTGGTGTACCACTTCCTCCTTCACACCTTAATTGGTGAAAGATTAAACTAAACACTTAAAACAAATGTCCTTTTACAATCAAAGGAAAAGAAGCTAAACTAAGAATTACAACAAGAAATGAAACTATGAATTCTTCAAGTATCCTCTTCAAGAAAAAATCTCCAAGGTGTTTTACTCTTTGTCCATGCTCTTCCTTTTGTTCAAGTCCTTTTAGCTATTTCAACTCTTCCTTAAGAGGCTACCCTTGTGGAAGGCTTCCTTACTCAAGGCTTCCATAAACAAAAATGGCACCAACCAAGGCAAGATTCCAAAGAGATAGGACAAGCAATAATAAAGCAAGAAAAGCACAATTTTAATGGCACACTATCCAATTGGAAAGAATGATGAAGACATGACTCAAAAAATTCAAAGAAGACAAACTAAAAATAAAGGTAGAAAGAAGGCTAAGCACACAAAGGAAATCCTAGAAAAGTTCTAGATAAGGATAAGGACTAAAAATGCAAAATGACACAAATAATTTTCAAAAATTGCACCAATACAAATATGAATGGCTAAATGCTTTAGGTAATGTTTCCAAGCTATTACAATAATTTTCAGTCCTCTTTTGCAATTAAAAGAATTTTCTATTTGGTACACCAATTTTTTCTATGTAATTTTCTTTTGCTTCTTTGTTTTGGCACTTTTTTTTTGTTCTTTCTTTTCAAATTGTTCTTTGACTTCCTTTTTTTTTCTTCTTAAATTTCTTTTGGCTGCACCTAATTTTTTTTTTCAGATTTGATTTTCAAATTTAATGAGGAATAAAGAAGTACTAATCGCTTGAAAATTTTCAGCAAACAAGGCCACACAATTTCCAAACCAAAGATGCAATCTAAGAAAATTTTGGTAACTCAAAGTGCACTAAAATTTGAAGTGTTTTAAGGTATGCTTAGGAGTGCTTGATTTGTGCATGAACTAACTTGTTTTGTACAAGATTTTGTTCAATAACAATCAGCCAAAACAACTCCACACACCAAACAAGATTCACTTCAAACAAGCACACTAAAAGCTACTAAAAAACTCAACAACACACTAAAATTTAGAAGATGAAATTGAGCTATAAATTTTTTTTGAGAATTTATTTAGGAAACATGCTTGAACTAAAAGCATGTGACGCTTCTCAAGAGACTTAAACAAGAGAGAAAACCTCTCTTAGAAGTTCAATTTCAAGAAGCTTACACAACATTTTTTCAAGACTCAAAACAACACAAAAATTTAGTAAAACCTAAGGAATTTTAAATTTGACAAATTAAGGAATAAACAAGACATTCTAATGACATAACAAGAAGATTAAAAACTTAAAAATACTTCACCTAAAACAGAAACCAAAACAGATCACAAAACTGCACCTAGTCTTGATGCAAAGCTAGCCAAGGATGTGACCACAACGCTGTGGTTTTCGCCACAACCGTGTGGATTTATTTCACAAAACCTATTAGGCTCCAAACTTAAGCAATCAAGGACCAAAGCAAGTGGAAATGGATAGCATGAAATTACTAAAACAGAACTGAAACAGGGAATTTAAAACCTGAAAAAATGCACTACAAGGAAATGCAAAATTCAATCCAAAACACTAACGACAAAGGCGTGGAATCACTAAATTAGTGTTTCTTAGGATTAAATTTGCATAAAAAAAATATAACAAGCAAGAGAATGGAAGCAGAAATCAGATCTAGGTAGAAGCACATGATTCAATGGATGAAAACTAAAATTGAACCACAAAATTTAGAAGAAACACAAAATTATAAGCGCATGGAATTTTGGAAGCAAAAAATTTATTACACAACATCAAGACATCAAACATAACAAGAAAAGTAAAGGAAACACAACATCAACACGAAATTCATACTGAAAAAATTAAAATGAGAGTTGAGATGATGAAGAAGATGAACAATACAATGAACAAAACGAAAAAATTAAAAGGTAAAGCTAGGAGAAGAACCTCTATCAGAGCCTAAGCTCTGATACCACTTGATGCATCCCTTCCCAAGGCAAGTTTGAAGAATCCTTGATGAAGAAAATGCTCCCAAGATCCTTGCTCATAGAGGTTCCAAGGTTGAAGAAATGGAGGTGGAAGATTAGAAAATGGAGGAGAAGTAGGCGCCACTCTTGTTAAAGGAGATAAGCCAAAAGATGAAGCTAGCCACAAGGGAATGAACCCTTGATAATAGCATGAATAACACTCACTATGGAGAGAACATAAACACTCTCAAGAACAAAAGAACTCTCAATTTAGAGAAGTATAATTTTCATTCAAAATGAGTGTTAAAAGCTACATGAAGGAGGGAATGCTTTATTTATAGAGCAAAGCATGAACCATGGGCTTAGGAACCTCAAGTTGAACGTCCAACATGCTTAATCAAGGGTTAGTTGGCTTAATTTAGTGTTAATTTAGCATGTGCTCAATTCACACTAATTTAATCCAATTAAAGATCCAAACATGGCCCTAAAAATATGGATCTATGTTCCCTCTAATTTGAATTTGAATTTTGGAGGGAAATGACATGACACTTCCAAAATTCAAATTCAAATAAGAAGTAACAAGAATCAGCCATGTAGAAGTGAGAAATCACATGTGGAGTGAAACAAGGGGACAAAGGGGCCCACATGTCTTCTACATGTTTCATGTGTTGGTTAGAAGGGTGTGAAGAAGAATTAGGGGTGTGGAAATTAATAACCACATATCCAAATCCTCTTGAACCAGCCCAAACTAATTAACACACTCTACAAGGAGACTAATTACACCTCTTAAATAAAAAAGAACCTATAGGCCAAAATACAAGGTCGAAAATTAAACTAGTTACACCCCTAAAATCCTAATGACTTAAGGGTGCTTATACAAGCCTAAAAATGATCAAATTAATACAATTAAAGGGAACATGTGCTAAACTAAGCTCCTTAAAGCTTCATCCAAGTCATGCTCCTTTCTTATTGATCCTAGCTCAAGCCCATGTTAGGCATGCATACATCAGGGTTACTTATCAAAGATTGATGGATAAACTTTTTTTACCCTTGATAGGGAAATGCTTAGAGGCATATGTGGACGACATGATGGTAAAATTAGATACGCTTGAAGGTTATGCCCAGAACTTGAAGGAGGTTTTCACTCTAGTCCAGCGACACAATATGAGGTTGAATCCAGAGAAATGTGTTTTCGGAGTGCAAGGGAGAATGGAAAGAAAGAAAGAGATGTTTGATTCATTCCTTGGTCTCTTTGAAGATCCGCCCTCATTGTCCCGGTTTCACCTTTGGATGCTATGAGATCCTCCTTTGGATGTTCCTCCAAGATCAACTTCATGAAGTCTAAGCTTGAAATGGATTCGGTGGAGTAGGGAGAAAGGGGAGATAAGAGGTGTCACTTCAAGAGATAAGCCTCAAGAGAAGGTTGCTTGCCACAAGGGAAGAAACCCTTGATAAAAGCTTAGCAATTCTCTCTAGAAAAAGAACAAAGGACACTCAAAATGAAAGCCAAAACTCTCAATTTCTTATTCAAATTCAAGTGTAACCCATACAGGGCAAGGAAAGGTCTATTTATAACCAAGGGGGTGAGCTTTGGACGTGTAACTAAATGAAAAAAGGGAGGGAGATTCAATTTTGAATTAATGAGCACATGCTCCTAAAATTATGGATCTTAGAACTAACTAAGTGCCATGTAGGATGCCATGTGGCATTAACTTCAAAACAACGCCTCCTAAAGGGAACAAGGGTCTCACCTTGTCTCCTCTTTGCTTTATATGTTAACTAATTGGGTATAATTAGTAAAAAAGGAGTGTAGTTAATTAAACTACCCACCAACACCCCTAAATGACCCAATTAGCTAATGCACTCTACAAAAGATGCTAAGCACACCATTTATGCCTAGCTCACAAAAAAAATGCCAAAATACAAGGCCAAACAAAAAGGAATAGACCACTCCACCTAGGAAGATACAATGTAAAATACAATGCAAAAAAATAAAGAAACATGGAGACTATGGTATCATCTCAATGCGCATAAGGAAGTAAATCCTTCCTCCATCCACTCTAGCCAAGTCCTCCTCTATCCTCCTAGCCATGACCCTAGTGATAGGTCCTTTGCTAGGGAGGATCACATCAGCTACACCCTTTTTTCTTCTTGTCAAAGTCCTCTTCCTTTTGGAGACGTTTCAGCTCAAGCTCGTACTCTCTCAGCTTGCCAAATAAGGTTGCTATGTTCATTTCTACAAGGTTGTTGGATTCATGTATGGCAGTGCTCTTTGCTTGCCACATTCTATTTAGACTCTTTAGTACTTTGAGGTTCAGTTCTTCTTTTTTAAAGAATTTTCCCAGCCTAATAATGTGGTTCACTATGTGAGTGAATCTCTTTTGCACTTCTGATATTGATTCACTGAGCAGCATCCTAAACATTTCATATTCTTGGATTAAGGTGTTTTTCCTTGCTTTTTTACATCATTAGTTCCTTCATGAGTGACCTGCGAAATCTCCCATATCTCTTTAGTAGTTTTGCATTGTGAAACTCTAAAAAATTCATCAAGAGTTAAAGCAGATAAAGTATATTTTTAGCTCTTATATCATATTGTGCTCTCTTATTTTCTTCCATAGTCCAATTAAGAAAATCATTTTCAACATCTCTATCATCCATTCTAATCATTGGAATAAAATGGCTATTTTCAATTGTATCCCAAACACCTTTATCAATTGACTCAACAAATATTCTCATTCTTATTTTCCAGAAAGCATATTTATCTCCATTAAAAAGAGGTGGTCTATTAATGGAAGATCCTTCAGCAAAAGTTTGATTGTTTGTACTCATTATGGATCTTTCTTGAAAAACATAAATGACTATCAAGAAAAGCTCTGATAACCAATTGAGAATGGTTTTAATGACTACAAACAATATTCAAAAGGAGGGTGAATTGAATATAAAAAAGCTTTTTGGATTTATTTTCAAATTCAGTTTTGAAAACTTTGTTTAAAGAATAGATTGGATAAGTTGTCGATACCAAGGCTAAATTTCATATTTGGATTTACAATTGGAAATCAATACCAATTACTCTTTTTATTACAAGATTACGCAATTAATCTAGCTAGTTAAATCAAATTAACATTCAACTCAATTTCATAATTATATCATACAATGAAAGCAATTCAATATTTTTAAAAAGAGTAAAGATAGAGAAATAATCATGCACAACAAATTTATACTTCTTCACCCTTAACCTAGGCTACATCTAGTTGTTTTAATTCAAGGAAGCCCACCTTGATCAGAACCAATCACTAGAATCAACAAGAGTTTACAACCAAAACTCAAATGCAAATGAAACCTACAAGGGCACCCTTGAAAACCTATCAAGATATTGATTTTACCTCATGCAAAACTCATGCATGATCACATTCTACCAGGAAAACTACCTAGTAATTCAGCACAACAAAACAAAATTAAGAAAAATATCATCTGAATTGATTTCACACAAAATACAATGAAATAAGGTAATAGCAACAAAATTCTTTCACAACTCTTGATCTATCTTGGATTCTTGAGAGATCTTTTGATTTCTGTTAGAGACTTCTTCTATCAGAGAATTTGTATTTTTTCCTTTTCTATGGAAACTCAATATTTCAATCTCAAATTAATTTTAAAAGTGTGGTGGTCATTCTTTTCAAAATGAGTTTTTTCCTTTTATATGAAAAAGCTTTTTGCCTCTTATATGATCGATTATATCAAGTCTTAATCATTAAATTTTTCTTTGCACAACTCCAGAACAAACAAGAGCATTTTAATCGATTATCTTAAGTGGCTTAATGGATTAAATTGTTCTTCAGCCAAGATTAAGTTGTAGGATCAATTTAATTTATTAGAATAAACACTTAATCGATTAAATGATGCAGATTAATCGATTATGTATGATTTAATAGATTAAAACAGTGGCTTTGCATTTGTTAATCTATTTAATCATCCCATGAATCAATAACCTTGTGCAAATGCTACATCAATGAGATTTAACTAATTTGAAACACTTTTAGAGGTATCAAATCTCATTTATGCAACATGACTTAATCACAATAAGATTCATCAAGGATCTAAGAAACATCAAGTATGATTAATATGAGATAATTCTTTAATTCATTTTTAAGTAAATTAGAGTAACCCTAATTTTTAGCTTTTTATCATTAGTGCTTTCATCAGTCATCCTTCACCTCCTCCCTCATGGATGCCAATACTCATTATTCATGGTCACCATCTTTTCCCCATTAACATTCCATCTTCATGAACAATCACCACCAGTAAATCCATGGTTCTCACCACAAGCATGTTTTCATTCACCACCGAGTTTTCCTTCGTACCTATAACCCTATAACCATTCTTCATTTTTGTGGCCTATGTTGCAACCACCTTTCATAGACCCTTTTTCCTCCATCGTAGTGGCAGCAACCATCATTGCCCCTTCTTCTTTCATCTAACGTTTATTTCTACCACCCAAGCCAGTTCTCTCGTCACACCTTCAAATATGGGCTTTAAAGCAATTGGTGTTGTCACCTCAAATGATGTCGCTAGTGCCACCAACACAGATGTCATTGTTGTTGGTGTCACTGGCACAAATGTCGATCCCACTAGTCCTACTAGCACAGATGTTGTTGCCATAGTGGCCACTACCACAGTGGCCTTCAACATCATCTATTCCTCTTTCCCATTTTCACAGTCCAAGGCCACTTACATTCACCTAGAAATATCCCAACCATTGATTAACCCAGAAAAATCTCAGTCATTAATCTCCTCAACCACCATATAACACACGATCTCGCCACGTAGCGAGTCCACTCTCTCCCCAACCCCAATGGATACATTCCTTTTCCCAAGATTTTCTTTCCTAAGCCTGCGCCAACTGTAGCCCACACACAAACGTCTTCTCTCCTTTCACCCACACTTCCCATGCATTTTCAACCTCAGTCGTCCAATGGTATTCCCTTTGCCAAGGACCCATCTCAACCTCTCACTAAAAGCACAATTCCGTGCTAATCCTAACTAGCCAATCAATTCACACCTTACAGATAACTCACCTCTTAATTATTTATGCTTGCAGGCCCAACATCCGTTAGTTAGTCATTGTAATTTATGCCCTAGAATTAGTTCAACAAGGGTTTTAGATAACAATATTCTAAGTGCAATTTTTCAATTATCTCAAGACCTTAAGGACAAGGTCCAAAGTAAATCCATGGTATTATTAGGATGAACTATAGGTTCAAAAGAAATAAAATTAAATCGTTGAAAGATTATATAGGTTGGTCTTAAATAATGGGATTTTTATATTCATATTTTAATGTTTTTATTTTAATTCCCTAAGATGATGACATATGTATGGTTGTCATTCAATTAAATCAATGATTGTTTATCTTTAAAACATTATTCTGATGTAATTTGGGATGTGAAGAAATGAATTTTACACAATATTTATCTTTTATGTTCTTTAATGCATTTTAAAGTGAATTAGAGTAATCCTACTTTTTAGTTTGGCTTACATAAGTTTATTGTCTCTAAAGTTTCACAAAAAATTATTTTTGGTCCTTGAAATTCAAAAATATTTTTTAGTCTCTAAAATTAATTTGTTTTTTGTATTAAAGTTGCTCATTTATAAGTTCTTGTGTATTTAGTTATGCCAGACGTAAAATTAAATATTGAGAGAGTTAGGATTGAGGAGGAGAGTGATTTACGAGTATAAAAACGTGTAACCTGTCACTAATTTTTTAACCACATTAACCAGACAAGAATGACTAAAAATAAATTAGGAACTAAAAAAATATTTTTTAATTTCAATAACTAAAAGTGATTTTTAGTAAAATTTTAGAGAAAAAAAATATATTAAGCCTTTTATGTTTCACTATCAATGTAGTTAAAACATCTTTTGCTGCAACAGTTTACAACTAAAAAAGCCTAACAGTCATGTCCTGACGATATAGCTTTCAATGTATCATAATACCCTCAAATTCTTGGTTAATTGAGCTAGATTTCGTTGGTGTTGCTTTGGCAAAGAGATTACTCGATGTAAATCAGTCACCTACAACTCTCTCTTGAAGTACATAACTATATGTAATATTTATGTTTTCAAAAAAGATATTTTTATACAATTATGTACACAAAATCCGAGAAATAATTTATAAAACAAAGAGAAAAAAATAGAAATTGCTCACAAATGTGAAAAGAAATATCAACTACATATGCTAGATAAATGTGGCGAGACAAGATGGTAAGGATTAGAGTCAATCATGAGACGTTTGGTACTTGAGCAAATAAAAAAAGGACGCTCTAATGTGGCAACCCAAATCATCATCATGGGCTGAAAGAATAATTTTAAAAAGAAAAGTCTAGAATAAGATAAATTTTAATTTTTTATGCTACAAGATAAAATTTAATTAAAATGTAGAAATATCACTCATTAATAATGAATTTATTATTGACCAGTAATTGCTTTATTTTATATAATTTTAATTATAATTATATAATAAATTGCATGCCTGTTGTTTCTTGTTAAAAAAAAAAAAAAATCTAACAACGCAAATGGACACTGAATCTGCAATGCTTATCAAGAAAGTATTCATGTTCCTCAATATCGTTCTTGTGGAGCAGGGGATGGAATAGTTGAGAGACCCGTGTATAAAGCATAGATTCTTAGCATTTCAAAGTTGATTATTTGGAACTAATATCCTTGTATCTATTGAATGAAGAGAAGTAATAGAAAAATGGTTTTCATTTGGGATTGCTATTGTTGATGATGTAGTTTGACATTACTGCCGCTAACTCTAACAAGAAAACGCAGAAAATAGTGTTAGGAGGGGCTAGTGCTGCCCAATGCATTTGCATGATTTAGAGGCGAAGCTTGAAAGAGGAAGAGTCTGATTGTGCGGCTCTGAGACGATCTATTTATGTCTTTACACTCCTCAAGATCAGCATCGCATGTTAGAAGAACCGACTCGCGTGCATCATCCAAATATTTGAGCTGGATGTTGTTAATCTCGTTTAGATTGAAACGTCTTGCAATCTCCATCTGCAAATCTCTGAATCCCCAATTAGGTTGCAAGCTAAAACGGATTTTTTCATCCCCAAAAGTAGCTTTGACTCTAAAAGTACCCGAGTTCCAGACACTAGTTTGGGGCAAGGGAGGTAAAACCTCAAGGCTTTGAATAGGATAGCGGGTGAAATGTTTTGCTTCCCCTTGAACTTTGATTGATGCACTGAGTGATTGGTTCTCAGACATCAGAATATCGGGATTGTTGATGATAATGGTTGCTTGGTTTGGACTGCAAGAGGAGGATGGGGATTTGAAAGTAGTAGTTCCTTGGTTATACAAGCCATTTTCAGAATTAATCTTGGACGATTCAGAAACAGCACTGGCAGAGCTCAACTCTGGAAAACTGGAATAGAAGGAGCCAATTTGAATAGCACCTTCGGCACCCTGGACGGAATCGATCACAAGTTGAAGTTTCCTTAAAGAGTGCCCCACCTTCTTAATCTTCCTTGAAGGCCACCTAGTAATCCCATGTTGTCTGCATATCCTTTTTAGAGTGGTAGGACATACTGGAATCAGAACAGAACAGAGAAAGAAAATAAGAATTGGTAGCTAGTATTGTAATTAAATAAAATAAAATATGAGTGATTAAGAAATTGAAGGAAGGAATGGTACCGCCAATGCTCTTGGCAGCATCCTTTAGGCTTCCTGCGAAGTATTGACGAAGAACCGGCAAGCTGATAGTCTTCTCTGCCTTGGTTCGCCTCTTATCGCCTGATTTCCTGCCAACCCGGCGGGAACCAAATGTGGTATATGATTCTTCTCCCTCAACGTTAACACTTGATGTTCCGTCGAGTTCCGAGAATACCTGTTCATTGCAGTTGGTTGTCACTTTGAACTCTTGTTTTGGCTCTTGGAGGTATTCCAAGGACACCGAGACACCTTTACCCTTCTGTTGGGCCTCCATCATATGTGCAATCCAGGATGATGATTCCAGTTCTTTGCCGCCGTCATGATGATGGTGGTGGTGTACTGACGCAGCTGGCAACGCAAATTCCTCTTCCATCACAACATGCAAACTCCGGAAAGCCTGCTGTACTAGCATAGATAGGGAATTGAGCATCTGCTTCTGCTCGTGGCTGTCATGGCAATCCTTTGGCAGGAAAAACTCTAACACAAAATCAGCCGAGACACTCCGGAGTGGAATGGCCACGGCAGCATGCAAGCCAAACATGTTAGCATGGTGTGCCAGAGGATATTCGACCTTACTGAAGGCAGTTATGTCATTCGCAAAACATGGTTTGGTGGTTGCGAAAGCTGTCCCAACTACTCCTTGGCCACCCAAAAGGTGGTACTCGGAGCAGGCTTCCAGGAATCCCAATACCTCTACATCCGCCACAAAGCTAGCAGCATCCACAATCGACACGTAATTTTCATCGTTTGAATGCCCGCATCCACTCTTTCCTTGTTGGATACATGGAGCCCATGCGAGCGCCAAAGGCAAGTTGTGCGCCTTGCACACACACGTCAACACTTCTACTATCTCATTTAATGCACTTTGGTATAACTCGTCAAAACCCTGAGATCATGTATAGTATAGCCTCGGAGTATTAGCATTAGTCTTAGTCTGTCTGCACTCTGCAATTATATAGCTATTCTATCCTACTTACGTACCTTCTCGGTCACAGCCGGTGGAATAAATAAGTTCTGATGAGATGTACTTCTAAAATCAACACCCTGTTCATCAATAGTGTATAATGATTAAGGATAGATGAAGCAAATTAATTAATCAAACATTAATCATATACTACCTAGCTACCTGAAGGGCATGGCAGACATTGTTCAGGTCCGGGTTGTTGGGCATGAGAATCTCGACAACACCGAGACAAATGGCGGTGCCTCTCTCAAAGACAGGAAGGGCCAGAGATCCAGCACGTAGATCATATTGCTGAACGCGGGGGTAGTCGTGACTTCTCAAGAAGCGAACGTTATTAGGAGTCCAGTCATGAACCCAATCCTCCTGAAACTGAAAACCTCTTGATGAATCCCCATTAATGTTGTTGTTATTGTTATTGTTATTATTATAATAGTCTAGGGTGTATGGGTAATCCTGAGGACGTGCAGATGCAGCGGTGAGAACCACCCCAACCCCTCTCCGTGGGGGCACCCATACCTGAATCAGCACATTGGAATTCTTGGCATATTCTTTCAAATACCCAATGGCAAGCACTAATCTGTCTTTCACCGAGGAAGATGGCCCTGGATTCCCCCTTGGTCCGATCCACCATCTCTTCCCCACCATCAAACTTTCCAGGTCTGCTTCTTCTTGGAATATTATCTGTGCCTCGTTTGACTCTATGCTCGTGTTTGACTTTGAAGTCTCAGTTCCAGCAAGGTACGATCCAACCGTTGTTTCCACCCAGCATCCTTCTACAAACAGCTCATCCACGAAATCCGTTTCTGGGGCAAAAAAGTCTGAGAAGCTCCCATATGCACCGTTGTGTGCCAAGGTACCATATTCCTCCATTTTTACTTCCCTGATCCTATAATTCATTTATATCTTTATTAACACCGGTTACTTACTACCGTATCTACAGAATACTAAAAAAGATATACTATAAAAATCCTAAACGCCAAATTTAATTTATTTATACAAAACTTCGTTAAGAATTAGGAGAAAATGATTTGAAAGCCAAGCACCTAAGCTATCATATATATATATACTAGCTCGTTCACAACTCGATAATATATATATATATATATTCAATCTTAGTGAGAAATAAGCATGCAGATACTAACACAGGAGGAATGGGGGATCAAGTACAAGACTCCTTCACCTTAGTAAATTTGAAGATTCAAGGCTTATGAGAAAATGAATGGAAACCGAAGCTAGGGAAAGCTCTGTACTCTATCTTGCAGAAAGACCAAGTGCCGAATCTTATTATCTGATGGATCTCAACTCTAAGTACCTGGTACTGCTTTGCTTATTATACACTTATACAGTTACCAGCGCAAGAAAGTCGTCTATTTAATGACCCAGAACTGCAAATTTTCTAGAACGTCAGTAGGACCCACAAGTTACAATTTGAAAATCCTAGGAGGGGCCTCGTTCCAAATATAACCCCAATTTTCTGACTTTCAGTTTTGTATAAATTACATGTAATGTAACAACATATATAGCATTAATTGACGGGGAGTACTGGAAGGAAAAATAATCATATCATTTCATGTATATATTTTTTATATAAGATTTCATACGTGTGTTGAAGATGCTATTCAATATAATACGAAATTATATTTAGAGAAACCACAGCTGTTCTTTCAAAAAAAAAAAAACACAGCTGATTTTTGTCAAAATCATACCTTCTATTATTTTTAATTTTAAAATTTAACTAATAAAATTTCGACAACTAGATTTTGTAATGTTTGTATAAAATAAATTTGCACCAAATAGTTTTACAAATTTTTATACTGTCATTAAATCAAATCTTTTTTATAGTAAGTTTATTAATTTTATCAATTAATTGATTATATGAATTAAACTCTCTTACACTGTTATTTTTTTATTTCTTTTAATTATCAGTAAATATTAATTAAACTCTATTTTAAAATTATTCATTTTTTAATAAGTATCACTACAAGAATTTTTAAAATTAAAAATTTAGTCGTTATTTTAAAGTTATATGAATTAACTATGTATTAGCTATTAGTATAATTTTGTAGTTATAATTCAATATTATTATAAATTAACTAAAAAATAACTATAATTTTTTAAAATTGGCTATAAATTAATTAAAATCATCTTTCCTAATTAATTAGCTAGCTACTCATCTCATGCTATCGTCAATGTTGTAATATTTTTATAACTAAATTGTAGTTATTTTTTTACTAGTAATTAACTATAAATTAACTACTAATTTTTGTAGTATATTAAACTTTATTATACTAATAATATTTTATTTGCAATTAGCATCACTTTTAAACAATTGAACAAAAATCTTGTGTCTAATTACTTAATCTCCATCAGACCATGCACATACAAACCTGCTATAAGACTATGGGTGCGTTTGTACTTTGTATAGCCTTTGCTTGTTGAATGTGCATCAAAGACGAATTTGCTGCAAACAAACGTATACTATGTCAATTTTTAAAGGTTATATGTTATATGAATTTTCGTTTCTAACATATCTGCTAACAATATTGTTTTATAAAATTATATAAAATAATATAAGAAGCATTTTCAAGGTAAATTTATTTAAATAAATTTTCATCAAATATATATAAAATTATTTTTTATAATTAAATATATTAATAAAGATATATACCATATATACTTTAATATTTATATAAATTAAAATGATAAAATCATTGTTATATAAGCTAAATATATTTATAATTATATTCAAGTTTCTTTTACTTGAAAATTAAATAATCTATTTTTAAATTTTTATATTTGTTTTTTGTAAATGCTGTTTCATATTTTCCAGTTTAAAGATTGAACGTCAACTTTAAAAATAGAAAAGTTACATAATTTAATTAATAAATTTATTATAAAATAAGCATGTACAATATTACAAAGATAGCTTATTTAAATATAAATTTAATTTAATTTAGAGCTTATATTATTAATAAATTTAACGATATATTAATAGAAAAATAATATATATTCCATGAATTATGAATACTAACTTATTTAATGAATGATAAAATTTTCATGTATTAATTATATTGTTATATAACATATATATGTATACAAATATTTTATTGTATGAGTTATTTCAAATTCTACGAATTAATGCAGTTACTTAGAACAATACTTTAAATCATATTTTTAACTAATACTTTATTCCTACTATTTGATTTTAATATTTAAGTATTTTTATACTTTAAATTATTCAAATTATTTTTAGAAACTTTAAAAAACTTATGGCACATATATAATATTATTATAAATTCTTAATGAAAGACTAATTAAAATATTTTCACAAAAATATTATTATAGAGTGTTAGTTATTAAAAATTTTATATAATATTTTTAAAGTGTTTATATTATCTAATAAAACGTTTTAAAGATTAATATGTACAATATTAATGAAATATTAAGAAAATAGCTTATCAAAAAACTTTTTTAGGAATATATATATATATATATATATATATATATATATATATATATATATATATATATATATATATATATATATATATATATATTAGTGTATATTTATGTCTTTCGAAAACCACAATGAATACTTACTCGATCTTTAAGTATTTACTAAAACTAATAGATTTTCTATAATAAGTTGATATTGTACCATTATGCCAAGAAAAAAAAAACTAAATTAGAGTTTTTTTCCTTACTGATATTAGAGAACTTAATAGTTAGTAAATTTTCTTAAAAGGGGAAGATAATATTATATGAAATAATAGGGCCAGTGCATTGCTTATATATTTTTTAAATATTAATAAATTAATAGTATTTAATTCAATATTTTGAATCTAATTGATCTAATTTATATAATTCAATATTTAATTCAATTTAAGTTTTTTTAAAAAAATATTTAAGTAGAAAGATAAGTTTAGACTTAAAAAATATTAAATCTCGTTTATAAATAATATATTATAATTTACGCTAATAATAATGTAGAGCATAATTAATAATAAGAGTTTAATTGGTATAAACTAGTGTAAAAGATTTTTATGTTACTAACGTAGTAGTAATGAGTAAAGTAAAAAAATTTAACATGAATAAAGGAGGTTGTGATTGAATGTTAGTATAAAAATTTTTACACCATTCTAGTTAATAGTTATAATTAAGATTGTCAGATTCATTGATTTGTTTATATACGTTATATAAAATAGCTTTTTAAACAAGGTTACGGATTAAGTTAAATTTTAAAAAAAAAATGTTGACAAACCATAAATTTGGTGAATAATAATCTAAAGTCATACTTGTACCTCACTAGAGTTCAGTCTCTACACCTCCCAGGATCTCTGTCATTAGAACCACTAGCCTGCAACACCTTGATGCTCTGCTCAACACCCTGAGCTTGGTACCTCACTACCTCGGCACCGACCTGATAATAACCAAACCCAAAATCTCTAAAAAGTGTAACTATAGACAAATATCAAAGAGAACGGTAAAAAAGATAACTTAGAACAACACTTGTCCTCTGGAGTTCCAAAGAATTGAAAGATCGAAAAGATAGTTGTTCTGCCAAACTCCAGTAAGAACAATATTTACTTAAGAGTATGTGGAACTAAAATAATTATTTCATGTTGAATTTAAAAAGATAGTTAGATAGTATAAATGAAAAGAGGAAAAACAGACAAAAAAAACTTGTAATTTTGTTAGTAAAAAATTAAGAGACAACTTTTTGTTTCAAATACAATATTTTTGAAAGAAAAACTTTAAAGATAAATTTAGACTTAAAAAAGATAAATCTCATTTATATATAGTATGTTATAATTTTCGCTAATAATAATGTAAACCATAATTAATTATAATAACTTTTAAATATTTTAGTTAATAGGTCTAATTAAGGTTATAGATTCATTGATTTGCTTATATGCTTTATATAAAATAGGTTACGTAAACAAGTTTTTGGATGAAGTTAAATTTTCAAAAAAAAAAATGTTGATAAACTTTAAAATTTGGTAAATAAGCTAAATTCAGACTTGCGTACGACTATTGTACAAGCCAGGACAAAAATAATTATGAATTTAAAAGGATTAGTAGGACAGATCAAAAGAAAATAACAGAAAAAAAAAACTTGTATTTTTGTTAGTCAAAAAATTAAGAGACAACTTTTTATTTCAAATACAATATTTTTAAAAGATAAAATTTAGCAGATAAGTTTAGACTTGAAAAAATATTAAATCACATTTATATATAATATACTAAAAAATTTACGCTAATAATAATGTAAACCATAATTAATAATGCATTTTAAATATTTTAATTGATAAGTCTATATAATTAAGATTATAGATTCATTCATTGATTTGTTTATATGCTTTATATAAAATAGGTTATGTAAACAAGTTTTCGGATCAAGTTGAATTAAAAAAAAAATGATTATAAACCTTAAAGTTTGGTAAATAAGCTAAATTCAGACTTGCTTAAAAGTATGGTACCAGACAAGACAAAGATAATTATTTCATGTTGAATTTAAAGGATAGTTGGACAGTACAAATCAAACGAGAAGAATAAAAAAAACTTTTTTATTAAAAAATAAAGAGAAAATATTTTTTGTTCCAACTGCCAAATACAACTTTTTTTAAAAAAGAAAAATTTTTCACTTTCTTTCTTTCTTACCCACCTCAGTTGCCCATTTTTTTTAATACTATTTTAACTTATTTACACTTGTTTAAAAAGTTGATTAATTTATTTAAAACTATTAAATTTAAATTGAAAAAGGTTTCCTTATATTTATTGAAACGTATAATTTTTTATTTTTTAGTTAATTTTTTATCTAATTAATTAATATATTTTAAATTATATGTTTAAATTTTTATAAGAAAAATACATTTAAATATTTTAGTTTAAAGAATATGTAATGCATACAAATTAATATAAAATAATAATTTTATAAAATTAAAATTATAAATAATGTTGAAAAAATATTTGAAGATAAGTACCTCATTAAAATTTAGTTTTATATTATATAAATTTAATGTAATAAATTGTATCATTATTATAAAAAAAATGTTAAATAATTTTAAACATGTTAATATTTGAAGTAAAAACCAAACAAAAATTGAAAACAATTTAAATATTATTATGAAGAACAAAACATCCAATATATGCAATTTCAGTGGAATATATTTTTGTATTTTTAGAGTTAATTACGGATGCATTCTCCTTAGGTTTAGTAAAATTACAAAAGCATTTTCTCGTATTTTATTTTTACTTTACACATATGTATTTGAGTATTCATTACAGTTACACTCCTGTATCTTTAAAAACCTTACACTAGTATCTTCTTTCAAATTTTACACTAACACCCCCTCAAGGAGTGTGAGGATAATGTTTAAAAAAATAGGGATATACATATAATTATATTAAATTTTAGGAGATGTATTTATAATTATTTTTTTTAATAACAATAATTTTATTCCCTCAACTCGACTCAAGATTTAATCATACTTAAAATTTTCTACCATCCCACAAGTATATTATCCAATAATCAAATTCATATCTTTTTCCACAAACTGAACCGAAGGTGTATCACCGCTGAGTTACAATGTTAAACATATTTTCATATAAGAAATACGTATTGTATCTAAGATTACTCATTTTATATGTAAACTTCCTTCTATACGTGTTTCTTCTGTTAAGAAAAACTGTCTCTATTAAAAATATCCATTAAAATGATCCAAAAGTAACAGAAAATGGCTTAAAAATAACTTCCGTGCTTATATTTTGTTTAGAATTCTACTATTAAATAGTGACATTTGGTCTCTTATTTTAAAAAATCCATAAATTTGGTCAAATCTTTAATTTAGTATTACTTTTTATTATATTATTTTGGTTCAATTCAATCTTAGACCTAACATTTTTCTTTAAGGTTTCATCAAGAAATGATTTAATTAATTAAAATATAATAAAATAAGGCATTTGTTATAATCTTTTAGCATCTCTAGAATATCAAGATGAAATATATATATTCTCGTGTTTGTTAAAAGGTTGTAAAAAATTATTCTCAGATATCTATTACTCTTAAAAATACTAAAAGTTAACTAAACAGTCTTTTAATATATTTAGAAATGTCAATCTTATATTATATTCTCATAAATAACATATTTAGAAATAAAAGAACATTCATGAAACAAACATCATTTTTTTAAAATAAAAGGCTCAAAATTATACATTTCATAAAATAAAGAGACTAAAAAATTATGTCTTCGAAAAATAAGTTATTTTTTCCTCCAATAAACTTATCTCAATTCATTTACATTGTGTGTAGATAGAGAATTTTACAAATATAAGGAATTTGAAATCTTTTCAATTCAAATGACTTAATTTTTTAAATTTTTTGTTTGGATAAGGTAATTCAAATTTATTGAATTTTAATTTTCTTGTTTGTATAGAGTATTTCACTTCCTACTAAAAATGAAAATTTATTTTATTAACAATATTTTGAGAAAAAATTGTTCTTTTCAAAAAATAGTATAAAATTTAATTTAAAAATAAATTTTTAGTTTCTAAAAAAGTCATGGTTTTACAAAAATAAATAGAAAAATAAAAAAATATAACCTTGCATAATTGATTTTATTTTTTGTCAATATTATATGTTTACATATATAAATGATAAATAAATTTATGACAATGTTTATTTATTTTTCTTAAAAAATCCATTTTTATAAATTATACTTATTAATTTATTTATATTTCAATTATTATAATTATTTTATTAATTTATATGAATATTATAATTTTTTTTAAAATAAAATATAATATTAGAGGGTTGGTGGGTCGGATCGTCTCATCTTTGACCCATTAAATTGGCAAGTTAGGTGAGACCGAAAAAAATGGGCTGACAGGCTAAAAACACTAGTCCAACCCCGCCAAAATAAAGGTGAACTAACAGGTCAGCCAGCTTGGTCCACCCCATTTTGTCACCCTATGTCAAGTAAAAAATAATGTAAAAAAAATAGTTTTGAAGAATTACAAATTCTTAGTTTTTTTAAGGAATTTGAAATTCTACAACTTTTTAACTAATCAAAATATTGTTCAAAATGCCTAGAATTTCAAATTCTTTTAAAAATTTTTATCCAAACAAGGTATTTCATCATGAAGCATTTGAAATTCCAAAATGAAATGAATTCCTCCCTTGAAATTCCCCATCCAAATGCACTCTTAGAAAAATACATTAGTTGTTATTATAATAAATTAATTTATAATAAAAGTTATATATAAATACTAATACTAATTAATTAAAAAATATTTTGAAGAGTCTAAATAAAAGCTTTATTTTAGGTGGATTTGTATGATATATTTGGTAAATAGAATAAAGTCAAAATATTCAAATTAAAGGAAAATAGTTCAAACCAATTTTTGAAAAATTTCACCCTATTGTCTACTACAATAGCAATTCCAAACAAGGGAATAGGGATGGATATTGAGGGATGTAAAGTATATTTGGACACGCTTATTTACTTTCATTAAAATAGATTAAATTGAAATTCATGATTAATTGATTATATGTGATAAGAAAGAACAGAAATTAAAAGATAAAAAAGAGAAAAATGTATAATAATACTTAAAGAAAATGATTTTTTATAGTTTTTATGGATGTAAAAATTTTTTTATAAGCTTTTAAGGATGTAATTTATGGAAAAAAAATGCACATATAGTAATAGAGATATAATAAAGGGGGAAATATTAATGTGATGAAGAACATAATAAAAAACAAGAGAGTTAAAAGGATGTAAAAAATAAATATAAAAATCAAAGGGTATAAATGGTTGGGTATCATAAAGTATCAGATTATTACGAAGAAACTGCGGTTGAATGCACGGGAAGTTGGGAGAAAGGGCACAGCTCTTGCAGGCTTCCTCTCCATGTTCCACGTGGCAATCCTAGAAATTTTTGTATATAAAGTAGAACAAATTAAACTAGCTAGCTGGGCCGTGTACTGAGAATTTTGAGATTTCTTATTTATAAATTACACCCTGTCATCCCAATCTAATACAATGAAAGAAAATTAATCTCATTTCATTGGTGAATTTATCGACGCAAGGCATCCCCAAAAACTTCAATAATAACCACTGTGGTTAAACCTTGGGCTTGGTTATGCTAGCTAGCTAGATATGGGTGGTTTTTCGTTTCTTTGATAATGAAAGGGAATAATTCTTATTGCTGAGATTTGTTGAAATAAGATTCCGAGACAACTCAGAAATCGCTTTCACCTAAGCTAATATCCTTGTTCTCTCTCTACATATATTAAAATAATGGCAGCAGTAGGGATCAACGTCTAACAACTTGTTAGCAGAGATTCTGTTACGTATATATGTTATAGATTAATTGCGTTTTTCTTCGTTGAGGGATGACTCATTATTAAGTAGGTTTTACGGGGAGTTAATCAACCAGACATAATCTTAACTGAAGTGTGGGTACAAGAAGATTAAAAAGACTGCTCAAACATGTATATCCAGATTCGAAGATATAACAACATGACCATTTTGTTAAGAGATACAAACAACTCGCTATGTATATTACTTTGGTTAACATCTATTTCAATTGATTTAATAATATATACCTGATGTGTAATTTTTTAATTTAATAATTAAGTGCCATTTTTTCAATAAAAAATTGTTTGATTTTTTATGAATAAAAAAATTACAATATAAATATAGGGATCACAATCGATCAAGATGAATACGGGTACGTAGTAATTTTCTGTTATATCCAGTTATTAGTCTTGTACTCACTCCATAGAACTCCATTGCTGTCACATATATATTAAGCAGATACATGCAGTTATATTTATATATATATATATATATATATATATATATATATATATATATATATATATATTATTAATAAAGAGAATACTTCTTTTTATGTTTACTTTTCAAAATAGATAACTTGTTATCTTTAAATTAAATTTTATCACTAAATTAAATTTATAACTTTAAGAAAAAAATTACTTTAAAACATTTATATTCAACATAGATAATTGTTCTACTATCTATAATATATATATATATTATCTATACTATTAATGAAGGGAATATCTCTTTTATATGTCTATTTTTCAAAATACCTATTCTACCATAATACCTATTTAAAAATTAAAAAATCTATATTATTAATAAAGGAAATACCTTATCAATGTCCACTTTTCAAAATCCTTATTTTACGCTTATGCCTCTTTGAAAATTAAAAAATAAACTACTTTATCATAAGATGGTCTCAAAACTACAACATCTCTCTCCCCAAATATAAACTTTGTCACTGGACCAACTTGGTAACCTTAAGAAAAAAAATATTTTAAAATATTTATATTCAACGAAGATAATTATTCTCCTATCTATAATATATATATATATATATATATATATATATATATATATATATAATTAACAAATCATTTTGTTTTGTATACGTTTAGAGTTCAACATACTTATATTTAGTGTTTGTTCTTAAATCAAAGAAAAAATGTCTTTAAGAACATCAAACCTTTATCTTTTAGCGATCTCAAACATCAATGAGAATGTTCTACTATTATTATCACCTTTGAGATTTATATTTGAGATTTATTATTTGATATTAATGGTGCATTGTTATACTTAGTTATTTAAGTATTGTGAAATGTATCGTTTACTATTTTGACTTATTATATTGTTAAAATGTTTAATTGTGTGTTATTTATAGGTACTTTTCATTAAATTTATATAAGGGACTCAAACTCACAACTTCTTGCTCCTCAAATGTAAACTTGGTCACTAGATCAACTTTATAACCTTAAGAAAAAAAAATTACTTTAAAACATTTATATACAATATAGATAATTGTTTTACTATCTATAATTATATATATACATAATATAATATAATATAATATAATATAATATATATATATATATATATTATCTATATAGGTTGTCTCGTGCTTGTGTATTCAAATTTCTTTATACGTATAATAAATATAGGATTTTCTCCATTTTCTCAAATTATTTTTCACAAAAATGTGAATATACATATACGACAAGATGTTTAATTTTATTCAAACTTTCTTGTCTCTTCATTTTTCAAATTCATTGCAAATCTTACATATACATTGATGATCTCACATATTTCTATCATATTAATATATATAAAAAATACTAAATTAAAATTATTATACACAAAACGATATGGTGAATTATTTATATATATTCTATCATATTATTAAAAATATATTAAATTAAAACTTTAAAATTGTTACACATATCAAAATAGAAATGCGAATACATAAGTGTTATTACGTCCGTTGATGTATGAAAACCGCAAGTGAATGATGTTGTTAAGTAATAATAATAATATTTTTTCTTCCACAGGGACTCTGTGTTTGGGAAAAAATAATTGTTTATAATTTTAATTAATTTTTAAAGGTAATTTAAATAAAAAATCAAAGTTCTATAATTGATAAAAATAAAAATATAAAATAAGATTGATATGAATTCTAAAATCAAAATAAGATGACAATTTTAAATAATATAATATCAAATATTAGAAAATCGTAACTAAAATAAAATGTAGATTTTTTTAGATTTTAATATATTTGAAATATAACAAATATTTGATAAAATAAGAAAGAAATAATTCAAGTATTTGAAGTTCAAATTTTAGAAAAACTGCTAAGATTGGAGATATCACATGACTGCCTATTGAATCAAAATTAAGTATCTTTCGTGGTAGCTATGTTCAATTAAACCCATTAAGTTCCTTGCTAATTTATTGAGTCCTCAAAGGGTTAAACCTATTTTTGTGATTTAATTTCTAAGTTCCTTCCCTAGGGTTTCAATAATTAAGTTCCCCTTTTGGTCATTCCCTAATTATCTATTACCACAAAAACGGTGATCAAGCATATTGTATCGGTAAAATCAATAGAGAAGAAATCAAGAGAAATGAACATAAGAACAATAAAAATGCTTAATTTATCGTCAATAAACCCTAATTCTAGAATAAAAATTCTACTCACACATGTCCATGAGTATAAAGAAGCAAGAAAATAAAATTCATCAAACCCGAAAATAAAAAAGTGAAGAGGAAAAACTTCAAGTCTTGCTGTCTATGTTATCTTTGAATCAGAAGTTCAGCCCCCTAGTTTTGAACTAAAATCTCTATTTAAACTAATGGGCTTTCTATGTTTAAAGCCCCCAAAAATATCATAAAATAAAACACTTAAACTGATGTGTGATCTTTGATGATCACTTGTCCAAAGGATCCTTTCTAAGGTCACTTGGAAGGGAATTGGATTTATGGAGAGGAAAGGAATGAAGTGAGGTGCCACAAATACTAGATTTGATAAGCCAAAGGGGAGAGACCATAAGGGAGGGGTCCCTTGATAACTTTTAGAAGCTCTCATAAAGGAGAAGGGGGGACACTCAAAGGTAAGAACCTCACAACCAATATGGTCTCTAGGATTAAATTCAACCGTAAAAAATACAAGTGAATGGAGGAGCTCCTATTTATAGAAGTAGCTAACCTCTTGAACAAGATAACCTAAAAAAGAAGGGCTAGGATTAAAAGGAGAGATCTAAGGGAGGAGGATTGAGAAACAATCCCCTCCTTAGATCATCAAACTTGGTGCCCAAGTTTCTCAAACCAAGGGCCAAAATTCCTTCTTATTAGCTTAGGGGTTTATGAAGGAAAAGAGGGGTGTAGATATCAAGGCTACCCCTTATTTCCTTTATAAAGACCCAAAAAGCTAAATTCAACCTCTAAATTCTTAAGATACCTCCTAAAATAAAAATGGACTAAATACATGTCCCAAATTAAATTCTTAATGCTCCTCAAAATTAAAAAAAGGAAAATTACATTTTATTAACTAAAGTCCCTAGCGTAATATCTTCACTCTCCACAGGAGGTGAAGTCTTCCTTTGTCTGCAAGGGTTAGGTCATCTTCAATCCTTCTAGCCATAGCCCTAGTGATAGGTCCTTGGCTAGGCATGGTCACATCATCAATTGATTACACGACATATTTTTGCACGGGAGTACAATCTTTATTAATTAAATCATATTTTTTTTCTTCAGAATTTCCTCCAGAACTCCAAGTTTTACTTCAATGCTCTAAATCAATCCAAAAGCGCATCAATATCTAGCAAATCATATCCTAAACACCAAAAAACACTAAAAGCGTAACAAATTCCAAAATATAATTAAAAAAACCTAAAATGAAAATATTAAAACTAAATGACATAAAAATAAATAAATCTTTATTAATTAACTCATATTTTTTTTCTTCATAATTCCCTCCAGAGCTCCAAGTTTCACTTCAATGCTCTAAATCAGTCCAAAAGCGTATTAATATCTAGCAAATCATATCTAAACATCAAAAAACACTAAAAGCATAATAAATTCCAAAATATAATTAAAACAAACCTAAAATGCAAATATTAAACCTAAATGACATAAAAATAAATAAAATTCTAATTAAAATAAAGCTAAAAATAGATAAAAATGCAACGTGTCACCTGTTTTTTTGCTAATATAAATAAAGGCAATTCACACCTTTTGGTGTCCATGTTTCATTTCTAAGTTTACCCTTATACTTATTTCAAAATTTAAAAAAAAAATAAAAAGAATAAACTACTTTGTTAAACGAGGGATTTGAACCCACGATCTCTACCTTCCCTATATGTGAACTTTCCCACTAGATCAACTTTATAACTTTAAAAAGAAACCTACTTTTTACTATAAGCTAAATATTAGTTGTTAAGGTGTTAATTTTTATTAGTGGAAGAATTCGAATTCATAACCTCTCATTGCTCATATTTCCACTTTATTACCAGACCAACCTTATGACTCCTAAAAAACATTTATCTTATATTATCCAACATACATAATTGTCCTACTATCTATTAATCTATATTTATAATCTATAATATCATATCATATCATATCTATATTTATCACTAGATCAACTTTTATAACTTTAAGAAAAAAACTACTTTTAAAACATTTATATCCAACATACATAATTGTCTTACTGTCTATTAATATATCTTTAATCGATAATATTTTATTAGGAATATAACCTTTTGGTATCCATATTTTATGATTATTTTATCCTTCTAAACATTTTATGACTTTTCTCACTCAGAAATTTAACTTCTCTCATATTAATAAATGCACATCTTCACAAATATCATTAATATGTATATACATTTAATCATAAATATTTTTAATAAAAATAAAAATACATAGGCACGAAAATATTTTGAATTCTATTAAAACTTTCTCCTCTCTTCATTTTCTCAAATTCATTGCAAATCTAACATATTTGTTGATGATCTAACATGTTTCTATCATGTTACCATAAACAAAAAAATATAAAAATTAACAAAATATATTTCAAAACATACTAAACTAAAATTATTATACACAAAATAACACAGTAAATTATTTAAATTTTATCATATTATTACAAAATGTATTAAATTAAAATTCTAAAATTGTTATAATATATAAAAATAAAAATATAAATACATAGATGTAACAACATCAGTGTTTTCACTAGTATATAATAAAGGAAATTCTTCCTTTTGATGTTCATTTTCAAAATACTTATTCCACCACTTAAAAGAAGAAGGAAAAACTATTTTGCTAAAGGATAGATTCAAACCTACAACATCTCCCTCCTCTATATAAGGACTTTGCCACTAGATCAACCTTATAATTTTAAGAAAAAAACTATTTTAAAACTTTTATATCCAACATATATAATTGTCCTACTATCTATAGTTTATAATATTATAGTATATATTATATCTATACTATTCTATATTATACTATTAATAAAGGGAATTTTCCCTTTAGATGTCCACTTTTCAAAATATATATTCTACCATTTTTAAAAAACAAAAAGTAAAAACTATTTTGTTAAAAGAAACATTCGAACCCACAACTTTTCTCCTCCTATATATAAACTTTGTTACTAAATCAATCTTATAACCTTAAGAAAAGAACTATTTTATTTGAACCCAGTAGCTCTCCCTCCCCTATATATAGATTTTGTCACTAGATCAATCTTATAACTTTAAGAAAAACAAATACCTTAAAGCTTTTTATATCTAACATACATAATTGTCATACTATCTATAATATTGTCGGTGTATGTATATATATATATATATATATATATTATATCTATATTATTAATAAAGGAAATTCCTCCTTTTGATGTTCCTTTTTCAAAATATTTATTCTATCCTTTTAAAAACAAAAAGAAAAAAAATATTTTGTTAAAAAAGAGATTTGAACTAACCACATATTCCTCCCAATATATGCTCTTTGCTACTAGACAAACTTTATGACTTTAAAAAAAATATGTTTAAAACATTTATATCCAACATACATAATTGTCATCTTATCTATAATCTATATCTATAATATATAATATATAATATTATATATTAGGAATAGAACCTTTTGGTATCTATATTTTATGACTATTTTACCTTTTTAAACATTTTATGCCTTCTTTCATTCTTGCAAATATAACTTCTCACATATTAAAATATGCACATCTTTTCAAGTTCTATTTCATCATAAATCAATCTTACTTGAACACCGTTAATATATATATATATATATATATATATATATATATATATATATATGAGTTTAATTGGTATACAATGTTAGTATAAAATATTTTTATACTTACAGTCAATCATGACTTTTCATTTATGTGACTTTTAAAGTAATAATGAGTAAAGTCAAAAAATTTACCAAAAATGAAAGGTCATGATTAACTGTCAGTGTAAAAATCTTTACATTGATAGTGTATACCAATTAAACTATATATATATACACATTTGATCATAAATATTTTTAATAAAAATGCATATACATACTTTAAAATTATTTTGAATAAGTTTTAAAATTAAATTATTTTAATAAATAAATTTATATACATATTTAAAATAATATTAAAAATCATATTCATTAGTCAATTTAATGAAAAATAATTTAATTGAACCTAATCAACTTTTTAATGGATTTAATTTATTATATTTATTTGATAATATTAAAATTATATTTATTCATATATTTAACAAAATATACATTTAATAAATACATTCAAATTATAACTAATCAAATTTAAATTATAATTAGGAAGTATTTTACTTAGCTACACACAATTTTCCTTTTTAACAAATACTTTTTTGCTAGGTTCATTAGTTTGGAAGTTTCCATAATTCCTCCATTTCTTCCTCTTAATATCACACTATTTAAAGTTAAAAGAAGATTTAGGGGTGTAGCTAAATTATGTTTGGTTAATTAGTTTTTTATTTTAAGAAAATCCTTAATTCTTGTTGTTTTTAATTAATTTGTGTTTTCTTCTTATCTTTGTTTTTTTTTCTTATGTTTGTTTTTCTTATTGTATTTGTAAAGATGAATAAATATTTTTTATTTATTTTTATACAATATACAACCCGATAGCAAGAATCAAATATGCTAAGTAAGAGTATTTAGCATATTAGACCGAAGACCGAACATGCACAAGGTTTTTTGCAGAGATAAAACTCTTCCTTAATATAAGTACCCACATGCAAAGTAGCACTAAAGGGGGTGTTTAGCAATCGATCATGTTGAAGATCGAACACCTCATATCCTCTAATGTAAACCTTCACCAAAGAACAATGCCCATGTGTAATGGGGTCCACTTGCACAGCTACATCAAAGGCATATGTTCAACAATCAGCCATGTTAAAGAATGAATACCAAAGGTTTTTTAGTGTAATGGGTAAACCTAATCTAAAGGTGGTTAAAACAATAACCAATAATTAACATCATTTGAGTAAGAATTACTAGGTAAAAATTGGATTATCCTCATATTACCTAATCCTTAAGTATTTGGATAAATCACAATAGGTTAAAGGCCCACTAATAGGTATAACGCTCATTCTAAGGCGGACATAATTTCAGCAAAGAGTACTAAATTACCTTATGATTGGTACAATTTGGTCCCCACTGTGGGGTACAAGTACTAAATTACCACAAACAAATGTTGAACAAGTTGAGGTTTTTGACAAGACTGATTTATCAAATGCTATTTGTTTGTTGCACGAGGAAATAGCCAACATGAGGCAATACCATGCTCATGAGATGTCTTACCTATCACATGAAAATGTTGACTTGCAGAGCCAAACTAGAACTTGGTGTCCTGAGGACCCAACTCTAATCAAAATGATGATAGAGTAAGCTAGGGAGGAGATTCAGCAACCCCATCTATAAGCACAACCATGCCCACTGAGGTCGCTACGACCACTACATTGGTCTAAACTAAAAAACACCATTCTTTTGTATCCAAAAT
The DNA here is from genome assembly GCA_037954015.1 of Psophocarpus tetragonolobus. Lineage (NCBI taxonomy): Eukaryota > Viridiplantae > Streptophyta > Magnoliopsida > Fabales > Fabaceae > Psophocarpus > Psophocarpus tetragonolobus. Next base: position 281,808 of record CM075688.1, read on the forward strand.
TATGGAAACACCACTACTAGAAAATTGGGAAAATGTGGTTCTGTAGAAATATGATGGGCTCACTGATCTAAATGAATACTTGGATGCATATGCAACACAAATACTTTGGAAGATGTTATCTTGTGTTGAGTATTCCCAACCTCTCTTAAAGGCTAAACACTAATCTTGTTCACTGATCTCTCTCCTAGCTCCACAGATATATTTGAAACATTGCTTCGTGTTTAGGGAACCATGTTTTCGTTAGTTAACCTCATCAATTAACATCGATGGCGCTTGTTAGCATTTGGCAAGACAAGAAAGAAACTTTATGAGCATTCATGGAAAGATTCAGAAGGAAACATTGATTTGGAATCTTGACCCAGTTGTGGCCCTTAATCGCATGATCATGACACTACAACAAGAAGAATTAATTAACAATTTGTGTGGAAAGACCTCTAAGGATATTGATAATTTACAATGAAGGGCAACTTTGTTTGTGGAAATGAATGGGCTAATAGAATTCCAAAATCAGGCTAGGGCATAAATGGTTGGCCACCAAAAGATTGAGAAAAAGGCATTTAGCAAGAGGAAAAAGTAGTAAGATCAGCCTCCAAGAAGACCTTGTTATAACCATTATACATCCCTCACCATTAGCCGAACTAAAGTTATGGAGCAGGTCCTAACCATTGAATTAATGACCATAGTAAACAATTGAACTTGTTATCAAGATTATGCAGTAAACCTATCTTTTTGTTAATTTTAGGCATAGTAAATGATTGAACTTGCTTTTTAAGGTCAACATGGAAGTCATAGATAATTGTATAAGCTTTAAAGCAATTGACCTTGCTTTTAAAGTCAGCATATAGAAATCAAGATTATGCATTAAACTTATCGTGCTTATATTCTACAGAAGTGATAGATGTATAACAGAAAATGAGAAAGATAACAAGAAAAATTCAAGGAATGTTATCCCAATCATAACAAGTAGGTAGTTGTTTTAGAGGGTAAGTAGTGTATAATTAAGATGTATTACTTTTTATATGACTTTATTAATTTGTATAAGATGTTTATGAATAAAATGTTTTGCAATGTTCCTATTTGACTATATGACTTTATTAAAAAAAAAAATTGCAATATTCCTATTTGACTACGGTTTGATTTTTTAGATGAGTATGATATGAGATGTATGAATGACTTGTGTGTATAATGAGATTTCATAGACCATGTGTAGCATTGAGAATAATATGGAGACCTAATTAACTTATGTGATCTCATGGTACATGTGTTAAGAATGTCATGTTGTATGAGGGTTAATCTTACTTAGAATCTAAATGTGGTTCATGTTAATCTCCTGGGTTGGAGTATCCTTACAAGTAAAGCTGAGCAAATGAGTTTGGACCTATAAACTACTTGTTTAACCTTGATAACTGCATAATTCACCTATTTTTAGATAGGTAAAAAATAAAGCAATTATCCTAATTCCTTATTATTTATGGCTTTTTTTTCTTCCATTGTCTCTTCAAATTGTATTTAGTTAAAAAATTAGTTTTAGATTTACATTTATACGTATTTTACCTTTGTTTTCCTGTTTTTTTTGGTTCTGAGATAGGTTTTAAGAAGGAGCAAAGAAATGTTAAATGAATAAATGATTTATGGTGTTGTAGCAGCATCCAGGAGCCCAACGGGCAGGATTAGAACACCTAGCAGCTAGGATTGGAGCGTTCAACGTAACCAAACAAATGGCTACTAAAGTTTGATCTTGGCATCTATTGTCAACTTCTTAAGTGTTCAACAATCAACCTTAATTAGGCATCAAGTTTCTTGCTATGCCCAATGGTCATTTTATCACTATTAGGTGTTGGTGCTTTGATTTTAAGGCTATTTACAAAGTTGTCTTTTATTTTGGAAATGGATTACATACCTTGCTGAGCTAAGGTGTGCTCCAAACCCGTTCTTTGTCCATTTTCCACCTTCATCCACCCCGATGGTTACTTAAGCTTGTTATTTGTTAAGGCTTTATGTAACTGAATTTGAACTATTGTGTATTTTTGTTCTTTTAATCAAAGTTTATTATTTAATGTTGGTGTTCTTCTTTACTTTTGCTTTATTTCTTTATCTTTCGTGGATTTTACTTATTGAATGAGCAGGGAAGAGAATTTTGACTTGTAAAATGAGAAGAGCTCCCAATGGGGTTTATTGCTCAAGAGAAAGTAAAACTCATTGGTCATCTTGAGTTCCTTTTCTTAATGAAAATTATTTGACTTTAGATTATGCAATATATCAATAGTTTAAATCTCAAATAACTTAGTTCATTGCTTGTAAGAGATTGACGTTAATGATACTTTTATGGGTGATGAAAACACGAGCAGTGAATGGTGATTTTGAGTTCATTTATGCACTTGAGGAGTGATTTAGTGAAATCAATACCCAACTAAATCTTATCTTGTAACCGTTTACTTTATTTATCTATGCTTTTATGTTCTTTTTGTTCAATGGTTGATAGTATAAAAATCCTTCCCTTTCATTTAGTTAAAAAAGTACTGAGATTTATGTAGTATCATCCAAGTCCCTGTGGGATCGACCCAATATTTATGAGATACTACATACGACTAGTACACTTGTTAGGAGTAGTGTAGAAAATTTTGCACTCATCAAACCTCTAACCCGCGTGGTATACATGCTCAATTTAAAATGTGGGCTTTTTAGCTTGCTCTATTTAGCCCATAGTTAAGCAAACCCATTCCATTGGACCCTATAGCCTTCTACATTATTTAAAAAATAAGATACAATTAAATTTTTGGACACTTTTTATTGAATATTAATTTAGAAATATTAAAAATATTAAAAGGAAAAAAAGGAATTAGATGACTTTTAAAAATTTCCTTAATTTAAAATGGTAAAAAAGTTAATTACAATAAAAAATTTTATTCGAAAAAAAAGTTTTAAATTATATAATATTTTATGGTTGTGGGCTGACCCATTTAACCTGTAGACTGTAGCATGGATGCGAGCTTAAATGATTGAATTGAAGATCATTAAAATTACAGATTTTGTGAGATGGGTTACGTGGATTTAGTTCTCAATGTAGATGCTACATAGTTGGTTCTCATCCTTCAGAGACTATGAGTATAATAAGAGCATCTGTCAACTTTTCAATTTGTGGGCTTAAAGGGTAGACTATCTATTTTTGCAACTCTAGCTACAAGGTTATTGGGGGTTTCTCGACACCTTGAGCAAACTTATCTCAATTAAGAGTGTTATATCGAATAATAAGAATTTGCCAATTACATGTACTCTTGATCTTCTTTCAAAAGTGTTTTGGTTGTTACTATATGTATATATGAGAATATAAGAAGGAAAAACATTGCATTACCTATGTGTATTTATTGTGAGTGTGTTATGTGTACACTATGTTTGTACTTGTGTGAATGATTAATATTAAATGTACAAGTTGGGTTATGTTTATAGTAATACTATAGCATAGAAGTGAGAATGAGTGTTATTTAATATGTATGGAATTATGTAAGGTAAACATTAGGAACATCTTATAATACTAGAAACCTCGGCTTGACCTTGGTAGACGATGTTTCAAAGGAAAGAAAACTAGAAAAGAATAGTCTAAGAAAAAAATGTTGCTTTAGTTAGATATAATAATAGTAGAAAATGATGAATAATATAAGATTCTAAGATAACAATGGAAGTGAAATAGTGTAATGATTATGAGAATGAGAAAAAGGCCAATGGAAAATATTGATGAATGAAGGTGTAGATATTATGTCAGGTATGAAAGATTTAACATAGAATTACAAAGACGAAATTATGAGAAATAAATGAAACTGACATTTGGCTAGAATATTTCAATCCCCTCGTAGAGTTTTAGAGCACTCATTAAGACATTATGTCTTATCCTTTTTAAAATATTTTATTTTTAGGAAACATATGAAGATGTATGATATTTATTTTCCTTTATGTTTTGTACGAAAATCAATGGATCTTTGGTGTTTTAAATCTGTATGAAGATGTATGATATTTATTTTCCTTTATGTTTTGATGGCTTAATTATTCATTTGATATCTTAATTAATTTGAATTGTTTGATTAGATACTTTAATTTTTAAAAGGTTCAAACCTTAACTTTTAAAAATGCCTCACTCAACTAAGATAAGTTTGTCTGGTATCGCATCAAAAGAGTCCCAATTTTGCAAGGATACTTATGAGCTAAAAGTGATTCCAAGTTGGACAAACTCCCAAGCCCTTATAACCTCCCCAATCAGCTAAAAATAATTTGAAAACATTATAGTATAAGTATTTACTGTAATTCGGCATAATATTATAGTATAAGTATAATTTGGCTAAGAATAATTTTATCTAATTATTATTATTAATTTTCTTAAATGATATTTTTAAATTACTTATAATTTAAAATTATATTTATTCTATTAGTAAAATTATATTGTTTTTAACTTTTGTTCCTAAGTTCAGGGTTTTCAAACATCAATATTTGTAATGAGAGAGATCAATAAATGTCATACTTAGAGAACCCAAAACTAAAAAAAAAGATAACGCAAACAAAAATTTGTGACTTTTTAAATAAACTTAAATTTTTTTAAAATAAAAATAAACCCCATAATTAAAAAGTTCATGAATATATTTAAATTTTAAAATTAAATCTAAAATGCTCTCTTGCTACTTCAGTTGCGTCTTATTAGTTAACTAGTAATCTGTATCTAATATATATTGTATATTAGTCGAGATGTGAAAGGAAATATAATATATAATAATTATAAAGATCATGGAACAAAAAATAATAATTATAAAAGGAAGCAGAGAAAAGTTTGATAGTTAAGTTCAGAAGTGGACTAGGTAATATTCAAATATAAATTCCTTTTGCCTGTAATGACCAATATCTTCGTGACACGTCCTTAAATTATACTTTTTCATGGGTCACTTTCCTGATTGCGGTGAAGAATTAATGTCGCCTTTTAAGTTTATTATTATGTGTCTTTCAGTACTCCGGGAAGGCACGTTTGGGAAAGCTTAGCCTACTGAATAACTATTATTCTAATTCCCTAATGACCATTCTCCTTTCTTTTTTTGTTATTTTTTTTAATTTCTTAGGGTAAAGTGCATCCTCATATTTCAATTCTACAATATACTGCGGTCCACATTTGGAATCCCTGTGAATCATGAGTTGATAGAGAGCAAGACTTTAGATTCCTATACAAGTAATATTTTTCTGACGGTACCACACCTATAAGGCTCTATGACCTCTTTTATATCCTCCTTCCTTTTATTTTGATACAGAGAAAGACACGTCATCGATGCATGATTAGCGCTTGGTAGAGTTTGTGAAAGAAAATGAATGGAAATAAAGTGGAAAAAAAATAGGTAAGAGATGAGAATAAAAAGTACGAATTGCAAACATAAGAAAGATTTATACGTATAAGAAGTTGATATAAAATTTTAATTTTAATTTTTAATATTTTTGAGTTTGGTATATAAGTAATTTTTTATATTATTTTTTATAATTTAAATTTATTTATTTATTATTAATAAATTATATATTAAGTTATTAAATATATTTTAATTTAAAAAATATAATAAATAATAAAAATTATAAATTAAAGTTTAAAAATTAAAAATTTTAATTAAATATATAACTTTTACCTATACTCATACCTATACTTATACTTGATTCATTATATTAGATAATATTTGTATTCGTACTGGTCAAAAAAGGTAATTCCAATCAAAATCGGATATATTCGATACGATCTTCACAAATATGAGTATTTTTGTCATCATATAAAAATAAAAAATCAGTTGCTAAATTAGAAAAGAGAAGGAATAAAAAAAAAACATAGTATATTTATGAATGACATAAATATTTTTAAATAAAATAAGATATGATTATTTTTTATTTGTATATGTTATAATTAAAAGGTACAATTGTATTTTTAATATTTTCTCTTTTTAAGAGTTTTCTTCCCAAATTAGAAAGAAAGAATTTTAAGACAATTGTTTTTTTCTTTTCTATCTAGCTTTCTTCTATACCTATTAAAGGAGAGAAAGAATTATGATAAATGTGTGATCTTTCTTTTTTTCTTCCATGTTTCTAATTTTTCTTTTCAATTAAACAATGTCTAAGATCAACAACTCGTGAAAAGCCATTTTTTTCGATACTTATGTTTCTGTGGAGACAATCCTATTTTAAGTATTGTAAAATATTAATTATGTGAGTATTTTTAAAATAAAAATTTTAATTTGATACATCCTAAGAGATTAATTACATATAATTTACTCATCATATCCCTTAATTATATGTAATTACATATATCAAACCCCACTCACCGAAAATCGTATTACTTTTCTCAAACACCTATGCACAGTTGCAGACTTGAACCCATGTATTTGGGCTAAGATAACTTATGCTTTGCCATTAAGCTAATTTACTTTCTTTTTTTTGGCATAGCAAAGATATATATATATATATATATATATATATATATATATATATATATATATATATATATATATATATAATAATAATAATAAGCAGTTGAATAAATATGTATTTTAATTTTAACAATGATGTTAAGAAATTAAAATAATTTACTTTATTAATTTTTAGATTAATTTTATAATTTTAATTATTTATTATATTTTTTAAATATAAAATTATATAAATTATAAATTATTTTATATTTTTTAATGTAAACTGAGTCATGTGAGTCAGCTTTTGACTCCTGAGTTAACCCCTGACTCCATGACTCCTTAACTTAGCCACGTCAATGACCTTGCCAAGTCTGATAACATTGGAGTAAAATGAGAGTTATTGTAAAACTCCTAACATCATCTTTAATTCCTATCAAGACTAAAATCAATAATAGAAAAATTGTTAATTTAACATCTCACGATATGTGAAAAATATCAAGTGAAGAGAAAGATAATTTTTAATGTAGAGTAATTATAAGGTGGACTACTAACACAAGTAATCCATTATGTTGCATTACTAATATTCATTAGATTAATCTAAGGTTGTAAGATCTCATTTTATACCTTTCCTATAGGTTATCTAGTGTGATGTTATCCTGTCTGTTAAGGGTCCCATCACTAGTGAGTGACGCTTCACTTGTATTTCTTACTTCATTCATTGTCCATTTCACCTAGTGATTATGACTAAAAGGATAGTGAAGGATATGGCTAGAAGTGAGCATGAGAGACCAAAGCTAATGATGAGCTTGAAGATAATTGAGTTTAGTCATTGATTCATTGTATATAATCAATTCTAGTTGTTTTTATCTTTTTTAATGGGTTGACTATTTTAGTTGACTCTTTCTTGTTAACCATTAATGTATTTAGGTCTTTATTTCTTTTATTTTGGGATCTAATTAGTCATCATGTGGAGTGTGTGTAAACAATGAGCTAGATTCCCAAGAGGAGGTCATGTGAGCATTGCATGCATCACACCCTCTTTTTAGATTCTCACCCCCAAGCACATCCAAAGCATTAAAAATATCTTTGTCCACTTGTCTCTCAATTGCACGTCATAGGGGACCAAGGGAGAAGCATGATATTTTTGAGTGAGTTGGGCAGAACTTGTGAGGGGTTGATCTTAAGTTATTTGACTCACCTAGAGTTACTTAATTCTTGATTAATCCTAACCATGGTCTAGTTTACCTAACTCACTCATTCACTCTATAAATTGATCCACGTTCCTCTCATTTGTCACCTTTGATCATAATACAAACTTTAAGTTTTCTTTGAGTGAGTGCTTACTCTCCTTGACCGAGTTCCTGTATTCTAGAGGAGCTTGCTTTCTAGCTTTCATTAAGGGTTCTTCCTTTGTGGCAAACATCCTAGCTCATCTCCTTCTTGTGAGTGGCACTTCACCTGTATTTCTTACATCATCCATTATCGATTTTACCTTAGCAACCTCTTCAAGAAATAAGATCATGGGCAAGAGCAAGAAGATTGCATCATAGTGTCGAAGCAAAAAAAATATAGGTGTAGGTGTAGGTGTAGACATTTGGTCTATCCAACTTTGCCTAAGGTTCTTCAAGTTAGATAGAATTACTTGTTTCCATGCTTGTAAATAGATATTTTCACATACAAATATGGATGAGGTCCATTATCCAAGATTGCAAGGCAAAAAGAGAGTGCAAAGAAAAGAAAAAGTGAAACAAAATGTCACCGTCATAAAAAAATGCCTACAATTGTGGTGGTCGGTAAGTATCAATGAGGGTTTCTAGGGGAAACATTTGGTGAGGAATAATATTGTTGAATCTAGAACTTTATTGGTTTTGAAAATGAAAAAAACATTCATGAAAGGAAAATTATAAGGATGGCGATTTTTTTTTTGCTGATCTAACTATTCTGCTAAGTGTTTCAAATTCATATAATATTTAAAAGATTTCAACAACAACTTAGAAAGGCACCATTTTCAATCTAAGCTCAAGAATTAAAAAATACATATGAAGACCTAAGTGATCTAAGTGATTTATATTTTCCTTTTTCACATGGAACTTAAAAGGATTTTATAAAGGATTTATCAAAAAAGTCATTAAGAAAATAGAAAAATGAAAATAATTCAAATTGTCTTCAAAATTTTACAACAATCATCAAAACAATGTTGCATGGTTAGAAAATTTTAAACTAAAGTCTTCCATATAAACTACACTCAATAAGAGTACATAAGAAGACATAGTCTGACCATATTGATAGATTTTCTTAAGCTTTATCTCTTTCATATGAGTCATACCAAAATAAGGGAAAATTAAAAGAGTAAAGACTTATAGTCCCAAAGCAATTTTTTTTTATAATTGATGATAAAGAGTTCCTGAGAAAGGGTCTCTTCTAAGATAAAAAACAATCAAGTATAGCAAATAACTTACACTAAGACACACTAGAAAAATGATATTCGTGTAAAGACAGTCAATTGACCTTGGTACTAAACTCAAAACTTAAGGGAATCATCCATTAAACAAACATTTTAGAAATTAATTAAAGTTGCATCACAAAGTTATTTAAAAATTACCTATACCACAAAAACTTATGGATGGAGGGTTTGTGACAGCACTATTGAGTGTTGTAATAGAGGGGGAAAGGGGGATTTCTTTGTTGTGTTGTTGGAAACCTGATTGGGTTAATATATTATTCCATCTGGATTTGTTGGCGTTTTTAGTGAAAAACATCACTACGTATAGGTGAGGATTGAATGTAGCCTTTGGTTTTGAATGAGCCAATATAAATTCCTTTGTGTTTTCTTTTATTTCTTACTCTCTTATTACTGTTGCATATTGCATTAACTTACAAGGAATTTTTACTTAAACATATATATTTTTAATCAATTTTTTTGACTTTAAATACAACTTGGAAATTAGTTTTTTTTAAAAAAAATAAATTTAAGTTTTCAAATCTAAAGTCAAGCCAAATTAACTTTTAAAGTATAAATTTAAGTATCATCTTTTAAAGACAAAATTTTTCAGATAACCTTATTTAAAAGAATTATTTAAGGTGCTAAAAAAGGTCTTTTTAGTAATAGAGAACTTTTCAAAAAGACTAAGTTTTATTAATCTTTTGAGACTTTAGCAAATGACTCATTCAAACAGTTTCCTTCAACTTTTCTATTTTCAATAAAGATTATCCAAACATAGGTTTATTGGGAAATGTCTCAATATTTGGTGGAGTTATAAGGTCAAGCAACCAATTTGGAAAACCAATTTAGAAAACCAATCCTATACAATGTTGGTCAAGCACTACATTGCTTTGACTACTTTGGAGTTATATTATACTAACTTTATTCCATGCTAGAATTAGCTGGGAATTGGACATGAAGAAGGGAAGAAATGAGGACGAGAGTGAAGACATTTGTATGTTCAAATTTTTAAAACAAATTAGTGAATGTACTAGTTGGAATAAGGTTCAACCTTAAACCTATTTATGAAGTGATATAAAATATTAAAATAAAATGTTAAAATATTATGTACATGTTGGTGAAAAGTAAAACTTTATTTTTGGCTTTATTTAAACTAGAAGTCTGAATTCTAGAAAATTCTAAGAGACATCTATATTTTAGAAAAATCTCTTTAGTATATAATTAGAGTAACATGTAGAATCATCTAGAATATATGATAACTTGTAATTATAAAGAAATTTTTCTAGAGCATGATTTGTAGCCATTAAATAAGGGTGATGTCTTCGAAGTGATTAATAATATTAGTAACACGTTAATTCTAAATTGTTAATCTCTCCCATTCTTAAATATTTTATTCACTACTAAAATTCATTCCAATACATGAGGTAATTTAGTCATGGTTTAATTGGTATAATAACAACACCAAATTTGGTTAATAAGTGATAGATTTTCCAAAAAATATAGCCACTAAATATCCTTAATAAGAAACCATGATTCTTTGCTTGGTTGTGGCTATAGGTTCATTAACATACTTAGTAATATTTAGCCAAAAGTAACATGTTAATCATTTGTCTTGAATACTTAATGATATCTTTGTCAATTTTGAACTTTGATTTAGTCTTGAATTAAGACAAACAAGGTGGAGCTATAAGGTGACCCTTGTTGTGATCTTAGAGTATTAAAATTTGAAGATATCGATCTTACATTTGAAGCTAAATAAAACAACAATATTTAAAAAAAAATACAATTGAACAAGATAGGACCAATAATAGAAACGAACTTTTCTAAATCCCTTAAATTGAAGCACCAACAATGATTCAGCTTCTAATTGGGTGACATTAACCACTAATAGGGTGAAAATAGGTAAAACTAGGTCTGTCTTTAATGGACGTAAGCCTATCTTACCGTTGTATGTCTTTTTCCAATAGAGTTTAATTAATATGCAATGTTAGTATACAAAGCTTTACAATAACATTTAATCACAATCCTTAATTTATGATAAGTGTGTTGATTTTACCAATTAATACTTTAAGAATCATATAAGAGAAGATATGTGATTGAACGTCACTGTAAAACTCTTTTAAACTGTTAGTTCATACTAATTAAATTATTAATAATAACCTAACATGACTTGTTTAAAAAGCTAGTATTGCCTAAAAGTACTTAAAAGGTATATTTCTTTAAGGTATGTAAACAATTTAAAAGACCTAAGTGTATGTAAGCCTAAACACATTAAGCACAATATATATAAATTAAATATAATAAAATATAAATTTATAATATATATATATATATATACTTAAATAATCTAGTCATAATTGTGAAAATCGGCTTGATTACTAATCCAGTCAAGACAATGATCATTGGATTAATGGTTAGACTGATTAACTCAATTTAATCTAGTATATATATATATATATTGCAATTTTCACTTCCCACATTTATAAGTCGCATTAAAAAATGAAAAGAAAATAAAGAAAGTAATAAACAATGTTGTTTCAATTTTGTTTAAAAAAAAAACAGCCTAAGCTCATCGGTTTTTACTAGAACTTGTCGATTCTAATCAGTTCCAAACAAACTAATTACATATTTGATCTATTGGCAAAACGGCTCAATTATGTGACTAAGTCCCTGTTTGAACCGGTTTTCACAATCATGAGTCTAGCCCAATGCATAACCTTTTTAATAAACAAGTCAAATTAGGTCCGATTGCAGGCTCTTCACAAGTCAGTTGACTTATTTTCATCCTTAATTATTAACTTTATATGACTCCTCCTTGTAAGATCATAAAATTATGACATTTTGTCTTCAATCACCTTTACAACTCCACATATGATTATGATAAATCTTAGTAAATCAAACCTTTTTGTAATTCGATAGAATCTTAAATATAAATATATAAAGAATTTTTCATGATTTCTATTTTAATTATAAATTATTTTAAATTTTATTAGACTTTAAAAAATTATGAGTGAAGTATCATTTTGTATCCTGAATTATGTTCTGAAAAAATATTGTACATTAATCCTCGAAGTCTTCTTTCCATCATGTAAATGAGTCCTTCCATTAGTCTATATTAATAAGGACGTTAACAAATAAATAATAAGATAAAAAAATGCTTATATAACACATTTAGTGATACTAAAAAATGTCATATTTTTTTATTCTCATATTACGTTAACAAATAATAATAATAATAATAATAATAATAATAATAATAATAATAATAATAATAATAATAATAATAATAATAATAATAATAATGACAGAAAATGTTTGTGTTATCATAATTTTTAATTTTCTCATCTTTTCACTTTTCAAAATTCATTAGTTAACAAATAATACTGACGATTTTTTGTTACTAAAGAATATAAATATTATAAATAAAAAAGCATCTTTACCTTTGTAACTTTACATAATGATCTCGTACTACAACTTAGAAATCCAGTACAAATGTTCTATCTTTCACGATAACATCTCGCAAGCACTTAACAAAGCTGTGAAAGTCACAGCACTAAGTTTCACCATGCAAGCAAACATCTCTAACACACTTAGCGGAAACACCCTCACCTGCACAATCAAACCCCGCATAAAAGATCTGCGATTTCAAATCTGATATAATCAAAGTCCCAATTTTGTAATATGCTATAATCGTTATAATTGAACCCCTATTTTGAAAACGCAATCTATGTTTTAGTTGTTATAACAGAAGTCCTAATTTTGAAATATGTTTTAATCTGCAACAAAAGTTGTAGTGGTGGAGGAAAAAAAAAGTGATAAGCAAGATCCGCTTCCGCCACCACCGTTATTTCCCTCGTGCACGCAACTGAAACACTTGAGCAAATTTGACACAACCCAGCGAAGGTTTAGGAGAAGATGGGAAAGCAACAGGTTTGAAGGTGTCGTCGAAGGCGCCACCGTTCTGGACACCCCATTGGCTTCGAACATACAGAACCCATCACGGGTGGTATAAGCAGAGGATGCGGCTTTTAAAATTAGAATTTTAAAAATATAATTCCTCATTTGATTTCAGAAAATATTTTTTATTTTTATTTTTTGAAATAAATTTTATTTTTTATTTTTTAATATTTAAAAAAATGTTTATTTTCATTTATATTTTTATTTAAAAAAATATTATTGTTAAGTTTAATTAATTTTATTAAAAATATTTTCTAAGTTGTAACTTTACTATTGTTTTTTATGAAAATGAAAAAAAAATTCCAAAAAAAACATGGAATTTTAAATAATTTAAAATGCTTTCAATTTGAAATGATTTTATTTTTTAAATGGCTTCACCAAGAAAATTTAAATATTTTTTTTATAAAGTAATTCAAATTTATTGAAATTTAATAAAACATTCTGGCTGCCGTGACCCAAAAATAATTTCAGTCAACGTCAACTAAAAAACAATTCTAGTTGATGTCAACAAAAAAAAATAACCTTTATCGATTTCAATGAAAGAAAAATAGGTTTGAAGAATTTTAATTTTTTTTAAGAAATTTGAAATTCTATAATTTTAATTAATCAAAATACTTAAAAAATTGACTAGAAATTCAAATTCTTTTAAAATTTCTTATCCAAACAATATATTTCATCACAAAACATTTGAAATTTCCAAATAAAAAGAATTCCCTTCTGTGTGTTTGGATGAGAATTTCAATAGGGCAATTCATTTTGTTAGAAATTTAAATGTTTTGTTATGAATTACATTGTTTGAATGATGAATTTAAAGGATTTCAAAATTCTAGAAATTTTTTAAAGAATTTTTAGTTTATTTTTTAACATTCTTCAAAGCTACTTTTTTTTTTACTAAAATAAGATAAGATTATTATTTGCTTGACAATTGGCTAAAACTTTTTCGGTTAACATTTATTAGAATTATTTTCGGTTGATGTCGGCAAGGTTATTTTTTGGATGATTTTTTTAACATTTTTAAGGATATGTCACTTAAATTTTTTACTAACGTTGGTTGAAATTATTTCTTAACATGCAGAGTTTCGTAATATTAGTTACAATACTCTTTGTCTTACTCTATGATACTATAGTAAGTGTGTTGATGACTGAATTTAGATTCACACTCTTTTACTCAAGTTAAATATCTATTTTAGTAGCTAGAACAATTAATCGATGTTTTTGAATTATTAAATATGGTTTAATAAAACAAATTTTATTTTTAGTTGCAACTGAAATATTCTATTCAAACAAAACAAAAATTAAAATTCAATAATTTTACCTTATCCAAACAAAGTTTAAGGACCTGTTTAATTAATAGGTTATTTGTGGGGTTGAAATAAATAGTACGAAGAATTAAATTTTTAGCTATACTTAGATTAGTAGAGTAATTTGAGGAATAACTGATTTTATTAATTATATCAATATTAGCAAATTAATTTAAGAGAGTTGTTAGGAGGTAAAAAGGGAGATATAATTGTTATATCTTTGTTATGAAAAAATTTTGAGAAGTTTTCAGAAATCTATGTACGGGGGTGCAAATAGTAAGTTGAACTTACTAAGTTCACCCCCCAAATCTTCTTCTTTTTCTTTCCTTCTCTTCTTCTTTTCTTCTTCTTAAATTTCTCTCCTCCTCACCTTCACTCAATTCTCTTAATTGATCAAGTTCTCTCCTGTTGCATGGTTGTAGAAACGTTGACATAATCAGATAAAATCTCTTTTATTATTCCTGATTTTGAAAGGTAATCAATGTAGTAAATTCGATCATAATTTGTTAAATATTTTCCCATTCGTTTTAATCCTATTATTCTTTTTGAAAAGAGAATTTCTTTAAAGTTTTCATTTCTAATGTTCTTATTTGATTTGAAATTCTTGTCAGGTTTTTGAGTAAGGAAAGTTTGATATCTATTTTGATTTAATAAAACTTTGAATTAGTGGTTTAAATGTTATTACATGTGGAGGATTGAGATTTTGATTAGTGTTTTGAGTTTGATTATGTTATGTGAATTTTGTGAATGATTTGTCTGGTTGTCATTGTGAAGGAATTTTTTATTGAATAGTGATTTGAATACTGGAAGTATAATTGTGGTCTTAATTTTATGAATATTCTGAAATTGATAATGTATTGAATTAATGATGTATGCAATGTGGTGTGGACTGTTATGAGTAGGTAACAAAGTATTGTTTGTGGTACACTAAATTAGGGATACATAGTGGCCATAATGATCTTGGTATGAAGGTCGAGTCACGACAATTAAATATTGGTACCAAGATCGAGTCAGAGTGAATGTGTACCTAAAGGGATGTACTTAGATAGCAACTGTTTGTTAAATTAGGTCAAGAGGACATCGGACAATAGTTGGATATCCAATATATCTAAACTTCAACTGATTATCATTATGAGTCATGTAGAAACTAGATATCAGTGTGGGGAAAGTCAGATAGGCGAGTTCACTGAGTTTTTCGGAAAGCATCAAATTACATATTGCTTGCTCATGTTTAGGGGAACATGAGTATGATTGAGTGATTTGTCAATATGGATGTGAAATGAGAATATCTTTGCACCTATGTTAATTATATGCTTTATAAGCTTACTTTTTCCTTGTGTTTGTTTTCTGTATAATTGTTATGGTCATGTTTTGCATAAGAACAGATAGTGGTGATGATGTTGAAAGGCACAATGCATTGGAATGAAAGACATTATATTGTGCTTAGAAGTTTTCGATGATGTTATAATGTTGTTAAATATGTACATGAGATAATCATGTTAGAAACATTATCGTTTAAGCTTATGAATGTTTTGTTATGTTTTGTATGGGAGTTTATCTGAATATGCCGTAATGAGACAGACCTGGTATGATGTATATGTTCATATGAATGTTGAAGTTTAGTTGGTGTAGAAAATAAATTAAATGTGTTGAAATTGCATAGAGTTATGCAGTTCAGTCCTGCAGTCTGCATAACCTCGTTGGGCGGTGAGTCTCGCCCAGTGAGAATTCATCTCTATCAAGAAAATTTTAGGTTTTGCGCTCAATGAGAGGTCTCGTCGAGTGTAAATTTCTCTCTGTTTATAATTTAATTGGGTTTTTGCCCAATGACTCATCTTGCTTAGCGAAGTCCCTTTATTGGGACAATGTATCTTAGGATCCTCGTTGAGCAATGGTACTTGTTAAGCAAGCTAGCCTATTAGTCACTGGGCTATATATTTCGCTATGCGAGCTAGTGTAGTGCAGATTTTGAGTCTCTTGTTTGAAATTTTTATGCTAATTATTTATTGATACTGAGATGATTATATTGTGATTAATGGTCTATTTCTAGGCTTTGAATGTTAAATTATGTGAGAAATAATTATTTATTTATAAGTAATATGTAAGGAAAGTATTAGTATTATTTGGGACTAGCGAAAACAAGCGCGGCAACATCTTTGTATTCGCATTTCTATTTTAATATGTTATAACAATTGTAGAGTTTTAATAAAATATCTTTTGTAAATTTTTATATTTTGAAATATAAATTGTTATGTGACACGTTTTGAAATATATTTTGTTAATTTTATATTTTTTGTTTATGATAACATGATAAAAATATGTCAGATCATTAATGGATATGTCAAATATGCAATGAATATAAAAAAATAGAAAGAGGAGAGTTTTAATAGAACTCAAAATATTGTCGCACATGTGTATTTGCATGTTTATTAAAATATTTATCATGAAATGTACGCATATATTAATAGGGAAAAGTTATATTTGTGATAGTGAGAACATTCATAAAATGTTTAGAAGGTAAAATAGTCATAAAATATGGACACCAACATGTCATATTTCCATTATATAATATATAGTATATAATATAATATCATATATTATACATTGTAGATATAATTGGACAATTATGTATGTTGGATATCAATATTTTAAAGTAATTTTTTACTTAAAGTTATAAGGTTGGTCTAGTGGTAAAGTATATCTTTGAAAAATAAGAGGTTATGGGTTCAAGTCCCTTTTATAAAAAAATAGTTTATTGTTTTAATTTTAAAATAGGTGTAAGGGTAGAATAAGTATTTTGAAAAGTGGACATCAACATGGGGTATTGCCTTTATTAATAGTATAGTAGTATAGATATAATATATAATATAATATCATATATTATACATTTTAGATATAATTGGACAATTATGTATGTTGGATATCAATATTTTAAAGTAATTTTTTTGCTAAAAGTTATAAAGCTGGTCTAGTGGTAAAGTATTTTGGGAAATAACAGGTTGTTGGTTCAAGTCCCTTTTATGGTAAATTAGTTTAATTTTTTAATTTTAAAATAGGTGTAAGGGTAGAATAGGTATTTTGGAAAGTAGACATAAAAAGGGAGTATTCCCTTTATTAATAGTATAGATATAATATATAAAATAATATCATATATTATACATTATGGATATAATTGGACAATTATGTATTTTGGATATCAATATTTTAAAGTAATTTTTTGCTTAAAGTTATAAGGTTGGTCTAGTGGTAAAATATATCTTTGGGAAATAAGAGGTTAGGACTTCAAGTTCCTCTTATGACAAATTAGTTTATTTTTTCACCAATTTTAAAATAGGTGTAATGGTAAAATAGGTATTTTAAAAAATAGACATCAAAAGAAGGTATTTCATTTATTAATAGTATAGATGTTACAGAAAGCATTTAAAAATTGAATTCATTTGAATTGTAAGAATTTTAAACTGCTTAAATTTGTAAAATTCTCTATTCAAATACAATCTCATTGAAATTCTCTTTCCAACCAAAATCTTTGTGATTCGCACAATAGAAGTCATTGCTAATGAAAATGAGACCAACAAAAGAAATTCTTAGAGACCTAACCGTCCATACACCAATCTTTTATATACTAAAATGGTGTTTCAATTGATTGTTTATTATCTTTAGTAAATAAAAAGTTAAAATATATTTTAAAATATTATACTAAATATTCTTTAACAAAATTAAATTAAATAGACTAAACTAATAAAGTGAGCCATGTTTCACGTTTCAAATAAATTGTTAATGATAAAAATTAATAGTTTATATGTATAAAAATATTGATAATTCAGATTAAATTTTTTAATTTAAATTAAAAATTTTAGTAGATTTTCTTATCCAATAAGTTTTGTAAAGAGGTAATTATCCATTACTTTAAATATTGCTAAAATTAATATTTTGTATGAATAAAAATATTTGAAAAAAATTAATAATTTGTATAAATAAAAATTATTTCATTAACAATTTAGAGTAAAAGATACGTAAACATGAACCTATAAAAATAGTGTATTAATATGACAATAATTTGAATAAAAAAGTTTTACATTATAAAGCTTAAAATATCTATAAGATATATTTATCAAACAAACAATAGACAAACAAATATATAATAAAACTATTCAACACAATATATAATTTTAACATTTATCATAAGAAAAGTATATAAACATATGTATTATATTATAAGATAAATAATAGTTCAAACTTAAAATGTAATAAGCATTTCAATAGTAGAGTTAGATGATGATAATCGTTCAATTTTTTTTTTTTCAATTTTGATAACCAATGACTTTGAGGAGGAAAGTTGTGGAGTCAACATTTAAGAAACTCAAATGATTTCACGGGTACTAATTTTTCTCTTCTTTTTATATATTTAGAGCATTTAAAAAGACATATATACTTTTAATTTGGGATACTAAGGAACAAGAAGATGAAAAGATAAATTATTACTTTAAAACTATTTTTGGAAAAATTATGTTCATTAAAACTTCACATAAAAGTAAAGCCATCAGTAAGATAATCTAAAGAGAGAAACACGTATACATTATTAATGTAAAATATTTTACAGTGCATTCAATCATAACAACCATTTATATATGTTAAGTTTGTTGACGTCATAAAGATGAATGATTGTAATTGAACGTGAGTATGAAACTCTCTTTTACAATGACAGTGTATGAGACTTAAACTCTAATATACTCAAATGAATGTTCTAAACAATTTTCAAACTAATACATATGTTTTGCCCAAAGTTTATTCTTCTTTTGCATTCTTTTACCCTTTTCAATCTTCTTAACATCCTAGCCTCTCTCTCGTCCATGTTTTGCAAAATGATATTTCAAAAGAATTTTAGCTCAAAAGAAAATGACCTAGAAATTCAAGAGAGCGACTTTATCAAGAATCTAGAATTAATAGAATGACAATCCAACTAATACCATGAATGCAATTTAGAAAATACAATAAAGTATAAAATAATTTAGATTAAAAGGACATATATACTTTAGATTTAGAGGACATATATACTTTTAATTTGGGATACAAGGACCACGAAAATGAAAAGATATTTTTTAAAAGGTTTGATTTGAAAAATATTTTTTATTTTATTTTCTAAAAACAGTTTTCATTTTTCGAAGTTTCAACATTCAAAAAAATATTTGTTTTCACTTGATATTTTCTATTTTAAAAAAATATTGTTAAATTTAATCAATTTTAGTAAAAATATTATATAATATTTATACATATAATTTAAAATACATTTATATATAGTTTTTGTTATATATTTTCAATATTGTTATTAAGTTTTTACATAGTTTTAGATTAGAAAATACTGAGAACAACTTTTTTCTTTTTTTATTTTCAATTAATTTTTGAAAATATTTTTAGATAAAATGTTTTCTAATTCGTAATAAAACATATTTTTACTACTGTTTTATGTGAAAATATAATAAATGCTACCTAAATTATTACCATATTTGTTTTGAAACATATTATGTTTATTGAAACTGCACATAAAACTAAATAATTAGTTAAGATAATATAAATACTAAAATGAATGTTAATAAATAAAAAACAAAATTTCAAATTATTACCTATTTTTGGCCAAAGTTTATTCTTTTTTTTACCTTTTTTTTTTTCTTTTTCAATCTTCTTAATATCCTAGCATTTCTTGCATCCATGTTTTATAAGTGATATTGTAAAAGAATTTTAGCTTTAAAGAAAATGATTAAGAGACTAAGAGTGTCATTTTATTGAAAATTAATAGAATGTCAATCCAATTAATGCAATGAATACAGTTTAGAGTACAATAAAATATAAAATAATTAAAATAAATAAATAATTATGCATATAAGCATGGATGTAATGTAAAAATAGTAAAGCATAATAATAAAAATTGAAAAAGAGAAAGAAAAAAAAAGAAAAAAAATATAACATAAAAATAATTATGAAAAAGAAGAATATGATAATATATAAATAAGAGGAATAATAATTATCATATTTAATCTTTTATAAGAAATATAATGTATACATTCAAATTTTAAATAGTAGAATTTGAATATACGTATACGGAAAAGAACAACACTTACACTTGCCTAATTTTTTAATATCCAATAACTAATACCAAATAATATCTCGGTGCTGTGACTTTTTATAAATATGCTAATGTATAAAAATACAAATTTAAATACTAAATTTTAAATATTTTAAATTAATTTAAAAACTTTATAGTAAAATTTAAATATAATGTAAGATTTTCTATATATGCCATAAGATTTGTTAAATTTAAATTTAAAGTTGATTTCTTTTAAAATATTTTAAATTAACTTAAAAAACTAAATAGTAAAATTTAAATATAGAATAAGATGTAAAATTTGAATTTATCGTATGATGATGTTGTCCTGACTATTATAAATAGAATGATATATAAATACAAATTTAAAATATTTTAATTAATTTAAAAAATTGAATAGTAAATTAAATAAACTAAATTATATATTTTAATATAAGAGGGGAATGGTAGTGTAATATTTTCATCTCTCAAGGGAGGGAGGGAGAAGGTATAATTTACTCTTTACTTTATATATATTTATCAGAAATATAATTATGATTTTTTAATAAAAAATTGTTTAGTTTTTTATTCTATCATATAAAATCAGCAGAATTAAATCGTAATCAACGTGCTAACATCGGAAACTTTGGATCATTTACGTTATGTGTTAAATTCAACTTTTATTGCCGTTATTATTAAAAATATCTTAAATTTCATTTACTCATTCCATCGGAATAGACTAATGGAGACTATCTCATGAGTTGTGTCGCAGTCTATCATTTTCGATAAATTTTTAATTAAGAGAGCATGTTAATGTTAGTAGACTAGAAAGTGATGTAATCGTATTTTATTTTGGGTTAGTCATTGAAAACGAAATGAAATGTTAATTATTACTGTACGAACCTAGCACGAATATTAAAAGATAGATGCGGAATCGTAGAAATAAGAGAGAACAGTGTTTCTACAGTGACGTTTTTATGGTGGTCGATTGAAGTCCTTCCCCAATGAAATATGTCTCTGTCATTTGATGTAGAAATTATAAGCGGCGAATAGTTAATTAACATTATTCAAATAAAGTATATAGAATATGGATTCGAGGATCAATAGGATGATGCTATATTAGGACTTATACCTACGTGTTTTCGCACAAAGTTTTTGTAACAAAGCACTAATCATAGTCTGCCACTGTATACTTCTAATGATGATATCCTCTCTGATGTTGATCCCTCAACTTGCTTCTTTCAAAGATTTTCTACTCGGCCAATCATTTTTGTTCAGTGACGTTAGAACCAAGTCAGATGTGGTGGATTTACAACACAAAATTACAGAGGCCCCAAAATCTAATGACTCAACTTGTTATCGCCAACTCCATTAATGTTTTCTATCATCATTCTGTGCTTTACGGATTTTCACTAAGCTCCATATGTTGCAGTTCTTACCTTTCTCCCTCCGGTTATGATTTGGTTACTTTTTTATTTATAATTGAACTTATCATAGTTCAGAGGTCATCTCGGGACTCACATCCCAGTTTATTTCGAAATTCATTTAATTTTGAAAGTTTATGTCACGCATTAATTTAAGAGTTTAATTAGTATGTATTTATATTAAATATTATATTTATATTTAATTATATTTATTATTTACATAATTTTTAAAATATTAATAAATAAAATTAATAATTTTATTATAAATAAAAAATCATAATTATATATTAATATAAAATTTTTTATACTGATAATATATATTAATTAAAATTTTAACTTAATTTCATAATTAACAGAGTTAAACATATTATTGGATCTTCACTAATTAGGCTTATGACACTAAGTTTAGATCAACGCCTCTATAATGTGATGATAGGTATTATAAATAAATATTGTTAATAACATTTAATGTTTTTGTACTTACTCTAAACCTATCTTTAAATTGAGTGTTAGAATAATTTTTGCAGATCACTCCCTTTTGCTTAGGAAGGAGACATCTTGGATAAGAGCAAAACAGAAAAATTTGTTGAAAATTCATTAGACCTCATTTTTATCTATATTGTTCTCGATACAGGAACAATAATCATATCAATTAGTACGACAATTTTATTGTTGATTATTTTATGTTAAAATTCAACTTATCATTTTTAGTGATTTTTTAAAATTATTTTCTTTATTCCCATCAAGGTTTGAGTAAAAATATTATTCTAAAAAATCAAATTCAGTTTATTTAGACTAAATATCTAAAGCATGTTAAGTAAAGAATAAAAAAAAATTCTATATGAAATTGGTCTATGTATGTTAAGTATTTTGAATATGTTTTATAAAAAAAATTAGACAAAATGACCTAATTAAAAGATAAATATAAGGTAAAAATTTAATTAAAAATATTAAATAATTTAACTTTTACTATCACTCTTCATGGAAATAAAACTATTGAAACATGAAAGAGGGTTGGAAGGCTCCTTTTGGTTTCCATTATTTTCATTCTTAATTTGAATTCTAGATATCAACAGTGTGGAGTGTGGGGTGTGGGTAGGATACGAGAGGATCTATATATTCTTATTATAGATTTGACATAATAAATAAATTTTGTTAACGGATTTAAGTAATGATAAACACTACTTTCAATAGCTATTGGCAATATGCCTCACTAATAGGAAACCAAATTAAAACAACACTTGGAGTATGCCGGCCATGAGTGTAGATAGGATCTGGTCATTGGTCAAGTAATATAAGCATGGTTAGAAGATAGGCACTCGTAATGTTTAGATTGTCAATCTCATATCCAATTTAATCATAGATCCAGTTATGTATTACTTCAGATTTTCCGTATCTTGTAATAGGGATGTTCCTACAATTTCTTTTCCCCGGCCCATCTGAATTATCTATTATCTATTAGATATTACATTACATAACATATATAATAAAAAATTATTATAAGAAATAAAAATATAAATATAAATCATTAAATTATATTATACTTTAAAATAATCTTGTGATTATACTAGTTTTAATATTAATCATATGATTCATATTTATGGTTATCAATGGACATCTTTTATTATGAGAAATAATAAATATAAAAATAAAAAACTAAATTATGTTTTAGTAATTAAGTTTAAAAAAAAAATACATCCGCATTTTAAATAGTTATTTAATAATTAACTTTTATTCTTAATCATGCAATATATTACAACCGAATCTATTCATACATTCTACCTCGTTTATGACGGTGTGTCTGAACTATTATTATGGGAAGTAAAAGCCATAGACTATATTTGAATTATCAAAACTAAAACGTGTATATATAAACACTCACACAATGACATGATTTAAACCAAATTTTAATTTTGCCATCTATATATCATTTTATTAATTCATGTCTCTTTATTTATCTATTTATCCATTTCTATTTCTATATATATATATATATATATAAATTCAATAATTTATCTTCAATGAGACCAGAATTTACTTATTATTAAAAAGAGTTTTATAGTGAGATTTATATTAGAAGTAAAATAAATATATAGCTAAATTGAGTATAAAGATACTCAAAATCAATACAATGTAAGTCAGTAAAACATAGAGAAAGTAGGAAAAAATAAAGCACAAGAAAGAAGCAAAAATATCAAGCAAAGGAGATGAAATGGAGAGATTGAACGAACATAGAGAGAAAGCAAGTTACCTTGTTAAAGTTACTTTGCAGTATGTCCCTAGGCTAAGAATTAGTAAAAAGTAAGAAACAATAAATAATGTGGAATGTAACCTTCTTAAAAGTATATATATATATATATATATATATATATATATATATATATATATATATATATATATATATATATATATATATATATAGATAGATAGATAGATAGATAAATAGATAGATAGAGAGAGAGAGAAAATTTAATTGGTATACACTATTAGTGTAAAATATTTTTATATTGACATTCAATTATGACTTTTAATTTATGTAACTTTTAAAGTAGTAATGAGGAAAGTCAACAAATTTACCATGAATGAAGAGTTGTGATTGAATGTCAGTAAAAATCTTTATACTGAGAATGTATACCAATTAAACTCATATATATATATATATATATATATATATATATATATATATAACCACCTTGAAAATTGATATTTATAATGTTATTTTGACACCTAATTGATTGCATTATGTGAAAAGTAATGAGTTGAGAATGAACACTCACTGCTCAATAAGGTAACTATACATATGGTAGAAGTTTTTTTCCATTTGGAAAAGTAAAAGAATTGAAGAAAAAAAAATACATGTGTGAAATGGAGTTGGATACACAACAAGTTGGGTACGGAGGCCAAAAAATATATTTTTTTATAGTATTATAAAAAAATTCTAAATTTGGGGGTGGTTGTGGCAGGGGTAGGCCACTCGCTCCTCTGTTTGTGTCTATATATAGAGAATGTATCTAGTGTGAAAGTCAAATCTATATGAAAATGATATGAACAAATCTTAGTCATTGAAATAAAAATTAATAGTTGAGATCAAGCTTTTATTCTCTTTCTTCCAACATTTACCATCTGTCACTCTTTTTTTTCTCTCCTCTTTTAATGGTTGAGATTTTTTGGATATTCTTCTTTCTCCTCTCTCAATGGATGAGATTTACTCTTTTCACTCTCATATAAATTTGATTTTCTTATTATATATATATAGAGAGAGAGGAGACCATATTTGTGGACACTAGATAGAAAACCTAGTTAACTTACACCTTAAATAATTTTATGTAAAATGAAAATTTGACTAATCTAACCATTGAATTTCATAATATTATTTTATTGATCATGTTTATCATATTTTACATAATTTAAAATTTTCAAGATATCTTATTGAATAATGAATATTTACATATTTTTAAATATCATATTATATGCCAAATTAAGTGGAGTGATAAACTTTCAAACAATTTCAAAATTGTATGAAATTTTGTATTGATCTAATTAATACAATTCTGAAACTTAGAGGTATCAAAACAAGTCCGTCCCAGTAGGCCATCCCTATCCACCACAAGTTCAAGTCAGCTAAAAAATTATGCTTCGTGAATCTGTCTGTCTTCTATGGCCTAACCCACTCAACCCATGATTTTGGTAGGTTCAGGTCGAGTCGGGGCGGGCTGGCCTACAACCCACCACAAGTTCATTTTTAGTTTTATTTTGATGTATTTTTTTTTATAACTTGAAAACTTATATTTTGTATGTTGAAGTTGAATTATTGAGGAATGATGAAATTGATCCATTAAGACATTTAGTCTATGTTTGGAAGAGATCTTTTAATTAGATTATATGCAATCATGGTTTGAATGTTGTTGATTTATAATTTATATGTCGTTTAATATTACGTATGTATTAGGTATCTTTTTTAAATTTTAAACTTATTTACGTGTTTATAATTTGCATCTTTAAACTTAATTGTGTATTTATCATTTGCATTTTTTAAATTGTGTATTTATTCACTTAAAAAAATCAGAAACTAATTGCTTTTTTTTTTTTTGCAAATCTAGTGGGTCAACCCACCAGCTCGTGGTGGGCTAAGAAAATATATATTTTTATGTTTGGTGGACAGGGCAGCCCATGTGAGTTGAACTAACCTATTTTGACACCTCTAATGAAACTTAATAGTTGGATTGATCAAATGATCATTCTAAATAAAGTTATTAAATGTGTAAGTTGATCAAGTGTGATACCTATGATAATTGTCAGATTTAAGATTATTTCAGTGATAAAAATTCATAAATTATCTCTATTTCCTCAACTTTCCTTGGTTTTGAACTCAATTAGTTGTAAATACATATAGCTGCTATATATTATGCTTATACATGATTTTGTAATATATTATAACTAATATGAAGTATTTTGATAGGTTTACACCAATTTTGAGAAGAAGACATAGAGTTTGAGCAATGTTCCCTTGCCCAGCGAGCCAAGTCGCCCAACAAGTAGTTCTAGAGCAACTGCAGGTCATCAAAGGTTTCTCAACGAGAGGTTTCGTTGAGTGCAAATCTCAGAAATTTTCAGGTAGAGCCTAAAGCTCGTTGGGCTAAACCTGTCACCTAGTGATAAAGCTAAAAAACCCCTTGCATAAGCTACATGGTACCCAGGGAAAGGTGCTGCCCAACAACAAAACAAGGCACGAGTGCATGTTGCTTAGCAAGGTGATGTCGCCCAACGAGGAGCTTACCCAGCATGGAAGGAAAGGTCTAAAGGTGTCGCTGAGCGAGACTTGCCACTTAGCAAGGTGAACCTTGGGATCATGAATTTTTTAGGTCTCACAGTGCGAGATACCTAGCTAGGAAAGAGTTGTCTGACTCTGCTAGTGAAATTGAAGGACTTAAAAGGAAAAAAAAGGGAGGAGTTGACGAAAGATACATGATTCTGAGAGAGAAAACAGAGGAAGTGTGAGAGCAAAAATGTCAAAGTAGGAGCAGAGACATGATTAATCTTCAGTTTCTTCAATTTCTTCTATAATCTCTTATGCTTGTAAGGTGATCATGACAATGAGCAGCTAAATCTCTCAGTTGGGAGATCGTTGTACTGTTAACTTTTGTAAAGATTAATTCGCAATTGAAAGTTATTTTTCAATTTGTGTTCTTCTCTAATTTTAATGCTTGTTTTTTGTTTGATCAACATTTAACTTGATTTAATCTGCTTGAATGAATTGGAAAAGGATTTTGAGCAAAGGATTTGAGAAAACACCGTATAATCTAGGAATAGAGCAATTTTTATGCATCTTTTGTTTTTCCCTTAATTGATAATCTAGATTTGGGGGAAAAAAACAACTTTCAAATTACCTAATCTGGACTTGGAAAAAAACAAATTTAATGAGTCCATATTAAGTGATTCGGATTTGGTAAAAACCAAGACTGGATTAGGTAAACCAAATTCGAATTATCCATTTCAGAGAGTCAATTGAGGGAATTTTTGTCCTTTAATGTGTAAGAAGAAACTTATGGAGGTGTAGGGAGAAAACACCCTCATTCATTAACCCATTGGAGCAAGCTTAAAACTTTTTTGTCTAAATATAACCAAGCCCAAAAATAAACTAGACCCAAAGTAGCTTGTTTTAAGGGAATTTGAATCAATACATACCTTAATTTGAAATAACATTTACTCTTTAATTTTTTTTAAATTCCAATTTTATCCCTGATTCACTCACTCCTCTCTCTTTACCTTATTTTTTGTCCAATCATCTTTTCTCACATCTTGGTTAGTGTATACATTTAGTATAGTTATTTAATTTTTTATTTTTTTAGTATAGTAATTTAATTTCTTATTTTTTAATATAATAATTTAATTATTTTTCAATGTACTTAATTTATTATTTTTAGTATATTTTTTTAATTTATTATTTTCATTATAATAAATATATTTATTATATTAATTTACTTAATAAATTACATGTTTAGTATAGTTATTTAATTAAATATTTGGTTAGTGTAGTTAACTATATAATTATTTAATTTCTTATTTTTTTAGTATAATAATTTAATTAAATTTTAGTGTACTTAATTAATTATCTTTAATATATTTATTTAATTTATTATTTTTTTATTATAATAATTATATTTTTATTATATTAATTTACTTAATGAATTACATATTTAGTATAGTTATTTAATTAAATATTTGGTCAGTGTCGTGTAGTATAATTATTTAATTTTTTATTTTTTAGTAGAGTAATTTAATTTCTTATTTTTTAGTATAATTATTTAATTTCTTAATGAATTAAAATTTTTAGTATAGTTATTATTTTTTTAGCTCTCTCACCACCATTTTTTAGAGAGTAAAAAAATTTGCGATTTTTTTTACTCTACTGCAAATGGTTGTTGGAGAGTAAAAAAAAATTCAATTTTTTTTACTCTTTGGCAAACCATTATTGAAGAATAAAAAAAGTTGCAAATTATAAATTAAAACAAAAATCAATATGATTATTGAATAATTAATTACTTATAATGGTATTTAAATGGGAAATTTTCAAATATAGTATTCAAAGATAAAATAAAGTCAATATTAAAGAAAACAAAATAAAAATATCATAAACAAATATTTCAAACATGTTTATTTAAACTGAGAAAAAAAAGAAACAACAAATGACAACTTATTTTTGTACTTCTTTTTCCTTTTTTAGCTGCAACTTCCATTTTGAAAAAAAAAATGTTAGACCATATCTCAATTTATTTTGCAAATTATAAATTAAAATAATTAAAAATTTAAATAACTTTAACTATAAAATTTTTAAAAATAATTAAAAAAATATTTATTTTAAATTTAAAACAATAATTAAAAAAATATTTATTTCAAATTTCAATGTTCGATTTTCAAATTTAAAATAATAATTAAAATAATATTTATTTCAAAATAAATTTCACACATAAACAAGAAAATTTAAATATATTTATATATTAATAAATTATAAAGATAAATCCATTAACTACTAATTAAGTTTTTCTTTAAACTTGTTTTTTTTAGGAGTTATAATAGTATTTATTTGAAACAATTATGTATTTAGAACTCAATTTCAAAATTAATAATCAAATTAAGACAATTCCACACTAAGATATCCCACTAACTTATTTTTTTACTTCTTTTCACTTTTTTAGCTGCACCTTCCATTTTAAAAAAATTAGAATATATCTCAATTTATTTTGTAAATTATAAATTAAAATTTGAAATAACTTTAATTATAAAAATTAAAAAATATTTATTTTAAATTTAAAATTTTAAAATAAATTTCACACTTAAATAAGGAAATAGTAAATATACATATTAATTTTTTCAAGAAAATACTCAATATATTTATATACTAATAAATTATAAAGATGAAAAATCTATTAACTACTATTTAAGTTTTTCTTTAAACTTGTATTATTTAGGAGTTATAATAGTATTATTTTAAATAATTGTGTATTTAAAACTAAATAATCATGTATTTAAGATTGAATCTCAAAATTAATAATCAAACAAAGACAATTTCACACTAATTGAACACTCTTTAATTTTCCTTTTAAAAAATAATAAAAGACATATTCCATTAATTGAGCTTTTTTTTAATTAAGCAGTAATTTTTAATTGAGCACTAAATGAACTTTTTCTTACTCTCCGACGATGCACTTCCAGAGAGTAAAAAAATTTGATGATGCATTGCCAAAGAGTAAAATCATTAAGGGTATATTGATATTTTACCTATCAGTAGGTAGGAATTGAAAATTTAGTAAGTGTCAATTAAAATTCTCTGTTTTAATAGAATCAAATCAAATACAGGCTAGGTCAATGGGTCCAACATGCTCAAAATATGAAAGATCACGTTTTGTTGATCTTGCAAGTTGAGTTGTCTTCCTACCTTTAGAACCTTTAGTTTTAACCTTAAAATTGATGTGACGTTTGGGTATGCAAGGTCACATAATGTATTTTTTTATCATTACCTTGAAAGTTAAGTCCCCCTTTTCAAAGTGACGACTAATGACATCCCATTCTTCTTGAATGGATAACTTTGTAGAAGACTTATCTAATGCCAAATTTGAGAAACTTAGTTTAATCCAATATATATGAATAAGATCGAGTGGTATGCTATTGAATTCATATCTAGCTATCTCACATGCACAAGGTAGACCATGTGTACTTCTAAATGTGCAATGACACTAACTGTTGTCAATTCCAACAAATTTGACTCGTTGATGTTCATCTTCAATGAGTTAAGGCATATTTTGAAACAAACCCAAACAACTGCTTGTATAGTGTTTTGTTAAAAATGTGACGAACATGATGAATGCTTCTTTTAAAAAAAGCTTTGATTTTATTATGTTGTAGAGTCATTAAATTGTTCATTGCATCCCAACAACTACACAAGTCTCTCATACTATTTTCAAGCTGTCTCTTAAAGCTCCAATAAGCAGACTCAACCCTACATAGAAAAACATGTCATTTATAACATATAAATAAAATTTTAGAATCATAGAGTAATAAAATGATATAAGTTTTTATGAAATAACACACCTATTACTGGTTGTATTCCCTAAATGAATCACCTTATTTGTTCATGCCTTGATGAATTTCTCTTTATGAGGGATTAACCATATGTCCTTCACATAGCCCACAAACATGGACTACGGTGAACACACAACTTCTAATATTGTCACATGCTTTTCATAATCATCAATAACAACACAATCCATAACACAAGATCAAGCTTCCATGACTTGCTTCCTTTCATCTTTAGGATGCACATACATCTTACATTTTACATTTACATTTTTTTGTATATGGAACTAACATAGCAAATTAGTAGCCTCATGAAAGACAATTTTAATCGCATTCATCAATGCTAAATCTCTATCAGTAACACATACTTGAGGAAATGAATCCTTCTTTAAAAAAAGACCTCTTAGTCTTTCAGGTGCCAACACAAAGTTATTTTCACGCTCATACTCCACTAAAGCAAAACCAGTAGAAAATGTTAACCCTGTAGACAAACACCAACAATTTCAAGTAAAGGGAGTTGATAACTATTTGTCTTATATGTAATATCCAACATCAATACTATATTAAAAGAATTTACCAACTTTTTTGCATCAGGATGTGTCAAGAAAATATCATGCAAAACTTCAGTTGTATTGTGTTTTCTATGCTAATGAATATACTTGTCACACTCAAGTAAATGCATCAAATGTTGCATTTCTGTTCTTGGACCCCTTTCAGATGACCAATACATGTGTCTTGCATTATACACTTGCTTGATAGCTGTCACATTCTCTTTGTTATGCTATTTAAATGTCAATAGAATACTTCTTGGTTTAACCCTACTCTTTGTCATGTCAACAAGCAACTCATGTTTAGTAGGGTTTAGACGTCCAGCATAAGGATGACCTACTAAGGTTTCAGATAACTCATGATTATGAGTCCCACACAACACTTCAACCATCCATCCTCATTATTCTTCATAGGTTTACCATGTAACCTAGAGGGGCAACTGCACTTTCTTGTTCCACCTGTTGTCTTTTGTAAATTTTTCTTGTATTTTTTGTATTTTCCACTTCTCTCACAACCGAACGAAACAAATGTCTTCCTTCCTTGTCGTCCATTAGGTTTGTCTAATCTAAGGATGACAATTACAAGCCCTAACTTATAAGCAATAGCTCGAGCTCATTTTAATAAATCATCTCAACTTGCAAATACCTAGATAAAACACGTTTTGATAAGTACAAATTTTGTTAAGTTAATTAAACATAATAACAAGAATTACCTCAATGGTTATGAAAGCATGACTGCAATCTTCATGATCAAGGTATGGTGTTGTGCCTTCACTTTGTCAATATCATTAACACTTGTATGAACTTCCAACTCAATCTTCATATCTACTTCATTTGACACTTTACTAATCAAATTGCCAACCATTGCAACTCTAAAACCATGTACATACATGCTTAGAATAGTCATACATAAATTATGAATCATTTTTCTTGTAAGTCTCCACATTAGACAACTTGCAATTTGTAAATTTTTTTACAGTGTCCAAACTTGTAAAAGTCTATCACTGTGAGCAGATCATCCCGAACTTGAAGGGGAAGAAAAAAACAAGAATTAGACACCATGAAGAAGACAAGAAAATGCACACAAAGAAGACACAAAGACACAGGAAGAAGAATTCAATGCAGAAGAAAACTAAGTCGTGTACAAGAGGTTTTGGGTTAAGGGTTTAGAAAGAGGTGCAAACAAAAAAGATAGAGAAAGAATAAGGTGGTAATTAAATTTTTACTATTTTCATTAAGGGTATTTTTGTCATTTTAAAAAATTATAGAGGTGTAGAGAGAAGCTATGGAGTTACAGGGAGAAATTCTCCTTGGAGAGGCTTAAGAACTATTAACCCAAATTTGACTAGACCTATTTTGACTTAATGTTACTTAAATTTGTTATTTTTCTTTAATTTCATATAAATTTATAATAGAAAAGTCAAAATGGGTGATTTGGTCCAACTTGAAAGGCCACTAGGCCAAATTAAGTAAGAAATAAGTGCAAACCATAAAGAAAATGGACTAAGCTACCCCTTTTTTACATATTATTAAATAAAAAATATTTGCTTATATATGTTACTAAGGAGTATTTTATAAAAAAGAAATTATACTAAAAAAAGTTCTATTGTAACCGAACAAAAGATATTTAATTTTCAATAAACATACAATATGTTAGTACTGCTTAAATATATTTTAAGTGTTCACAAAACAAAAATATTTTAAGTATTTCCAAGAATTGTGATTCTTAAACATCATGATTCCTAGTATCTAACCGAACAAAGAAATATTTAATTTTCAATAAACATACAATATATTAGTACCAATTAAATATATTTTAAGTGTTCACAAAAAATAAAAATTTAAGTATTTCCAAGAATCATGATTCTTAAAAATCATGATTCTAGTATGAAAAAGCAAGACAAAAATGTTTCAAATAAGTCAAACTAAACTACAACTTTTATTTTCTTCCACTAATAGATTAGATTATTTCTTAAATATATGATACATTATTATCAATATGTAATCAAATGATTCATGATAGTCTAGCATTTCAACACTAAGCCAAACATGACTTTGTTGGTAAGGTTGTAGTTTTGCACTCACAACAAGGTCTTACAATATTAAGTAACTTTTGGTTTGAGAAAATATTTTTTATTTTTATTTTTTGAAAACAATTTTCACCGTCAAGTTTTTAATATTAAAAAAATATGTTTATTTTCACTTGATATTTTTTATTTTTAAAAATAATATTGTTAAGTTTAACCCATTTTGGTAAAATTATTATAAAATATTTATATATATAACTTAAAATACATTTATATATAGTTTTTATTATAATTACAATATTTTTATTAAATTTTTAAATTATTTTAATTTTTGAAAACACTAAAAACAATTTTTTTTGTTTTATGTTTTCAATTGTTTTTTGAAAATATTTCTAAAACAAATGTTTTCTAAAATGTAACAAAACATATTTTTAATACTATTTTCTATGAAAATGAAAACAAAATACAAGCACAACAAATGTCATCTTATTTGGGCATTTTTAGTTTTGTATTTCCATTTTTCCTCCTCATTAAATACCTGTAACATCCCTTTTTTTTTTAGAAAATAGAATATTAATAAAAGGTGTTATTTATATTAATAGGCTAATTAATATCGTAATTATTAGAATAATTAAATTAAGCATTGATTTTATAAATAATTGTGGGTGTAAATAGTAAGAGAGGTTAAGTTGTGTTTGATTTTAGAAGCCCAACAAAGGGTTAAGTTAAGGTAAAATTAGGGGGTCTTTGAGTGTTGTAGGGAGAGTTCACATTCTCTCACTCTAGAGAGGGAGAGAAAACTGTAGTGCCAAGGGGGTTTGAGGAGAAATTTTGGAGAGTTGAGGCTACACCCTTCACAATTAGGATCATCTCTTCGAGGTAAGAGGGGAAGGAGATTAACTTATACATAGACATATATAAGAAATAGGGTAGTGGAGGCGAACCCTGAACCTCTGTAGGGATCAAGTTTTATACAATTGACTTATTCATTTATTTCTATGAATGAACATTATGAATGATTAAAGATGAATAATCCTAAATATGTGATCGATTCATGTTATGTTGGCGATCCCTATATTATTTGAATTGCTCTATAAACATAGGATTATATGTGGCTATGGGTTTTCTTCCATTGAAGAGATCAATGGAAAAATTGATTATTATTAATGTGATCATAAGGTGTGATGATAAATAACTATTATAGATAGAGAATTAGAAGTTTGAGAGTTTAAGTTATAATTATATGTTGAGAATCTTATATAAGTTGAATTTTTGCTATCTGGAAATTTTCGTATAAACATATCTTAGAGTTTTTGTCATATCTTTCTGTGTGACTAACCAAATTGAGTTAAGTTTGCTAGTTTAGAAACTATACATTTGGGGTTACATTTTAGACTAAATAATAATGTAAATACACTGAGAATAGAATGAGTTATGTGAGTTGGAAGTTGAGTCTCTCATCTAGTATGCGAAACAAAATTGGTGTGTTGTGAGGCTTGCAAGGTAACCTAGATGACTTTATTAGGCTTTATGTTCTTCATAAAAGTTTTAGCTCTCAATGGTAGCTTTCCAACAGAGTTGGAATAAATAGAAAAGAATGTATATAACTCAATTTATGATAAAATTAGAAACTAAAGGTCGAACTACTAGAATTAGGTGTATTACAATCAACGTTCACAATTTTCGGACGAGAAAAGAGATAGAAAAACGATATATTTTGAGAAAGTGATCTTCATGAAAGTTTTAGCCCTAGATGTTATCTAACTATTGTTGTTGGTTTCACCCCAAAAAAATACCTAGAACTCAATATATGATAAAATTAGTAAATAAAGGTTAAAATTCCAGAATTAGGCATATTACAATCCGTGTTCATGATTTTCGGATGAGAAAACCGATAGGAAAAAAATGTAATTTGAGAAATTTTCTTCACAAAAGTTTTAGCCTTATATTTTATATAACTAATCATATTAGTTTCACCCAAAATGATACCTAGAGCTCAAGTTATGATCAGATTAGTGATTGAAAGTCAAACTGTCAGGATTAAGTGATAGATTCATGTTTCCTCCAATTTTTAAAATTGTAAACGTTTGTTTTACCTCTTGAGGTAAAAATAAAAGTTGTAGATAAATGTCACAGCTTTTAAAATAGATAAGATACAATATCATAGGATTAATAAACCTCTAGATATCATGTTTATACTCGATAAAGGTCATAGAGACTTTTAGAAAGGAGTGAGGAAATCTCCAAAACTTTATAAAATATAGTGGTAAGTTATGAATGTAATAATCCCATGGGTATTTGTGAAAAAATTGATATATTAAATATTTTAAATGATATTTGTGCATGAGAATATGTGCTTTGGATAATTTGTGTTGAAGAACTGATTTGTGCTAAGAGTTAAGTCTAAGTTGTTGCTTATCAGTGTGAACTCTGAATTGCTTGATCATTTGTGAAGTTTGGACTTTGTTTAGCAATGCTTAAGTCTTTTTTGTATAGCCATATATGTTTAGATGTGTGATGTATCTTATGATTCTGAGTGTCGGGGATGACTGAATGTTTGAAAGCTATTTAAGGTGCATGAATTTGGGGGTTTGTTTTAATGTGTGATATTGATGTTGATTATAATTAAATGCATGTTGTGTTGATAATGATGGTTAGGTTGTTCCTGACGAGGTGTCATCCCAGTTGCGGTTGGGGGTGGATTGTAATGACATAATTAATTATTGATATTGTGAGTTATGTTACTTGACATGATACATGGATATGGCAGTCTAAGAAGCTTGTAAGGATCGCCCATTGTGAGACGCTCTATAGCAAGTGTCTTAGGTTGTGTTGCATTGCACAATTGTATCTACATGTTACTGGCGTAGAAGAGGATTCACTTTGAGTGGACCTATGTGAGATGGTTGTACCTATGTGTTACTAGTGTAGAAGAGGACAACTTCGGGCGTGTACTTGAGAAAGCATACATGAGTTGCATTGCATGAGCATCATTGACATGACTTGAATTTAATATGGTTGTATGGTTTCATCTGATACACTGTGGGTGGTAATATTTCTTATTTATGTTGCCTAATTATGTATGAGCAAATGTCTCACTCCTATTTTTGTGTGTTGCTTGGGTTGAACGCCCATAGGTGAAAAAAATGTTGAAGAGGTAAAGGTCAGTAATGCATGAGATTAATGTGGATTTCATGCTCCAATAGATATGACATTGGAGCGTTGCAACTATATTAGGATCTTTGAATCATTTCCTTATCTTAGACATTATATCAAATATTTTTCAAGTCCTTTTCCTTATTTTAAGTTTTCAATTATAAAGACTTATCATACTATCAAAGATGAGATTTTGTTGAAAGGACTTTTGTGAATCTTTTTACCTAGTTAAAGGACTTTTATTTAATTATCTTATGTTTATTTATTTGGGTGGAAGAGTGTCACATGGTTCATAGTGTTGTACTACATGATCTCGAAAATTCATTATTTTATGTATATAATGCTCACAACTTTAATTGTAAGTTAATTTTGTTTAATGGATCTATGTGAACTAGTAGTTTATATCCCTTTGACCATGTTTTAACTCAATGTGGAGATAGTAATAACTAATTTGTGGTATCACAATGTGAGCCATTTTACCAAAAATCAAGTCTAATTATTTAAATCAACAAATTTCTATATTATTTTGTAAATTAATTAATAAAGTGTTTGGGTGTAAAAGGGTATCACACATCCCATCCGCACTAGGGGTGTTCATCAGTTCAGGTCGATCTGACGAACTTGTTTGGTTTGATTTTTTCACTTGATTGGTCTAGACCTGACCCAAACCAACTAGATTGGACGATGTTCGGTTCAATTCGTGGTTTTTGCGTTTCAAAATTCTTATCCAACTAGAATCAACTCAAAAGTGTGTGTGTGTGTGTATATATATATATATATATATATATATACTATATTTATTTTATATTTTTAAGTTAGTAAGTTTAGTAACCTGTTTCAGTGTTTTGTTTAGGGTTTCAATATCTGAAGCATTTTTCCTTTACCCTTTCACATTATTTTATATTTTTAAGCTAATAAAATTTTATGTTGGTTTATATATTTATTGTTAAATTTGTATTGTGTTGTTTTAATAGTTTAATTTGACTAATTTAACATATATAAAACACTTGATAGTTTGTTATAAAATTATGTATTTAGTAAACTAATGACATATAAAATTATTTTTTTACGATTTAATGGAAAAAATTGATTTTTAATTTTTTTATCGGTTTTCCTGAAACCGAATTAAACCCACCCAATTATACTTGGTTCAATTTGATTTGGATCAGAAAAAAAAAAATTCCAAAAAATAAACCAATTCAATCCAATTAAAATTAATTGGTTCTGTATTCATTTTCCTTAAAAGAAGAACCAACCTAAATCATGAACACTTCTTATCCTTAAAAACACCAATATTTATTGCAAAATAGAACCAGCAACTTATAGAGTAAAAAATAACTTTTATGTTACGAATTATAAAATCTATAATATATAGAAAAAGTATATTACATATTACAAAATTCATAATATATATATATATATAAAGAGTATTAAGAATTACGAAATCCATAATATAGATAAAAAATGTATTATAAATTATAAAATCCATATGTAATTAAATAACAATTATAAATCATAAAATATGTACCTATCAAATGTTATGTTCCAAATTATAAAATCCGTAATATAAGTAAATAAGTAACATTACAAATTACACATTTCGTAATATAAGAAAAAAAAAATACATTACTGTTAGATAAGGTATTTTCAAATTTTTAAAATTGTAAGTGTAAAAAGGAAAAGCTTATTATTTCCTCTAAAAGGAAGTAATTTAGTAGTTGATTTTATTTATTTTTAAATATAGTAATATAATAATTTTATCCTCATTAGTCATCATTAACTTGCTGAAAATAAAAAAATATAACATTAAAATATGAAATCATTATGTATTACTGTTAATTAATATTTTAAAAAGAATAAATAACTTCTTAAATAAAGACTTTAATACTCTTATTCTTCTCATCAATGAATTCTCAAAGTATAATGAATTCTCAAATTTATAATAAAAATAAATAAAAAATTAAATGTTTCATAGAAATTATAAAATCTTATAAAAAAATCATCAATATCTTTGAGATGATGATGACTTATATTAAAAAGATAAGGGGAAATTCCATGTAAACATAGACTGTCAATAAATCACTTTTATTTTTGTGAACACAAGGAGGTGCTACATACTTTCTTAGTCAACTGGACAAGATTATTATAAAACAATCAGCATAAACAGTAAGCAAATTACACAATAAAAAAGTTTCCACAGCCGAAGGAAATTTACAGCAGCCCAGTTGGAGATCATGATGATGCCCTCAACTTGCCTGAACATTCGTCATGATCCGCTGGCGCTTTGAAGTTCTTCACTGATTTACCCAAGACATTTAAAACAGCAACACGCTGTAATTCTTTAGCTGTCATCACGGTAAATGGTGAACATGTGAGTATAAAATTATCAGTTTCCTGCTTTCTCAAAACATTGACGTGTGCTAAAACTGAAAGACATGTAGTTGCTGAAAGTATTTTCATGGATATAGATGTATGTACGGAGTTTGGGATGCTGACAGCTACAGCCCTGGCAAAATGTAAATATATACTTTCTTGTTTCTATATTCTAGCTTTTAAAAAAATAGTTTCTATATTCTAACTTACAAAAAAAATCATTTCTATCTTCTACCATCCGGCATTCATACTCGTAAACTATAAAGATGATATGCATCCATAAAAAAAATGGATAAGC
This sequence comes from Psophocarpus tetragonolobus, assembly GCA_037954015.1. Taxonomy (NCBI): domain Eukaryota; kingdom Viridiplantae; phylum Streptophyta; class Magnoliopsida; order Fabales; family Fabaceae; genus Psophocarpus; species Psophocarpus tetragonolobus. Next base: position 320,401 of record CM075688.1, read on the forward strand.
AAAAAAAAAAAAAAATGTCATTTCTGAGAGTTGTCTCTCCAAAAAGACTGAAGCATAAAATATAGCTGCAAGCAAGATATGCAGGAAGAGAATAAACTATAAAGCAGTTAGTTAGGCCAAGACAACGGTGGGAAATTTAAGCGTATCTCCTACTTAAGTTGCCTTGCACCGTTAGATTTTTTAATTTCAAATCTCCGGTTGAGGTTTCTTTTCTTTTTTCTTTTTTCATTTTCCTTTTCTAAAATTGTCCCTTAGACAACTCTTCCCTCTTTGTTGATCTACCTTCACCGTCAACCATCCTCTTATCCACCTCACACTGAGATCATTTCACAGGCAGTGTTGTCATATGGCAGTTATGGCAGCGCCATAACATTGTTGCGACCCCGGCTGCAATCCACGATCTTCATGGCATGGTTTTGCTATTTCATGTATGGGGGCCGCCATCTGATGACAACCCCCACAATCGATAGCAACTTGTGACAACTCCTTCTGCTTCTTCTCTTCTACACGAGTCCTTCCTCTCTTCTTCTTCGAGTCTTCATGCAATAGGTTCTCAGTTAGTTCTCGCATCTTTTACTTTTTTATATAAAGGTAATATTCTAATTTTTTTAGTATTTTCTTTTTTTTGTAAAAGCTATATTCCAATTTCTTTTTTCAGTTTAAGTACAATGTCAAGGCAGAAACAAACACCCAAAATGGCTATTTAATCCTATTATTGGTTAGGAAATTATGTTTTTTTATGATGACAATTACTAGATTATAAATATCATGAATTTTAGATTATTATATTGTTGGTTTTAATATATTTATCTTCTTTTTTTGCATATTATATATATATATATATATTGTTCGCAGTATGGCCCTTAAAGGTCTTTGCTGCCATCTGCTGTATAACCTTACTAACAACCTTTGTCACCACCACCTCTAAACTGTTGGATACCATGTTTCAGACATTCAAAGAGAATCCCAACTTTGAAATACAAAAAACCATAGGCAACAGTACAATACCACCTCCACTTTGGTCAATGGCAATACCCACGACACACCTCCATTGCTGCCAATACCATTACCACGACACACTTCCACTACTGCTGACAGCGACACCTTATGTTTTCATATCTCAATTGAAAGACTAAAATAGCACATCAAGCACCACAACCACTGCTGATGGCAACACCTCCACCATTTCCACATTGAAGTGCAAGCTTTATTCTCAATAACAATAACAATACTCCATGCCATTTCAAATCTCGAAAATTGAAAGAGAATCACTCATTTGAAGGACAAAAAGCACTCGGATTCAAGAAATTAAAAAAAAAAGAAGACAAATCACAAATTTCAAAAAACAATCATTTGAAAATCAAGTCACTCATTTGTTGGCTGGGGATGATGAATAAGGTATGGCATTAGTAAAGATAATGATTCTAGTAATAGGAAATCAGTCCACACAGATCCCCAAGATGTGGTTTGTCGCTAGGGAGGGTGAGAGGAGGAGGGTAGGTCTTTGAGGGTGAAGAAAGATGCAGAAGGGCAGTCTAATGGACAAATTTGGAAAATGAAAAGGAAAAAGAAAAAAGAAAAATTTCAATCTATGAAGCACAAACTGACACAGTTATTGCCTAAATTATTTAAATTGATAGTATGCTCACCTACTTAAACCAACTTTTCCACGATAATAAAGCTAAAAAGAGGCAAGACGTTATTTTTTTAATAATATCATGGTGCATCCATCTATGTGGAGGTGTTGTTTAGGTATCTGAGTTTGTATAAAGGTGTTGGTTCATGTATCCAAGCCAACAAAAAATAATTTTTAATTGGACACTTAATTAGAAGTGTCAGGGGTAATATCAATGTCAGAAATGTGTCCAACACAGCGACATTTTGAACAAGAAATGTGTTTGTCTTCACAGACTTCAATCGTACATTTGAAATTAGAAAAATCTAACGGTGCATGGAAACTTTCCCATGGTGGGAGACATGCTTAGCTTTCCCACAGTAGCCTTAGCCATTGATAATAGAGAAGTAACAAACTCCAGGATAAACAAGTAATGGAAACATCAAGAGATGATGTCCATGCATGACAGCAATAAAAGACATCAAAGTAATTTGAAGACTTACATTGACTGAACTACCACAAGCATGATTGATAGTAAATAAACACTCATAATATTTGAATTATGCCTAATTCCCCACCCCATATCCAGTATACATTAATCATCAACTCTAACCTGTCATTGTAAGAAAGAAAACATGCGAAACAACAATTCCATTACCTTCCTCTAATGAAAGCTGAATTGATCTCTTCTCTAACTCAACAGCATGTTTGCTAAGTTCAACTGAGGACAGGGAGCGAAGCACTGCCAAAGGACAATATCAACCATATAAAATATCAAAAACTTCATTAGAAAGCACTTGAGGGAATACTTTAAGGTGCGTGGACATACTTTGGATATATTCTTCTTGGTCTGATTGGTCCAATTTCCTCAAAAACATCTGTAATTGTTGGTATCGCTCCTCCCAGTGCAAATTCTTTAATCCCTTTGTATTACCAGTGACAGCAGGGAAAGAAGAAGCTGTCACATGATTGGATTCAACTGGTGCTAACTTCATGGCAGATTTCCCAAGAGAAATAGGAACTGAAGGCTTTCCAGATGAGTTCATTGGAGATGTCATAGGGAAAGGCGCAAATGCTGGGAAACAAGCAACCTTTGGTTCCTTTATCTGAGGTTGCTCCTTTATCTGAGATTTTGGTTGAGCAGTCTCCTCTTCACAACAAAGTTGCCTCGAATGTGAACAATAAGCATTAATACTTGGATTTTCAAAAGCAGTACCCTTGCCCAATTCTGCTTCTGATTTTCTTCGGACATACACAAGATGTCCATTTGCAGCACTATTGCTTGGAGATTGTTGGGCATGGTGGTTCAGTGGATAGTCAGACAAGGGTCTCTTGGTGCCAGAAACTCTATTAGAATCAGTACCAAGATCCTTATCCTTTAAAAATGAAGAGTTTCCAATGGAGGTTGGCACCATGATTTTATTATCATTCTGTAAATCTCTTAATGCTGTCTTCTTCACAGCAACGGTCAGTTGTTTATCACAATTAGGCAAGTCCATTTTACAATTGCCCAGACTATACTCACAAAATTTAGAATCTATACCTTGTTGAATCATCTTCAGCAGTCCTGGAAATTAGTGTTAGGTAACATACTAGCACGTAAAGTGTGTCAATTTTAAATTTAAAAAAAAACAATTGAAACAAAAGTAACCAAGGATTTATTCAACGTCCAAATTTGTCAATTTTCAAGATAAATCACATGATCTGTAATTCCCAAACAAGGAGTTACATGCCTTCTACTTTAGATGTTGATGTTCAGTCATCAGGTCTGGAGATCATAAGGATGAGTGAAGAAAGGCTTCAGGTTTTTTAAATCACTAAATATCTAAATTTGATGAACATAAAAAGCAGTGTGGACACTCGACAGGGAAATGGTTTGATAACAATGAGATAGACAAGAGGAGGAAACTTCTGACTTTTGCAGTCAACAAGGAAAAAATTCTGGTTTTAAATTATGAAGAAAGTGGAGACACAACAGATGTCGGATCAATATTTTGAAAACTCTACAGCAGATGCCACTATGGACATTGCTCATAGTGAATGGTACTTCAAATATATCTTTAGTTTGAAGCCAAGAGGAAAGTAGCAAACAAGGAATGTTTTTCTTCTGTGATTATTCAAATGTGTTTCATTTATTCACCAGATTCAGGGATACAAACCCTTTATCTTAAAAGAAAAAATTGAGCATGTATGATGTTAGTGATAGGACCTTGGGTATTATGAAGTGCCTAAGTCTCACATAGAATCGTATAAGATGCTTGGTGGTGTACTCTTGGTTCTCCCACCTTAACAGCTAGATTTTAAGAAAGAGTTCCGTTATTGCTTGAGTGCTTATGAATTCGTATTAGAGTTGGTTGAGGTGTCTAAGAAAAAGACTACCTACAAAAGGGTTGACTAGAAAGGCTGAGTGAAGCATCACAGAATGCAGTCACCAAAACGTCAGCTCTCAAGGGCGGTACTATGATAGGAACTTGGTTATCATTGGGTGCCTAAGTACTAGATCAAGTAGTATGATGGATGCTTGGTGGCATACTTAGGTGGCTTGGTTCTCCCCTCTTACCAACTAGCTTTAAAGTTAGGGTTCCCTAAATGCTTGGGCCCTTATCAATTAGCTCTAGCAAACAAAAGCTAAGAGTTACTGTCCTTAAATGATATTCATATTGATTAAACTCACAAGTTATCAATTGCTTAAAAGTACACCCAAATAGTTTCTTTTTTAACATATATAGTTTCTTATTTGTGTAGTCTGAAATTGATATTCATATTGTTTACACTCACGAGTTATTGTACATGTCAAGCATCTTAGATATTTTAAATATAGCAGGTAGAATTTTCTTTTATTTTTTCATTTTTCAAGCTAACAAATTTCAGTACAATTGGTCACCGTGTTTCTTCCTTCTGTATATCTTACCATCAGACCGGATTAATGTAAGAGTTCATATCACCAAAAATTCTGAATTAAAGAGTGCTAACAATACACTCTCAAACACACTCTCTATAATTAATTAAAATTTATTGAAAAGTACAAAAATCATAAGTGAGACTCATTAAGTGAAAGTGAGACCTGCAAAATTTTGTGAATTCCAATAAATTTTAATCAATAGAAAGGAGTGAATTCAAAAGGGTATGTTGCTAGCATTCTCTTCAAGTAAATATGCATTTACTGATTTACTACATTAAAAATAAAACTAATTCCGAAATCTCCCAGCACATTTAAGGAATATATGCATGTTAGTTTTAGATTAACTATACAAGTCTCAAAACATGAGATGAGTTAAATGTAGGGTTTCGGTTAGTTAGGGTTCCAGAGCTACATGAAGTGGATTTAACATTTTATATATATATATATATATATAAACTTTTATGTTGTCTGGTTTGGGTGTGTAAACACTGGACCTACCTACATCCCAAGAGCAGATTCATCCAATAATTAGTAGGTATTGAGGCCAAGAGCGCTTAACGAAATCAGAATGTTTATAATTTGCGGAGAATCTACCATCAAATTCACATGATTGCAGATAAAGCAAGCATTCATTGACATGTAATTCAACATTGTTTCTATCACTTCCATCTATCTCCTTATAAATAGGTAACAGCTCTGTTCCCCCCAAAACGAGAGATCTCTTCTCACACAATACGCTAAGCCAAAAAGCAATAGGAATTTTTGAAACATAAAATGTTATCGAGAGAGATAAAACCTGAGAGAAGAGTCTAGAACATGATGACAGCGATCTGTGCGAGTGATTGAGGATGAACGGAAAGAAGAGGTTAGCGCGCGAGCTGATCTCTGTCACTGCTCCTCCCAATATTATTTTATAGCGTATATCCCCAATGAATTAGTTGTTGTGAAAACCTAACAAGGGCGTTTCCTTTTGCAGTTGAATTTTAGACAAAAACTGGCTTTAATCAAATATAAAATAAAAATACACTTGTATTTCATCTTAATTTAAATATAATATTAAATTTAAAACAAACATTTTTTTATGCGGTTTTGTTTGGTACAGTGATTTTATTTTTAGTTTTAATCTGTTGTTATTATTATTTAAAATTTATTAACTATACTTACATAATTATTTTATTATATTATTTTAAAATTATTTTATTATATTAAATTTTATAAAATATATTATTAGTTAATATTATTTTTATTTCTACTTAAAATTAGATTTTAATTAGTATGTACTAACCGTGTAAAGAAGTTTTATACTAATGTTCAATTATAACAACTCTTCATTTATATGACTTTTAAAATATTATTGCAATGTCTTCATACTAGACTCGATTCATTTTTTGACTCCGCTAGGATAAGGAGTCGTGGAGTCAAAGGTTAATTCGAAAAGTCGACAATTGACTCACATAACTCAAATTATATTAAAAATATATTTTATAACCTATATAATTTTATATTATAAAAAATCATAAAACAATTAAATTATATAATAAATTAAGAACACAACTTAAGAAGATAGTGTCAACATCACATTTGTGACTTATTTTATGCTAATTTTCAATGCAAGTTGCAATCATAAAAGGGCAAAGCCATAGAGATTAAAACAAAATGCAAATACATTGAGCCATATAGAGTGAAGACTGAACGTAAATAAGGCTACTAGAGATTTTTTTTTTCCTATTCAAAACGACATTATTTCACCCATTAACAAAAAATAGAAAAAAATGACCCCCAAGTCTGGATCACCGGTTCTCAACCGAGTCTGACCAAGTCGCTCCAGATCAATCTAATTATGATTCATTTCCATCAGAAGGGTGACAAACCAGTTATATGGTCAATTCCTGGTTGAATCGGCTAGTCTGAGCCGGGTTTTAAAACATTGATTAATGGTTAAGGTCAACTAACTTAACATAAATAAAGGGTTATTATTAAATGTCAATGTAAAATTTTTTACACTGACAATGCACAATTTTTTTTCTCTCAAAATTATTCTAAATTATATTATCAACTCCTTTGATAACATAATAATAAGTTATGCTTTACTTGATATTAATATTATTTTTAAATTATATTAATACATTTTTTGACATTTGAAAATAATATATGCATATTTATTTAATACTTATTACTTTCTATCACAACAAAAATCACATAATATGAAATAAAATTAATATAATATGATATGTGATTTAGTTCAATTTTATATTAAGATTCGAAAGTCAAATTAAATAAAAAAAATATGCAGTTTTAGACTTTTTTTATTTTGTAGTTTTCAATTTTTTCTATCAGTTGAGGTTTCCAACAATTTAATTTGATTTTGAATACTCCTATTATAAAAAGATTCCTACTATAATCAAATCATACACTATTATTATTTTTTTAAACAATGAATATTATTGATAAAGAATAGTTAAAAAAAAATGAAGGTATTTGTCTAACAAATTACATAATTACTCAATAAAAGAAAAAACACACACAATATCATCTAAATCACACAAAACATGGAAATACACACACAAATCATATACTACTTTAACATCTAAATATTCAACTCAATTATATGTTGGATTCTTCATAAACTAATTACTTATAGTTAGTTCTCCATGTTTTTTTTATGAAATTGTTGTTCACTGTAATTGTAATTGTCTGTAGTAGTTTGGCTAATTGATAGGTTATGGAAACGTTTGCAATTATTTTTATGAGATTAATTAGTATATACTAAGATTAATCACAATCCTTTACTGATGGTATATTTGTTTATTTTATTCATTACTATTTTAAAAATCATATAAATAAGAAGTCATGATTGAATGTCAGTGTAAAAATCTTTTACACTCAATGTATACCAATTAAACTCTATTTTTATTTGGATTCTAATAATTATGTTGATGAGATAAATTATAAAAGATAAAAGATATTATCCGCAATTAAAAATTTATTTAATTGATCTCCGATAAAATTCAATTTTATCGGGTAAGAGTTTTGTCACAAATAAAATTCTTATTTGATTTTAGTATGTTAATTTTTGGGTCATATTAAGGCAGGAGGAGTGGTACCCGATCCCTCTAAATTAGATGCAATTCAGGGCTGATTGACTCAAGTGGGGTTGTTTTTTAAAAAAATCACCGGTATGGGTCTATTTTGAAACATATTACCAGTGTGGGTTTGTTTTATTGGTTGACTCGGTCAAACCGCAACTACGAATTGCGGTTTCATTGCCACGTCAGCAACGTCATTACGTGGAAGCCAGCGTGGAAAAATGACCACGAAACCGCAAGTCGGAATTGCGGTTTGACTGGTCTTTGACTAGCACCGTCTTGTTATCCAATGGGTAAAAAAAAACAGAAAACGATGCATGTAAAACCGCAAGTCAGACTTGCGGTTTTACTGGGGTTTAACCGGCCCCCCCTTTACCCAACGGTTGCAAACGAACGGGTGCGGATATTGAGGAAGAGGCACGGTTTTTTACGCACATAAAACCGCAGATGCGACTTGCGGTTTGAATTAAATAATATTTTTCCATGTAAACCGTAGATGCGAGTTGCGGTTTATACACAGAAAACGATGCATGTAAAACCGCAAGTCAGAGTTGCGGTTTTACTGGGGTTTAACCAGCCCCCCCTTTATCCAACGGTTGCAGACGAACGGGTGCGGATATTGAGGAAGAGGCGCGGTTTTTTACGCACACAAACCGCAAGTGCGAACTGCGGTTTTAATTAAAAAATATTTTCCACATAAACCGCAGATGCGAGTTGCGGTTTATGTGGAGTTCGACTCCTATAAATCGCCCCCCTAACCCCACAGAACCGCACACCTTTCCGCCGCAGATAATCGCAGACATACTTGGAAACTACATAGGGATAATCAAAGAAAGCTTTTGTTTTGTGAAAATTATTTAGAAATATTGAGGTTAGTTTTCGTATATAATATTTGTTTGTTATCTATTAATTTTGTATTTTGATATATATTATTTTGGGTATTATATTAACATAATGTTTTGTATTAAATTGTAGCAATTGTCATGGCATCATCTTCTTCTCGCCCTTCTGTTGATTGTGTTCATTCTGGACCTGTGGAGAATGACGTGTTGTACATGCAAAATCAACACGTTTCTCTACATATATGGAATGGAGAGGACGACAGAAAACTGTTAATCAGACGTGCAGTTCCCACGTATAATGGAGAAGAGTCAATTCCTCCTCAAATTGTACGATATTTGCGACAAACGGGATTTTACACGGTCGCACAAATGAGTTTTCTTCGTATTAATGCAGGTTTAATTAATGCGTTTGTTGAGCGGTGGAGGCCGGAAACTCATACTTTCCACATGAGATGTGGAGAATGCACTATCACCCTTCAAGATGTTGCAATTTTGTTGGGTTTACGAGTAATTGACATTCCTGTCATAGTTTCAACCAATGTTAATTGGGTTGAACTATGTCAACAACTGCTTGGCGTTTCACCAAATAACGATGAAATTGATGGTAGTTCTATTCGAGTTAGTTGGCTAACTCATAATTTTGGTGATATCGCAAATTTTGAAAATAATGAAGAAAATTTACAGAGGTTTACTAGGGCATATATTTTACGCCTCATTGGTGGTGCCCTGTTTGTAGATAAATCTAGTAGTAAAGTATCTTTAAGGTATTTGTTATTGTTGCGAGATTTTGGTGAGTGCAGTGCATATGCATGTGGTGCTGCTGTACTTGGTTTTTTGTATAGAGAACTATGTGTCGCAACAAACTACAAAATAAAATCCATGGGTGGTTTATGCCTATTAATACAGATATGGGCACGGAAAAGATTCCCAAAAGTTGCACCCACTGTATTACCCCCATACAAACCAAACAAACCCGTTGGATCAAGGTAATTTTTTTATTGAGTATAATGTTAGTTATATTTGAAAATATTATTTGGCAGTTAGTTATATAAAATTTAATATTATTCATATAATTTTCGTAGGTGGCTACGACGGGGAAACCGACACATTGGAGCCACCGATGATTTAAAACATCATCGTCATTTGCTGGATACAATGAAGCAAAATGATGTAAGAAAATGTATGTTATTGTTTGTTAATTTTGTGTACGTACTAACTAGTTGTTATTTTATATAGGTCATTTGGATGCCATATCCAAACGAAGTTCTGGCACAGTTACCCCCGATATGCTTAGAAGGGGTTAACGCGTGGAAATGTGTTGTGCCATTGCTTTGTTTTAATATTTGTGAATGGCATCAACCAGATAGAGTAATGCGGCAGTTTGGCATGCGCCAACCCATACCCCGTCCTCCTTTGCAGCCAAAAAAATTACATGGGTTGACTATGCGAGGAAAAGGCTTTGAAAATTGGCTTATGTTGTTGCAACCAGCCATTGCAATATGGAACAACATAGACCAATTTAGGGTCGAAGAAACTGGAACTCAGGTTGGAGAGCTGACATTCAACTCTGAGTACATGGTTTGGTATCGTGCCAAAACCAAAATGTTTATCGAACCAAGAAATGCAAGAGCATCGTTGTTGGTAAAATTTGTCATAGTTATCGAATTTGTTTTTTAATTTTTGCAATAAAATTTTTATGGTTTTAATGTTTTCCATTCTGTTTTTATTGTAGGGTGAAGTTGGAGAGACATTATCGTATATGGTGTCGCCAGAGGGAAGAAACAAGTGGTCAGTGGACGATTTAGTCCCATATGTTGATAAAATAATGGTCTTGTTGGAAGATGAAGATCGAATCACACGAGCGACAGTGCCAGCACCCGAAAGTATGCCTGAGGTGGATGTTCCAGATTTTCACGTTAAACAGTCATATCGTGAAAGTCGTGGTCTAACTAGACGGAGGGACGTCGTTCAGGCAGAAGTTTACCCTATTCCTAATTTGCCTGAACGTCAAGAAGGCATATATTATACACCGACACAACTAACTGGAAATATGCCTACTACTTATTATTATCCGTCTCAGACAGACGTAGGATCATCTTACCAAGGTCGTATACCGTACGGTGGTGGCATGCCCCAAGGCCATATTTTTCAACAAATATTTGGATCACTTTGCACACCGGAGATGCCAGCACAGCAACAACCCGCAACGACAGCAGCTATCGCCGAACCGCAATTCGATATACCTTGGGATTCTCCCTATGCTGCCGCTAGTCTAGAATTAGGTGGACAATTTGATCCAAACTCATGCCAAAATGTAGACGATGATGATGATGCTCAATGAAATATTTTTTTATTTTCACTTCAGTTTTTTTTATTCTTTTTTAAAGTTATTATTGTAATGTTTACGAACAAAAATGGTAAGAAATTATAAAATATGACAACGTTGCAAAAGTTCGAAATAGATAATAATAAATTATAACATATAACAATGTTGAAAAATAGAATAACATTTAAGGTAATTACATATCACCATCGGTTGGTTGAGAGCATCCTACATCAGCATGCAAAGGGCAACTTCTTCGATTATGACCCTCTTGTCCACATCGGCGACATTTATTTTTTTTCTGTGTTTGTGACTCAGTAAAATCCATTTCATTTCTTATCCTCGTTGACTTTGGACGTCCTTTTCCTCGAACAGCAGAATGATTTGGGATAAGAGTCCAACTTTCTTCATTATGAGGGATCAAGTCGTCATTCCCAAGAGGAAACCATTGACCAGAGTATGCACGCATGATGAAGTCATTCGTGTATACTTCATCAACAAATTGATAATAGTCTAAACTAATTGCACCACACACAGCAATTACATGTGAACACGGGTAATGGAAAGCTTGGAATCGCCCACATTGGCAGTATTTGTCGTTCAAGTTAACTACCCATTTTTGTCCTCCACGTTGAGTCAGTGGATTAAAGGCGTCTTCGACTTCGAATCTAGTCGTTTCAATATTGTACTGACGGACTATATGGGAACAAGCGTCTTGTTGGTTTTTACGCAATGCTTGCATCAATTTATCACAATAGACCTTTCCAGCTTCCAATTGGGACCTACCATGGGATCCTCTTACGACAAAATATGCAACACATTTACTATATGTTGACCTTACCAAAGCACTGATGGGAATATTCCTACAATCCTTGAACACTTTGTTAACGCACTCAGACAAATTAGTTGTCATGTGTCCATACCTGTAACCTTTTGTATCGTATGCCATACTCCATTTTTGCTTCGATATGTCATTTATCCAACTACCTATTTCAGTGCTTTGCTGACAAAATTTTTCAAAGTTTCTGTCAAATATATGCTTGCATGGAGTGTAAGCTGCAAAACAACACAATACAACGGCTCGTTTATAGTAATAAAAAATACAGTTGAAAAAAAATGTCATGTGGATAAAAAGAAGTCATACCTAATTTTATCAACATTTTTTTCTGTGCCATATTTTTAAATCGGGTGTTGAAATTACTTGCAATATGGCGTATGCAATACTTACGATAAGCATATCGTGGTTGCCATCCTAATGCCTCATTTTGCACAGCAGACTTAATCCCAGCATGCCGATCAGAAATTAGACAGATTCCTTGTTTTTGTGTCACATGCAGTCGTATGTGGGATAGGAACCAAGACCACGAGGACGAGTTTTCACTTTCAACCACAGCAAAAGCTAAAGGTAATACATTGCTATTTCCATCTTGTGTGGTTGCGATTAACAACGTTCCACGATACTTTCCATATAAATGTGTTCCATCAACCTGTATCAACGACTTACAGTAGTTAAAGGCATCAGCACACTGCTTAAATGTCCAAAACACTCTTTCAAACTGTTGGTATTGACGGTAACCTCGATTGCCAACAACAAGATCATCATGACATATTTGATAGAAAAAACCTGGCGATTTACTTTCAATGAATTTCAAAAATGTTGGAAGAGTCGCGAATGATTCATCCCAGTCCCCATAAACACGCACAATTGCTTTTTGTTTTGCTTTCCATGCTTTCCTGTATGATATCTTGTATCCATATTGACTACAAATTCTCTCCTGAATCAAATTAATTCTTAAAGATGGATCTGAACCAACCATTCCTAAAAAAATTAAAAAGTTAACAACAAATGATAATAATTTAATTTAAATATTACGTTACATATGGAGAAGTAACCAAACCTGATATCAAGTTACTAATGAAAGTTGAATTTAATTTTTTGTGGTCTTGTGTGACTGCCGGATTGAGACATTGATGATCTCCACCCCATTGAGTAACCGTCCAATTGACTGTTTTCCGAGACAAAATTGCCCTCATATAAAATGGACACCCATCTTTATGGTTGGGAATTTGATAATGTATTTCGAACTTTTTGACTCCACAACATGATACGTTTGATGTGTTCGCATTGAATATTGTATCAGCGCATTTTTTAGATCTTCTTTTGTGTCAAACTGTAGACCTTTGTACAATGCATCTCCAACATTCCATGAGTCATGCAAGTCTTCGCCTAAAATATCTTCTTCATCAGGATGCAACCAATTAATGTGTGTATAATGAGCTGCATCAGTCCAAGGTGGACGTTGCCCTGCAACTGTAACAGTATTGTTATTCATGTGTCTGTTATTCAACAAATTAAACTAGTAAAGCGTAAAGAAAATAATTATTTTTGTTAAACATACCTTGTTCCACATTTGTTACCGACAATAACTCCATATTACGAGTTTCATTGTCATCAGTATCAGATGAATTACCATCAATTGAAACGTCATTTTCTTCATCAGATGTTTCCTCACCACATGATTCACCACCAACATCATCATCATCTACTTCAACTATGTCAGAACTCATTATACCAGTGTCTACTGCAGTGCCTAAACTACTACCAGCTGATGATTTATGAACATACAATTCTATTATATCAAAATTATTTTGTTGTTCAAATGCATTAAACATAATTTCAATATCTTCATCATCAACAATTTGTAGTGGCACATATTTTTCAGAAAATAAAAATCTACAAGTTAGAGATGATATAAATTCATTTGATGGCATTTTTAACTTTTCCTGAATTTTGTTCTTCAATGAAGTAAAATTGATATGACGTATAATTCTAATTGCTCTTCTACTCCCTTAAAAAATAACACCTTCGTCTCCTTCGTACATTCTTCCATCACTATAAATGAAGGTGACAATTGGAGCAGACATAATATTCATAAATGTACCTACAAATAAATAATAAAGTAAATTTAAACATAAAAAATAGAGTTATAAAAGCAATATGTTTTTAAAAATATTTAAAAACACACAAAATTTACACATTACGTTTTTTACCTGAACAATTGGACTGTAACGCAAAGCTTTGTTTTACGTCGGGTGCAACTACGTCGGCGGTTCTCTGGGTCAAACGGCTGTGCGGTTCTGTGGGGCGACGGGGGATTAAATAGCAACTGCACGTAAACCGCAAGTCTGATCTGCGGTTTATTAAAATTATTATTTAATACAAACCGTAGTTCGCACTTGCGGTTTACTGAAAAAATATTATTTAATTCAAACGCAGTTCGCACTTGCGGTTTACTGAAAAAATATTATTTAATTCAAACTGCAAGTCGCATCTGCGGTTTTATGTGAGTAGAAACACGAATCGTTTTTGCAACCGCTGGGTAAAGGGGGGGCCGGTTAAACCCCCGTAAAACCGCAAGTCTGACTTGCGGTTTTACATGGAAAAATATTATTTAATTCAAACCGCAAGTCGCATCTGCGGTTTTATGTGCGTAAAAAACCGCGCCTCTTCCTCAATATCCGCACCCGTTCGTTTGCAACCGTTGGGTAAAGGGGGGGCCGGTTAAACCCCAGTAAAACCGCAAGTCTGACTTGCGGTTTTACATGCATCGTTTTCTGTTTTTTTTTACCCATTGGATAACAAGACGGTGCTGGTCAAAGACCAGTCAAACCGCAATTCCGACTTGCGGTTTCGTGGTCATTTTTCCACGCTGGCTTCCACGTAATGACGTTGCTGACGTGGCAATGAAACCGCAATTCGTAGTTGCGGTTTGACCGAGTCAACCAACAAAACAGACCCACACTGGTAATATGTTTCAAAACAGACCCATACCTGTAATTTTTTTAAAAAGCAACCCCACTTGGGTCAATCAGCCGCAATTCAGTAGTGGCCTCAACCAACAAGCCTCTTCTGACTTTGTGGTCTTTTGGACCTAACCAGTTCTACCGAAGTATTCCCTCATTTCTTCTGGAAACGTTGAAACACTCTTTCCTACGTCAATGTGATCGTATTTTTTTATATATTATAATAATTTTAAAATTCTAATTTTATATTTTTTAATAATATGATAAAATATAAATAATTTATCATACAATTTTGCGTATAATAATATTAGTTTGTATGTTTTGAAATAAATTTTATATTTCTTTATTTATGATAATATGATAAAAACATGTTAAATCATCCACGAATATAATAAATTTGCAACAAACTTGGGAAAATGGAGAGAGGAGACAATTTGAATTTTTACTAAAAATATTTATGATCCAAGGTATACTTATATTAAAAGTGTTTAATGAAGATTGATTTGTGGTAAGATAAAACTTGTAAAGATGTGCATTTATTAATATGGAAGAAGTTATAATTGTGAGAGTGAGAGAAGTCATAAAATGTTTAGAAAGGAAAATAGTCACAAATGTGAACACCAAAATATACTATTTTAACAAAGTAATTTTTTGTTTTTTTTTTAAAATTTTCAAATAGGTATGAGGGTAAAATTAGAATTGAAATATGGACATCGAAAGAGTATATTCTCTTTATATATGTTATAAATTATCGATAATATAATATTATAGAATATAGATAGTAGGACAATTATGTATATTAGATATAAATGTTTTAAAGTAGTTTTATTCTTATGGTTTTAAGGTTGATCCAGTGGCAAAACCATATATGAGGGAGTGAGATTGTGGATTCAAATCTCTCTTTTAATAAAGTAGTTTTTTCTTTTTGTTTTTTAAAAAGGGTAGAATAAGTATTTTGAAAAGTTGACATCAAAAGAGGAATTCCCTTTATTAATAGTATAGATATAAAAGATAATATAATATTATAGATTATTGATTATACATAAAGATTATAGATAGTGGACAATTATGCATGTTGGATATAAATATTTTAAAATAGTTTTATTCTTAAGGTTATAATATTGATCTAGTGTCAAACTCCATATATGAGAGATGGAGAAGTCGCGGGTTTGAATCTCTCTCTTAACAAAGTAGTTTTTTCTTTTTGTTTTTAAAAAAGGGTAAAATATATATTTTGAAAAAATGGAAATTAAAAGGAAAATTTCCTTTATTAATAGTATAGATACAAATTCATTACAAGATTTTCAAGAGTTAAAAATGGTCGTACAACCACCCTGATCCTTACTTTACTAGAATTTTCATAGCCCTTTGATATGGAAACATATGTATTTGCAGAGGCCATTGGAGTAGTCTTGATGCAACACAAACACCCATCTCCTTTTTTAGCAAAAGACTCTACATCAAGATGTCAAGGGAATGAACTTATGTGAAAGAGACATATGTCAGAATTAAGGTTGTACAAAAGTGGTGCCAATACTTGATGGACCACCATTTTTGAATCCACACTAATCAACAAAGTCTGAAGCATATGCTATCTCAAACAATTCAAACACTGGAATAGGGTAACTAGCTTACCAAGCTTCATGGATTCTCATACGAGATCTTATACAAGCTGAACAAGGATACTTGATTTGCTGATGCATTTTCCAAGAGAGAAATAGAATTGTGTATGCTCTTAATGTTATCCTCCTCAATTCCAGCACTCTTCGAGGAATTGAAATAGTTATACCAAACTGATAAAGATATGAAAATATTCTATGATCAATGTTTAGGAATTCAAAAATTAATAGAGATTACAGTGTGGAACAAAGTCTTATCTATTTCAAGAAAAAAATGTTCTTGGCAACAACTATTCCATCTATAAGGAACCCAATTGAAGTTCTCTACAACATACTATCCAAAGACTGATGGTCAGTTTGAAGTTGTAAACAAGGTAGTTGGGGCTTACCTATGGTATTCATGTTGATTCCAAGTGTAACAAGATAAAAATATAGAAAGGGGAAGGTGAATTGATTTCTGAAAAACTATTTTCTTTAATCACCAAACATGTTTTTCCATTCAGATCACAGATTAATCAAACATTTCAAATCAATCATTAATAAAAATTTTCGATAAGGGAAAAGAGATAAAATACACAAGAGTTTATATTGGTTTGACATAAAAAGGCCTAAATCCAATTTGATTTATCCACACCAGATAAATCTTCCGCTAATATTCGTGTATTGTAAACACTATGCACACATATAAAAATTAAACTCTATTTTCACTCTATCCTTGAACCCTACAAGGAAAGATAAGGCTAAACTTGATCAAACCCTATGATCAAAAGCCTAAATGCAAACTCTATGCATATCTTTTACTAGAAAGAAATTAAAGATTAGATTAGAATGCACCTTATTTGTGTATATAATCCATTTTGACGCTTCTCTAAAAAATTTCCAAATAAAGATTGAAAAACTTTTATCTTTGTGGAGTAAATGTTTGATTTGATCTCAGACTTATTTAGAGAATATATAAAATCTTTCAAGAATCTTCTAAGAATATATAAAAAATAAGTACAATGTAATTGATTGCATAAAGGTGTAGTAAATTATTTTGTTCATTTCTGCAGTTCTTTTTTAATTTTATAACTGTTATAATTTGTTACAAAATTCGTGACTTGTTAAAACAGAAGAACTTGATTTTGAGAAAAATGCAAATTTAACTATGTAATCGATTACGAAAAAGTTGTAATCGGTTATAACAATAAGATTTAAAAATTAGCATTTTGATCAATCTCAGTTAAGGTTCTTAATCAAATAACATATTACTAAACTTGGTAATCAATTATTTCAATACAGAACTTACTCTTAATTGTAAAATTGACTTTGAACAAGATTAACAAACATTCTAAAATTTTGATTTGAACAAGACTCATTCATGCATGCCTATTCTAAACATACAATACAAAGCCACACCTTTAAAACATGCCTGACTTGCAAAATCAAAACTACCAATACACCAAGGAGATGAGAAATGATCCATGCTCCAACAATCCCCCCCCCCCCCTCTTTTTGGTTTTTCCAAATCTAAACAAAATCAAAGATCTGTAGATGTTGTTGAACCTGTTTCTAGGTAAAACAACTTGAAACATACATGTTAGGCATCATGATCAGAGCATACTACAAAGAGTATTAGCTTCATTTTTCTTCCTTTTTGCCATTGAAAAACCAAAATGAGTTGAAAGAATAAAGACAAAACAGACAAGAACAAAATTAAATCACTAAAATTCCAATATCATTTATATAATAAGAAACACGTTACATAATAAGAAACATAGACGTTGAACATAACATGCAATAAGTGAAATGACAGCAGAATTAAGATTGAGATAGAAATAAATTAGGCTTGATGGTGTGAGACTTGGATTCTTAGGTGACTTAATCAATTTCTCAGATTAGGAGCACTAATCTAATCAAGACAGCTAGAAATGACATCAAGATGACTTTTCAAATCCTCATAATCTTGCTTACGCCTAGCTTCTTCTAAGGCATCTAATTTACTAATTACCATCTGTTCAAAAGTTGATAGAAGTATTTCTTCTTCTTGAGCTTGACCTTCTTCATTTCCCACTTGATTCTTCTCAATCCAGCCACTATTACAATCTTTTGTGAATTTCATCTGTTTTAGCTACTTCTCTTTGAGTTCTCCTTCAGGCTTGACAAAGTATAAAATTTCATCTATAACATCTCCTCCAAAATTTTCAACATCTTTGATATGAGTACAACATAGGGGCATTTATACTCAGCCATCCTTTTTGTCTTCAGCATTGTATCCTTGATCACAAAAATCCAGTTGACTTTCAAATTCCTTTGCATAGCGTAGATCAAAGTCAAGTCATGTTTAGTGAGTTGGGCATGGTTACTTCCTCTAAGGTGATGATCCATGCAATAATGTAGGCTATCACTAGGGCCATGACTAGGAGAATAGAAGAAGACATGGCTAGAGTAGAAGGAGGAAGATCTCACCTCCATATGACCATCAAGTTATGCAAGCCATGACTTATTTACTTGTAATTTTTCTTTTAGGAACCTAGGATTTTATTTTGGACATATATTAGTCCATTTAATTTTCTAGAAGGTGTCTTAGTAATAAGAAAGGGTAAGATTAGCTTTTGGGCCTTTATTTAGGAAATAAGGGGGTAATTTGATAACTACACCCTCCTTTCCTAAATAAAACCTAAAACTAATAAAGGAGTAATCTTGGCCCTTGGATGAGGTAGCTTGGGCACCAATTCTCATCTAAAGGAAGGGATTGATTGGACTTTGGGCTTCAATCCTCCTCCCTTGGATGACTCCTTTTAATCCTAACCCTTCATTTCCTTCATGACTTGTCCAAGAGGTTAGCTACCTCTATAAAAAGGTGCTCCTTCACACTCTTGTATTTTTTATATTTTATTGAATGGAAAAAGCTTGAGTTGACCAAAATTCTCTTAGTGTCCACCCTTCTTCTCTCTTTGAGAATTCCTTAGGTTTTATCAAAGGTTCCATCCCTTGTGGCAAACCCTCTTAGGCTTATCTTACCTTAAGTGGCGCCTAAAACCACCTCACTTCTTACCTCTCCACAAACCATTTCACCAAAGAAGAAAACCTCTAGAAAAATATAAAGGGAGGCATGCATCATTTGGTATCTATAGCATTGGTTCTAGAGGTCTAAACTCTCTTCTCACCTCATTTATTTTTCCTTTACGTTCCTATTTTATCTTATCTTTAATTTCCGCAATTTTTTCTAGCTTTTTATTGTTGTTTATCATTTCCCTTTATGTCTTATTGTTTTTAGTTGTAGTTTACTTTGTTTCTCCTTGCACCATTTATTTTTTGCTTGATGCAATTTATATTGTTCTTTTCTTTGCATCTACGTCTCTCCCATATTCATTAATTTCCGCTTAAGGTTTGAGTTGGGTGCTTTCTTGCTTGAATTTTGGTCTTGAGAATTTCTTGCTAAAAATCCATGTCGTTATGGCGAATTCCACAACCTTGTGGTCAAGAAATTTAGACCAAATTCTTGTGTTTCCTTGCGCCTAGTTGCCTTGTTTTTTTGCTTATTTTAGCTTTTATTTTTTACTCTTGGGTAGTTGTCTGTAAGTCATGTTTCTAGTTTCCTATTTTGTCTATTAATTCCTTTTAAGTTTAGCCTCTTTTGTTTTTACAAAAAAGCTTTTGAAACATCTTAAATTGAGCAACATAGAGGGTCATACCTCATGTCTAAGTCTCTTTAGAGGTTCATGTGCTTTTATTTTCAAGCATATTCTTAAAAAAAAAATCCAAAATAGTTGCTCAATTACCTTTGTCTTTATTTTCCTTATACGCATAATTAGTAGCTCATTTGTGTGGTAAAAGTAGTTCTTGTTTATGGGTGCTTTCACTTAAGCTATAAGTTTGGTATTTGTGTTCAACAAATTACTAAAAACTTAACAAAGCTTGAGTCCAGTGGCACACCAAACTACTAAACTATCAACACATCTATAGCTACTTTGCATTTTGAAGTCATTTCTAGTAGTACCTAAATTGTTGCTTTTAATTTTCTTTATTGTTCTAAGTGCATAACTCTTTGTTATTAAGCATTAAATTCACAATCAATTTAGGTGCATCTAGTAAATACTCAAAAAAAAAAACAAGAGAACAAAGTCTAAAATAAAATACAAAAAAAAAAACGAAGGATTAAAAAAAAAAAAAAGAGAACAAACAAAAGAAAAGAAAGTTTGAAAAAATTCATTTGATGTACCTAACCTAAAATTAGCAAGTGCTTCAACTTTGAACTTGGAACCTTAAAAATATTACTTTTGGTACACTAAAACTTGACATTTATGCCTTTCTACTCTTTAATCTATTGTTCTTCTTAGGTATTCCATTGTGTGCTCTCTTTCTTTTGATTACCTTTTAGTTGTTGCTTGTCTTTTAAATCATCTTTCTAGTTTGTCTTATATACTCTTATCATTTGGTTAAGTGTCCTTTTGATTGAGTTATCTTTTATTGCTTTTTGAGTTTCTATTCGTACCTCCCCTTGCTACTTTTGGTTTCTTTGGTTTGTGTCTTAGTGCCACTTTTGGGGGAAAGCTTGAAGAAAGAGCTTACCACAAGGGTAGCATATTTTGGAAAGTTGACTAAGAGCCTAAGGGATCACCTCAAAAGGAAACACACCTAGCCATGAGGACTTTGATTTGAGGGAGCATTTGGAGAATCATTTTTTGAAGACTTTACTTTTTCTTTAATTTGGGTGTATTAATTTTGTAGTTGGGAGTTTGAGTGCCCTTAAGGCACTCCCTTTGGTTGTAATAAGATTTAGTCAATTTTTTAGTTTCTCGAAAATTAGGTGAAGAAGGAAGAAGTGGTACACTTCTTTCAACACCTTAGGAGCTCGCTTTAGATCCTTTCTCTTTTGAATTTTTGCTTTAAAATTCTTCCTTTATTTTTCTTGTTCAAAGCGCTTAGAAGGCTAAAGAGTTCCAAAGACTCATCGAGCTATTTTAGGTAAGAAAACACAAAAATATAGGAGTGTTTGTTTGAAAAAAAGTTTTTTGGCCTACCTTAAGTCTCTTAGCATCCAAGCACAATGACATCACACACTCACTCTAGTGCTCGTGATAGCCAATCATCAAACAAGAGTGTAAACCAAAGAAAAGTTTCTAAGGATTACACTCTAGAAAACTTGAACATGGATTTTAGAGAGTGGATGACAAAAGAGCAAGAGAGGAGAAAAGAAAAAAAGAGAGAAAAAGAAGCCAGGGAGAAAAGAAAAGCAAAAGAAAGAGAAGAAGAGAAAAGAGAAAAAAAGAGAAAGAGTAAAGAAGATTAAGAGAAAGGAGAGAAGACCAAGAAAGGAAAGAAAGAAAGGAAAGAGAAAGAAAAAAAGAAAGAGAAGAGGAAAAAAGGAAGCATGAGAGTGGTGAGGATTATAAAATGAAAGGAATAGTCATAAGTTCATCCTCACGATGCAATAATAAGAGTTAAAGTGAGGAAGAATATTATAATCATTCCAGAAGAAATTCCCATTCATCCATGCACAATAATAGGGCCCCTCCAAGGGAGCCCAAAGTTGATCTCCCCCCATTTCATGGGAGGAAGATGTGGAAGCCTACCTTGATTGGGAAATCAAGGTAGAATAACTCTTTACCTGCCATGAGGTAAGAGAAGAAAGGAAAGTTCCTATAGCAACCCTTAGCTTCTAAGGGCATGCCATGCATTGGTGGGTTGGGTTAACCAATGAAAGAATCCGCATTAATATGCCTTCAATAAATTATTGGAATGATCTTAGAAGTGCTTTAAGGAGAAGGTATATACCCTCTTGGTATGAAAGAGATCTTTTGGAAAGACTCCAAAGACTAAGGCAAACCAACCTTAGTGTAGAGGAGTATAGACAAAGGATGGAACTTCTTATCTTGAGGGCGGGTATCATTGAAGAACCCAAAGCCACTATAGCAAGGTTTTTGTGTGGGTTGAGCACCAAAATTCGTGACAAAGTTGAGCTCTTCTCATATAATAACCTTAATGAGTTGGTCCAACTTTGCATCAAGGTGGAAAATCAATTGTAAAGAAAAAGCTTTAAAAGAGACCATCCTTTTTATGTAAAGAGGGACTAACCAAATGGGAGTTCTTCCAAGAGCTACCCTAAACAGGGACACTCCAAGCATCACAAAGAGCATCATGCATCACATTTAGAAAGAACGCCCCCTACTGCTAACTCTCGAGAGAAAGTTAGTAGTATCAAATGCTTTAAGTGTCTTGGGAGAGGTCACATTGCCTCTCAATGCCCTACTGAGAGAAACATCATCATGAGGGCCTAAGATGTTTATAGTAGTGAGTCTAGCTCACCTTCCTCCTCTAGTGAGAGTGAGGAAGAGGAGGTCCATGCATACAATTCTGACTGTGATGAGACCGCTTATGCATATGAGGGAGACCTCTTGATGATAAGAAGGCTTCTTGGAAGCCAAATTTTGAAATTATCCTCATCTTAAAGGGAGAACATATTTCACACCCGCTGCAAGGTGAATGATAAAATATGCTCTCTCATTATAGATAGTGGTTTATGGTACAACTGTTGTAGCTCAAGGTTGGTGGAAAAGCTAGCCTTGACCCCACTTCCCCACCCTAAGCCTTACAAGCTTCAATGGCTAAATGAGCAAGGGGAAATGAAGGTCAATGACCAAGTCAAGGTTCCAATTTCCATTGGTTCTTATAAAGATGAGATCCTATGTGACATAGTCTCAATGGAAGCTGACCATATCTTGCTAGGAAGACCATGACAATTTGATAAGAAAGCCATACACCATGGTCATTCCAATAACATCATCCTCACTCATAAGGATAAGCACATTAAGTTGTGTCCTCTAACACCTTCACAAGTGGCGCAGGACCAACTCATCATGAAACATAAGAGAGATGAAGAAAAAAAACAACAAAAATAGGAAAAACAAAGAAAAAGCTTTACCCCTAAAGCTGGAAAGGGGTAAGCAGGATGAGTTGGAAGTTGGTGCCCCTTCCAAGAAGGTAATTAGTAAAGGGAGTCTATTTGCTACAAAATTGGATTTAAAGGAAGCTCCCTTGACTAATAAATCTTTCTATCTCCTCCTTTGCAAAGAGGCATCCCTCATTTCTTCCCCCTCTACTTCTTCCCCCTCTAGTTCTAGCAATTCCATAGAACTTGGACATGAAAACCTATCTCAAGAGGTTCAAGAGCTTTTAAAAGAATTTGGTGATATATTCCATAACGAAGTTCCCAAAGGACTTCCTCCAATTAGGGGTATAGAACACCAAATAGACTTGATACCGGGGCTAGCCTGCCTAATAGGCCTGCTTATAGGACTAACCCCGTGGAAACCAAAGAAATTGAGTCTCAAGTCCAAGAACTATTAGAGAAGGGTTGGGTTCAAGAGAGCCTCAGCCCTTGTGTTGTACAAGTCTTGTTGGTGCCCAAGAAGAATAGACAATGGGGGATGTGCATTGATTGCTGAGCAATCAATAACATCACCATCAAATATAGGCACCCTATCCCTAAACTTGACGACATGCTTGATGAGTTGCATGGGGCTCAATTGTGTTAAAAAAATTGACCTTAGGAGTGGTTATCACCAAATCCGCATCAAGGAGGGTGATGAATGGAAAACTGCTTTTAAGACCAAATTTGGGCTTTATGAGTGGTTAGTAATGCCCTTTGGGCTTACTAATGCCCCAAGAACCTTCATGAGGCTTATGAATCATGTCCTTAGGGATTGCTTAGGTAGGTTTTGTGTTGTTTATTTTGATGACATCTTAGTATATAACAAGATCCTAAATGAACATGTAGGCCATCTTAGGCGCGTCTTTTGCATTCTTAGGTCACACCAACTCTATGGAAATCTTGAAAAATGTAATTTTTGTGTGGAGAGTGTGGTGTTCTTAGGTTTTATAGTTAATAAAACTGGGGTTCAAGTGGACCCCAACAAAATCAAAGCCATCCAAGAATGGCCCACCCTAAAAAGTGTGACTGAGATCAAGAGTTTTCATGGTCTTGCGAGCTTTTACAGGCACTTTGTGCCTAACTTCTCCACACTTTTGTCACCAATAAATGATTTGGTGAAGAAGGATACTCCTTTCTTTTGGGGTGAAAAACAACAAAAAGCCTTTGAACTTATCAAAGAGAAACTGACTCTTGCACCAGTTTTAGCTATTCTCGACTTTTCTAAAACTTTTGAGCTAGAGTGCGATGCATCGGGAGTGGGTGTGGGAGCTGTGTTGTTACAAGGTTGTCATCCCATGGCTTATTTTAGTGAAAAACTAAATGGAACCACCTTGAACTACCCCACCTATGATAAAGAGTTTTACTCTTTGATAAGGGCCCTTCAAACTTGGGAACATTATCTTGTACCCAAGGAGTTCGTCATTCATAGTGACCATGAGTTACTTAAGTATTTGAAGGGTCAAGGCAAGCTTAATAAAAGACATGCTAAACGGGTAGAATTTCTTGAGACTTTCCCTTATATCATCAAATACAAGAAAGGAAAACATAATGTGGTGGCTGATGCTTTGTCTCGTAGACATACCCTTTACACCACCTTGAGTGCAAAGATTCTTGGATTTGATAATATTAGAGAAATGTACCTTTCTTATAAGGATTTTGGATCCATTTATGTTGTCTCTGCATCTGCATGTAAAACCCAAAATGGGTTCTTTGTGAGTGAGGGGTACCTTTTCAAAGGTAGCAGACTTTGTGTATCCCAAGGATCTATAAGAAATCTGCTGACAAAAGAGAGCCATGAGGCTGGGCTCATGGGGCATTTTGGAATTAACAAAACTCTTCTGCTTTTACAAGAAAAATTCTTTTGACCCCATATGAAGAAAGACGTCTATAGACATTGTCGTAGATGCATTACTTGCTTGCAAGCTAAGTCTAAGACAATGGCTCATGGATTGTACATACCCTTACTTGCTCCTTCTGCACCTTGGCTGGATATTAGTATGAATTTCATCCTTGGCCTGCCTTGAACCCAACGAGGTGCAGACTCTATCTTTGTGGTGGTAGATAGATTTTAAAAAATGGGCCACTTTATACCATGCCACAAGATAGATGATGCGAGCAACATCGCGAGACTTCTCTTTAAAGAAGTTGTCCATTTACATGGAATTCCCCAATCTATAGTCTCTGATAGAGATGTAAAGTTCCTTAGCCACTTCTAGAAAACATTGTGGGCAAGGCTAGGAACCAAACTCTTATTTTTTACCACATGTCACCCCCAAACTGATGGGCAGACTGAGGTAGTAAATAGACCTCTATCTACTATGCTTAGGGCACTTCTTCGAGGAAATCACAAGTCTTGGGATGAATACCTACTCCATATTGAGTTTGCATACAACCGGGTGGTTCAAAGGACCACCAAGCATTCTCCCTTTGAAGTTGTTTATGGCTTCAACCCCCTCACTCCTCTTAATATCTTGCCCTTACCATTCCCTTCTTCTGTTCACAAAGAAGGAATAGCAAGAGCGGATTTTGTTAAAAAATTACATGAGAGGGTAAAAGCCAACATTGAACATCATTCAAAGGAGTATGCTAGTAAAGCCAATAAGGGTAGGAAAGAAATTATCTTCAATGAAGGGGATTGATTGTGGCTTTATTTGAGGAAGGATCGCTTTCCTACTCAAAGGAAGTCCAAGCTTAGCCCCCGAGGAGATGGTCCCTTTCAAGTCCTCAAGAGAGTGAATAACAATGCATACATATTAGATCTCCCTGAGGACTATGGTGTCAGTACTACTTTTAATGTTTGTGATTTGATCCCTTTTGTAGGTACTGATGAAGAAGAGAAGGACCTATCAGATTTGAGGTCAAATCTTTCCCAAGGGGGAGGAGATGATGCATTCTCCCCAAGCAAGGGCCCTATCACTAGGGCCATGGCTAGGAGAATAGAAGAATACATGGCTAGAGTAGAAGGAGGAAGATCTCACCTCCATATGACCATCAAGTTATGCAAGCCATGCCTTATTTACTTGTAATTTTTCTTTTAGGAACCTAGGATTTTATTTTGGACATATATTAGTCCATTTAATTTTCTAGAAGGTGTCTTAGTAATAAGAAGGGGTAAGATTAGCTTTTGCGCCTTTATTTAGGAAATAAGGGGGTAGTTTGATAACTACACCCTCTTTTCCTAAATAAATCCAAAACTAATAAAGGAGTAATCTTGGCCCTTGGATGAGGTAGTTTGGGCACCAATTCTCATCTAAAGGAGGGGATTGATTGGACTTTGGGCTTCAATCCTTCTCCCTTGGATGACTCCTTTTAATCCTAGCCCTTCATTTCCTTCATGACTTGTCTAAGAGGTTAGCTCCCTCTATAAAAAGGTGCTCCTTCACACTCTTGTATTTTTTACACTTTATTGAATGGAAAAACCTTGAGTTGGCCAAAATTCTCTTAGTGTGCACATTTCTTCTCTCTTTGAGAATTCCTTAGGTTTTTATCAAGGGTTCCATCCCTTGTGGAAAACACTCTTAGGCTTATCTTACCTTAAGTGGTGCCTAAAACCACCTCACTTCTTACCTCTCTACAAACCATTTCACCAAAGAAGAAAACCTCTAGAAAAAAATCAAGGGAGGTATGCATCAAGTCTATCATTCATCTTTACTTAAGCTTCTATAGGTAGTTGCTTTGTTGAAGTCCAAACCTTGCTTTTCTATATCATTTTCATTTGGATGAAAACCAGTATCTTCCAAGTTAATCGATTTCAGCCAGTCTTCATTAGTGGCTTAAAAAATCACTCCTTTGACAAATGCACATAAATTCCCAGTATCTTCATTCACATATGCAATACTGTAGAACATTTTCACTAACTTAGGATAATAGATTCCACAAAGTTCCATTAGGGTTTTTAGACTTTGTCTCTTTAGAACATTTAAGAGGTACTAGTTCCTTTGTACTATAGGTCAATTGATATGATTAGAGAAACCTTTTGAACTAAATGATGGGGTTCTCTTATACATTAGTCTTTTTCCTTTAGAAGTACTCGCTGGCTCCTTTCTCATGGTAGAGACTTTCTTCTAAGGTTGAGGTTAAGAGTTCTTGAATGCTCTATGCTTGATTCTCTTGGGTTGCTCAGAAATTGGTGGTGAAAACATCTTTCTCAAGTTGGGGTTGGATGGGTTGAAAATGAGAAAGATTTTTTATTTCAGAGGCGAATGCTATAGAATGGTTGAGAATTGAGTATTTATGTTGTTGAAAGGATTTGGGATAATAAATGTTGAAGGTTTGAAGGTTAAGGATTGTGAGTTGCACCAGTTGAAACGAAATAGAGCTTCACTACCAGAATACCCATAAACTAAACCAAGTAATTGGTTACCATATTCCGTAATCAGTTAAATCATCCTTCAAATCCAGTTTCTCACACACCAAGTCTCGTAACCAGTTAAGCCATGGCATAATCAATTAAAACACAAACACATACCCAACATATTAAGAAACAGAACAACAATAATCAATTAAAATTTCTCGTAATCGATTAAAATAGAGGGATTTGCAAAAAAAAAACAACAACACACATTTGAGAAACATACAAGGGAATCTAATCAAACCAACTACATGAATACATGGTATGCTTGCATGCATGAGGTGTTGTGCCTAATGAAAGTATTGGAATTGAAGGATTGTAAAGCTTGAAGAAGCCATAAAGTCCTTTGAAGCTTTTTGAAGTTTTGGTTTTGAAGAAGTATGATGTTTTGATATTAAGTTTAAGCTCAATTCAATTTTATGGTACCAAACACGTTTGATGAGTGTGGTATTTGTATTGTGTGTTTAGATAGGCATGAGAATGTGATTGAGTAGCTAAGGGATACATTACATAGGCTAAGAAGTGCTGAAAAAGCATCAAAATTGGATTTTGCAGTAAGGCAATCAATTACCTTATTATGGTAATCAATTACACTTTGAGATTTTTCGGTATTCTTATTCGTGCTATCGGGAGTAATCGATTACCTGAAAATAGTAATCGATTATTCCAGAGACTGTGCTTTCTTGGCCTATTTAGTAGCAGCAAAACGGGTAATCTATTGGGTAATCAATTACCCTGCTATAAAACTCATATAAAAGCATTTTTAAAACAAATTTTTTTCTAACGAACAAAAGGCTCAAAGAAAGCTCACTTGTTTGTAATTGTTTCTACCCACTTTCTCCAAAAACGAAACCCATATTTTGATGATTGTGTATTTTGAATCTTTCCGGGATTAAAATTTGTATGTATGGTGTGCATGTATGAGATTTTTGTGGAAAACATATTAGCGGGAGGCTAAGTCTGAAAATTAGATGTGGGTTAGGTTGATTGAATCAGTATAAAACTACTGTACAAATTCTCTCTTTTCTTACACTTTTTATAATTGTTTGAATTTATTTCTTGGTTTATTTGTGATTGAGTTTCGCTGTTGCAATCTCATTTAAATCTTTGTGCAACAAATTGAATCTATTGGTTTTGCTTAATTGAAATTGATATTGGGTTTTTGAATCTTTGATTAAATTCTTGAATCTTGATAATACCCATTCATTACCTATAACCTTTGATTGAAAAGAAGCGTAATCTGAATTCATATTGTGATTTAACTAATTGCAAATTGAAAACCATTATTGAAGGAATTCTTATTAATCTAGCTTGATACCCAAATTCTATAGATTGTTGAATCTTGATCTTTGTTTCAAGCTTCTTTTGAAAACCCATTTTTGAAAACACTAAGGTAGATTTTGGAAATTTCTTGAAGGGAATAGTTTTTAAAATTTGATATTATTTTTTAATAGAAAAAGTTTGAAAATTATTTGGTGAATCTATTCAACCCCCTTTCTAGATTCTCCTTTGGGACCAACAATTGTTATTAAGAATGGGATCTTGAGAAATATTCAAGATTATATCGATCTATTTTTTAAACATGTCGAGAAATCAACTACCTTTTAGTTAGGGTGCCTCTATTAATAGACCACCATTATTCATTGGTGAAAATTATGCTTTTTGGAAGTAAGAATGAGAATTTTTATGGAGTCTATAAACAGAGGTATATGGCAAGTTGTTATAACTAATTATAAAATTCCTACATATATGGTTGAAAATGCAATAGTTGAAAAACCATATAAGTTGTGGACCACTAATGAAATAAGACGTGCTGAGAATGATTCTAAAGCCTTACATATTATATATTCTACTTTGAATAGTGATGAGTTTTTTAGGGTATCACCATGCAATATAGCTAAGGAAGCGTGAGATCTAATCCAAGTTACCCATGAAGGAACACTTGAATAAGACATGCTAGAAAGAACACACATATTCACGAGTATGAGATGTTCTGCATGAAACAAGGTGACACTATTATGGATGTTTAAAAGAGACTCACAAACATAGTCAACCACCTGAAAGGACTTGGAAAGTTATTTGAGGAAGAAAAACTAAATGTGAAGATACTCAAATCTCTCAACCACAAATGGCAACCCACAGTAACAGTAATAACAGAATACAAGAACTTGGCTGTTATTTGGTGCATTCCTCTTGGATTCATCTCCCTTGATCATATCTTCAAGAGCTTCAAGAAATGTTTATGGAGGAGATTAGGAGATGGTTCAATGGTGGCATTACTGTCAAGGAGATAAGATTATCAAGGATGTTTACCACAAAGGAAGGAGTCTTTAATGAAAGATAGAACTCAACCCTCACTAAGAGAAGAAGAAGGACACTCTTAGAATAAGGTCTCTCAAAATGAGTTTTCTATTCAAATGAGTGTTAAAATTTACAAATAAGAGGAGATGAATATTTATAGAGTAAAAACCCATAGGCCTAGCTGAGAGAAGTAGATGTCCATTTTTAGGGATTAGCACTGAAAGCAAATGAACAATTAAGTGGTGATGAAAACACTGATAGTGGGTCATCAGAATTTAAAGATATGAGTCTTTTGGTAAGAAAATTCAAAATTTTCATGAAGAACAACAACAAAGGAAAATACTCAAATGGAAAAAAGCAATCAAAGAAGGAGAACACTACTCCTCCAAAGATCACTTGTTTTGAGTGTGGTAAGGTGGGTCACATGAAAGCTGATTGTCCTTCCCTATCCAAAAAACAGAACAATGAAGAGCCCAAATTGAAATTCAAAAAGAACAAGAAGAAGAAGGCTTACATTGATCGGAAGACAATGCCTCCACCACTTCCTCAAGTGACAGTGAGAGTGACCAAGAAGCTAACCTCTGTTTGATGACTAAAGCTAAAGTAGAAAAAGAGGCAAGTAATTCTGACTCTGGCTCTTCTTGTGATTGTGGGTATGACCAACTCTAAGAAGCTTTTGTTGAATTGCATGGTGAGGTTAAAAGAATAAGTTGCCTCAATGTTGGTTACAAAAAGAAAATCAAGGCATATGAAGTTAGTATAAATGATTTTCAAAAAGAAATGAAAGTTTTAAAAGATGAAAATTTGAAATTGAAAGATATTTCTCATTGCAATCATGCTTCATCCATCTAGCTGTGTTAATTGTAAAGTGCTTAAAGATAAAGTAGTCTACCTTACAAAATATGGGGAGTGCTAACCTTAATGCTCTTTTGGGTAAACAGCATGGCATGACATAAAAAACTGGTGGATATAATTACACCTATAAGAAATATGCTTTCAAGAATACATAATTCTAGGAAAACATCATATAGACCTTATATATCTTGCAATTAATGTTTCTGCAAAGCATATACTACCTATAGTTGAACTCTATTTGGGTACCAAAATGAGCAATTAACTTGTTTTGCAGGTGTGTCTCAAAGCAAAGTAGTCCCTATGTGATGCATTCCTCCTAGGTTGCCATCCCAAGATCAACTCCATATGGTCCTCAATGGTTAAAATGCTTGATGTAGACAAAGCAGATGGAGGTGAAGTGGCACCACTGAAGGAGATAAGCCACTAAAAAGATGAAACTTACCACAAGGGAAGGAACCTTGATAAAAGTAATGGAAATTCTCTCAAGTTTGGGAGAAGAAGGACACTCAATAAAAATATCTCAAAG
The DNA here is from genome assembly GCA_037954015.1 of Psophocarpus tetragonolobus. NCBI lineage: Eukaryota > Viridiplantae > Streptophyta > Magnoliopsida > Fabales > Fabaceae > Psophocarpus > Psophocarpus tetragonolobus. Next base: position 351,541 of record CM075688.1, read on the forward strand.
AGGTTTCTTATATCAATAAAGTGTAAAATGATACAAAGGGTGGATGGGTGAATTTATAGACAATGGATGGGCCTAAAAGCTTAAGAGTGGACATCCAACTCTTAATAGGGGTTAGAAGAGGTTAATCAAGTGTTCATTAAGCTATAGTCAATTAGAACTTGATTAACTCTAAGGAGATCTAAACAATGCTCTATTAAAGTTGATCCTGTCCCCTTCAAATTCAAATTTGAATTTAAGAATGCAATTGATGTGATCTTTGATGATCACGTGCCCAAAGGATCCTTTCTAAGGTCACTTGGAAGGGAAATGGATTTATGGAGAGGAAAGGAATGGGGTGAGGCGCCACAAATACTAGTTTTGATAAGCCAAAGGGGAGAGGCCACAAGGGAGGGGTCCCTTGATAACTCTTAGAAGCTCTCACAAAGGAGAAAGGGGGACACTCAAAGGTAAGAACCTCAACCAATATGGTCTCTAGGATTAAATTCAAGTGTCAAAAATACAAGTGAGGGAGGAGCTCCTATTTATAGAGGTAGCTAACCTCTTGAACAAGATAACCTAAAAAAGAAGGGCTAGGATTAAAAGGAGAGATCTAAGGGAGGAGAATTGAGAAACAATTCTCTCCTTAGATCATCAAACTTGGTGCCCAAGTTTCTCAAACCAAGGGCCAAGATTCCTTCTTATTAGCTTAGGGGGTTTATGTAGAAAAGAGGGGTGTAGATATCAAGGCTACCCCTTATTTCCTTCATAAAGACCCAAAAAGCTAAATCCACCCTCTAAATTTCTAAGACACCTCCTAAAAATAAAAAATGGACTAAATACATGTCCCAAATTAAATTCTTAATGCTCCTCAAAATTAAAATAAAGGAAAATTACATTTTATTAACTAAAGTCCTTAGCCTAATATCTTCACTCTCTATAAGAGGTGAAGTCTTCCTTTGTCTGCAAGTGCTAGGTCTTCTTCAATCCTTCTAGCCATGGCCCTAGTGATAGGTCCTTGGCTAGGCATGGTCACATCATCTCCTCCCCCTTGAAGAGGATTTGACCTCAAATCCATGGGGTCTTCGTCATTTTCAGCACCTACAAATGGAGACAAATCAGAAACATTAAAACTGGTGCTTACCCCATAATCCTCAGGCAGATCTAAAACATTGGCATTATTACCGATCCGCTCAAGGATTTGGAAAGGTCCATCTCCTCTAGGGCTAAGTTTGGACTTCCTTTGAGAAGGAAATCTATCCTTTCTCAAGTGAAGCCATACCCAGTCGCCCTTTTCAAAGATGACTTCTTTCCTCCCCCTATTGGCGAAAATAGCATCTCTCAAGGATTGGCGCTCTATGTTAACTTTAACCCTCTCATGTAATTGTTTTACAAAAATGGCTTTTGCCTCTCCTTCTTTATGCACAGAACAGAAAGAGGAAGAGGTAAAGGATCTAGAGGAGTACGAGGATTAAAGCCATGGACCACCTTAAAAGGAGAATGCTTGGTAGTTCTATGAACCACCCGGTTATAAGCAAATTCAATGTGGGGAAGGTACTCATCCCAAGACTTATGGTTGCCTTTAAGGAGAGCCCTCAGCATAGTGGATAAAGATCTATTCACCACTTCTGTTTGCCCATCAGTTTGAGGGTGACAGGTAGTGGAAAAAAGAAGTTTAGTTCCCAGCTTAGCCCAAAGAGTTTTCCAAAAATGGCTAAGGAACTTCACATCCCTATCTGACACTATTGAAGAGGGTATACCATGCAATCGGACAACCTCTTTAAAGAAAAGTCTTGCGATGTTGCTCGCATCATCCACTTTGTGGCAGGGAATAAAATGGGCCATTTTTGAAAATCGGTCCACCACTACAAATATGGAGTCTGTACCTCGTTGGGTTCTTGGGAGCCCAAGGATGAAATCCAAGCTAATATCCTCCCAAGGTGCAGAAGGAGCAGGTAAAGGTGTGTATAGTCCATGAGGCCTTGCTTTAGACTTTGCTTGCAAGCAAGCTATACATTTAGAGCAATGTCTATGGACATCTCTACGCATATGGGGCCAAAAGAATTTCTCTTGTAAAAGCATGAGGGTTTTTTAAATCCCAAAATGCCCCATGAGCCCACCTTCATGACTCTCTTTTGTAAGTAAGTTCTTAATTGATCCTTGGGGTATACAAAGCTTACTCCCTTTGTAAAGATACCCCTCACTGATGAAGTACCCATCATGGGCCTTTAATGCAAATGCAGATGCAGAGGTAGCAAATATGGGGCCGAAATCCTTATCAGACGGATACATAGCCCGAATGTCATCAAATCCCAAGATTTTTGCACTCAAGGATGAATAAAGGGCATGACGCCTAGAAAGAGCATCAACCACCACATTTTGTTTTCCTTTCTTGTACTTGATGACATAAGGGAAGGATTCAAGATATTCCACCCACGTTGCATGCCTTTTGTTCAATTTACCTTGACCCCTCAAATATTTTAGTGACTCATGGTCACTATGAATGACAAACTCCTTGGGAGCAAGGTAATGCTCCCAAGTTTTAAGGGCCCTAATTAGAGCATAAAACTCCTTATCATAGGTGGGGTAGTTGAGGGGGGCACAATTGAGTTTTTCACTAAAATACGCAATGGGGTGCCCTCTTTGCAATAAGACAGCCCCCACACCTACACCAGAGGCATCACATTCAAGTTCAAATGTTTTAGAAAAGTCAGGTAATGCCAAGACTGGTGCATGGGTTAGTTTATGCTTAATTAGCTGGAAGGCTTTCTCTTGTTTCTCACCCCAAAGGAAAGGAACTTCCTTTTTCACCAAATCATTTATTGGTGCGAAGAGCGTGGAGAAATTAGGCACAAAGCGCCTATAAAATCCAGCGAGACCATGAAAGCTTTTGATCTCTGTCACACTCTTTGGGGTGAGTCATTCTTGAATAGCTTTTATCTTTTCGGGGTCAACATGAACCCCTTTTGTGCTAACTACAAAACCTAGGAAAACTACACTATCTACACAAAAGGTGCATTTTTCTAAGTTACCAAAAAGATGATTACTCCTAAGAAGAGAAAAAACATGCCTTAGATGTCCTAAATGATCATCTAGGTTCCTAGAGTAAACTAAAATGTCATCAAAGTAAACTACACAAAATTTACCAAGGCAATCCCTCAGTACATGATTCATTAAGCGCATGAATGTGCTTGGGGCATTAGTTAGCCCAAAAGGCATAACCAACCACTCATAAAGACCAAATTTAGTCTTAAAAGCAGTTTTCCACTCATCACCCTCTTTGATCCTTATTTGGTGCTAACCACTTCTAAGATCTATTTTTGAAAATATTTTTGCCCCATGCAATTCATCCAACATGTCATCAAGATGGGGGATTGGGTGCCTATATTTGATGGTGATGTTGTTGATTGCACGACAATCAACACACATCCTCCATTGGCCATTCTTCTTGGGCACCAACAAGACTGGCACAGCACAAGGGCATAGGCTCTTTTGAACCCAACCCTTCTCCAACAGCTCATTCACTTGAGACTCAATCTCTTGGGTCTCCATGGGGTTGGTCCTATAGGCAGGTCTATTAGGTAGACTTGCGCCAGGTACCAAATCAATTGGATGTTCTATACCCCTAATGGGAGGAAGTCCTTTCGGAACCTCATTAGGGAATATATCATCAAATTATTTTAAAATATCTTGAACCCCTTGAGGAAGGTGCTCATGTGCATGGGCTGTGGCAGTGCTCTCAGCAGAAGAATGCAAAATGGGAGAAGGATTTGATGCTTCTTTGCAAAAGAGGAGATAAAAGGGCTTGTTAGTCAAAGGAGCTTCTTTTAAATCACGTTTAGTAGCAAATAGGCTTCTTTTACTAATATTCCCTTTCGAAGGGGCATCACCTTCCGACTCTCTCTTTACCCTTTTCAAGCTTTAAGGGTAAAGCTTGTTGTATTTTTTTTTGTTTTTGTTTTTCCTCAACTCTTTTCTTTTTCATCGCAAATTGATCTTCAGCTACTTGAGAAGGCGACAAAGGATATAATTTGAAGCGCTTTTCATTATGGGTGAGAATTATTTGGTTGGAGTGACCATGGTGAATAACTTTTTTGTCAAATTGCCATGGTCTTCCCAACAGGATATGACCAGCCTCCATAGGAACTATGTCACAAAGAATCTCATCATTATAAGATCCTATGGAAATTGGAACCATAACTTGTTCATTGACTACCATCTCCCCTTGCTCATTGAGCCATTGCAATTTGTAAGGTTTGGGATGGGGCATGGTAGTCAAGGCTAGCTTTTCAACCAACCTAGAGCTACAACAGTTACAACAGGAGCCATTATCAACAAGGAGAGAACATACTTTGTCATTTACTTTACATCTTGTATGGAAGATGTTCTCTCTTTGTGACTGGCCAAGCTCTAGAGGTTGGCTTCCAAGAAGCCTTTGAACCATAAGGAGGTCCCCCTCATAAGGAAAAACTTCCTCACACTGTTGTTCAAAAGTATGTCCCCCTTCTTCCTCACTCTCACTAGAGGAGGAAGATGAGCTATTCTCACTACAAATGTCTTGTCCCCTTATGATCATGGTTTTCTTGTTAGGGCATTGAGAGGCAATATGGCCTCTCCCAAGACATTTGAAGCATTTTTATACTACTTTGCCTCTCAGTAGGCTTAGTAGTAGGGGGTTTTCTCTCTACATGAGGTGCTTTTGTATCCTGAAAATGCTTGGGTTCCTCTTTGAGAAAACCCTTGAAAGAGTTTCCCTTAAGTTGGTCTCTCTTTGAGTAAGAGGGAAAATCTTTTTTAAAGTTTTTTCTCTTGAGTTGATTCTCATCTCTTACACAAAGTTCTACCAACTCATCAAGGTTTGAGTATGAAAGAAGCTCTACCTTATCTCTAATGTCAGAGCTTAATCCACACAAAAACCTAGCAAGGGTGGCATTGGGTTCCTCAATGATATTGGCCCTTAGTATGAGAAGCTCCATCTTTTGTCTATACTCCTCAATACTTAGGTTATGTTGCCTAAGTCTTTGGAGCCTATCCAAAAGATCCCTTTCATAATATGAAGGAATGTGCCTTCTTCGCAAACAAGTTTTTAAATCATTCCAGTAGCGAATGTCAGACATTTGTTTACAGGCCCTATCCTTGACTAACCCATCCCACCAATGCAAAGCAGAACCTTGAAAACTAAGGGAGGCCAAAGGTACTTTTCTTTCTTCCCTAATTTCATAGCATCGAAAGAGTTGTTCCACTTTGACTTCCCAATCTAGGTAAGTCTCAACATCTTCCCTACCATGAAAATGGGGTAGGTCTACCTTTGGTTCCCTAGCATGATTTATGTTCTCTTGAGGAGAATGATGATTGTATGATGAATGTGAGTGATGCTTATGTTGATTTCTATAGTATTCTTCTTCTCTAGAGCTAAAATGCCTAGATGGGGATCTTATGAGAATTCCTTTATGTTTTCTATCACTCTCCCTCCCATATCTCCTCTTACTCTTTTCTCCTCTCTTTCTCTCCTCTTCCTCTTTTTCTCTTTTTCTTTCTAGTTCTTTCCTTCTTCTCCTTTCTTCATCATCCCTTCTCTCTCTTTGCCTTCTCTCTTCTCGCTCTTTTTTCTCTTTTCTCATTTCCAACATCTCTTTTTTTAACTCTTCCTTCTCTTTTTGTTTTTCCTTTTCTTTTATTTCTTTTTTTCTCTCTTTTTCTTCTCTCCTTTCTTGTTCTTTAGCCATCCATTCCCTAAATTCTAAGTTAAGGTTTTCAAGAGTGTCTCCTTTGGAAGGTTTTCTTTGGTTGACACTCTTACTTGATGAACAACTATGTGCACTAGAATGTGTGTGGGAAGTCATGGTGCTTGGATGCTAAAAACTAAAGGGTAGGCCAAAAACTTTTTTTTTTTTTTTGTTTTCTCACCTAAGGTGGCTTGATGAGTCTTTTGGAACTCTTAGCCTATACACGTTTTTTCAAAACAACATAAAATAAAATAAAAGTGCAAGAATGTAAAAGAGAAAGGGCTCTAATCGTGCTCCTAAGGTGTTGAAGGAAGTATACCACTTCTCCCTTCTTCACCTAATTAACGAGGAACTACGCTAAAATTAACCAAAATTATTACAAAGCAAGGGAGGGCCTTAAGGGCACTCAAACTCCCAATCTAAAATTAAGTATACACAATACAAAGAATAAAAAAAAATAAAACAAAGTCTTCACTCCAAGCTTTTTGGTGTTTGTCTCCTTTTGATCAAGCCCCTTTGAGTTGCATCAACTCACCCTAAGAATGCTACCCTTGTTTCCTCTTGTTTGGACTTGCCAAAATTTTATATATGGAACCTTTCCCAACCTTGCCTTACCAAGGCCGAATACAACACAAGACAACAAACAAAGGTGAATAACTAAACAAGGTTCACAAATCCAAGTGGATAGATTAAACAATGACAAACTCAAAGAAGTAAAGAAGACAAGCAAGAAAACATAAGGCTCATAAAGGAAGGTAGCACACAAATAACTTTCCTAGATTAGCTCTAAGAGTAGAGGTGAAAAAAGACTCAAACAAAAAAAATGAAACCAATAGTTGCACACTTAATAAAATTTAAGTGACCAAAAACTAAAAAGCTTACTCAAGTAATTTTTTTTTTTGAATCACAATTGGTTCCTCATATCAAATGTTTATACTATTAGGTACACAACTTCAAATTTGTCTTTCTTTTGAGTTCTTTATCTTCTTTTTTTTTTTAACTTGAACTTTTTCTATTTTTTTTAACTTTTTCTAATCATTTTGCTGCACCTAATAGCTTGTTGAATTGAAATTTTAATGAGGATTCTTGAAATAATAACACTTGAGTGAATAAGCACAAAGTAAGGTCACAAATTTTCAAGCAATGCATGCAACTAAAGGAAAAACAACTTAGTAGTTCCAAATACCACTGAACTAATGGTGCTTAAGGAATGATTTAGGGCTGATTTTGAAGTAAATTCATTGCTCAAATTACTAACACAATTCACCCAAGCTAAAATTCCATAAAGAGGCACCAATAGTGAAGGTAAACCAAGTGGAAAGCTACTAATAATTCAACATAAAACAAGAAACATATAAAGATTGAATTGAGCAAATATTTAAGAACAACAAAGAGATTAATATGCTTGAACTAAAAGCATAAAAGACTTAAGAGACTCAACAAGAGGTTCACCTCTTAGGAGCTCAATTCAAACTGTTTTTGAAGGCTTTTTTGTAAAAAATTTAAGAGGCTAAAACCTATAGAATTTAAATGAGACAAAATAGGAAACTAACATGACTAGTATTTGACAAAACACAAGATTAAGAAAAAATAACACACCTAAAAATAGAGCAAAAATTTCAGCAAGAGACTTAAAACAAAAGGCACAACAAAGTGGCCAAAGTTGATCACCACAATGGTGTGGAAAAATCCTCAACCATGTGGGTTTAATGGTCACAACTTCTTAGGCACACTTTAACATAAAAAACCAAGGGAAAATTAAGCAATTTGAACACAAAAATAAGATGCAAAGAAAGGGACAAATAACATCGCATCAAATTAAATGGAACATAGGCGCGTAGATAGAAAACAAAAGTGCATATAATAGCAAGAATAAAAAGCTATACTACTAGACAATAAAGGAAATAGAGATGAAAAAAAATGAAGGACTTTAAAATAAAGAGATCAAATAAATAAATAACAAAGCAAAAAAAATAAAATTGAGAAAGAACGTGACCTTTAGAAAGTGGCTATGATACCACTTGATGATATCTTTTTGATGATCACGTGCCCAAAGGATCCTTTCTAAGGTCACTTGGAAGGGAAATGGATTTATGGAGAGGAAAGGAATAGGGTGAGGCGCCGCAAATACTAGGTTTGATAAGCCAAAGGGGAGAGGCCACAAGGGAGGGGTCCCTTGATAACTCTTAGAAGCTCTCACAAAGGAGAAAGGGGGACACTCAAAGGTAAGAACCTCAACCAATATGGTCTCTAGGATTAAATTAAAGTGTCAAAAATACAAGTGAGGGAGGAGCTCCTATTTATAGAGGTAGCTAACCTCTTGAACAAGATAACCTAAAAAAGAAGGGCTAGGATTAAAAGGAGAGATCTAAGGGAGGAGAATTGAGAAACAATTCCCTCCTTAGATCATCAAACTTGGTGCCCAAGTTTCTCAAACCAAGGACCAAGATTCCTTCTTATTAGCTTAGGGGGTTTATGTAGAAAAGAGGGGTGTAGATATCAAGGCTACCCCTTATTTCCTTCATAAAGACCCAAAAATATAAATCCACCCTCTAAATTCCTAAGACACCTCCTAAAAATAAAAAATGGACTAAATACATGTCCCAAATTAAATTCCTAATGCTCCTCAAAATTAAAATAAAGGAAAATTACATTTTATCAACCAAAGTCCCTAGCCTAATATCTTCACTCTCCATAGGAGGTGAAGTCTTCCTTTGTCTGCAAGGGTCAACTCTTCTTCAATCCTTCTAGCCATGGCCCTAGTGATAGGTCCTTGGCTAGGCATGGTCACATCATCAATGTTACTTCCCTCCAAAATTCAAATTTGAATTTGACAAAATCCAACTAGAAGAAAGGTAGGAGTTGGCACCATCTAACTAGGAGAGAGAGTGAATTTGGCGCCAACCATGGGGAACCAAGGGGCCTCACATGTCTCTCCTGCTTCATGTGTGAGTTAGAGGGGTGTGGAACCAACTTAGGGGGTGTGGTTGACAAAAACCACACATCTAAGCTACTAAAAAAAGGCCAAACTATTAAACAGACTCCACACAAAAGACTAACTACACCTCCTAAATTAAATAGAAATAAAGGCCAACATACAAGGAAAAAAATGAAACTAATCACACCTCCAAGTTCCAAATTTAAAAATGCAATATATAAGGAAAGAAAAGAAGATGATAGCCTAATTTCTAGTGATCTTGACTTCCATGAGGAGTTGAGGTTTTCTAGCATCCTCTCTAGCCATGTCTTCTTTAATCCTCTTAACCATGGTCCTTGTGATGAGACTATTGGTAGGGAAGATTGCATCATCCCTTCCCACTTGGGAAGGATTTGACCTAAAATCAGCAAGGTTCTCGTCATCATCAACACCTACAGAAGGAGACAAATCATAGATGTTAAAAGTAATGCTTATTCCATAGTCCTCTAGGAGATCTAACCTATATGCATTATTGTTTATCCTCTTTAGAACATGGAAGAGACCATCTCCTTTAGGGCTTAGCTTTGACTTCCTTTGAGAAGGAAAACGATTCTTTCTCAAATGAAGCTAAACCTAATCCCCTTTCTTGAAGATCAGTTCCTTCCTTCCCCTATTGGCAAAAGAAGTTTTGAACAAGTACCCCTCACCCAGAAAATACCCATCATGGGCTCTAGAAGAAGAAAAGGCAAAAAAAATGTGACCAAAGTCTTTGTCAGAGGGACACCTGTCCCTAATGTCATCAAATCCTAAAACTTGAGTGCTAGAGTGGTAAAGAAAGTGTGCCTTCTAGATAAGGCATTGACTACCACATTCGTTTTCCACTTTTTGTATTTTGTTGGACAAGTGGCCCCAATTTACTTAAGAGGAAGGTGAATTAAGTTGATCAAATTTTAATCTTAGTTTTCTTTCTATTTGATTTTATAATAGAATATTTAAAAATGAATGTGAAGTGTTTAAATATACAAACAAAATAAATAAATAAGAGTATAAGGAAGAGAAAGATGCAAACTCTTTTTATACTAGTTAGACCAATCCACTTGCCTATGTCCAGTCCTCAAGTATCCCCACTTGAGATTTTTACTACCTCTGTAAAAAACTTTACAAATGGATGAATTCTCAATCACCTTGGGAGCCCTCTCCCTATGTTTGAGATTCCTTCATCACTCAAGAAGTCTCTCTTGAATACAACCAATAATCAAAAGAAGAAGAAGAAGAAGAAGAAGAAGAAGAAGAAGAAGAAGAAGAAGAAGAAGAAGAAGAAGAAGAAGAAGAAGAAGAAGAAGAAGAAGAAGAAGAAGAAGAAGAAGAAGAAGAAGAAGAAGAAGAAGAAGAAGAAGAAGAAGAAGAAGAAGAAGAAGAAGAAGAAGAAGAAGAAGAAGAAGAAGAAGAAGAAGAAGAAGAAGAAGAAGAAGAAGAAGAAGAAGAAGAAGAAGAAGAAGAAGAAGAAGAAGAAGAAGAAGAAGAAGAAGAAGAAGAAGAAGAGTCTCTCTTAAAGAGCAGATGATACAACTTGAAGATCCTATAAGAACTCTTCTAGAATTTGTAAGTGTTTGGCCAAGAGTTTTGTTTTGAAAATGATGGAAGAATTCGTATTATTAAAGCAGAAGAAAAGTCACTTATTTATAATGTCAAAAATAAAGTGATGTGCCCTTTTATGAAAGGTTATGACTTTTCAAACTTGTGATAACAACTTATTGGTAATCGATTACATCAAAATGGTAATCGATTACATGACTTAAAATATTGCGTCGTTGTCACTTTTGAATTAAAAAATTCAATAAATAAGATCTCTGGTAATCGATTACACAACTTGGTAATCAATTACCAATTCATAATTTGAACCAATAAAAAACATATTTGGTCAAACCAATGTTATGCAAACTCATAAAGATTCTTTTATTCAATAACTAATTTAATTTATTTATCTAACTTAACATTAATACTTGAATATTTATTAATGTTATTTGTTCTTTTGCTTCCTTGCTTTTGTATCAGTATTTCTTGTTACTTTTTGGCATCATCAAAACCTGCAATATCTTGACAATTACATTCTCCCCCTTTTTTATGATGACAACCATCTTTAAGGGAAGGAAAAATAATGATATATATTTATCGATCACTCCTCTTAATTTAACATTTATTGACTTTATGAGTATTCTATAGTTTGTAAACAATTTTCTTGAAATAATAAAGCAAGTGTGGAGAAATTAGGCACAAAACGCTTATAGAAACTTGTCAAACCATGGAAGCTCTTTATGTCAATCACACTTGTAGGGGTAAGAAATTCTTGGATGACTTTTATTTTCTCGAGGTCCAGATGGACCCCTCGTGCACTAACAATGTACCCTAAGAAAACCACATTCTCTACACAAAATGTGCATTTTTCAAAGTTTGCAAAGAGGTGGTTGGTCCTAAGAATGCAGAAAACTTGCCTTAGATGTCCTAAGCGATCATCTAGGCACCTACGATATACAAGGATGTCATCAAAGTAAGCAACACAAAATTTACCAAGACAATCCCTAAGAACATGATTCATAAGCACATGAAGGTACTAGGGGCATTGGTGAACGCAAAGGGCATAACTAAACATTCATAAAGACTAAATTTGGTCTTAAAAGCAGACTTCCATTCATCACTCTCTTTAATTCTTATTGATGGTAACCACTTCTAAGATCAATTTTTGAAAAGATTTATGCCCTATGTAACTCACTTAACATGTCATTAAGCCTAAGGATTAGGTGCTTGTACTTAATGGTAATGTTGTTGATTGCTCTACAATCAACATACATCCTCCATTTGTCATCCTTCTTAGGCACCAAAAAGATTGACACAACACAAGGGTTAAGGCTCTTCTAAACCCAACCCTTCTCCAACAGATCCTGAACTTAAGACTCAATTTCTTTAGTCTCAAGGGAGTTAGTTCTATACGCAGGCCTATTAGGTAGGCTAGTACCAAGAACAAGATCTATTTAATGTTCTATTATTCCCCTTAGAGGAGGAAAACTACTAGGAACCACTTTAGGAAATAAATTACCAAATTCTTTTAAAAGAGTTTGAACCCTTTGTGGAAAATACTCAATCTCAAGATCTGCGGCAGTGCAAGATGATGCCTCTTTGCAAAGGAGGAGATAGAAAGGTTTGTCAAGCAAGAAAACATTTTTTATTTCTTCTTTTGTTGCAAAGTGGGTTTCTTTCTTCACGACTCCTTGGAAGAGACACTCCCTTCCAACTCTTCCTCCTTACTCCTTTCAAGCTTTAGGGGTGAAACTTGGTTTTTTGGACTTTTTTTTTCCTCATCCTTTTCTACTTCATGAGAAACTAATCCTTTACCACCTGAGCAGGAGTAAGAGGATACATCTTAATCTTTCTATAAGAAATAAACATTTTTAGTAGTGCAGATATAAAGGAAACTAGTATATACCTAAGGTGTAAATGAGTGGAGTAGAGCATTTGAAACTTGATTTTTTTTTTGCTTAAATAAATTTTTTGTTCCTCAAGTTTCATAAAAAATCACCTTTGGTCCTTGAAATTCAAAAATATTTTTTAGTCCTTGAAATTAATTTGTTTTTTGTATTAACGTTGTCCATTTATAAGTTTCGGTGTATTTGGTTGTGCTAGATATGAAATTGAAGATAAAAAAATATTTTTAAATTGTAAGGATTAAAAGTGATTTTTAATAAACCTTCAGGAAGAAAAAACTTATGTAAACATTTTTTTAAAGACATTTAAACTTCAACTCACTTATTTAAATAATTTACATGTTTTTATTCATAAAATATTATTGAAATTTGTTTTTTATCCCCAGTTTTTTAACTGATTCATCATTTATAAAGTTCTTATTTTGTTTTTGTCTCCAAACATTACTTATTTTGTTAAATGGTAATGTTGATGAGAAAAATGTGATTAGAAGGAGAGACTATATTAAAGGTAGCTAACTAGAGTTTTCATCGGATATTAGTCACTATCAAAGTCAATGATACTTCATACCAATGTCATGAATAAAAAAAATGTGATGTGCATGTAAAATTAAAAAAAAATTGGTGACAACCATAAAAATCACTGCAATTCATTTATAATTTTTGACAACTAAAATCTATTAGAAATTTCCCACATAAAAAAATTTACAAAACTGTAAAACTAATAAAAAACAAGCATTAGAGTTAACAGTACTAATCGTCTTGTAAAATGTAAAAAATTTCAATTATATGTCCCTGTAAAATTATTTCTCTTATATCTGTCCTTGCAATATTAAATTTTTTCAGAACCGTTCTTACCTTTAACCAAATATGCTAAATACCAATGTGGTAAAGAACGTCACATATGTGAACAAAGACTAAAATAGAAAAAATGTAAGACATTTTGCTAATTAACAATAGCCACATTAAAACTTGTAAAACAAATTATTTTTAAACTTTATAGCGATTGTCTTTTTTATCGAGACCTTATAAATCTAATAATATTTAGTTATCTCAATTAATAAATTATCACTAATAATGCTCACCACTATTTAATATTTACTGTAACTTTGAATATATTGGTTTCAAAGTCACAATAAAATATTGAGAGTGTATTTGTTTCAAGTTATATAAAGATATGATATTAATGTAATCTAAATAATCATGAGAAAAAAATGGATTTAAAAAAAATAATAAAATAACATTCAAAATATTAAAAAATTTGAAATTAAATTAAATGTAAAAATAAAATGTGACAAAATTAAATATTTTATAAAATAGTAGGACAAAAACATAATTAAGTAAAACTTGATATTTCCAATATCTATAATATCCATTCTTTAAATTTAATTTGAATTTCATATTTTTTTTTAATTTTCTATTTTATAGTTAAGTTTTGGAATTTTTAATTTCAAAATATATTCATTAAATTTTTTTTATACATTAAAATTAATTAATCCATATTTAGATATTTTTATTTTATCTACTAAAATATTATAAAAAATATAATAATTTTTAAATATCTTATCTTCCAAGATAATTTTATTAAATATTTTATTTTTAATTAGTATTTATAAATTTAATATTAAAATTATATTTAAAAGTAATTTTTATATTTTAAAATTAAATTTTAAATTCTTTAATGATAAAAATATTAATTTTTAATAAAATCAGCGAACAATGTAATCAAATAAATTTAGATATTTCAGATCATTATGATTTTTATTCTTTAAATTGTATTTAGATTGAATTTTTAAGATTAATCCATAATTAAGTTTTTAAGTTGAACAAATTACAATAGCATTTATCCATATAATTACATACATACCTTTTTTTAATAATTAATTTAATTTCTCCAAGCATTTGTAATTGTAAAATTTGAGAAGAGTATCACTGTATTATTTTGGAACATGTAAATAATGTTAGTATAATGCTTTTAAATTTAAAATTTGTTGATGTTGTGAAAAGAAGTTATATGTAATTTTATAAAATTTTAATGAGTATTGTTGTACTTTATTTTTAAATTTTTAATTAAAATAATTTATTTATTGAATACATTTTTGATTATTTATGAAACTATTTTGAATATGTGTAGACATTATCTAGTTTCATTTAAATAAAATATTCCACAGAAAAATAAAATATTTCTTTCTATTTAAAATAAAGATATTTGGTCTTTTATTTTAAAAAAAAATCACATTTTATGTAATTCTATATTTTGTTTATATTTACTTTTTACATTTTAATTGATTAAATAATTTTTATTAGTATCTGAAATAAATAATATGTAAGTTTAGAATTCAATTGGAGCAAAATTAATGACTAATCAAAATTAAAAAATTAAAAAAGTAAATAAATATCTTTATTTTAAAATTAAAAAACAAAATGCATATTAAACAAAATAGAAAGACAAAAATTGTAATTAAAAAGATAATTAATTTTGAATAAATAGCTTTATAATTTTTATTAAGTCACTTTTAATTTTGAAAAGAGATCTAAGGCTAAAAAAAAAGTGTAACTTTAAAAATTTTGGGGAAGTTAACCTTAATGTTTTGTATGTTTGTTTCAAATTTCAACCAAAATAGCCGTTATTACGTTGGGCAACGGCTAGTGTGAATCACAACACTGTAGCGACATCACAGTCTCGTTCGTATTCGCTTTTTTCATCATTCCTTTTTATTTTCAGTGTTCTGTGCTGTCGCCCCCCCGTATTCAGATTCAATCCTTCCTCCTCTTCTTTCTTCTGATAAGCGTGAGTAATTATCTTGATTTTTTGTTACTGTTCTTTTTATGGATCTTGGCTTTATTTCTTTTCTGATTTATATATTTACAGGAAAACAAAGCAAATGGATGGTTCAAAGGAAAATCGTGTGCCTTTGCTTCCGCTCGTACCTTCTTCAATTCTTCAAGGTTTGTTTGTTATTCTTTTCATTTTCAATTGAAATATGACATTTTGATGAGGTTTCGTGTTTTTTTTTTTTTTAATTTACATACAAAAAGGTTTTATTGTTTTTAATTTCCCCTTACAAAGGAAGCCGTCCAAGAATGGAGAGTGTCATGCCCCTCCATCATCGGCTGCCTCTGGGAAACATCAATCAGAATGTTATGGTTGATAAAAACCTTGCTCGTGTCAACAAACAAGATCTTTTCCGGTACATTTTAAAATCAATCTCCTTTTTTTTTTTACCTTTTCTTATATCAAATTGTATTCATTTTTTTTTTTATTTCTTTGATGATTCAGCAAGTGTACAGCATGCACAGTTCAGCACCAACACCCTCAGCCTCAAGTACTCTCTCCATAAACCAGATGTGGATAATTTTTATACTTTTTGCTTACTCTCTTATCTTGAAATAAATACTGAGTGGGTTGATTGTGCCATCATCTTAGGAAACTAAGAAACAGAACCTGTTGGTCCCAACCCCGAGTTATCAGTTAGATTGTGAGATCATAGACATTGATGATGATGAGGATGCTGGTGACAGTGCAATCCCAGTATTCGTGAAGCATACTGAAGCTATGCTCGACGAAATTGACAAGATAGTAAGTGCTTTTAACTTGTCATCATGATCTGGTTTTTTTGCGCAACACCATAACTTGGTGAGCCTCACTGCACCTGATGTTTGTCAGGATGAAGTTGAAATGGAAGATGTGGAGGAACCTATTTTGGATATCGATGCCTGCGATAGAGAAGACCCACTTGCAGCTGTTGAGTACGTAGATGATATCTACAGTTTCTACAAGGATATTGAGGTATATAAAAACCAATTTGAATTTGTGGTCAGACTAGCTCATAGCTAAAAGAAAAATCTGTAACAATAAAACATCTATGGTCAAATTCATTAGAATTAGAAATTTAAGCTCATTTTGGACAGTCACAGGACAGCCCCCCCGCTTTATTTGGGGTTTTATTTTGTCTGTTGCTTTAGATTGCTCCTATATAATTAGACTCACCTTTTGAGCTATGTTTTGATCAGTTAATTAACTGATTGGAAAATCATGTGGAAAGACTTACATGATGTTGACCCATCAGTTCTTTTGCAGAATTCTAGCTGCGTGTCTCCACATTACATGATCAGTCAACTTGACATTAATGAGAGGATGAGGGCCATTCTCATTGACTGGCTTCTTGAGGTATATAATTAATGTCTCATGTCCATGTGAATGGGACAAGTCTGATTGAAATGGAATTTTCAGTGGTGAAAATTGAGCTTTCCAAAACTTAGTCAAGTTTGACCGCATGTATCAGGTTCACTACAAATTTGAGCTTTTGGAGGAGACATTGTTCCTTACTGTCAATCTCATAGACAGGTTCTTGGAGCGTCAGGCTGTGATCAGAAAGAAACTTCAGTTAGTTGGTGTAACAGCTATGCTAATAGCTTGTAAGTACGAGGAAGTCTCAGTCCCTACTGTTGAGGATTTTATTTTGATAACAGACAAGGCATATACAAGAAATGAAGTTTTAGATATGGTGAGTCAGTTTTGTACACTATCATTCTTTTTTTCCATCCCTTTAATTTTTGAGACATGCATCTAATCAAACATGAGTTAATAGGAGAAATTAATGATGAACATCTTGCAATTCAAGTTGTCTGTGCCTACTCCATACATGTTCATGAGAAGATTTCTTAAGGCAGCTCATTCTGATAAAAAGGTGAGTAAGTAGCACTGTTTTTGCAAAGATTATATATAGCACAAAGTAACTAACGATTATGGGATCTGTGGAACTGTGCCAGCTGGAGCTCTTGTCCTTCTTCTTGGTAGAGCTTTGCTTAGTGGAATGTAAAATGCTGAAGTTCTCACCATCTTTGCTAGCTGCTGCAGCCATATACACAGCTCAATGTAGTCTGTACCAGTTTAAGCATTGGACTAAGACCAGCGAGTGGTATACTGATTACTCAGAAAAGCAGCTTTTGTGAGTTGTTTTTGTCTTGATGTAATCAGCTTCTGTAAGTTGTTTTCGCAATGTCTGGTTGAATTTTCTCAAGTGACGTAATTATTCTTTCTGTGTGCTGTCAGAGAATGCTCAAGGCTGATGGTTACTTTCCATCAGAAAGCTGGATCCGGGAAACTAACCGGTGTATACAAGAAGTACAGTACATGGAAGTATGGCTGTGCCGCAAAAATAGAACCGGCCCTGTTTCTACTGGATCCGGGAAACTAACCGGTGTATACAAGAAATACAGTACATGGAAGTATGGCTGTGCCGCAAAAATAGAACCGGCCCTGTTTCTACTGGATAATTAAGGGACGTGATCATCTTGTTAGCATTTTTTCATAGATCACTTTTGGTTGATTGAAGAGTTTTTGCTTTGTACTAGAAGTTTATTTGGAGAGCTTCACAGACGTAGCTACTGAAGTTGCGTGTGGCGTGTCTTTCCTAATATTGTGTATAAAATGCACTCAGCGGTAGTTCTAAGGATAATAGTATATAGAAACAGCCCTGTTTCTACTGGATAATTTAGGGTATGCAATGCAAGTGCTAGTATATAGAAACTGCCCTGTTTCTACTGGATAATTTACGGAGTTTCTAATGCGTTGCTTTATTTGTTTTGAGCGCTTCACAGACCTATCAATATGTTGGCTTCAGAATTGCTAGTGTGTCTTTTTCTTTACACTCAATGCAAGTTTTCAGGATTGTGTATGGACAATTGAATTAGCACAGAATTGCTTTTATTAATAGAAAGATAGATGTTATTCCTTAATATGTGTGTTCTTCAACAAGATAAAATGATTGAGGACACTATTTAAAGAGCTCAGAAAAAAAAAAGTTTTTATAGTAATGCTTAAAACTACACTTACATATAATTCATAATAAAAAATTAAAGACTTATTTATTTTTATACCTTAAATAGGGATGACAAATAAACTCGTACCTGTGGGTAATTCCCGAACGCACCCTGAAGTTGACGGCCCTGAAGTTGACGGGGAATCTCTGGTTTAACCGGCACGATGGGTAAGGAGAATACCTAATTTATTAAGTCGGGGATGGAGATATACATATTCATTCCATACTCGTATCCGTACCCATCTCACTTCGCTTTTATTTTAATGTACAATATTCATTTGTTTTAAAAAAAAAAGATTTGACATTTAATTAACAAATCTTATGATACCCGAGAGCAATGGGGACGGGGATGAGAATGAGTTTCAGAAGCGGAGATGGGGAAGAGAATATCATACCTGTCTCTGTGCCCCGCCCTGTTGTCATGCCTAGTCTTAACAAAACCATTTAAACCCTAAACATAAAACCTTTAAAAATTACTTTTAGCAACAAATCTCGCCACTTTTGTTGGGCCCATGATTGTCCCTACATTACATGTTTATGCAAACATTTTATTAACATTGTTTACTTTTTCTTTCAAGTGTTGGGCAAAAAACATAACCATAAAATTTTTATTTATAAAATATATAAAAACAATTCACCATTTGTTGGTGTCCAGTTTTCAATTTTATCCTATTTTTGTCTATTGTTTTGTCTCTTGGGTTGATCACCCCTTTAAATTTTTCTAAATAAATCTCTAATTTACACATAATAAAATCTAATAGAAATAAAATATATATTTTCTTAAACATTATCTTAAAGATTTATAATTAAAATAATTCAAATTATTTCTTCCTGTATGCCTTGTGATTCCTCCATTTGAATATACAACTTAAGTTTCCATTAACTTCATCAGACTTCTTCAATAATCTTGTTTTCTTTGGTCATCAGATAGTAGGATCAATAAGCTCATATACTGCTTAGTCAAGATAAATATAACTATCAAACTTCTCTTTCTTTATGTTGATAAAAAAACATAAAACAACAAAAGACAACACCATAAATAAGAGAGAAATATAATAATGTTATTTTTTTAACGTGACTCGCACTTAATGCATACATACATGACCTGATTATTTTGTTAACGTAGTTCATATCCCATGTCTACGTCAACAAATTTTTGGGACAATTAGAAAACATATAAACTTTCTCCATATCATGACTCCCTCTCTCACTTAGGATGGTGACACCTTCATGAAGTTGAACGATTCTTCTCACATCAGAAATCTTATTTATAGATCTAGCATTCTAATATTAAATAAAAAAACAAATATCTAATTTACAGATAATATTTTTAAAATCTAAATAAATCATAAAGATAAAATAATGTATTTTCCTAAACATTATCTTAGGAATTTAAAATTAAAATAATTTGAATTGTTTCTATACCTGCTACAAGTAGCTAGACATGTCTTATGGTATATACACAAGCGATCCAATACTTCAGTTGTTCTTTGGAGGGTGGTGCATATGCAAAAAACACTTTGACGCTTAAGTCAGGAATGAAGTTTGACTAGGGAGTAAAATAGAAATAAATTCACAATCAATGAACAATTAACTACCTCAATATCATTACCTATTTATAATGACATGTTAACCCTTGCTGTTAGGCTTTTGTCCATTTAATTAGGAATTAGGTAATACAATCATAATCTCGATTTTCCTTGGATAAACTAGCTTACGTTCAATTAATTACTAATGACTTAATCCTCTCATATTGATGTGTTTTTCCATGGCTTTCCGCTTGGGTATTTTGGTTATACTGAAGACCGAAATAGTCTTCTACATTTTATTCCTGTTTAGTTTCTAAATAGAAATTGAATAAGAGAATTTTGTGATGCAATTCCAAATGCTTTGCCCATGATCTTCTCCATTAGTTTGGTTCCTTTTAGTAATGAATTGATGGAGGAGACAAGGAATGGTGGTGGAAACACCACTTTGAACGAGGAAGATAAGTTTGATGGAAGCTTGCCACAAGGGAAAAGATCATTGAAAAAAGCAAAGAAAATGAGTCTCCTAAGAGAAGAAAACTCAAAGACACCCAAGAATGAAATGCTCTCTAAAAGAGTCTTGTATTCAAAAGCTCAAGTGTACAAAGGAAGGAGCATGAGGCTCATATTTATAGCAAAAGTGGCATGTGAATTAGGAGAGGAAAACCAAGCTTAATTAGCATAAATGGCAACTAAAACAAGGTTAACCTTTCCTAATCCCAACCACCCAAGATAAGCACCTAATCTTGTTTCCTTTTCTCACAATTAGTGCCTAAGAGAGGGGACACAGGGGTCCCACATGTTGGTCATACATTGTGAGTGCTAGAGGGGTGCAAAACCAAGCCAAGGGGGTATCCACACGTCCAAGACCCTTGAGCCCACCTACTTGAACAAGCTTCACACACTAACTAATGACACCCATGCTCTGTTAACTTTACTAAATATGATCGAAATACCGCCTAAAAAGAAGTGAAAATACAAACTACTATTTACACCAAAAAATACAAGATAAAGACTAAGACTCTAAGATTTTCACCTCCAACAAGAGCTGAAGTCTATCATGCTCCCTCTTAACTATGTCATCTTCTATATTCCTAGCCTTGACCCTAGTGATGAGAGACTTTGAGGTACTTATGCCTTATTTAACTCAATGCAACTTGATTTATTATATAAAAGATAAAAGATGGCAATGAACAATGCTTTACTATACTAGTTGTCATAATTCTCTTTTCTTGATTTTATTTTCTAAGTTTAATTTGTGATAATTGTTTTAAAGGTTGGCTTGCTAGTTACAAGAAGGGGAAAAGGAGAAATTGTGGTTCGAATTCCTGCCATTTAACAATTTAACAAATATTAACACGAAAAAAAAAATTCGTTTATTACCTATAGTTAACTAAATTTACCTTCTATTACCTATAGTTGAACTAAATTTACCTTTTACTTCCTATAGATGAAAAAAATCATTTTACTTCTTACACAAAGTCACAAACTATTTTAAATATACTTGTACTAACTTTATATTTTACTTCCTAACAATATTAATGACACAAAATAAAAAAAATTCTATATAAAAAAATAAATGAGTCATTTTTACTTATAAGAACTAAATGATAAAGTCAACAAAACGTAGTAGTAAATGAGAAATTTTCATACTAACAACTATCATTAACACATAAAAATTGTGTTAATTTACTTTCTTGCTAATGAAAAATTAACGCTTATATCTATCCATGGTGTCTTGATTCCTCAAAAATCTTCTTTCTATTAGAGTTACAATTCCGATTGTTTTAAAATTAGATAAAATGATTTTAAAATAAATTAATTTTAGTTATGAATGTATATCCAAACATATCCTCTTTTTAAAGTATTAGTTTCACTTATGAAGCTTAGATTGTTATTGATATGACCATGCCTAGCCAATGACCTATCACTAGAGCCATGGCTAGAAGGATTGAAGAAGACCTAGCCCTTACAGACAAAGGAAGACTTCACATCCTGTGGAGAGTGAAGATATTAGGCTAGAGACTTTAGTTAATAAAATGTAATTTTCCTTTTTTTTTATTTTGAGGAGTATTAGGAATTTAATTTGGAACATGTATTTAGTCCATTTTTATTTTAAGAGGTGTCTTAGGAATTTAGAGGGTGGATTTAGCTTTTTAGATCTTTATGAAGGAAATAAGGGGTAGCCTTAATATCTACACCCCTCTTTTCCTGCATAAACCCCCTAAGCTAATAAGAAGGAAGCTTGGCCCTTGGTTTGAGAAACTTGGGCACCAAGTTTGATGATCTAAGGAGGGAATTGTTTCTCAATCCTCCTCCCTTAGATCTCTTCTTTTAATCCTAGCCATTCTTTTTTAGGTTATCTTGTTCAAGAGGTTAACTACCTCTATAAATAGGAGCTCCTCCCTTCACTTGTATTTTTTACACTTGAATTTAATCATAGAGACCATATTGGTTGTGAGGTTCTTACCTTTGAGTGTCCCCCATTCTCCTTTGTGAGAGCTTCTAAGAGTTATCAAGGGACCCCTCCCTTGTGGCCTCTCCCCTTTGGCTTATCAAACCTAGTATTTATGGCACCTCACCCCATTCCTTTCCTCTCCATAAATCCATTTCCCTTCCAAGTGACCTTAGAAAGGATCCTTTGGGCACGTGATCATCAAAGATCACATCAAGTGGTATCAAAGCCACTTTCTAAAGGTCACGTTGTTTCTCAATTTTTTTTTTTGCTTTATAGTTTATCTCTTTAATCTCTTTATTTTAAAGTCCTTCATTTTTTGTCATCTTTATTTCCTTTATTGTCTAGTAGTATAGCTTTTTATTCTTGCTATTATATGCACTTTTGTTTCCTATCTATGCGCATATGTTCCATTTAATTTGATGCAATTTTATTTGTCCCTTTCTTTGCATCTTATTTCCGTGTTCAAATTGCTTAGTTTTCCCTTGTTTTTTATGTTAAAGTGTGCCTAATAAGTTGTGACCATTAAACCCACATGGTTGAGGATTTTTCCACACCATTGTGGTGATCAACTTTGTCCACTTTGTTACGCCTTTTGTTTTGAGTCTCTTGCTGATATTTTTGCTCTATTTTTAGGTGTGTTATTTTTTTTCTCTTAATCTTGCTGATATTTACGGATATGTCGGTTTTTCCTAAGAATGTAAGAGACTTGCCTTAGATGTCCTAAGTGATCATCTAGGCACTTATTATGAATGAGAATATCATAAAAATAAACTACACAAAATTTACCCAGACAATCCTTATGGACATGATTCATTAAACGCATGAATATAGTAGGAGCATTTGTAAGCCCAAAGAGCATCATTAGTCACTCATAAACCCAAACTTGGTCTTAAAAGTAGTTTTTCACTCATCACATTCTTTAATCCTTATTTGGTGGTAACCACTTCTAAGATCAATTTTTGAAAAAAAAAATTTGCTCCACGTAGTTCATCTAACATGTCATCAAGCCTAAGGATTAGGTGCTTGTATTTGATGGTGATGTTGTTGATTGCTTTACAATTAACACACATCCTCCACTTTCCATCCTTCTTAGGCACTAACAAGACTGACATAATGAAGGGCTGAGGCTCTTTTGAACCCATCACTTCTCCAACAAATCTTGTACTTGAGACTCAATTTCTTTAGTCTTAAGGGGGATTGTCCTACATGCAGCAGGTAGGCTAGCACCAAGAATGAGATTTAGATGCATCCTTCTTTGAATGCTAATTCCCCTAAGATCAACTCCTTGTGAAGGCCCTTGAGAAGTGGCGAATGGATAAGGGAAGAAGTGAAGATGAAGGCGCCATAATGAGGATTGATAAGCCTAGAAGTGGTGGTGTTGCTACAAGGGAAGGAAATGATAAAAGCACAAGAAGATTCTCAAAGATGAGAAAAGATGAAACTCAAATATGAAGAACTCTCTCTATATCATTCAAAAATCTAGTGTCCAGGATACAAAGGAGTAGAAAGGTCTACATATAGGGTAGGGGAGTGCCTTGGCCATGAGAAATGGAGTGAAATTCAAAGAGGAGCCAAATTCAAATAATTAGCACATGCTCCTAAAATCATGGATCTTAGATCTAACTAAATGCCATGTGGAAATTATTAAAAAACAGCACCTCCTAAGGGGAACAAGGGCCCCACCTTGTCTCCTCCATGCTTCATGTGCTAACAAATTGGGGTTTAATTAGAAAAGAGGGGTGTGGTTAATAAAATAACCCACCAACACCACTAAATGACCTAATTAGCTAATACACTCCGCATTAAGACTAAGCACAGCTCCTAGCCAATAATCCTACATAAATAAATGCCCAAAATACAAGGCCAAGCAAGAAGGAATAAACCACTCCACTTAGGAAGATACAAAGTAAAATAAAATACTAAAAAAATAAAGAAACATGGAGACTAGGGCATAATCTCAATGCACATAAGGAGGTGAGGTCTTCCTCCCTCCACCCTAACCAAGTCATCCTCTATCCTCCTAGCCATGACCCTAGTGATAGGTCCTTTGCTAGGGAGGATCACATTAGATTTATTTGGTGTTTTATTCCCCTTAGAGGAGGTAACCCCTTAGGGATCTCTTTGGGAAATAGGTCATCCAATTCTTTTAAAAGAGTTTTAACCCCTCGTGGAAGAGACTTAATCTCAAGACCTATGGTAGTGCAAGGTGGTGCCTCTTTGAAAAAGAGGAGATAAAAGGGTTTATCAAGGAGGAAAGCTTCTTTTATGCCCTTTTTTGTAGCAAAATGGCTTTCATTCTTAACAACCTTCTTGGAAAGGGCATACCTTTCAACTCAACCACCTTACCCCTTTCAAGCTTTAGGGGTGAAGCTTGGTCTTTTTTTAGCTTCCCCCCCTTCGTCATCCCTCTCATGCTTCATAACAAGTTGATCCTCTACCACTTAAGCAGGAGTAAGAGGATACAACTTGATCCTTCTATCTTTGTGGGTGAGGATGATCTCATTAGAGTGACCATGATGGATGAATTTCTTATCAAACAACAATGGTCTCCCTAACAAGATGTGTTATGCTTTTATTGGAACAATATCACATATGATCTCATCCTCATATGTTCCTATGGAAATGTACACTTTGACTTATTGGTTGACCACCATCTCCCTTTACTCATTAAGCCACTAAAGCTTATAAGTTTTAGGGTAGGGAGTTTAGGTCAAGACTAGCTTGTCAACCAACCTTGAGCTACAGCAGTTACAACAAGACCCATTATCCACAATGAGAGAACACACTTTGTCCATCACTTTACACTTTGTGTGAAAAATGTTCTCCCTTTGGGATTAGTCTAGCTCAAGAGGTTGGCTTCCAAGAAGTTTTTTTACCATTAGGAGGTCCCCCTCACAAACGTAGAACTTATCCATGTCATGATTTGATGCATGACCTTTTCTTCCTCACTCTCACTAGAGGAGGAAGATAAGCGATCCTTACTGCTACAAATGTCACTTGGCCCCTTATGATCATGGTCTTTCTAGTGGGGCATTGAGAAGTAATGTTGCCTCTCCCAAGGCATTTAAAGCATTTGATACTACTAGTCTTAGAAGTAGAACTAATAGTAGGGGGTTGTTCTATACTATGTAATGGCTTATGTTCCTTGGATGCTTTGGGTTGCTCCTCTTTAGGGAAACTCTTGGAAGAACTTCCCTTGACTTAATCCTTCTTTGTATAAGGTGGATAATATTTATTTGTTCCTTTTCTTTTCAATTGATTTTCCACCTTAATACAAAGTTGAACCAAGTCATCTAGGTCCCTATATGTCAAAAACTCAACTTTATCTCTTATTTTTGCGCTTAAGCCACGAAGGAACTAGCAATGGTGGCCTCAGGCTCTTCAATAATTCCTGCTCTCATTATGAGGAGTTCCATGTTTTGTCTATACTCCTCAATGCTTAGGTTGTATTTCCTAAGCTTTTGGAGTTTATCCAAAAGTTCTCTCTCATAATAAGAGGGAATATGTCTTCTCCTCATAGCCCATTTTAAATCATTCCAATATTCAAATTCGGGACTATGAGTTCTAAGCCTTTCACTTACTAGAGCCGTCCAACAATGCATGACATGCCCTTGGAAGCTAAAGGTTGCCAAGGAGACTTTCTTCTCCTCTCTCACATTAAAGCATTTTGAATAATTGTTCTACCTTGACTTCCCAGTCAAGATAGGCTTCTACATCTTCCTTTCCATGGAAAGGAGGGAGGTCAACTTTTTGCTCCCTAATAGAGGGCACATGTTCTTGCATGTTATGATTTAAGTTAGTTATCCTCACTCTAGGTCTCCCTTCATAGTAGTCACTTTTACTTCTACTTTACATAGTGGAAGGGGGGACCTATGACCTGTCTTCTTTTTCTCTCTTCTCTCTTTCCTTCTCCTCTCTTCTTTTCTCTTCCCTCTCTTCTCTCTCTCTCTCTTTCTTATCTCTTCTTCTTTCTTCTCTCTCTCTTTCTCACCTCTTCTTTTGATCTTACCTTTCTTTTCTTTCTTTTCTCTTTTCTCTCTTCTCTTTCTCTTTCTCTTGTCGCTCTCTTTTTCTTCTTTAGCCTTTCTTTCTTTTCTCAAGTTACTCTCCTCCACCCTTCACGCTCTAAACTCATGTACAAACCTATCAACAGACTTCACCTTGGGGGATCCCATTTGGTTCACACTTTTGTTACTACTAGTGTGTGATTCAACCATAGTGCAAGGATGGTTGAAAGAAAAACTAAGGTTGGTCGAGAATAAGCAAGACATTCCTTTCTATTTTGAGTTTTCTCTCCTAAGAGACAAAGAAAAACTTACTAAGACTCATGGAAGTAATTGCTTGCAAATAACTACTATAAGGCTCATAAAATTTGAAATAAAATGCAATAAAAAAAAATTACTAAAACAACTCAAAATGCACCAAATGAAGAGTGACTTAGGTGTAACTTTTTTAGAATTTTTAGTTGTGTAAAAGCTCACTTGTTTAAGAAATTTTTTATGCTCAAATGCCACAACCAAAGTCTTAAGTAACCAATTCACAAATCACTTCAATATTTTAGTACAAAAGAGCTACTAAATTTAAGAGATATAACATGTTTCAAGATGAACTTGAGCGAGAAAAATTTTTTGAGAAAAAAATTTTACTAGAAATGCTTGAACTAGAAAGCATGTGAGACTTTTTAAGAGACTTAAACAAGAGGAGAAACTCCTCTTAGAAGCTCAATTTCAAGAAGTAGTTCAACACACTCTTAGCAAAATTTTAAGAGGTTAAACCTAAGGAAAATCCATATGACATAAGAGCTACATATGACTACTAATTGACAAAAACTTAAGAGCAAAAAATTAAAAGAAGTATGCGCCTAAAATAGAGTGCAAACAGAACAAAAAGAGCCAAAGGATTGCAAAAAATAAGGCCAAAACACTTGACCACTGCACTGTGGATTTTGCCACAGAGGTGTGGATTTAGGATAAAATGCTTCTTAGGCAAGTTATTCAAGTAATAACTCCATAAACTTAAAGACAAAGGCTGAATTAAGAGAATTATAAACGAAAAAATTATTCAATGGATGGAAAAAAAGAAATTGACCCGAACAAACTACTCATATAAGCAATGTGCATAGAATTTTAAGAAAGAACAAAACTACTAAACACAAACAAACTAGACATTCAAGAAAATTTAGTAAATAAAACGAAAGCTCTAAGAAAATTGAATGTAGAATTGTAATGGAGTAGAAGAATTGAAACAGAATTTTAAACAAGATGAAGGAAAGAATTCCACCTCTAGAAGAATGGCTCTAGATACCACATGATGCAACCTTGGTTTGCATACTCCCAATATCTCTTAAGAGGTTCATCAAGTGAAGAAGATGAAGGTGAGGAATAGAGGTTGGAGGCGCCACTTTTAGGAAGATAAGCCTGAAAGCTTGCCACAAAGGAAGGAGTCCTTGATAAAAGCCATGAAAAAGGTTCTCTCTAGGGAGAAGGAAGACACTCAAATTCAAATTTTCTCTCAAGAAAAGTCTCAGTATTCAAGTGTAAAAGATTACATGTAGGAGGAGGTGTTTATTTATAGAAGAAATACCAAGGCTATGGGCCTTGAGTTGGACGTCCAACTCAAGGGTGATTAGGAGGAGGTTAGTTTTAAGTGTTAATTGATCTCATAGCCAATTAGCACTTAATTAAATCAACTAGATCAAAATATGGCCCTAAGATCATGAATCTATGTTCCCTCTAGATTCAAATTTGAATTTAAGAGTTCCATGTAGACTTCCTCCAAAATTCGAATTTGAATTTAGAAGCCACGTAGGCACCACCTAGGAGAGAGGTGAATGTTGACGTCTAGTGGAGGGAACAAGAAGGTTCCACTTGTCTCTTATGCTTCATGTATAAGTTAGAAGGGTGTGGGACAAAATATAGGGTGTGTGGTTGACAAAAACCACATAACCATGAATCCCCAAAAAGGCCTAACTACTTAACATACTCCACATAAAAGACTAGCTAGACTTCCTTTCTAAAGTTAAAGAATAGGCCAAAATACAAGGCCAAAACTAACACAAAATACACCTCCTTGAAGCTACAAGTATGGGCGTAAATAAAAGAGGTAAAAATGAAGACTATGACCTAATGATCTTTACTTCAAGTAGGAGTGGAGGCTTTTCGCACTCCTTCGTAGCCATGTCCTCTTTGATCCTCCTTTCTATGACCCTTATGATGGGACCTTGGCAGGTAGGATTGCATCATTATTGGTCATGGCTAAAGGTTGAAGAGGCCCTTTTTTAAAGTAAAATAATTGCTTGTCTATTAAAGGAAAACAATAAAACTATTCATTCATCGTGATTAAGCCTTAAGAAAATAGTGCATATGTAACTGGTTTTCGAATATGCCTACAAGGCTAAACTTTCGCTGTTAAACATGTGGCAATATTGGAATTAAACTTTTTTCAGTAGGTTTACACTTCATTCATCCACTTTTATTCTTCAAAATATGGACTTCTTTCAGTGTAAGCATTCCATTTGTAATTCCAATTTTTCTAGCTTGATTTGATGCAGTTGTTGCTCAATCTTCTCAGTTTTTTTGCAGTATAAATTCATTTATGCTGTTGGTTTCTGCATTTGTTGAGGCTTCATTACCTGTTTTAGACTTACCTGTACTAAAAATTCTATGTTAATCTATATTTGTGTATGAATTAGTCCGAAGACAATGAAATAACCATGTTGTTACCTTGACTAGTTTCCAATGGTTCATCTTTCATTCCCTTTTGAGGAGGGATACCACTAATAGCAAAATTTGTACATGAATCAAAGCTAGATCAAATGAGTCATACTCATAGTAGTTCTTACCCTTAAATTTATGAACTTGTAGTTTTCACACTAACGAATCATCATATATACCTATTTACGTGATGCATCCTTGAAATGAAAATCCTATGATCTACTTCTTTAGAGGTTGCTTGAAGAAGATGAATGGTGGAATAGGTGGAGATAAGGTGAAGGCACGACTCTATGGAGAGATAAGCCTTGAAAGAAGCTTGTCATAAGGGAAGGAGACCTTGATAAAATCTGTAGGAGAAATCTCAAAGAGGATAAGACACTCAAGAATTTGGCTCACACAGAGTAAGTGTATTCAATCAAGTGTAAAATGATACAAGGGGTGAAGGTGCCTATTTATAAGAAATAAAATAGGTTAGGAGAAGCTAGGGTTGGACATCCACTTAGTAGGCTGTTAGAATGAATTAATCAACTATTAATTGAGCTAGATACAATTAGCACTTAATTAATTCTAGGAAGATCTAAACAAGGCCCTACTAAAGTGGGTCATGTTCCTTTAAAATTCAAAGTTGAATTTGAGAATACCATGTAGACTCCCTGCAAATTCAAATTTAAATTTGAATGTGCCAACTAGGAAAGAGAGAAGGAAGTGGTGCCATTTGGGGGAACCAAAGGGTCCCACATGTCTCCATTTTTCATGTGTGTCTAGGAGGGGGGCAAAACTAACAAGAGGGGTGTGGAGATGAAAACCACATGTCCTCAATGGGCATGGAAAAAGGCCTCCTCATACACACACTCCACAAAAAGACTAGCTACACCTCATATACAATAAAAGATAAAAAATGGGCCAAAATACAAGGCTAAAAAGAAACTAAATACACCTCCATGGAGCTAAAATAAAGGCATAAAAAAAGGGACTATGGCCTAATAATCTTGACTTCCATGAGGAGTTGAGGTCTTCCACCCTCCTTCTTAGCCATGTCATCCTCAATCCTCCTAACCATGACCCTTGTGATGAGACCCTTGGTTGGTAGGATTGCATCATCTCCTTCCTCTTAGGAAGGATTTAACCTCAAATCAGTAAGGTCATCTTCTTCTTCAGCACCTGCAAAAGGGGATAAATCACTAACATTAAAAGTGGTGGTGACTTCATAGTCCTCTAGGAGGTCTATTCTATATGAATTATTGATTTTCCTATCTAGGACTTGGAAGGGATCATCTCCTCTTGGGTTTAGTTTTGAGTTCCTCTTAGAAGGAAAACGATAATTTCTCAGATAAAGCCAAACCCAATCCCTTCATTGAAGATTAATTCCTTCCTTCCCCTATTGGCAGAAGAAACATACCCTTTTAATTGGTGTTCTATATTGGATTTAACTCTCTTATGTAGTTTCCTTATAAATTCAGCCTTTGTTTCTCCATCTTTATGAAAAAATGAGAAGTAGGAAGAGGTAAGAGATCTAAAAGAGTAAGAGGATTAAACTCATACACAACCTCAAAAGGGGAATGCTTGATGGTTCTATGAACCACCCTATTATATGTAAACTCAATGTGGGGAAGGTACTCATGCCAAGACTTATGGTTGCCCTTAAGAAGTGGCCTCAACATTGTGGATAGAGATCTATTCACCACCTCAGTTTGCCTATCAGTCTAGGGATGACATGTGGTAGAAAAGAGTAACCCAGTTCCTAGCCTAGCCCACAAAGTTTTCCAAAAGTGGCTAAGGAACTTTGTATCTCTATAAGACATAATAGTATAGGATATCCCATGTAATCTGACAACCTTTTTAAAGAAAATTCTTGTGATATTGCTCGTATCATCTACCTTGTGGCATGGAATGAAATAGGTCATTTTACTAAAATAATTCACAACCACAAAGATAGAGTCTACACCTCGTTGTGTTCTAGGAAGACCAAGGACAAAGTCTATACTAATGTCCATCCAAGGTGCAGAAGGAGCAGGTAAAGGTGTGTAGAGTCCATGAGGCATCACCTCAAACTTAGCTTGTAAACAAGCTATGTATACTAAGCAATACCTTTGGACATCTCTTTTGTTAGCAATTTTCTCATGGATCCTTAGGGTATGCAAATTTTTTCATCTCTGAAAAAATACCTCTCACTTAGATAATACCCATCATGGGCTTTAGAAGTTGAGGCAGCAAAAATGGGACCAAAGTCCTTATCAAAGGGATACATGTCCCTAATGTCATCAAATCCTAAAATTTGAGCACTCAGAGTGATAAAGAGAGTGTGCCTTCTAGACAAGGGATCAACTACCACATTGACTTTTCCCTTTTTGTATTTAATGACATATGGAAATGTTTCAAGGAATTCCACCCATTTTTGCATGTCTTTTGTTTAATTTGCCTTGCCTTCTCAGATATTTAAGTGACTCATGGTCACTATGAATGAAACACTCCTTGGCAACAAGGTAATGTTCCCAAGTCTGGAAGGCTCTTATAAAAGATTAAAACTTTTGATCATAGGTGAGGTAGTTGAGGGTAGCACCGCGAAGTTTTTCACTAAAATATGTAATAGGGTGGGCACCCTATTACAACAAAACAACTACCACACCTACCCCTAATGCATCACATTCTAGCTCAAGAGTTTTAGAAAAATCAAGAAGAGCTATAATTGGTGCATGGGTGAATGTATCTTTGATAAGCTAAAAGGTTTTTCATATTTCTCACCCCAAAGGAATAGGACATCCTTCTTCACCAACTCATTGAGTTGTACAACAAGTGAGGAGAAATTAGACATAAAGCGCCTATAAAAACTTTTCAAACCATGAAAGCTCTTTATCTAAATTTTAAAAAATATTATTAAACGAGTCACTTGGTCCAAACAAACTATCATAACAAATATGGCACATAGGGTACTTGAATCCTTGTGGCAAGCGTTATCATGTCGACTTTAATAGAAAAAAAATAGACCTTTATGACAAAATCCATTTGAAAGTAGGAATACATTTTTACACGTATATAGGTACACCCTATTTCCTAAGGCCAACCACGGTACGTGCTATGCCTCCACGCAGCTACTATATGTCCTGCACAAAAAGCAAACGATACCCTTCCATGTTTCCAGCATCCAAAAATTCCTTCATGTCTTCAGTTACTTAATTGGTGTTTACAACAAAAAAAAATGTCAAAATGATGAGAGTTGAAGTGGGAAAAAACTTCTACAAAAGTAACCGTTGTTGTTAATTAGTAATAACATTAGCAACTGTAACAAGAATTTCATCATTAATGACTTCTTCGAACCTAATGATGCTTCCTACTTTTAACTCTGTCACAAATTCATAGAATCCACTTCCAAATTTTGCTTGCTGTAGGTAGTAAAGAATTTTCCAATCCTTTCTAGCACCGTCGGGCATTACTACACTAATAATTCTACAAAAATGAGAAAGTAACACTTCCCTTACGTAACCTGTAATAGCCTACAAATTTGTTTTATAAATCAAAACTTACCAATCTCTGTATTAAACTTTTAAATAAAAAATTAAAACCCTACATACCATTGGTTGCCCACCAAACAATATACTATTTGTTATTTTCTTCTCCCAGATGATACCTTCGCTAAAGGGGAAATAAGATTCATTTGAGTCATTGTTGTTGCCATTGTTAGAGAGGTTCATCGGAGAAATGGCTGTAACAAAATTACCGTTATCAATGTATTTTATTAACACACGACATATACCACGATTGCAGTTTGTTTCACCTCTACACAGGCCACATATTCGTCATCGTCAACGACTTTTAAGAATGCACATTCTTTAATTTCATTGCCAAATTTTTCGTATACGTGGAATTTTAGCAGATTCTGAAAATAACAACATATGACCACGGTTTAATAAAACAATAAAATTAATCAAATAATTCAGTAGAGTTTTAGGCATGAATAAATAATACAAAGACAAACAATGAATAGCATACTTGGCCTTTTCTTAAGACTAAATCGTTCTTTCGCTGCAACTGCAAGTAAAATGGCGGTCCATAATCAACAACTTTTGTTCCGCTAATTCACCTTTGATGAGTACACACTTTTCTTTTTACAGTAGCAAGTCCTAATACAATCGAATTTGTTGACATTTTATTATTCTTGAACGTTTATAATTATTAAGCTAACATGTTTAGTTTAACTGGTACAAACAGGTCATTTAATGGTATTGGACGATTTTACTTTTTCAAAGTTACGCTCTCTGTGAAAACCGCTTCGACATGCGTGTAACATAATTACCATTTGCATTAACCAATTCAGAATTCACTGTAATTTGTTTAATTATTAATGTTAATATACTGAAAAATAGGCTTCATAATATACTAAAAATAGTCTTCATTATATACTTAACGTGTTGATAAACGAAAACGTTGTTGGTAGGAACTTGGAAGATGAAACATTTATTGATATATATCTAACCTATTTTTCTGCCCTTTCTTCACCTTAAATGAACTTTCGTGGCTCTCAATCTCCGATCATTCTTCACCTTTGAAGCGTCTCGACTTCATTAACGACATCTTCTCCACTGCCGCCATCGTCAACTTTACGCCCATTAGACTTCACAGCGCGCTTGATGTCCTCCACAGCCACACCCGCACTTGCAACCCATTGTAGAAGTAGCTTTCAAACAAACCTATTATTACGTTGTGTTCTTGTTGGGTCATTGTGAAGTAGGTTTTCAAACAAACCTATTATTACGCCCATTACGTTGTGTTCTTGTTGGGGCTCTTGATGTCCAGTTGGGCATGATGAAGACAGTTTCTCGATAATCATAGCGAAACATGAGGTAACACTAATTACATCGTTGTAATTTCCATCAACCTCATTTAAGTTGTATGTTTTGAGTGTTCACTACATTGATTGCCAATTTGTTTTTTATTTTTTTGACAAACATCAATTGAACTCCTTGCACAGTTCGTTTGACGCAGAGGAGAGAAACTGAAAAATAACTCTTTTATTAAAGATGCTGATGTAGAAGTTTACTATGTAGGAGTTGACAAAACCCATGTGGACGGTGTTCTTAGGGTGAAGTTTGTGAGGATGATCACATATGTCAGGGATAAATTTTGTATTGTTGGTGGAACTTGCCATGGGAAACTATGGTATGAGGGAAGAGGTCGCTTTGGAGGAAGGTTCAGAACAATTAACCAAAATCCTCAGAGGAAACCAATGTCCATTTGCTGATTGAATGGGCTGATGATGACCAAGATTTTCTTAACTGGGAATGCAAACTTACACATTCCCTTATTCAAACCTCACAAGGGATGGTATCAGTTTAAAATGCAGAATAATCTAAGGGTGGGTTCTTTAATGAAATTTAGAATGAAAAACACAAATCAGATTTTCTAAACCGTAGCTAATAGTCTTTATATATGTGCTTTTAAACAATTCAAATATTTCTAGAGTTTTTTGTTAGATAAAGTCAAAGTAGGTTAGTTAGTTAGCAAAAATAACAAATATTTTCTATATTCAGTTTTGTTTTCAATACTTACTATATATTCATACAGTGATATGATAAATGAGAAGAGATATATTCAGCTTAAGTCTTTCTACATGTGTATACAGACTGTATTTAACATGGTATCAAGAGCTATTACGATCCAGATAGTATTGTGAGGTGTTAGAGCTAACTGCCCCCAATTCAGCGTGTGAATATTCTTTCTTTTCTTGATTTTTGGATTGAGTGAAAAGTGCTTTTGTGAGTGAGTGATTCTTCAGTAAGTGAGTGGTTACTGTTCTTGATAAAACAAGAACGTGGTAGAAGAACCTACCTCTAGTTGGGCATGCTGTCAAGAAGAAGATAAAGAAGGCGTATAGGTATAAAGGATGGCTGGAACTAGCAGCATAATACAAGGATCTCTGCCAGTATTTGATGGAAAACTATTTGATGATTGGAAAATCAAAGTGTTTGCAATTTTTGTATTCCAAGATGTTGTTGAAGTAGTAATAGAGGGGTTTGAATATCTCAAGCAACAAGAAGGTGTAATAGAGGTGCTACTGATGAACAGAAACAAAACCTCAAGCAACAACAAAAACTAGACAACAAAGCACAATTCCTCATATATTAGTGTGTAAGCTCCAAGATCTTCAATAAAATCTCTAAGACATCTACCTCTAAGAAAGCATGGGATATCTCGGTAAAGACATATGGTGATGGTGATAAAAACAAGAAGGTAAAACTGCAAACATTGAGAAGACAATTCGAATTTCTCAGTATGGAGAAAATGAAACAATTGCAGACTATTTTGACAAGGTTCAAGAACATGTCAATGCCATGAGGGCATGCAAGGATAGGATCATAGATTAGCATGTACTGGACAAAATCTTGAGGACATTGCCTCCAAGATTTGATCATGTGGTAGTTGTGATCGAAGAATCAAAAGATGTGTGTGTTATGGAAATTGAGGAGTTGTAACATTCCCTTGAAGCACATGAACTCAGGATTAATGAGAGAAAACACAATCAAGAACAGGCACTTCAGGTTCGCTCAATTCACAAGTGAAAGAATAAAGGACCATGGAAGGGAGGCAAGCTAAACAACAAATAGAAATCACAAGATCAGAAATCTTGTGATGCAGCTGTGCTCTCTAAACCCAAGTCAAATAGCAAGAACCAGAAACATAATATCCACTCAAATGGAGGTAAGGAATGGAAATTTGACAAGAGGAAGGTGAGATGTCACAACTTCTAGAAGCTTGGTCACTTTGGTCAAGAATGCTGGGAAGGAGAGGGAGCCAAGAATAAGCCAAATAACCTTGGCACAAGATGAAGCATAAGATTCTAAAGCAGTGATGCTTATGGAAAAAACTAGCACAAATCCCTCTGAAGACAGATCATGGTATCTTGACTTCGGTTGCTCTACTCATATGATAGGTAGGAATGATTGGTTCATAAGAATAAATGATGTGGCTCAAGGAAAAGTCAAATTTGCTGATGATAGCAGCCTGACTGCAAAAGACACTGGAAGAGTGGTGCTGAGAAATCATGATGGCCAAGAAACAGTGATTGAGGAGGTACTGTATGTACTTGGACTGAAAACAAATCTCTTGAGCTTGGGTCAATTACTGCAGAAAGGGTTTGCTACGAGTATGGAGAATAATTGTCTTAGTTTCTTTGCTAGAGACAAGAAACTTGTAATTCAAGCTAACCTATCATAGAATCGGATTTTTCGAATTGGAGTGAACACTTTGAAGCATCAATGCTTTGCCACTTCAGAAAACAGAATAGAATGGCTATGGCACCTTAGGAATGGTCATCTGAATTTCAGAGATCTACACCAACTCAAACATCAAAATATGGTTGAAGGACTGCCTTAAGTTGTGATTCCAGAAGAAGTATGCAAGGGATGTGTTCAGTGCAAACAAACAAGGGGAAGGTTCAACAAGTTCTTACCATATAAGGCAACAGAGAAACTAGGAGTAATTCATTCAAACATTTGTGGTCCTCTACAAGTCGAAACTCTTAGAGGCAGTAGGTATTTCATCTCTTTCATTGATGAATTGACTAGAAAAATGCGGGTATACTTGCTAAAAAGAAAGCATGAGGTGTTGCATGTCTTCAAGAAGTTTAAGTGCATGGTTGAGAAATAAAGTGGAAAACTAATCAAGGTGTTGAGAACTGATGGTGGAGGTGCATATACATCAACTGATTTCAACAAATTTTGTGAGAGTAAGGGATTATTACATGAAGTTACACCTCTTTACACACCTTAACATAATGGCACAGCTGAGAGGAGAAATAAAACTCTGCTAAATATGGTAAGGTGTATACTGAAAAGTAAAAATCTACCAAACTACTTATGGGGGGAAGCTGTCTCAACAGCTGCGTATGTGCTGAATAGGTCTCCCACCAAGAGGCTGGAAGGAATAACACCTGAGGAAGTTTGGGCTAAGAACAAACTAGATGTCAACCACCTAAGAGTGTTTAGCTCCCCTAGTTATAAACATGCCCCTGATCAATTAAGGAGGAAGCTAGATGACAAGGGCATTCCACTAATAATGATTGGTTATCACTTAACTGAAGGCTATAAAATATTTGATCCAGAGACATGTCAGGTATCAATCAATAGGGATGTGATAATTGATGAAACAACAAGCTAGGATTGGAAATCAACCTCAAAAGAGTCAGCACAGTCCAAGATTATACTAGAAGAATGTCCCTTAACTATGCAAGCAGATTCAAAATAACCAATTACTACCTCACTTGAGAGACTATGAATTGTACCAAGACTTAGCAGTTACCTCAAAAGGAAACCTGGTACACTTTGCACTTATTGCTGAAGCTGAACCCATTGAATTTGAGAAAGCAGCCACAATATGAAATGGTTGAAAGTTATGCTGGAGGAAATTGACTCTATTGAGAGAAATCACACATGGGAATTGGTAGAGTCACCTCAGAACAAAAAACCTATAGCTCTGAAGTGGGTCTACAAAGTGAAAGTAAATCCAAAAGGTGAAATCGTGAAACACAAGGCCAGACTTGTAGCAAAAGGGTTTTTGCAGAAAGCTAGAATTGATTATGGTGAGGTATATGCACTAGTGGCCAGACATGAGACAATTCGACTTGTGGTGGCACTTGCAACAAATGCAAATTGGTCCATGCACCAACTTTATGTTAAATATACCTTCCTCAATGGCCCCATTGATGAAGAAGTGTATGTATAACAGCCACAAGGATTTGAGTTTAAGGGCCAAGAACACAAAGTGTACAAACTCAAGAAGGTATTGTATGGACTCAAGCAAGCTCCAAGGGCTTGGAATCGAAGAATTGATGGTTTCCTAAGCCAAATTGGCTTTGAGAAATGTATCTTAGAACATGGAGCTTATGTAAAATACTTGAATGGCATTGTGAAATCAGAGAAATTAATTGTATGTCTATATGTTGATGACCTTTTGATCATAGGAAGCAATGAAGAATTAATAACTCAATTCAAGTTTCAAATGTTAAATGAGTTCAAAATGAGTGATCTAGGACAATTGAGCTACTTCTTGGGAATTAAGTTCAGAATGATTCAATATGACACAGTTATGCATCAGTTCAAGTATGCTCAGGATCTGTTGAGTAGGTTCAACATATAGTAGAGTAATTCAGCAAGAACACCAGTTGAACCGGGACTGAAATTGGAAAAAGGAAACAGATGAAGAATCAGTAGATCCCACTCTGTACAGGAAGATTGTAGGAAGCTTGAGATACTTGTGCAATACAAGACCTGATTTGAGCTTCAGTTTAGGAGTAATTAGTAGGTATATGCAAGACCCAAAATAGTCACACTTGCTTGCTCCAAAGAGGATAATAAAGTACCTGCAAGGCACAACTGGTTTTGGAAGTTTATTTCCAAAAGGAAAGCCAGATGTTAGACTAGAAATTATTGGATACTCAGATTTAGATTTGTGTGGAGATAAAGATGATAGGAAGAGCACTGCAGGATACATTTTCTTTTGTTGAGGAGCACCATTTTCATGGAGTTCAACAAAAGAACCAGTAGTGGCTCTATCTTCGTGTGAAGCCGAATACATTGCTACCTCAAAAGCAGCTTGTCAAGCAGCATGGTTAGGTTCCTTAATACAAGAATTGAAAATGGAACAAATGTGCAAAATAAAGCTACTAGTGGATAATAAATTAGCAATTGACTTAGCAAGACACTCTGCTTCTCATAGAAGAAGTAAGCACACGGAGACAATATTTCATTTCTTAAGGGAGCAAGTCAGCAATGGAAAATTGGAAATAGAATACTATAGAACCAAAGTACAGTTGAGTGACATACTTACCAAACCACTGAAGGTTGAAAGGTTTACATTGTGTTTGAATATTCTTTCAATTCAAATAACTTCATTTTTCAAATACATTGAATTTGAAATTCTTTCAATTCAAATGACTTCATTTTTCAAATGTTTTGTTTGGATAAAGCAATTCAAATTATTGAATTTTAATTTTCTTGTTTGGATAGAGTATTTCAATTCCTACTAAAAATAAAAATGTATTTTACTAAACAATATTTTGAAAAAAATGTTTTTTTAAAAATAATATAAAATTTTATTTAAAAATAAATTTTTAATGTCTCAAAAAAGCAATGCTCTTAAAATAAATAGAAAATTCACAAAAGTAAACCTTGCATAATTGATTTTATTTTTTGAAAATATTATGGTTTTACATAAATAAATGACAAATAAATTTATGATAAAATTTATTTTATTTTCTTAGAAAATCCATTTTATAAATTCTACTTAATAATTTATTTTATATTTTAATTATTATAAGTATTTTATTAATTTATATAAATATTATAATTTTTAAAATATAAAATATAATATTGGGGGTTGGTAGGGTCAATCCACTCGGCCTTTGGCCAGCTAAATTGGCGAGTTAGGCGAGACAGACCAAAACGAGCAAGCGGCTGAGTACACTAGTTTGACTTGTAAAAATGAGAGTCAGTTGGCGGGTCAGCTCGCTTGACCCACCTCGTTTTGTCACCCCTCATTAATATCAAATAAAAAATAACCTCAGTTAATCTTAGTAAAAGAAAAATAAATCTGAAGAATTTCAAATTCTTACTTTTTTGAAGGAATTTGAAATTCTACAATTTTAACTAATAAAAATACTTTCTAAAATGCCTAGAATTTCAAATTCTTTTAAAATTCTTTATTCAAATAAGGTATTTCATCACAGAGCATTTGAAATTTTAAAATGAAATGAATTACCCTCTTAAAATTCCCTATCCAAACACACTCTTAAGAACTTAAGAGAATTAATTGGAATTGTTTGTGCAAAAACTATTTTTACTTAAAGAGGAGTGTTAGATAAAGTCAAAATAAGTTAATTAATTAGTTAGCAAAAATGACAATTATGATATTTGTTATATTCAATTTTCTTTTCAATACTTATTATATATTCAGACAGTGAAATATGATAAATGATAAGAGATATATTCACTTTTAAGTCTGTCTGCGTATACAAACTGTATTCAGCACTTTTCAACGCCTTTACCAATTCCTTTCTACTGAAAATTCCCTAAACTGGTCTGTATGGAGAAGTTCCATTAAATGTGCTAACACATTTGGTTGAAGCCTTAACCAGTTTCGTTATTGTTCATAGTTTCGAAACCCATTAAATTTAATCCCACTACCAACTAACGTCACAAATTCCAACATTAAAGCCTTTCCAAACAACACCGATTTCGCGTTAACACCTATCCGTCCAATATCTTCTTGTTTTCAATTAAATAATTAATTAAATTACTTAACAGTCAAACTTTTTAAATTAAAGGATGTTATTTTGCAATAAATGAATTACTGGACCCAACCAATTTGTACCTTCTTATTTCAATAAATTTTTATTTTTGAATTATGGGTGGTTATTATGAATTAAAAGTAATCAATAACTAATATTCAATGAATGGTTTAAAAAAAGAAGTCACGACTTTTCAGAAGAATCATTGAAATTTAAATAAATGATAAATTTTAGTTAATATTAGATGGTAAAAATGTAATCTTCAACTTTTTTAAAAAACATTTTTATGCTAATCATATTGTTTTTTTAACAATTTTTTTTATTATTTTTATTCATTTTATAAAAATTGTATTTTTAATTTTTTCTTAATTTTTACTGATGTGCACATTTTTAAATAATATTGAGGACTGTTACCAACACTGGACACACTCCCTATTTTTCAATAATATTTGAAGTTTTGTTTTTATTTCATATATATTAATAATACAGTAAAGTAAAATTTCTAAACCTTAAACCAAATATTGGTTGCAACCTTCGTTTTGCCTGGCCCCTTCGTTTTCTCTGAAGACAACAAGGTATTTTGGCCAAAAACGTTTCTTTCTCAGCAAATTTGATTCATGTTCTTGAAAAGTAACACAATTTTAATTTCTCAATTTGTGATTAGGGGTTTAATGTATTTGATATCGTTTTTTGTTTAGGGTTTAATGAATTATCTCATTTGTGTTTCTTCATAATTTGACGATAGCAGACCTTCCAATGCAGATTTTGCAGAATGGAAAGTGCAAACAGGTGACACATCATATTTGAAATCACCACCGTAAAAAATCAGGTGACTGATATAAACATTTGAAAAGCTTTTTCTTTGATATTTACAAATCTACGTCTTCAGAAGTCAATATTAACATGTCTAATTACTATCATAGGAAACGGTAAAAATTCTTAATACTTTTGTGGAGCGACGGGGACATCAGCTACAAGATTATGTTTTTATCACATACTGTTGACAGAGAAAAATACTTTGTTCGGTGTGCAAAAGATTGACT
The DNA here is from genome assembly GCA_037954015.1 of Psophocarpus tetragonolobus. Lineage (NCBI taxonomy): Eukaryota > Viridiplantae > Streptophyta > Magnoliopsida > Fabales > Fabaceae > Psophocarpus > Psophocarpus tetragonolobus. Next base: position 392,479 of record CM075688.1, read on the forward strand.
TGGAAAACAGTGTGTTGTATGAATTTGCTAAAGGAATAAAATATATAAGGATAAATATGTCGGCAACGGTATATGTCTCTGTAAGTTGTGTAAAAAATAATGTGTATTTGGATTGTCGCAGACACATATTTGTTTAATTGGTTTTATACAGTCGATTCTAGAATACATCAATAAGGAAATTTCAAGCGAAGAATATTTTATTTATGATTTTTCCAAATGATACACAACGGGAGTGGGAAATCATCAAATTGGACCATCAATACAAATTTGCATATGGTTGGAAATAAGTCAATGCAAAGAGCAGACTAATTGTGGGCACAAACTTGAAATTCTACAAGAAAAAAATGCGAATGAGGCATTTGTAACCATGGATAAACATGAAACTTAACTTCCTTTTGTGACTACTTCATTCTTATGACATCTATATGTACCGATAGTAATACAAACAATGTGAATGTTGCAGGTTAAAAGGTTCTAAGACACGTTTGCACGTGAAGCGAATCCCGAATGCAAGTTATTTAAAGTTTTCCAAATATTATCTGTAAAGTTTAATATTTACATGATGAAATAATAAACCTTTTTAGTACATTTGTTCATAATATTAATGTTTAACTGTAGCTTTTGTGCATAAATGAGGCCATCATAGTTGCGCTTCTAATTTGTATTTGGTTTTTCACAAAACAAATTCGTAAACTAAGTTACTTACTTCATCATTCATGTTTCATAGAGGTGGTAATAAAAGGTTAGGATTGATTGCACTACAAGATTTTACATTATTGACAATTTTGTAATTACATTTGTTAAAAATGTTAGTACAAGTAAATTTATTGTGTTATAGTAAGATTTGTATAAAATAATTGTCACTATACGTAATGGCACCATATATAGTATTGTAGTATTTTTCAAATAAATGTTACTGTAAAAAGAGGTTACTCATTTTATAGTATTATTTTTACATAAATGTAATTTTAACTTTTATTTTTATTTTCATAATTTTTAATCATTTACATATTTGTGTGTATTGTGTCTTTGACCCTAAACCCTAAATCCACAGACATCACAAGTTTGAGATCATGCTACAAATGAACCAGGTTTGTAAAATTTCTATAGTCGTTCCCACGGTACAAAGTTGTACATAAACTTTCTATATATTTCACATAAATTAACATCAGTAGTTCTTGTTCAGGATCGTGCCAAACTACTGAGATTTATGTTCTAAAAATTCTGGAATGAACCAGGGACACGTGATTAATCCAAGACATCAGGGGAGTTCATTGCATTTGCGGCCTTGAAGTTGAACACAAAAGCAACACAGTAGTGCTTTTTTGGAGGAAGGCATAAAAGATATAACACAGAAATACTGAAGTGTTGGTCCTACCCATGGGGCCTTCAAATACATTGGTCAACGAAACTTCGTTATAAAAGGAGTAAATTTCATACCGATGTATGATGAATCAGGGTTCCATTCCTTTGAATTGTCAAGATATGATGTTGAATTTGCTGATAAAGAAAATGAAGATGACATCGTTGGGAACAAAATGGTTAGGAGAAGTTTAATGGAACACGGCGAAGCTATGGTACAGACTCTTCAATAATTTTCTCATGTCATGTGTCCTTAGACCTTATTATATATAATTGGGCTTTTTTTCATACAGAGGATATTTTTAATAAAAAAATTTTAAAATGGGGTATCTTTATGAAATATTCCCGAAATGGTGTAATTTCGCCAAACCTGTCATCTTAGTTACCGGGTTGAACGTATGTTGACTGGAAACCGCCAGTCAAGTTGGCGGGTTGACAGAGAATCTTGGAACCCGCCAACTGAGTTGGCGGTTTGAGGAAGAATCTTGGAATACGCCAACCTAACTGGCGGGTTGTAACTTGCAGATTCCTCCAACACGCCAACTAACATGGTAGGTTAGAACTCAGAGATTCCCCTAACACTCCAACTAACATGACGGGTTCCACTATTCATGCACGTTACCAACCGGATAGTATAAATGATAAAGAAAAAAAGAGTAAAAATAGAAAAATGATAATGAAAAATAAATGTAGAGAGTAAAAGGTTAGCATTAATTAATAATATTAAAAAATGGTAAAACTATATATGGGTAACAGATAATTTGTAAAAAGTAGTTTATTTGTTATTATGAATAAATTTGACTATACAATGATAGTGGATGTATTTAATAAATGGAATGTAAATATAGTAAAATTAAGTTGTTAGTTGGAAATGAAATAAATGTTTATATTAAAATATGAAATACAGGATAAGAAGTTGGGAATTTAGGGGTTCGCATTTGGACAACGATTTCTTCTTTGACCAGGTTGTTTACAAATTGAACATGTAAGTGTAGCTCGGGATTGTGACTCTCTCAAATCCATTTCGTTTCAAATTCGAGTTGATTTAGGACGACTCGATCCTTGAAGCAACGCTGGATTTGGCATAATGTATGGTCTGCTTCTTGGAGGCATTGTCTCTGCATTTCCTAATGGATTCCACTATGTGGAATAAGTTTGTATTATGTTTTGTAGAGAGTAGACCCTATCAACAAATTGATAGTGGTTGATATTGACGTGAGGGCATGCTGCTATGACATGAGAGCAAGGGTAATGATGTGCTTGGAAAGCTCCGCACTCACAATAATGTTTATCAAGCAACACAATCCATGTTTGACCTTCTCTTTGTGTGGCATGACAGAATGTTTCAGTGACTTCGAACTTTTTGTTCCCTGTGTCGTACCTTTTGACCGTGTGCATTGATGCAGCGGCTTCGTTTTCTTCCATGGCATCCATTAATTTTTTGCAGTAACGCTTGCCTTGTGTTAATTGTGCAGTCGCTTCTGCAGCTCTTTTAACAAAGTATTCAACTAACCTGTCGTGAGTAGATTTTACAAGAGCAGTTATAGGTATATTTCGTGAGCCTCGAAACACTTTGTTAACTGCTTCAGACAGGTTAATGGTCATGTGACCAAATCTTTGGCCTCCTGCATGTGCCATGCTCCACTTGCTAACTTCAATACGATCAATCCAATCCCTTATTTGTGGGCTACTATCTCTAAAAGTTGTCAATTTCTTGTCAAACTTAGTTGCATATGTTTCGTAGCCTGATAACAAAGTGGTGGTTTAGGGTTTAAAATTGAGTTAAAAAATTAATGAATATGTTGAAGAAAATACAATGTGAGTTAATGACATATTCTAATTTACCCATTGTGATAAAATCTTGTTTCAGCTTGGTGTTGTTGAACTTTTGATTGAAGTTGCTTGCTATGTGACGGATGCAGAAGACATAATGAGCATGAGGTGGTCTCCACATACGTGAGACCTACATTGCACCTAGGATGCTTTTATGTCGATCTGAGATGAGACACAACCTGCTTCTTTGAGTAACATGTTCCTGAATTTTGCCCAAAAACCACATCAAATTACTCAATGTTTCACCATCAACTATGGCAAACGCAATTGGAAGTATTGAACTGTTTCCATCCTGCGTTGTTGTAATTAACAGTGTCCCATTGTACTTTCCATACAAGAATGTCCCATCTATTTGTATGATGGATTTGCACGAGTTAAATGCGTCAACAACAGCTTTGAAGGTCCATAAGACACGATCAAATTGTCTCAGTCTTTCTTCGACGACATCATCAATCATAAACTTCATCGTCTAAAGTTGATAGGTTGACCCAGGACATTTCGTTACCATCCAATCCAACTACCTGGGTAACGTGTCGTAAGATTCTTCCCAGTCACCAAATACTTTAGCCATAGCTTTTTGTTTACCCAATCAGGCCTTCTTGTAAGAAGGTGTGTGCGATAAGTCGCTTTGAATTCTTTCTATGATCATTAAGATTGCAACACACGGGTCACATTTTACCATACCTATTATGTATGATAGAAGAATAAGTTCTTCATTGGTTATGTCAGGAAAAAATTACAATATAATACATTGCGATAAACTTCAGTATATAAGTACCTAAAATGTACCTGACGATAATATCTTACGTCAATTTTTGGTGATCTTGTGTAAAATTTGCATTTACACAATTATGTGAACCCCTCCATTTTGTGACTGTCCATTTTTGAGTTCGTTGCAACAGTGTCGCTCTCATCCACCATGGACAACTGGTTGACTTGCTGGGACACCAGATGGAAAATATTGTTACCTGCGTCTCAACTATTTCGTAAGTGTGATGTGTCCGTAAGCAATGTTGAGAAACAACAAACTTTACTTTATCCTTCGCTTCAAACTCCAACCCCTTAAATAACTCTTGTCCATATTCCCATTCATAAGACCCCCCAACAGGTACCAAGTCTGTTTCTTGATCTGGATGTGCCCAGTTAATGTTACTATAACGTGGGTAAGGTAACAAAACTTGGGTGCCTTGTAATAAATATACAATCCGAAATCATCACACTTTCAAAACAAATACGCATCAGTTATGCGAATGAAGGAAACAAACAATATTTTTATACCTGTTATAGGAAATCTAACACGATGTTATTGTCCATGACGACTGGTTTGCGCCTCGTCATCTGTATCTGCTGTTGATGCTAGAGGTGTTCCGTTATCCTCACCTCCATGGTCTTCATCAAAGCTAAAATCGTGTTGTTCATGAACAACAATGTCTAAATGGTGTCCGTCGTCGACCAAATTAGTAACGTCTTCTTGTGTTGTAGCAACGTGCCTTTCACCACGACTACTGCTAGGAAGTGAACGATATTCAGAATTGAATGTGTCCTGTGTTGGCATAGACCCTCCGGGCTGATAATCCATCTGCTCCTGTGCATAGGCAGTATTATGACATTGTTCAATGTCAATGTATAATTCTACCATCTGTGTTGCGCTAGTAGCAGAGAAGACGTTGATCATCATCCGAAAATCACCATTATTTGATACCTATAACGCACCAAAATACCTTGGGTTTTCATAAACAATATATTTACATATAATTTTACTAACAATTTGATAATATGAGAGGTGTAATGTTGAATGAATCTATGTGACAAATTCAATAAAATTTATGTTAGTTGAAAACTACATGTCGGCCTTAGAACCATTGAAGGCAACTCCTTCCAGGCCCATACTAACTTCACCATTGTAGTAAATAATTGCAAAAAGAGTATCCATAATAGTGATTTGTGAAAAAATTTCGTATTTGATTTACTAGAAGATGGAAAACAGTCTAATTTTGCTACAGTGGAAATGCAAACCCAATTGATATATATAGGGAAAGTGACGGAAAAAATCAGTGGTTAAAGAAGGGTCGGTGGGGTGAATTATTGAGCGAAATTACTGTTCACACGTAGAGCCCAATTCGCCATCTAAATTGATGAATTGGACCAGCTGACTTGACATGTCAGCCCAAACCGCCAACTGAAGTGGCGGTTTGGGCTGACATGTTAGGTCAGCTGGTCCAATTCGCCAATTCAAATGGTGAATTGGACTGACATGTCAGCACTGCAGCTCAAATTTTCCAATTGAAATGGCGAATTGGGCTTCCACGTGTGTACAATAATTTTTCTCAATAATTCATTCACCGGCCCTTCTTTAAATACCCCACCCACTCAGACTCCTCAGCATGGGTATCAAAAACCAAGATAAGCATTTCACTGTCACCGTTTTCGATTATAGAATACGGTATAATGGTGACCAAGACTACATGGGTATTCAAATGTACTTTTTCAAGTTATACCATTCATCAAATATACTATTTCAAGTTACGAAATTAATTTGATATTCACACATTACAGATCACCAGTGGTGGTAGAAGAATACTTATTTTTCTATTCACCACTTGGGTTGTGTTATTTGTTTTTTTTTCCCCAGTTTTGGTTCTTCTTTCTCTGTGTTTTTATTGTTTACAATTTGGTTTGTTTCATGTTTTCTTATTTTTTGTTCTGTTGTTGTCCCATTATTGCTCTCTTTTTCTAACCATAAAAGTTGGTTAGATAAGTGCCTTGAAGCCGGAATGGTGCAATACAAGTTCTCCTAGTTTTTCTTGTGTTAATGGTGTGTTAACCGTTAACACACCGAACACTACCAACTACATCCGTAGTGTACGGTGTGTTAACGGTTTTCATTTTGCAGTACTTTTGTCTGCAATAATGTTATGACAGAAGAATGCTCAATGATGCAACCATATCAATGCAAATTGGAAGACAATGAATGTGATGTTTACGGTCAGCGGGGCAAGCTAAGTGTATGTGGATCAGGTGTAATTTTGAAATTGTAACAAGTTAAAAAAGTGATACACCGTTGTCATTAAATAATATATAGACATTTAATTGCATTTACAAATGTATTGTTTGTGTTTATCGTTCAACAAAAAATATGAATGTTTTTCTATCATTTAACAATTGTTAAAATTTAAAAAGAAAATTAGAGGTTGAAGGGGTTGTTTAAATCGGCGCCACTAGACTGCAGGTTTTGTTGTGACGAACTCTCGCCATGATACATATCAGGATTATCTTGTGTCGAAGTTCCTCTATGAAACATGGGAGCACTGGAGAAAAGTTGACCGGTACCCTATGCTTGATCAAACTGGGATGGCACTCTATACGGGAAGGGCGCTTGGGCATATGATGATTGTGGAGTATTAAAGTAACCTGCTTGCTACTTGGCATATAAAATTGCATAAATGCATCAGCTGGCACGGTACTCTGCTGCTCGGATTGGTATGTATGTTCTGTGTAATCGCCAAAATGGTTCTGTTGGTGTAGCGTAGAATGTACCCTGACTTGGTTCATATGTCATCCCAAAAAGGTTTACGTCATCATGTTGCACATGACGCCTTCGCCTTTGAAGACCTACTCCTTCGACCGAACCGGCACCGATATCACCAAGTTGAGGCTGTTGTGGGTATTGCGGATACCGGTCAGGTGCAACTTCAAAAGGTGCCATAAATGCATCTGTTTGCCCAAATGCGTGCAGACTACTCCCCAGGTCATCTCTTATGTTTGTCATGGAAGGTCCGTCACCTCGATTGTCCATTGCAACATTGTGGTAGGCGTGTTCGACGACATCAACCTGAAAGGATAACAGTTGCAAGCATTATATGGTATCATAAAAATAATTACGTAAGTAGTAAAACAGAGACAAATCCACATTGAAAATTACCCTATATTCATGTATGTTAGCACATCGACCAATGAACAAGCATGTATGCTTTCGGTACCACAACATGTACTCACCTTTCTTCGACAAATATGGGTTGTTTGTAGACGGAGTGATGTACACATTGTTGAACCGGTCATTCCACGCGGCCACTAACAGGGCATGTCTATCTAACCAATTTACACATTCTTTATTGCGTAACCTGAGGTCGTGTAGTCTATTGTCTTGGAGTGGAGGATGGGGTATAGGCTGAACCATCCCAAATTGGCGCATTACCTTATCCGGTTGATGCCACTCCACAATGTGAAAGCAAATCATTGGAACTACAGACCTCCATAGCTCACTCATCAGTAATAGGTGTGGAGGGACAATGGTTAGATATTGTTCATACAGTATCCACAAAATCTGCAACAACAACAAAAATTCCCATTTAAACATAGAAAATGTTGTACTGATGTAACATGGTAATAAAATTGTCTTACATCTGTTTTTTCATGTTATCAAACATCTCTCGATATTTATAGATATCCCAATTACGACCTCAATAGTTAATTACTGCCCCACCTTCCTAGCTGTAAAAAAATTTAACCAACAAATATAAGAATGTATGTACACATAGTTATCGAAAAACAACAACAACAAATTGATAACAATGCCAAACCTTGCTCCCAGCGGTAATCTGTTGATTGAGGTGGGTCTTTCAATAGGAGCAATGTACGAAAATCACTCCCATGCCACAACTTAAGTAAAATACAACCTCCGACAATCTCCTGCGTTTTATAGTTCCTTGCCTTGCATAACTCGTGGTACAGATTGCTTAGCAGCGCTGACCCCCAACTGCACGTCGCACACTCATCCAAGTCCCGTACAAATTAAAGGTACTTTAGGTAAAGACCATTCCCTGACCGATCAGGAAAAACTAATCCTCTAATGAAACGAAATATGTATGCCTTTGCATTAATCTCCAACTGTTGGGGAAACAAATTTACGTTCTGGAGGTCGAAGTTGGCATTCAACCAACTTATTCTTAATAGGATCCCTTTGATATCAGTCTCAAGAGGACGACAACCAAAGACAGCCTCAACTTCAGCATGCCAATCGGGTCACCCAGCCACGCCAGACACAGGCAACCCGTCAACTCTAAGGCCAAGCAACAGAGCCACATCTTGGAGAGTGATAGTGCACTCACCAACAGACATGTGAAATGTGTGCATCTCAGGTTTCCATCGCTCGACCAAAATTGAGATCAACGAGTGGTTAAGTTGAAAAAAATTGAGCTTTGAAACATCGTCAAAGCCAGCTGTTTCCAAGAACGGCTAAAGGTGAGGAAGATACCCTATTGTTTGCATATGTAGCGTCTTCCTGACACATAGGACACGATCGTCCTCACTGTTCCAAATATTTTCAAACACATGCACCGATTGCATGGTCAACAAGGAGGGATCTCTTAGGCCTGGATGAATAGTCCGACCTTCTGCCATTGTTTTAACATACTTACTTATTCTTAATAGGTTTAGCCTTTAATGTAACATAAATATTTGTTACAATTTTTTTTAGTGGGTAGCCTTTAAATATATGTATATTTTTTAAGATTTAGCATTTGTGGTTATTTATATGTCATAAAATTATATAAATACAGTAAGTATAATTTGTAACGAATTATCATTTGTGGTTATTTAAATTATATAAATCGATTAATGTATGGAATAATAAAGTATATAATAATAAGGTATCATATTAAATATGGTTTAAAAATAATATAAATGTAGAATCTGAAAGATTATTTTAGAGTTTACATTTATGTTACATCAGAATATTTTTAGCCTACAAATTTAATGTTTTTAATGTGTATGCTTGAAATATAAGTATATTTGTTAAGGAGTTGACATTTGTGGTAAAAGAATTGATGTTTTTGTTGTTGCAAACTGGTAATTTGTGTATTCAGGTTAGTAAAAACAATGGCAGAAGGTCGGACTATTCATCCAGGCCTAAGAGATCCCTCCTTGTTGACCATGCAATCGGTGCATGTGTTTGAAAATATTTGGAACAGTGAGGACGATCGTGTCCTATGTGTCAGGAAGACGCTACATATGCAAACAATAGGGTATCTTCCTCACCTTTAGCCGTTCTTGGAAACAGCTGGCTTTGACGATGTTTCGAAGCTCAATTTTTTTCAACTTAACCACTCGTTGATCTCAATTTTGGTCGAGCGATGGAAACCTGAGATGCACACATTCCACATGTCTGTTGGTGAGTGCACTATCACTCTCCAAGATGTGGCTCTGTTGCTTGGCCTTAGAGTTGACGGGTTGCCTGTGTCTGGCGTGGCTGGGTGACCCGATTGGCATGCTGAAGTTGAGGCTGTCTTTGGTTGTCGTCCTCTTGAGACTGATATCAAAGGGATCCTATTAAGAATAAGTTGGTTGAATGCCAACTTCGACCTCCAGAACGTAAATTTGTTTCCCCAACAGTTGGAGATTAATGCAAAGGCATACATATTTCGTTTCATTAGAGGATTAGTTTTTCCTGATCGGTCAGGGAATGGTCTTTCCCTAAAGTACCTTTAATTTGTACGGGACTTGTATGAGTGTGCGACGTGCAGTTGGGGGTCAGATCGTGACACGTGTCACATCTTTGCCTCTTCAAGAACCAGCAGATTCTCTGCCAACCCGCCAACTTGACTGACAATTTCCAGTCAACATGCGTTCAACCTGCCAACTAAGATGATAGATTGAACGACACTACACCATTTCGGAAATATTTTACAAAGGTACCCCATTTTGAGAATTTTTTATTAAAAAACACTCTATTTACACTCTTATGCGATGATATCCATAGGCTATATCGTCAAGGAAACTCCTGTTTCCTTACTCGCCTGCCACTATCACTGTAAGTCTAACAAACTGGGAACGTCAACAATAGGAGATCATTTATAATCATTTTAGAGCAAAATTCTGTAAAGGATTTGATCAGTTCTGCAAAACTTCACTTAGAATTGGAAGCGTAATTAAATTTGTAAAAAAAATCGAACACTAACGAAATAAAATTTTTTGTAGGTATTGATCTTAATCCCTTTATGGGAGATACTTATACCTGTTTTGAAGTCCATACCTAATATTTAAATTGACATAATAGTGTTTTAGTTATGATGAACATCTAACGGTTGATATTGCTTATAAAAAGTTCATTGCGACATTGGACGTCCAACATATATGATGTTTCCATTTGGGCGACGTGAGTCAGGTAGTAGTTGGATGGGTTCAATTTACTAGACACATGTTATGTCGACCAATGTGATTAATTAATTAAAAGGATTTGGCAATTGGATGACATTATGAACATAGAAATAAAAATACACGCAACAATGGAAAAATAAGTAAATACGACATCGTGAACTGAAATATGCATTACATTACTAATTACATTACTGACAAAACATATATACCTTTTTTTAATTAAAAAAGATCTTAAGCATCATTAAACATAGGAATCAAAATGCATGCAACAATGGAAAACAACCAAAATATATACCTAAAGTAATTAATTATTTGTTGATAAAGTAAACATCATTACATTTTTATAATTAAAAAAAAAGACAAATAAGCTTTATTATACTGGAAAAAAATGCTAAATGCAATCATCAAAATCATTGTTCGTTGACCTGGTCCTTCTTTCATGTCCAGACTCCTTTGAGGTTGATGAATAATAATTTTTATAACGCACCCACAAAGGAGACTCAGGCGAACTTCCACAGAAGGTAGAATGTGGCCACAAAAGTCCATTTTTTGGTACGATCAAAGAAGCCATGAACAACGAATTCGTCTTCGTGACAGTATCTATTCATCAAAGTTGTCATTTCCAAATTCAAACATGTCCATAGGTTGTGACCCTCAACCACCTCCATGCTGCATACATGGTTGAAGTTATCGTGATGATCCCTTATCACAACTGTTTCCCCCAATGTCTCTCCTCATGTCTGAAAGAACTTGTTGCGAATCTGTAATTTATCCTATAACAAACAACCAAACACAGAAAACCTCATTCTTCCTCAATACTATGTGGAAAGATGCTAGGTAGGAAGATTTTAGTGCCATTGTTAGTGATGAGTGTTGTATGAGTTTAGGTTCTCAAGAAATGAATCAATTGAGTGACTTTAAATTGAAGTAATCACCTATACGTGTCACCTATTGATATGGATCCAGAAAGATGCAAACAGTTTACTTTTTTTATTTATTAAATGTTATATTATGTTGCCACATACATTTTAATTTAAAACATAATATTTAATAAATCATAAATTAATTTACTCGTTTATTCAAATAAATATTTTATTTAAGTTTTGTCATATGTTAAAATTCGCATTAATTTATATGTTGATAATTTATTCATTTACAACTCTTGTTAATATAATTTCTTATTTGAAAAGTGAAATCAACCATACATAACAATTAAGTAAGCCTAGGCTATTTGTGATATCAGATGGGTGAGATTCTTCATGGGGAGAGGCACCACATCCAACAGTTGGTATTAATGGGAAAGAGTTGAATGTGATATCTGATGTGCACTGTGTAGCAATTCTGACATTCCTATTTGACCAGCTTGGGTGGACCAATTTGTCGCTGGACACGTGTTAATATTGATTAGCATGGTTAAAGGGATTGGAAATTGGAAATACAAAATGCCCTTTCCATAAACGGCTCATGACTTCCAAAAACATTGCATGGGAATATTAGAATGAACTTAGTTTTTGCGAACAATTTAATACATACTAAATTTGTAAACCATTTTGTTAAAATCAAACAGTCTTCCATGTCCCGACGTTAATATCTATATTCTTCCATTTTCTTCCATTTGGTTAAAGTAAACATGTTTCACTTTTAAGTATAGTGTGTTTCACTTTTTAAAGTATAGTGTGTTTCACTTTTTAAAGTATAGTGTGTGTGACCAATTTGTCGCTTGACACGTGTTAATATTGATTAGCATGGTTAAAGGGATTGGAAATTGGAAATACGAAATGCCCTCTCCATAAATGGCTCATGACTTCCAAAAACACTGCATGGGAATATTAGAATGAACTTAGTTTTTGTGAACAATTTAATACATACTAAATTTGTAAACCATTTTGTTAAAATTAAATAGTCTTCCATGTCCCAACATTAATATCTATATTCTTCCATTTTCTTCCATTTGGTTAAAGTAAACATGTTTCACTTTTTAAAGTATAGTGTGTTTCACTTCTTAGTGTGTGTGTGACCTTAAAGAATTAACACGTATCCCGAACCTCCTCCTTCGTCCATGTCCCTCCATCCTTATTATGGTTCAGGACTCATAATCTGCATAATGAACACGTTAACCAAACAAGTTAATCACGAATTTACAAAATATTTTACAAATTGTTTCATTGTAAAAAAAAAGACAAAAAGTAAAAAATATTTAAGGTTTTAAACAAAACAACACACTTACCAACTGAAACTTTTATGTCGTTAACCGTATTCATCTTTTCAAATTGAAGGGTGCTTCCCACCCTTAATTGTGTCCTACGCATAAAATCATAGAAGCCAACACCAAACTTTGATTGGTGGGAGTAGTAAAGGAGGAACCATTCCATGCGGCTGCCATCAGGCAACACATGAATGGAGGCTGGGGAGTGAGGATACTTGTCTCTTCTAATGTGAGTAAGAATACCCTATAGGGAAAGTGACATAGAACAACATCACCTACACAAACTTAAAACCAACATAAATGGCAAGCCATATTTTATTATACTAATACACACACACACACACACACACACACATATATATATATATATATATATATATATATATATATATATATAAGTGGTAAACAAACCAGTGATTGACAACCATGCAATAAACTCTTGCTCACTTTCAATTCCCACCTAACGAGATGTTCATCTTCAACGCGTGCAAGGGACCCAAACGAACAACACAAAGGCATGAACTTTACCCTTTGCCGACATAGTCGAATAAAACATATGCCATTGTGGCAATATTTGTCCTGCAAATCATTGATTCCATCACAAAACACGAATTCATAGTCCCATGTGTGTCGACCAACTCCATGTCACATATGTGAATCTCGTCGCCATAAGCATTCTTCACCAAAACCTTTGCGCCTATGTCGTCCCCCCATTCGTTAAAAGAAGAACTTCAAGATCTTTGCTTTATCCTGTAACAAACAACCAAAAAATATTCAACGATGTTAAGGTTGTGCTGATATTGTTATTCCATTACTTATATATGCCACAAACCTTATTCTTCCTAATGATTAACTCAAACAACAGTTGGGAAAAAGGTGTTGACATTTAAACAACTGAAACAAATGGACGGAGTTTGTTTTTTGGTGTTTGGGTTTTTACGACTAATGTCAAAATGCCTTACTCATTTGATCCCTTAATATAGGTACAATAGTATCGTCTCATGATAACATATGCAACATTTCAAATGTTTTCATTCAGTTACTTCTATAATTTCTGTTATTTTGTTTTTGTTTATTTTAATGACTTGTTAATTATTTTGTTAAATATATTTTAATTTCAAATAGAACAATATTAAATTTTAGACAAAAAAAGATATTCTATTGCATATACAAGTATTATTAACATTTTTTAAAAATTAAATTATTATTTTATGGTTAAGAAAAATTATATATAAATTAAAAAATAATTCATAATAAAAATAAATATATTCTAGTGCATATACAAGTATTAGTGCACCGTCATCCACAATGTTCAAAATCTTACATGACAATCACATCATAATTTAAATTGTTGACTTTATCTCAATGCAATTTTTTTAAAAAAAATCTATATATTGTTTATAAATTTAGTTGACTTCTATATTTCATTAAATTGTTCATTATTTTGTTATAAATTTATTTTTAAAAAACAGTACAGATCATTAAAATAATGTGAATGTTGACTCGACAACTTTAAAATACATAGACTTCATGATGAGACAGTTCAGTTAGTCACGCCATATGTTAACAAAAGACATTTAACGACAGATAGTAAATTGAAACATTAAAAGGTTAGGTACTAAAATAAAAAAATTGAAAATTTAGATACTAAATTTTCAATTAGAAAACAAACATTAAAATCGAATTTACATATATGTATAAAAAAGATATTTAAACCAGATATAAAAATTATATTTACAAATATATACCCGTACATGTGATTCTCTGATGTTATTTTTATTCTCCCTTTAAATCTTCTCAAACATGCACAAGGCTACCATAATTGGATCCATCAAAGTTTCATGACTTCACTTGCTCATCAATCCAACTTTTTTATTTAAAACACAGGTACATCCTTCTCACTCATATCTCACAGGCACCCTGCACCTTAGTAGCATACTTAATTTCATCGAAATTCTTCTCTCAATCCAACTTTTTTCAAAAATTAATTTGTATTTTTCAATTTAATGGTGTTTTGAATAAAAAACCAACTAATATATCACTTGGATTCAAACATAACTTGTCAAAAAAGTTGTAGGAGATGTGACAGATTTAAGACCATCATAAATAGTTTCTGTAAATTTTATATTAAGTTCGATGATAATTGTTACTGAATCATTGAATGCAATGGAATGTGATTATTCAAATCATGTCCACATAAGCATATACGGAAACATATATTGAAAAATACAAATTAATTTTTGATAATACAAAATTTTGATAAGACGGTGGTCTTAAGTTTGTCAAATCTCCCATGGTAAATTATTTTAGTTAACTTGATTATTTTATTAAATTGAATATAATTTACCTAAATATATTATCATACAAAATATGAAAATAAAAAACAGTTTAGTTAGTATGCATTGACAGTGTAAAATTACACTGACATTAAATCACATATTTTCATTTATACAACTTTTAAAATATTAATTTATAAAGTCAATAAACTTACCATAAATTAAAGATTATGATGAATGTTCGTATAAAAAATTTTTCACTGACAACATATATTAATTAAACTCAATAAAAAATTATAAATAAATTAAAGCATACAAAATTAACATTTATAGACATATATTACTACATTTTATGACTAATTTAATTAATCTTAATTTCTTGTGCCATTATATGAATTCAAAGTTTGTAAATACGTTATGGTGGCTACAACAATACATAAAAGCCACATGTTAACTATTCTTTGTCAACCTAACTTTTATAAAAAATAATTTGTATATTTTAATTTATTTTTATTTAATTTAGTTTACTTGTTTAATTTATTAAATTGTATATTATTTTATCATATTACTTACAAATATGATAACCACAAATTATAGAAAAGATTTAAATATAAAAGGATAATGTTTACAGGAAATTA
The DNA here is from genome assembly GCA_037954015.1 of Psophocarpus tetragonolobus. Classification (NCBI taxonomy): domain Eukaryota; kingdom Viridiplantae; phylum Streptophyta; class Magnoliopsida; order Fabales; family Fabaceae; genus Psophocarpus; species Psophocarpus tetragonolobus. The sequence goes on from CM075688.1 coordinate 407,949, forward strand.
CCCATTAAAGTTCAACTTGCTTCATTTTATATAAAACAATATAAAAAAATATAAAAAAACAATGTTTAAAAAATATATTAATACATTTTATTTATTGATGCATATATTTGTTTTATATTCAAAACATATGAGTTTTTTAATATTTTAATAATTTCAAACATGTTAGTGTTTATTTAATTTAAAAACAAGAAAAAAACGTCAACACATTATATTAAAAAAAAACTGCAACTTGGCCACTAAAAATAACGGACCAGTGAAACCAAAAAAACATACAATCTGTCAACAACCAAAAAAGGGCCCAGTCTAACAAGAATGGCCCGAAAAACTAGTAGTGGGTCAGATTAAAAAAATATATAAAATAAGGATACAATAGACTTTTGATCCGTATAAAAAAAAAAAACAACTTAAGCAAGTTATCGGTAAAAAATCGTGACTGTTGATTTAAATAATATTATATCCGATGGCGGGGTAAATATTGTTCACGGGTGAACCACCTATTTTGTGGGTGCACGCTAAACAGATCCGTAATTTTAAATTTATTTTTTAACTCATTCCAAAACCAAAATACATTTCGGACCGAGTGCTTCGTGATGTATTTTTTATGTACTTGAATGGGCCATCCAGATTTTAATTTAAAATGTATTTTTTTCACCTATTTTTTAATGTATTTTTCACATTTAAAAGTAGGTGTTTCCGAAAGTCATAAAACGTATTACTGTTTCTAAAAAAATGCAAGTGTAATCTGAGAAATTTTAAAGAAAGGAGTACAAAACTCAAATAGACGACGGGTGCAGGAACCAATTTTCAAAAAAGTAAGTTTTAATTGATCTTGGATTCTTGTTTATCAAGACAAAGCTGACTCATGATTAAATCCAAGGTTTTCAAAATTAAATCAGTTATTGAACCGGTAAAAACATAGATTTAGAGTTTAAAGATTCAATAAGATATTATTTTTTATATTTATTTTAGTAATACAATAATATATTAAGCAAAAAATAAAATATATATGATTTATAATACACAAATATAATACATTTTATTAAGTTTAAATATTATCTTTATAATATTACAAAGAGATAAAATTTCATGTTACCTAAAATACCTTTTTAAAAAATATTTATATTTTAAATTGTAATCAATATTTCGTAATTTGTAAAAGTTTTTTAAAATATTTTTATTTTGTAGTATCTTATCAAAATATTTCTCATTTGTGTACTTAAAATTTAAAAAACTACAAATTTTAATTTTTATGATTTTTTATATATTTTTTCCTTAAAAAAAAAATAAAATTGGCTAATCCTTGAAAGTCGATTTTGACTGATTCATCTGGTTTTGGACCGATTAGACCAATTCTTAAACAGTTTCCTGCATACCCAATATTTTGAAAACAATGAATCAGACTAATGTTCGATTCTCGATTCAACCAACTAGTGTGTCACGATTTTCAAAACTTGGATTAAATCCAACCCCAGGCATATAAATGTCAAATTTCATCTCTAACTAATAATTGCCTCTTAAAATCTATGAATCTTCAGATGTTATCATAAGGATGTTTTACATAACAACTTAAACTTTATGAATAAAATTACATCATCAAAAAGAAAAAAAGAACAACAACGCAGTTGTTTTGCAGACAGATGGCAAATAATATCCAAAGCCAGATGTTTTCATCTTATATGCATTGTCACAATTTAACTCGCTCTAAGATTACTTTATGGTATTTTACAAAGTACAATATTAGTGAATCATCTTCACAGGCCGTCATATAGTTGAATCATATTCTGCAATTGGCAGCTGGACAGGTTGTAAAAGAGGAGAGAGAAACAGAAATTAATATGTAGAGTTAATACGGTAGCATTATACCGAATCAAATCAAAACTTATATCCAATGGATAAGAGACCAAATTGGTTGAAGAAACACCACAGGAGCAGCCCAATAGCAAGGGCAGATGGTATCTCTAGAGCAAGAATAAATGCATTACTTTCTAGGTTCTACTGCTACCCCTCAAAATCCTAAACCAGCCCGCATGATGTTTTGAGTAATAAAATGGAAGTGGATAGTTGGGTAAATGACCAACTTCAAGTTGGCTGGAAAGACAATCATTACTTTGGGGTTCTTTCAAAACTATTCGTCCTAGTGAGGTTGTTTTTGCCAAATTTTTTGTCTACGTGGGAATCATGCCATATTTAAGCAGAGTTGTATCCAGTTTTATATCCCAAAAATGGCTCTTCCTCCCTTATTGAACATAAATAACGAAATGATCAAATGAATCGGCTGTGATTAGAACCCAGCTACTAGAAAGTAGAAACAATGTTTCAGGTGCAGGACTGCTCCCTACCAAGTCCAGTTCAATTATACATGAGCAATAAAATCTTTTAAAAATTTATGATTAATTTAAATTTATCAAAAAACACAAAATTACAAGAGTCTCATTTGGCATGTAATAAACTAAGAATTTAATTGGTACACATTGTCAGTGTAAAAAATTTACATTGATAGTCAATCATGACTTTTCATTTATGTGACTTTTACATTGATAGTCAATCATGACTTTTCATTTATATGACTTTTAAAGTAGCAATGAGTAAAGTTAACAAATTTACCATGAATGAAGGGTTGTGATTGAATAACAGTGTAAAAATCTTTATATTGACAATGTATACCAATTAAACTCATAAAATAATAATCATTTAAGACAAAGGCTACTGGGGAAGGGCGGACCACCTTTCTAGGTGGTTCATTGCGGACCATTAATTTTAGCCTTTGGATTAATCTTGTAAACCCAAATATATGTTACATCTACTATTCACCAAAAAAAGAAATCTTACATCTATTACATTTACACTAGATTTTTCCTCCCTCACTCCTGTCTCCTCAACCCTTGCCACTGAACGCTGCTCACCCCCCCCCCCCCCCCCCAAGCTATACCCTGAATACTCTCCATTTGGGCGAAAAAGCTTTGTTCGGTACCACTTTACCATTGTTGTACTCGCCTTTTGCTTGGACTTATGGAGAACTAAGGGGTCCCAGTCTTGGGGCTCCCGTTGATCGACTTGACATTGTAGAAAAAATGGAATAATAGAATTGATTAATTGAAAAATTGAAGAAATAAAAGTTGTGCTATGTAAATGGTGGGTTTTATAAAGGAGGCGATGAATAAGTCTATGGAAGTTTCCATTTGCATGGTCACCTTGGAGTGGAGGGAATTAAATTCATCTTTTCTCATAAAAGTTTCAGGGTCAACAACAGTAGAGATTGAAGTACATATGGAGGGATTCACCCTAGCTTTTGTCATTATTTAAAGGCTTAATTTTTTATAGGCAAATGGTAGTTGTTAGGGATTTTGATTAACACTCCCACCTATTTGAATTCACTCCTACTGTTATATTTTTTTAAATTCCAATTTTATCCCTAATTTCCTCTCACTCCTAACCTAATTTTCTCTACCTCTCCTCTCTCTTCTTAATTACCTCATTTACTCAACCTTATCTCTTCTTACCTCATTTTCCCCATCCTCTCTCTCCTTAGATCTACTCATTTTCTCCTTCCTTTCTCTCACTTCTTCTTCTTCTTCTTCTTCTTCTTCTCACTTCTTCTCGCTTCTTCTCGCTTCTTCTCGCTTCTTCTCGCTTCTTCTCGCTTCTTCTTCTTCTTCTGCTTCCTCGCTTCTTCTTCTCGCTGCTGCTGCTGCTGCAGCTTCTTCTTCTTCTTCTTGTTTCAGCTAGTTCCTTTTTTCTTGTTCATTTTTTCTTAGTCACTATCCCAACTACAGGTGGTTGTTCGACTATTACCTCATTTTGCTTATTTTAACTCTTTGGCTAGATCTCTTCAGAGAGTTAAAAAAATTTCAATTTTTTTAATAAAAAAGATAAAGTGAAGGACATATAAGTATTTTTTCATGTGAGTAGATGTTAACTCAAATAATGGGGAGTGTTAATTTAAATTTCCTAGTTGTTAATGTATTAATTTTGCTAGTGGAGGGAATCGAACCTATGACCTCTCAACTCTCATTCTTTCCATACGTGGATTTTGTCATTAGACTAATCTTATAACCTCTGGTTTAAATAACAATTTGATTACTAAAAAATAAGAAATTTTTTATTTTGGTCCTTTAAAAAAAATTGCTCCTATTGTCAAGTTAAAGGACAAAAATAAATCTACTTAATATTTTTTCAGAGACCAAATTATTATTTAAGCCATATTTAAGTACTTTGCATAAAATAAGAATTCAAATATTTTGGGTTTTGTGTATTTTTTCAGAGACTAACCTTGCAACAACTTGAAATTTTATAAAATAAGATTCAAGTATTTTTAGTTTTATTTATTGGCTTAATAAAATTTGATACTTTTATTAACTAAAATATGTTGGAAGTGAAGTATTATTAATTTTGTTGTTATTATCATTATTAATATTATTGCTATTATTATTGTTATTCATTATAACAAGAGTGGGTTAAAAAAAGTTAGGTCTGGGTCTGACTCCCAAGAGTTAGTAATTAGAAGGATTCAGGAGAGGGATATGGAGATTATGCTCATTTTGGTACACAAACCTTAACCCTAAACCTGAAATCATAGGAGCCAACTATAGAGGAAAACACAGATAGACGAAAAACATTTGATGAAGGTAAAAATCTTGATAGATGGTATAGATGAAGAATTCTTAGCATGCAGAAGAAGTGATTATAGAGGAAAACTCAAAGAGAGGCAATCTCTAACAGATCTTAAAGAATCATTTCTACCTTTTACGTCTGTTTGAGTAAGGGGGAGTGAGATTAGCTTATTTGTAGACATATATAAGGAATAGGGTAGTGGAGGCGAACCCTAATCCTCCATAGGGATTAAGTTTTATGCAATTGATTTATTCACTTGTTATATGAACCAACTTTATGAATGATTAAGGATGAATAACTTTAATCATATGATCGATTGATTAATGTGATAACTAGGGACTCCTATATTATTTGAATTACTATACATAAAAACGATGTGTGTAATTTGAATTGCTTTGTGTAAGAATGATTGAGTGTGATTTGAATTGCTTTGTGTAAGAATGATTGATTGTGATTTGAATTGCTTTGTGTAAAAACGATATGAGTGATTTGAATTGCTTTGCATAAAAAGGATTGGGTGTAAATTGAATTGCTATGTGTAAAAATGATTGGGTGTGATTTGAATTGCTACGTGCAAAAAGGATTAAGCGTTAGGTGTTAAAGGTTCCTTCCATTGATAATATTGATAATTAGCATTGCAATTGTAGAGTGTGATGATAATTAATCATTATAGAAAGAAAAGGAAAATGTTTCAGAGTTTAAAGTTAGAATGATATTTTGAGGACCTTATATAAGTTGAATTTTTTCTATCTGAAAATTTTTGTATGAACATTCCCTAGAGTTTCTATCATATCTTCTGTGTGGTCAACCAAATCGAGTTACGTTTGTTGGTTTAGAACTAAACATTTGGGGCTACAGTTTAGACTCAAGAATCATGGAAATATGTTAAGAATAGATTGAGTTATGTAGGTTGGAAGTTGAGTCTCCCATACAGTGCGCGAAACAAAATTTGTGTGTTGTGAGCCCTGTGAGGTAACCTAGATGACCTTATTAGGCTTCGTGTTCTTCATAAAGTTTTATTCCTCGATGTTAGCTTTCCAACAGAATTAGAATCACTTAAGAAGGATATATATAACTCAAGTTATGAACAAAATAATCAGTAAAGGTCTAGCTGTCAGGTTTGAGTTTAGTGGCTATGAGTTTGCAATTTTTAAAAATAGTGGATGATAAAATCAAGTTTGGACTTCAACAAAAACTTTAGGTAATTGTATTAATTTTATAAAAAAATTTATATCACCCTATACCATTAGCATAACTATAGATATGGTATGTAGGCTACATAATGTAATAAAAGGATAATATAAGAATAAATAGTTTGTGAATTGTGATGATTTGGAATGTGATGGTGTGATATCTAGTGATATACATGAATGATTATAAATGAGGGGGGGCATGAATTAGTGATTTATCCCATTATATAAAGTGATGTGAATGCTAATTAGATGCACGTTGTGTTGATGATGATGGTCAGGATGTGTTTGACGAGGGGCTATCCCAGCTGTGGTTAGGGGTGAATTGTGATGATATAATTAATTATTGATACTGTGAGTTATGTTGTTACATGACATTATGCATGAATAAGACAATCTAAAAAGCTTGTAAGGATCGCCCATTGTGTGACGCTCTATAACAAGTTTTTTTAGGTTGTATTGCATTGCACGGTTGTACCTGTGTGTTATTGGCGTAGAAGAGGATTCACTTTGGGTGGATGGACTTGTGTGAGATGGTTGTACCTACGTGTTACTGACGTAGAAGAAGACCACTACGGCATGTACCTGAGAGAGAGCATACATGAGTTGCATTGGATGAACATCATTGGCAGGACTTGAGTTTAATATTGTTTGGGCGGTTTCATGTGATATATTGTGATGAATGCATTTCTTATTTATGCTGGTTAAATATATATGAGTAAATATCCCACTCCCTTTTGTGTGTGTTGCTTGAGGCTGAATGTCTATAGGTCAGAAAGATGATGAAGAGGTAAGGTAAAGGTTAGTAATGCTTTAGATTATTGTGAGATTTTGTGCTTTCATGGAGGTGTCATTGGGACTTCGCGATTATATTAGGATGTTGAATCATTTCCTTGTTTTAATCATGCCTCTAGTTTTCTTCTTCCATTTAAGTTGACTTATTATTTTCTTCAATTTAGAATTGTCAACTTTAATTTTGATTAGAGATGATGTTTTATTGGAGGAACTTTTGTAAACTTTTTTCTCAATTAATGGACTTTTATTTACTTATGTTATATTTATTTGGGGTGTCACAAGATCTACTCATTTTCTCCTTCCTTTCTTCCACTTCTTCTTCTTCTTGTTTCAGTTACTTCCTTTTTTCTTGTTCATTTTTTCTTAGCCTCTATCCCAACTGCAGGTGGTTGTTTTACTATTACCTCATTTTGCTTATTTTAACTCTCTGGTAAGATCTTCTCAGAGAGTTAAAAAAATTTCAAACTTTTTTAACTCTCTGGCGAGAGGTTGTTGGAGAGTTAAAAAAATTTCAAATTTTTTTATAAGAAAGATAAAGTGAAGGCATATAAGTATTTTTCCATGGAAGTAGATGTCAATTCAAATAATGGGGAGTGTTAATTCAAATTTTCTAGTTGTTAGTGTGTTAGTTTTGCTAGTGAAGGGATTCGAACCTATGACCTCTCAACCCTCCTTCTCTCCATACATGAAATTTGTTAGTAGACTAACCTCGTAACCTCTAGCTTAAATAACAATTTGATTCCTAAAAAGTAAGAAATTTTTTATTTTGGTCCTTTAAAAAAAATTTAGCTCCTATTGTCAAGTTAAAGGACAAAAATAAATCTGCCTAATATTTTTTCAGAGACCAAATTATTATTTAAGCCATATTTAAATTCTTTGCATATTGCAATTACTTCATGATTGCATACACACTCTTCATAGATATTCAATACTTTAGAGACTACTTATATAATTTCATTACATTAAGGAATATTTAGAAAAGAAGATAATACTTAAGGGGGCAAATAGATGGTTTACTCCAGCAAAATGCAACCCCATTGAGATAAATATTTTCAGAAAACCAAAATTAGTTAGTAGCTAACTCTGATAGGTTATTTAAATCTGATAACTAATTATACCAAGGTGGCTCGGTGTGTACTTACTACAATAGACAAATTGATTCAGATCGAGAGTAACTCTGCCTTGTTTCGCTGTATCAAATGAATTAAACAGATTCCTGCAAGAATAATTAAAGATCCTTCTTATAATATTGTGCTGGATAATTAAATACTCGAGACTAAAGTTTTAAGTAAAAACTAACAAGTGCTTAAGTGTCTTGTTCATTTAGCACCAGACTTGTATATATATATTATATATATATATATATATATATCAGAAAGAGTACACAAGAAAGAAATAAAAGTGGCATGTTTAGACAAGGGTAAGCTATCCTACATAGCGTTTTCAGAATACAATAAAAAGAAACTTTTAAATCATAGAAAAAGGTCAAAACAACAACCAAATTAACACTCCCCTTAAGCTGGAATATATGAATTCTATGCTCCAAGTTAGGAACATATAAAGGCCTTCTCAAAGATTTAGTCAAAATACCTATAAGCTGATTATTTGAATTGACAAATTCAATACTAATCACCTTGAATAACAGTTTCTCCTTGACAAAATGACAATCAACCTCTATACATAAAGTTCTTTCATAGAACAATTGATTTGAGGCAATGTGGAGAGTTACCTCGCTAACTCAATAGAGTCTCTTTGGCTGAATTTCATAGAACTTTAGTTCTAGAAGAATTTGTTTGATCCACACCAACTCACACGTGGCTAAGCCCAATGCCCTATATTTAACTTTTGCACTAGACCAAGCAACATTATTCTCTTTCTTACCCTTTCAAAAGATAACATTTCCTCTAATGGATACAAAATATCCCATAGTAAATTGTTCGTCTATAGGAGATCCTATCCAATTAGCATCACAATACCTAAAAATTTGAGTATCTCCTTTTCCGGTTCCCCCACAATCTTGTATCTCTTTGTTGTGTGTTTGGTTGGGTTTTGCTCGCTCTTCCTCTTTCTTGATATGGCATCGATATTTGACCTTGGTTAGGCTTCCCCACTGGTATTGTGCGTGCCACGAGCCTCCTGAATTTTGATTTTTGAGACTCCCGCTTTGGTATCATCCTTTAGAGCTTCGTCTCTCTTCATTTTTGGTTCTTCAATGTCACAAGCCAGCTCCATAGCTCTGGCAAGATTCTTTAGGTCATGTAGCCTTACCTTACTTCGTAAATTCTGCTTCAGTCCAGCCAAGAAATAGCCCAATAATTGTTCTTCCGATGTCAATACCAACAACTCGAATTCTTGCACATAGTCTCCCACCCCTTTTTCTCGTCTCAGCGCAACGAGCCTCTCATATATTGATCCTCTACCATGCCCTTCGAACCTTCTCAATAGTGCAACACATAACTCCTCAGACCAATTGTAAGGAATCTTCCACAAAAAGGCAGATGTAAAGTTGGAACAAGATAGAGATAACAGAATGTTTATTGAATACTAGTTGTATGTGACAAGGAGAATGTCTTCTTTACAAGGGCCTAATCCCTTAAGATACGACTCTCCTTTCTCCCTCCCTAATTCCCACTGATTCCCCTTTTTATATCAGACTAACTCAACTCCCCATAACAGAAAGTACCAACTGAATTACTTCAGTTAGTTACAGAGCTAACTAAAACAACAGAAAATAACTGAAAGTATTTACAGCTGCTAAGTAACAGCTATATTACATTCTTAGTCTTCTCTTATAGACTAGTAAGGGTTGATCTCGGTTTCTGCTCTAACAGAGACTAATGAATTTAAGTAAAAAGTGTTGAAGTGTCATTTTCACTAAGTACCAAAATTATATATATATAGGTTTGGCTAACCCTATATATAGAGCTCTATGTACCTCTTTTAAATATTTAAGTGCAGTAGTGGGTGGCAGTGACAGCACTGGCGACAATGGTGGTGGGGTGAGGAAAAAAAAAAAAGAAAAAGAAAAAATAGTAGGAAACTCAGAATGGATGGTAGGTGTTATAATTAAGTGTCATAATGGAATAATACACTAAATTAAAATCAGCTTTAATTGTAATGGCACATCATTTAAATATTTATACTTTTCAAAATATTGGTGAATTAAAAGAGGTATTTAAGAGCTCTAATCCTATGCACATGGTGCATAGGTTAGAAAAACACACACACACCAGAGTAAGAGTAAAAGTACAATAGAAGGAAAAATAGGTGACAGGTTCAGATTAGGGAACCTGTCCTTCATAATCTTTTCAGAATATACAAAAAAGCAAATTTAAATTTAAACCATAAAAAAGTTCAAAAGAATAGCTAATCTAACAAAAATAAAAATTCAATATGGGGTTAGAAAAAATTGTGTACTGTTAGAAAAATGTGGCTTTCCAAGATTTTGAACAAAGTACTGTGAACATACCTTGCTGATTGTAAGAATATACAGATTGATATGAAGTCGTCCAGTCGAAACCTCCCATTTTTACTTTGATCGAAGCTCTAGGAATAATAAAAAAGAAATAATTTATCATGGTCTTCTATATTGCAATAGTGCTAGCATTGATTGCGATGCACAACTTCTCCAGCAGAATTTAGTTCATATCTAAACTATAAAAAGGTGTTTTACCTCACAGACAGAGTAAAATGCAGGAGAATCCAGCATGAAACCAATTTTTACCAAAGCCTGGAAACATATTTAGGAATTCATCAATGAGTTTCAAGAGAGAATCTTATTGGTGGAATAAGCACAGTTATGTATCTCATCAGTAGTATTATCATATCATGGAGAAGGAAAAAACTGATTATGCAAGGATAGCACTGTAAGAGGAGAACATTCAAACATGATGCCAACAAAGGACCATAATATTTCGTTTGTACAGCTACGAGAGTAGTTTTCAGAACTATAAGCTCAACTGAATGGACAGAAATAGTCACAGTATATGGTATAATTTAGAAATTTGCTATCTAAATATACCTCAAATACATCATCGGGTACCAGAAAACCACGACCCCTGAATCAGTGAACATAACAGGTGTTAGGGCTCATCCATCCCACATGGAAAACATACACAAAAACATGTCATTCCTTAAATTTCAACCTTCAATTTTTCAATCAATGACTATGACCTTACTTTTACTCTCTAAAGTGAATTCCTCACTTTCTAAAGTGAATCCCTCATTTTAGAGAAGCCAAAGCAACTACAGCTGTCTTTTGTGTGATTTAATATTACTATTCACTAATCTATTGATTGATATTCTATCACAAAAGGTATTTCGACTTTAGAAGTAATTACGCCACAATAATACTGAGATTAAACCACCCATACTCCCATGATTTATGAAACTTCATATTATTAGTTTCTTTTCGAAAAGGTCATCCACCATTAGTTAGGTTCTGTTTTAGGTGAATTTCTCTAGAAGTAATTATAAGAAAAGAACATACAAAGAGAAAAGTAAAATAGTTTTTCCATAAGCTAAAATTAACTTGTAAAAAGTCCAACATATTTTAGAAAAACTTTTAACTTTTTCCATTGTATTTTCTTCTCCTAGAAGTACTAATCCAACGAGGCTCTTAATCTCACTAAATGTAAATATAAAGAAACTATTTATAAAAATAGATATGACATGAAATTGCATAAACTTAAGAGGTGAAAAAGAAAAAAACACATATCACCTCTCCAGATCAGAAAATGCATGCTGAACCTGCAAAACCATTTTTAAATATTATAAGAGTAGACCTGGTAAATATGGAAGGGTAGTTTGACCATATCGATTGTACTGTGATATACCTGCAGTAAGGATGGACATGTATTATGTGCAAAAAAATCATAATTGAGGTAGTCTTACGTGTTGGGATTTGAAGGCGCGTTCATTTTAGACTAACCTTAAGAAGGAACTTGTTGAGTGCAACAAATTCTGAAACAAACAAATTATTTGAGGGTTAGAGTGTAATTGACAAAATGTTTGAATTAAAACATGAAACAAAAAGCAATTGAATGAGAAGCATGACGCACAGAAATTCCAAGTTAGGTGGGGAGAGAAGGTTGTGAAAATAGTGTTTAGGAATTATTAAGAAAAAAAAGAAGAAAAGAAATGCGTTTGGATGTGGTAAATGGTAATTGGATAATAAGGTTAGTGATACCGATAATGGTGCATATACCTTGAAAGCTCATAGTACCATTCCTATCGAAATCATACATCCTGTGACATAGAATGAGAAATGGAAAAAGGATGAAAATTAAAAGATAATAGTAAGTGAAATTAATTAGTAATTAAAATAGAGAAGAAGGATACGGACCTGATCATCTGCTGAACCACAGAGAGCGGAAATTCCAGGTTGCCAACAGCTAGAGCTGTCTGAAAAGAATAAGATCGCATCGCATCGCCTCGCTAGAAACAAAATTAAATTATCATCATTTCAAAAGCACAAACCTTGAGCTGCAGTGCTGTTATGCTTCCACTTTTCTCCGAGTCAACGCGGTCAAACCATTCCTGTAATATTACCCTGTTCTCCATTCTCTTTCTCTTTCTCTTTCTCTTTCTCATTCTCGTTGGCTTCACCTTATCGTACACCAAGTAGACAATCAAATTAAAACGGCATCGTTTTTCTGTGTTGTACAAAATAAAATAAAAAATGCATTTGTTATTTTAAAAAAGTTAAATTTTATTACTTTATTACTTTATAGAGGGACGGGTAGGTCGTAGAATAGAAGAGTGGAGGAGGATTGAGATGTGAAAAGGTTTCCTTTCTTGAATTGCTTGTGCACGAGACGATTCAGATAAGGTTAAGATTCATTTCCATAATTGATCTCAATGTCAATAGATTAGTTAGATTATTGTTATTGTGCATGTGCATATCCATTGATCGAATAACAGGACAGGGGATGTTTGAGTTGAATTGTCAATGAACATTCTGAACCAATTGCTTACCTCGCCTCCTGCATGGGCAACTGCAATCGCGGCTGCATGTCTCCTCCCCACTCTAGCTCTCTCAATGTATCTTTTGTTCGAGCATCTTTCCGCTTACAAGAATCCCGAAGAGCAAAAGTTCTTGATTGGGGTTATCCTAATGGTTCCCTGCTATGCTATTGAATCTGTAAGTTCGCACCCACTTGTTTTTACATTAAATATCATATTATTTCAATTCTCCACTCACTTTCCAACCCACCCCCCAACCAGTTTGTATCAATGATCAATCCACCAATCAGTGTTGATTGCGAGATTCTAAGGGACTGCTACGAATCCTTTGCCATGTATTGCTTTGGAAGATACCTTGTTGCCTGCCTCGGCGGCGAGGAAAGGACCATTCAATTTATGGAAAGACAGGCTCGTCTCTCTGTTAAAACCCCTCTTCTACAACATTCTTCTCACTCCGCCACTGTCAATCATCCCTTTCCTCTTAACTACTTCCTTAAACCCTGGAAACTCGGTGACCGCTTCTACCAAATTGTCAAATTTGGAATTGTTCAATATGTATGCTACGCTTCTCCATCTCTCCTACTCTTTCATCTTTTCTACTTCCTTCGCATTAACTCTCTCCAACCCCTTTCAGATGATAATCAAAGCTTTCACTGCTATTCTCGCTGTAATTCTTGAAGCCTTTGGAGTCTACTGTGAAGGAGAATTTAAACCAGGATGTGGGTAAGAAATTCTCAAATTGCTCTCTACTATTATTACTTTGCTCAATCCATTATACAAGGTATATTTTTCTGGACTATGCCCTGCATTCACCTTCCTCTATATTGGTCATTGGCTGCTACATCTATGTTATATTTTATGCTCATCTTCTCCAAGTATCATGTGTATGCATTTTGTATCAATTTATTTTATTCTTAACCCTTAATCTTTCTAACATAATAATAATGCTCTCCTTGACTAATCAGAACCCACGTTCTTCAATTTCTAGGAATCTCTTAAAGAAATATGAAAATCTTTAATTTGGAGGGGAACCAGAGTATCAGGCAAGAAAAATAGAGAGGAAAAAAAAAGGAAGAAAGTATCAAATTATGGGGGGCTTAATATTGATCTTTGAAATCGATTATTATATTTCCTTTTAGATATGCCTTATAAATTTTCCCTTTGATACCTAATTAACTCTTAACATTTAGCTGGTGTACCTGAGAATTCCAACTTAAATTGTAGTCAGTAACTTGGCCATTCAAAATTCTTTATTCTATTATAGAATATTTTAAACTACAGAATCGCTAAATCCTCTTCAGATATTAGCTAGACAATCCTCCTAAATCATATTTATTTAAGGAGAAAAGAGAGCAATGTTGTTAAAATCGATATTTTAGGGGTTAAAAAACTTGTAACTCAAGATCGTAAATCAGATTGTAAGATCCTATCTCTGTGAGAGCAACCATGATCATATGATTAAGATGCAATCCCACCTCTGAACAATCACAGACCCGAGTCAGCACAGAGACTCTTCTCAGACATGAGGAATCATGCAAGTTCATGATTCAACTGCTGATCTTAACAAGGAAAGAGAATACTAAAGGGGAAGGTTAATGATGCAAGACCATTTGCACTTCCCATAATCATCTCCATCCAAGGTTCTATGCTCCAAGAAGGTGGAACATGGAAAGCTAGAAGGTGGTGATGGGAGCACTTCCTTCAAGGAGAAAGAAGATAAGTCTTACTCCAGAAAGTTTGTTAGAAGGGAGAGGACCATTGATAAAAGCTTAAGGAAGAATCTCTTCAAAGAGAGGAAACTCAAGACACTCGATTGGCTAGCTAATATTTGAAGAGAATTTAGCATTTCTTGTAAGGGGAATGAGAGCCTTGGGCTTGAACTTGTAGGCAATATGGGACTTGACTTAATTAGCTCTTAAAGCTAATTAATCAAGGATTACATTCCCTAATCACACGCTTAAGCTAATCAAGGAGGATGGTTGCAAAACCAAACCTAGGGGGTGTGGAGAGGAGCCCAACGTCCAAAGGCTTTTTCTCCTTGCACCTCCATAACCGTATAAAAAGTCAAAAAATAGCCTTGGTAAAAAAGTTCAAACGTTCGTGCATCCTGTCACGTTGTATGGCATCCCGTCACAATGTCCTGTGGCCTCCACTGCAGTCTCGAGCACCCTCCATTGTAGCACTCTCGTCCACCTTCGTTCATTCTTGCTACTAGGTACTCGCAAATTTTTTAGCGAGTCCAGATTTGCCAATCCGGACTTGTAAAAAGATTTGCTTTTACAAGCCCAGATTGCACAATCCAGACTGAAGAAGACTAGAGGTGCGATGTAACAATTTTTTTACTTAAGGCTATTTTTGTCATTTTTAAAAATTATGGAGGTGCAGGGAGAAAAAGGCACGTCCAACAGGCTCAAGCCACCTACTAAACATACACTCTAGACTAACTAAAGACACCTCCAAATACTAAACTAAGGTAAATGGCTGAAATACATAGCCTAAGGAAAAATACAAGATACAAACAATATTTACAAGGAAAGTAAATCTAAGGTCTTCAATGAGCTTCATTCTTGCCATGTCCTTCTAGTCATGATCCGTGCTATACAGGATTGCAACAGTTTGAGACTCTAAAGTATTAAATGCACATGCACATTTTGTCGTCCCTTACTCCTTATGCAATTGGGGAGATTATTATGATGATGTATTTAAACCTTAGATAACATTGTGATAATATCTCTAAAGTTTTGGTCTTTAACCAAGCTAAAGGTTTTTTGTTGATGTGATGATGCATTTAGAGGATTTAGCATTTTCCTTTACTCTTATATGTTATGTACTGGATTCGAATGATTATGTCTGCAAGTGATTGTTACTGAAGCTGTTGTAAATTACTTGCGTGCAGAGGTGTTCAATTGATTATGTTTATTTCTGGATTTGGTTAAATTTCATTTTTGGTATCTTTATTTTAAAGTTTGTGTTATTATTCTGTTTAGTGGCAGGTAAAGGTTCTCAAGTTATATCTGACTGCATGAGCTATCTGGTACATTTGTAGGTATCCTTATATGGCAGTGGTTCTGAATTTCAGTCAGTCGTGGGCTTTGTATTGCCTCGTTCAATTTTATACTGTTACGAAGGATGAACTGGCTCATATAAAGCCATTGGCCAAATTTTTGACATTCAAATCAATTGTGTTCCTCACTTGGTGGCAAGGCGTGGCAATTGCTCTCCTTTGCACCTTTGGTTTGTTCAAAAGTCCCATTGCTCAAGGTTTGCAGTTCAAGTCAAGTGTTCAAGATTTTATCATTTGCATCGAGGTACATGTCCTTCACTTAAATTTAATTTGCTTCGTTTTTTTCTTTCGGCAATTGAATTAGGAACTTTGACAGCTTTTTTGTTGACTGTCTTTTCTTATCTATTATATCTCTAACAGCTGACTGTTATAAGCAAACATCTTGTCCAAAACCATTAACCATGACTGACTCAGGTCCTGGTCCTGCATGGTCCAGAAAGCCTGGTGAACTTGGCTTGCAAAATAAATTCTCTCTTGATCATAGGCTTGGTGGGAAGTGAATTGTGCAATTTGAGCATGGGAATTTTCTCCAGATGATTTAATGGGTGCATTTGTTTAAACCTAAAATAAGTGTTTATAAAAAAGTGATTTATTCACTAGCAATCCTTATAAGAAGCTTCAAGTTGCTTCTCAAAACAATAGTTTCTAGTTTATTTTTGTTATGTTTATTTTTAAAAAGTTTACCTAAGCACTTAAAAAGTTATCTGAAGCGTTTTTCTGATTAAAACAAGTGTTATTTTTAAAAAATAAGCTTTACAGCCTATGGATTCATGTCATAATTATCTGTGTTGCACTATTATACAGTCACTAATAATATGATAGGATTATTTTTCATGGAACTAGGTATTTTTTATAAACCCAACTTGTAAACACTGATGTACTGTGGTTGATCATTACATTTGATCATTTAATTAATCCTAATAATAATCAGGCAATCCAATATCAAGCTATGATAATATGCTACACATTATTGTAGTTCGTATTTTACAATATCTTGTTACATTTTGCATTTATTTGTCAACACTGAAGCTCTTGGCTTCCATCCACTGTTTTTTGAACTTGTAATTGAACCTTTTGGACTCTTAGGTACATGTTCAGCACTTCTTATCTTCATGTTTTACATTTTTATGACTGCTTCAGATAAGGGGAAGAATAAAGTTTAACAGCACTTTGTATTCATCAAGCACAGATGGGAATTGCTTCCATAGTTCACCTGTATGTGTTTCCAGCAAAGCCTTATGAGCTAATGGGAGACTGCTTTCCTGGAAGCGTTTCAGTTCTGGGAGATTACTCAGCCGACTGTCCTCTGGACCCTGATGAGATTCGGGACAGTGAGAGACCCACAAAACTGCGTCTTCCTACACAGGATGTTGATACCAAGAGTGGGATGACAATTAGAGAGAGTGTCCGCGATGTTGTTATTGGTGGTGGTGGATATGTAAGTTTCCTGAAGTCTGCTATTATTACAACCTTGTTTCTTTTTCTCTGGGCATGTGGGCTAGTCAATACTGGGTAAAATCCTATTTCCTTGCAAAGGTGGGGAAATTATATTATTTCCTCATTCTTTGAAAAAATTAAATCCTTTGAAGTATTTATGAATTTGTCATTAAGGGACTAATTGGCAGTTCTTAACACATGAAACAAACTTGACATAAAGTATTTGCGTGTCTTGCCAATTCATTTTTCCTGAAATGGAGTTCACAATGCACCGTATGCAGCAAATGTAATGTGTTGCCATATAGATGTAGGTGTCCTCTTATTGAAAACTTTTGAGACAAACCAAATATTCATGGCATTGATATTTTATTAAAAAAAAAAAAGTAGAAGAACACTAGATAGGTAATAAGATCTTGGATAGGATTAAGGACAATGGAATCATAATGCGGCCTGCATCTGTGGGAAATAATGTTTTATTTGCTTATATTTTTAACCCCACTTCTTCCTATTAATTTATTTTCTAAACGTGCCAACAAATATGACTTGTTAGGAATCTTCAGGACAACAAAAGATCGAAAACTTCCACAGTTATCTTCAGTAGTAAAATACAAATATTGTTTTATTAATTTTAAGTTCCTTTTTAACATTTTATATTTTTAACATTCAGATTGTAAAAGACGTGAAGTTTACAGTCCATCAAGCAGTGGAGCCTGTGGAAAAGGGGATCACTAGATTCAACGAAAAACTACACAGAATCTCTGAAAATATTAAGAAACATGACAAAGATGGAAGAAGAACAAAGGATGATAGTTGCATCACCTCATCATCACCTGCAAAGAGAGTCATTCGGGGAATCGATGACCCCCTCTTGAATGGGAGTGTCAGCGATAGTGGGATGTTGAGGGGGAAGAAGCACCGCCGGAAATCTGGATATACAAGTGCAGAGAGTGGAGGAGAGAGCAGTAGTGATCAGAATTATGGTGTCTACCAGATTAGAGGCCGTAGGTGGGTTACTAAAGAGTAACCGAAGATTGAGAGCAGCTAATGAGTGGGAGCAATAATTAGTTAAGGCTCAGGCTGGCTTTGAAACATGTTTGGAGCATGAGATAACTGGTTGAAATTTTTTATGTACATCATCTCTCCTCTGACGAAGTGATGATATTCTTGTGCCATTACTATGATGGGGTATTATGTATTTGTATAGAGGCTTTTTCTGGCAGCTTCTAATGGTTTGTACCAAACAAGAAATTTTCCAGAGGTTGCCTGAATAAGTCAGTGTTTGTCGGGGGTAATTATATTTGACGTTGTGGCTTTTAGTATTTCTATTTTGAATGATAAAGTTAGGTTTTTATGTGGTTCAAAGGTTAGAGGAATGCGCATGCTCGTAGTTGATGGAACATGTTCGGATTGTGTGGTTTAGTCATACGAGATATGGATGAGAGAAAACGAAAGAAGAATAAAATGAATAGATTTATTTTCTTTTCTCCTGTTTGAGGTGGGTACTGGGTAGCGAAGAAAATGCGGGTGGGAGTGGGAGAAGAAATTTGCTTTTCCAAAATTTACCCTTTTTCTGCCGTTGCTGTTCGGAAAGGCTTTTTCATTTCACCGTCTCTACACTTTAGTCATCTTTTTTTTTTTTTCCTTCGTTACCCATTCGAAATTGGTAGTGCAATACACATCTGGATATCATCTTTCTAATGGAGTTTTTCTCCATGGACCTATGATTTTCTCTGCACTTTCATCATCTTTAAAAATGTCAATAATGCTAAAAAAGGTTAAAATTTTCATCTCTCTTGTACCTCTCGTCCTCTTCTTCTCACACTCCTTCAAATTTGGTCTTCCATTACAGACTTTGTGTTCCAATGACAGTGTGGTGAATTGGTCTTCATTGATCTTTCTTTCTTTTAGAGTGTGCAATTTTATCTTGCTCCGTTTTACATCTGCAGTGAATTTGAAATTTGCAATTTAATCTTATAGTTGGTAAGTGGTGTTTTTCTTGTCGTTCCTTTTTGCATTTGTATTGAAATTGGAGTCTCCAAGTATTTAAGAAGTTTGGATTAGTCTATCTAGACTTTCAAAAAAATTTGTGAGCCTAGGATTGACTTGCAAAAAAGTTTTCATTTGCAAGTTGGTTAATGTGGACTCCTTAAAAAAAAAGAAAATTTTTGTACTTCACTATAATAATTTATATATTATTATTCTAAGCATGTATCTACATGGTTCAGAATTGCAATGGTTGACAATTTTATCAATAAGATGTCAAATGAAGTAGATATGAAGTCTCAATTGGAGCTTAACACAAGTATTAATTATATTGAGAAAGAAAAGGCACAATTAGATACTTTAATGCATGAAGATTGTAGTCATGCTTTCATAATCGCTGAGGTAATTTTTATTTTTACCTTTAACTAACTTAAACAAATTTGTGCTTATCAAGATATGTTTTATGTAGGTGTTTGCAAGTCGAGATGAATTATTAAAATGGTTTCAAGCTATTGCCTTTAAGTTAGGTTTTGTAATTGTCATCCTTACATCAGACTCAGTCAATGGCCAACAAGGAACGAAGACATTTGTTTTGTTAGGTTACAAGAGAGGTGAAAAATATAGAAAATACAAAAAAGATTTACAACACACAACAGGTGGAACAATAAGAAAGTGCAGTTGCCCCTTTAGGTTAAGTTAAACCTATGAAGAATCATCAAGGCTGGATGGTTCAAGTGTTGTATGGAACCCATAATCATGAGTTATCTAAGACCTTAGTAAGTCATCCTTATGTTGGTTGTCTAACCATTATTGAACATGACTTGCTCGTTGAGATGACAAAGAGTAGTGTTTACCAAGAAGTATTCTACTCACATTTAAAGAACACAATGAAGAAAATGTGACAACTGTCAAGCAAGTGTATAATACAAGGCACAAGTATCAGTCATCTGAAAGGGATGCTAGAATGGAAATACAACATTTGATGCATTTACTTGAGCGTAACAAATATATTCATTGGCATAGAATGAACAATTCAACTGAAGTTTTGCGTGATATTTTATGGACACATCTTGATGCAGTGAAGTTGTTGAATTCTTTTAATATAGTATTGATGATGGATAATGCATACAAAACAAATAGGTATCGACCCCCTTTACTTGAAATTGTTAGTGGTCATCAACAGGGTTAACCTTTTCTCCTGCTTTTGCTTTATTGGAATTTGAACGTGAAAATAACTTTGTGTGGCATTTGAAAGATTAAGAGGTTTTTTTTAAACAAGGAGCCATTTCCTCAAGTATGTGTTACTGATAGAGATTTAGCATTGATGAATGCAATTAAAATTGTCTTTCCTAAGACTATTAAGTTGCTATGTCATTTCCATATACGTAAAAATGTTAAGGCAAAATACAAGATGTATGTGCATCCTAAAGATGCATGGGACCAAGTCATGGAAGCTTGGTGTACTGATATGGATTGTGTTGTAATTGATTATAAAAAGCATGTCACAATGTTAGAAATTGTGTATTCATCATGGCCTATGCTTGTGAACTATTTGAAGGGTACATGGTTTCACTTCTCACAAAGAGAGATTCTTCAAGGCATGAACAAATAAGGTCATGCATTTAGGGAATACAACAAGTAACAGACTTGTTATTTTGTAAACAATTATATAATTTTATTACTCTAAAATGCTAAAATTTTGTTCATATGTTAAAAATAACATGTTTTTGTGTGTAGGGTTAAGTCTGCTAATTGAAGCTTTAAGAGACTACTTGAAAATAGCATGGGAGACTTGTATAGTTGGAATGTAGTGAACAATTTGATGACTCTACAACATAATGAAATCAAATCTTCTTTTGAAATAAGTATTCATCATGTTGGTCACCTGTTTAACACAACAATATACATGAGGCTGCGTGGTTTTGTTTCAAAGTATGCCTAAATCATATTGAAGATGAGCGTCAATGAGTCAACTTAGTTGGTGTTGATAGTAGTCAGTGTAGTTGCCTATTTTGAGGTACACATGATCTACCTTGTGCATGTGAGCCAGCTAGATATGAATTCAGTAGCATACCACTTCATGTTGTTCATGCATATTGAACTAGACTAAGCTTATCAGATATGGCACCAAATGAATCTTCTGTAGAGTTATCTATTCAACAATAACAAAATGTCATTATGCTTCATTTTAAAGAGGGGAACATGAACTGAAAGATAAAGATAAAAAAATAAGTTACGTGACATTGCATACCTGAACTTGATATGATGCATGTCTCCCTTGATCTTTTTCTAGAGGTTTTCTTCTTTGGTGAAATGGTTTATGGAAAGGTAAGAAGTGAGGTGGTTTTAGGCGCCACTTAAGGTAACATAAGCCTAAGAGGGAAAGTTTGCCACAAGGGATGGAACCCTTGATAAAAACCTAAGGAATTCTCAAAGAGAGAAAGGTGGACACTAAAAGAATTTTGGCCAACTCAAGGTTTTTCCATTCAATAAAGTGTGAAAAATACAAGAGTGTGAAGGAGCACCTTTTTATAGAGGGGGCTAACCTCTTGGACAAGTCAAGAAGGAAAGGAAGGGCTAAGATTAAAAGAAGTCATCCAAAGGAGGATGATTGAAGCCCAAAGTCCAATCAATCCCCTCCTCTAGATGAGAATTGGTGTCCAAGCTACCTCATCCAAGGGTCAAGATTACTCCTTTATTAGTTTTGGGTTTTATTTAGGAAAAGAGGGTGTAGTTATCAAACTACCCCCTTATTTCCTAAATAAAGGCCCAAAAGCTAATCTTACCCCTTCTTATTACTAAGACACCTCCTAGAAAATTAAATGGACTAATACATGTCCAAAATAAAATCCTAGGTTCCTAAAATAAAAATTACAAGTAAATAAGTCATGACTTGCATAACTTGATGGTCATATGGAGGTGAGATCTTCCTCCTTCTACTCTAGCCATGTCTTCTTCTATTCTCCTAGCCATGGCCCTAGTGATAGGGCTCTTGGTTGGGGAGAATGCATCATCTTCTCCCCCTTGGGAAGGATTTGACCTCAAATCTGATAGGTCCTCCTCTTCTTCATCAGTACCTAGAAAAGGGATCAAATCACAAACATTAAAGGTAGTACTGACACCGTAGTCCTCAGGGAGATCTAATATGTATGCATTGTTGTTTACTCTCTTGAGGACTTGAAAGAGACCATCTCCTCGGGGGCTAAGCTTGGACTTCCTTTGAGTAGGGAAGCGATCCTTCCTCAAATGAAGTCATACCCAATCCCCTTCATTGAAGATAATTTCTTTCCTACCCTTATTGGCTTTACTAGCATACTCCTTTGAATGATGTTCAATGTTGGCCTTTACCCTTTCATGTAATTTTTTAACAAAATCTGCTTTTACTACTCCTTCTTTGTGAACAGAAGAAGGGAATGGTAAGTGCAAGATATCAAGAGGAGTAAGGGGGTTGAAGCTATAAACAACTTCAAAGGGAGAATGCTTGGTGGCCCTTTGAACCACCCAGTTGTATGCAAACTCAATATGGGGTAGGTATTCATCCCAAGACTTGTGATTTCCTCGAACAAGTGTCCTAAGCATAGTAGATAGAGATTTATTTACTACCTCAGTCTGCCCATCAGTTTGGGGGTGACATGTGGTAGAAAATAAAAGTTTAGTTCCTAGCCTTGCCCACAATGTTTTCCAAAAGTGGCTAAGGAACTTCACATCATCTATCTTGTGGCATGGTATAAAGTTTAGTTCCTAGACTATGGATTGGGGAATTCCATGTAAACGGACAACTTCTTTAAAGAAAAGTCTCGCGATGTTGCTCGCATCATCTATCTTGTGGCATGGTATAAAGTGAGCCATTTTTGAAAATCTATCTACCACCACAAAGATAGAGTCTGCACCTCGTTGGGTTCGAGGCAGGCCAAGGATGAAATCCATACTAATATCCAGCCAAGGTGCAAAAGGAGCAGGTAAGGGTGTGTACAATCCATGAGCCATTGTCTTAGACTTAGCTTGCAAGCAAGCAATGCATCTACGCCAATGTCTATAGACGTCTTTCTTCATATGGGGCCAAAAGAATTTTTCTTGTAAAAGCAGAAGAGTTTTGTTAATTCCAAAATGCCCCATGAGCCCACCCTCATGGCTCTCTTTTGTCAATAGATTTCTCATAGATCCTTGGGGTACACAAAGTCTGCTACCTTTGAAAAGGTACCCCTTACTCACAAAGAACCCATTTTGGGTTTTACATGCAAATGTAGAGGCAGCATAAATGAATCCAAAATCCTTATCAGAAAGATACATTTCTCTAATATTATCAAATCCAAGAATCTTTGCACTTAAGGTGGTGTAAAGGGTATGTCTACGAGACAAAGCATCAGCCACCACATTATGTTTTCCTTTCTTGTATTTGATGATATAAGGGAAGTCTCAAGAAATTCTACCCATTTAGCATGCCTTTTATTAAGCTTGCCTTGACCCTTCAAATACTTAAGTGACTCATGGTCACTATAAATGATGAACTCCCTGGGTACAAGATAATGTTCCCAAGTTTGAAGGACCCTTATCAAAGAGTAAAACTCTTTATCATAGGTGGGGTAGTTTAAAGCGGCTCCATTTAGTTTTTCACTAAAATAAGCCATGGGATGACCACCTTGTAACAACACAGCTCTCACACCCACTCCCAATGCATCACACTCTAGCTCAAAAGTTTTAGAAAAGTCAGGAAGAGCTAAAACTGGTGCATGGGTTAGTTTCTCTTTGATAAGTTCAAAGGCTTTTTGTTGTTTTTCACCCCAAAGAAAAGGAGTATCCTTCTTCACCAAATCATTGATTGGTGAGAAAAGTGTGGAGAAGTTAGGCACAAAGCGTCTGTAAAAGCTCGCGAGACCATGAAAACTCTTGATCTCAGTCACACTTTTTGGGGTGGCCCATTCTTGGATGGCTTTGATTTTGTCGAGATCCACTTGAACCCCATTTTTATTAACTATAAAACCTAAGAACACCACACTCTCCACACAAAAATTACATTTTTCAAGATTTCCATAGAGTTGGTGTGATCTAAGAATGCAAAAGACGCGCCTGAGATGACCTACGTGTTCATCTAGGCTCTTGCTATACACTAAGATGTCATCAAAGTAAACTACACAAAATTTTCCTAAGCAATCCCTAAGGACATGATTCATAAGCCTCATGAAGGTGCTTGGGGCATTGGTAAGCCCAAAGGGCATTACCAACCACTCATAAAGCCCAAACTTGGTCTTAAAAGCGGTTTTCCACTCATCACCTTCCTTGATGCGGATTTGGTGATAACCGCTCTTAAGATCAATTTTCGAAAATAATTCGGCCCCATGCAATTCATCAAGCATGTCATCAAGCTTAGGAATAGGGTGCCTATATTTGATGGTGATGTTATTGATTGCTCGACAATCAATGCACATCCTCCATTGGCCATTCTTCTTAGGCACCAACAAGACTGGCACAGCACAAGGGCTTAGGCTCTCTTGAACCCAACCCTTCTCCAATAGTTCTTGGACTTGAGATTCAATCTCCTTGGTCTCCATGGGATTAGTCCTATAAGCAGGCCTATTAGGCAGGCTAGCCCCAGGTACCAAGTCTACTTGGTGTTCTAACCCCTAATTGGAGGAAGTCCTTTGGGAACTTCATCAGGGAATATAACACCAAACTCCTTTAAAAGCTCTTGAACCTCTTAAGGTAGGTTCTCATGTCCAAGTTCTATGGCAGTGCTAGAACTAGAAAGTAAAAAAGTGGAGGGGGAAGAAATGGGGGATGCCTCTTTGCAAAGGAGGAGATAGAAAGGTCTGTTAGTTAAGGGGGTTTCCTTTAAATCCAATTTTGTCGCAAATAAACTCCCTTTACTAATGACTTTCTTGGAAGGGGCACCAACTTCCAACTCAACCTCCTTACCCCTTTCAAGCTTTAGGAGTAAAGCTTTGCTTTTTTTTTCCTCCTCATCTCTCTTATGTTTCATGATGAGTTGGTCCTCCGCCACTTGTGAAGGTGTTAGAGGACACACCTTAATGCGCTTATCCTTATGAGTGAGGATGATGTTATTGGAATGACCATGGTGTATGGCTTTCTTATTAAATTGTCATGGTCTTCCTAGCAAGATATGGCCAGCTTCCATTGGGACTATGTCACACAAGATCTCATCTTTATAAGACCCAATGGAAATTGGAACCTTGACTTTCTCATTGACCTCCATTTCCCCTTGCTCATTGAGCCATTGAAGCTAGTAAGGCTTAGGGTGGGGAAGTATAACCCACTATCCATAATGAGAGAACATATTTTGTCATTCACCTTACAGCGAGTGTGGAATATGTTCTCCCTTTGAGATGAGGACACTTTCAAAGGTTGGCTTCCAAGAAGCCTTCTTATCATTAAGAGGTCTCCCTCACATGCATAAGCGGTTTCATCACAATCAGATTGGTATGCATGGACCCTTTCTCCTTCGCTCTCACTAGAGGAGTGTGAGCTAGACTCACTACTATAAACATCTTGGGCCCTCATGATGATGTTTCTCTTAGTAGGGCATTGAGAGCCAATGTGACCTCTCCCAAGACATTTAAAGCATTTGATACTACTAACTTTCTCATGAGAGTTAGTAGTAGGGGTTTTTCTCTCTACATGTGATGTTTTATGCTCTTTGAAGTGCTTGGGATGTTCCTCTTTGGGGTAACTCTTGAAAGAGTTCCCCTTAGGTTGGTCCCTCTTTACATAAGGTGGTTATCCTTTTTAAAAGTTTTCCTTCTAAGTTGATTTTCCACCTTGATGCAAAGTTGAACTAACTCATCAAGGGAATTGTATGAGAAGAGCTCCACCTTATCACGAATTTTGGGGCTCAACCCACACAAAAACCTTGCCATAGTGGCCTTGGGTTCCTCAATGATACCCGCCCTTAAGATAAGAAGTTCCATCTTTTGTCTATACTCTTCTATACTAAGGTTGGTTTGCCTTAGCCTTTAGAGTCTATCCAAAAGATCTTTTTCATACCAAGAGGGAATATGCCTTCTTCTTAGAGCACTTCTCAGATCATTCCAATATCTTACGAAAGGCATATTGGTGCGGATTCTCTCATTGGTTAACCCAACCCACCAATGCATGGCATGCCCTTAGAAGCTAAGGGTTGCCATTGGAACCTTTCTTTCTTCTCTTACCTCATGGCAAGTGAAGAGTTGTTCTACCTTGATTTCCCAATCAAGGTAGGCTTCCACATTTTCCCTCCCATGAAATGGGGGGAGATCAATTTTGGGTTCCCTTGGAGGGGTCCCATTATTATGCATGGATGAATGGGAGTTTCTCCTAGGATGATTGTAGTATTCTTCCTCACATTCACTGTTGTGGGTATGTCTAGATGGGGAACCTAAGACTATCCCTTTCATTTTGTAATTCTCACCATTCCCATGCTTTCTTTTTTCTTCTTCTTTCTCTTTTCTTCTTTCTCTTTCTTTTCTTTCTCTCATTTCTTCATCTTCTCTCCTTTCTCTTATTCTTCTCTCTTTTTTCTCTCTTTTCTTCCTCTCTTTCTTTTATTTTTCTTTTCTCCTTGGACTCTTTTTCTCTCCTTTTTTCTTCTCTTCTCTCTTGTTCTTTTTCCATCCACTCCCTAAAGTCCATATTTAAGTTTTCTAAAGTGTAATCTTTAGAAATATTTCTTTGGTTTACACTCTTGTTTGATGAATAACTATGAGCACTAGAGTGGGTGTGTGATGTCATTGTGCTTGAATTTCTAAGAGGAAAAAGGTGGCTAAAAACTTTTCACAGACAAACACTCCTCTCTTTTTGTGTTTTCTTACCTAAAATGGCTTGATGAGTCTTTGGAACTCTTTAGCCTTTTAAGTGCTTTGAATAAGAAAAATAAAGCAAGAATTTTAAAGCAAAAATTCAAAAGAGAAGGGATCTAAATCGAGCTCCTGAGGTGTTGAAGGAAGTGTACCACTTCTTCCTTCTTCACCTAATTTTCGAGAAACTAAATAATTAACTAAATCTTATTACAACTAAAGGGAGGGCCTTAAGGGCACTCAAACTCCCAACTACAAAATTAATACACCCAAATTAAAGAAAAAGTAAAGTCTTCAAAAAATGATTCCCCAAATGCTCCCTCAAATCAAAGTCCTCACGGCTAGGTGTGTTTCCTTTTGATGTGATCCCTTAGGCTCTTAGTCCAACCTTCCAAAATATGTTACCCTTGTGGTAAGCTCCTTTTTCAAGCTTTCTCCCAAAAGTGGCTGATGCATCCCTCCCCAAGGCAAGTTTGAAGAATCCTTAATGAAGAGAATGCTCCCAAGATCCTTGCTCATAGAGGTTCCAAGATTGAAGAAATGGAGGTGGAAGACTAGAAAATGGAGGAGAAGTAGGCGCCACTCTTGTTGAAGGAGATAAGCCAAAGGATGAAGCTAGCCACAAGGGAAGGAACCCTTGATAATAGCATGAAGAAGTCTCACTAAGGAGAGAACATGAGCACTCTCAAGAACAAAAGAGCTCTCAATTTAGAGAAGTATAATTTTCATTCAAAATGAGTGTTGAAATCTACATGAAGGAGGGAATGCTATATTTATAGAGCAAAGCATGAACCATGGGTTTAGGAACCTCAAGTTGAACGTCCAACATGCTTAATTAAGGGTTAGTTAGCTTAATTTAGTGTTAATTTAGCATGTGCTCAATTAACACTAATTTAATCCAACTAAAGATCCAAACATGGCCCTAAAAAAATGGATCTATGTTCCCTCTAGTTTGAATTTGAATTTTGGAGGGAAATGACATGACACTTCCAAAATTCAAATTCAAATAAGAAGCAACAAGAATCAGACATGTAGGAGAGAGAAAGCACATGTGGAGTAAAACAAGGGGACAAGGGGGCCCACGTGTCTCATACATGCTTCATGTGTTGGTTAGAAGGGTGTGAAGAGGAATTAGGGGTGTGGAAATTAATAACCACACGTCCAAATCCTCTTGGACCAGCCCAAACTAATTAACACACTTCACAAGGAGACTAATTACACCTCCTAAAGAAAATAGAACCTATAGGCCAAAATACAAGGCCAAAAATTAAACTAGCTACACCCTTATAATCCTAATGACTTACAATTCTTAAAATCTACTTTGTAACCAATGTCACAAAGTTGGGTTGTTACCAACATTATGTATACCAAGAATCTTCCCTTTGTTGTTTGCTCCGTAACATAACCTACTGCTTTGCTTTTGAGGCTTACAATTTTTTTTTATCTCCTGTCATATGTCTTGAATAGCCACTATCTAAATACCACATTCTTTCCTTGGCTACCAAACATACCTACACCACAATTTAGTTTGAAGATTTAGGTACCCAAATGGTGTTGGGTCTTTTGACATTAGTAGCATAGTTGATTCCTTTAGGAATCAATTTCATTTTTCCATTATGAATGACATATTTATTAAAAAAACATGCTGGTGATTTATGGATTTTTTGCATGAAATAATGACATGTGATGAAAGGTGAAGTGGATGGGTTAGTAAATTTGAAAAAGCTTTTATAATTTTTGCTTTTTCCATTTGATTGAAAACCCAAACCAACTTTATCCATTGAGCACCTTTGTGAGTTGAAAAGGGCATCTAAATTCGCCTTTCCCACTGTGAATTTTGCAAGTGTTCTTTCTAAATATTTCTATTTTCTCATCAAAATCTTGCAATATTCATAACCATTACTCACATTCACACTTTAAATTTTGCATTCACAAGAGGGAGTTTCATTTATCAACTTTTGCAAATCTTTATTTTGTTTTCTCAAAACTAAAGCTTCTTCCTCTAGTGTTTTGGAAATATGAAGCTTAGATTGGTTTTTCAATGTTTTGTTAGCCAATGTAAGTCTTTGTGTTTCATCATGCAGTTCATTAAATGCATTTAAAAGTGAGACATAATTTATTTCATTATCATAGGATGAAGAGTCACTTGCAGCACTTGAGGTATCATCCTCTTTCACCATTAGACATAAATTTTGCTTTTTCATCTTCTAAACTTTCACAAGTGGAGATGCTTGTGTCATTGTCCTCTCATGCTATGTAGGCTCTCTTCTTTCTCTTTGAATGAAGGACCTTTTTATCTCCATTTTTCAGCTTCTTCAAATAGATTATCCATTCTGATTTGATGTGTCCCAACGTTCCACATTTGAAACATGTAAAATTTAAGGTTCCTTGGTCATTCTTCTTGTTCCTTGTCTTTTGTGATGGGAAACTTTCCTGTAGGCTTTTTTTTTGTTGAGGAACTTCTTGAATCTTTTAACCAGCAAATTCAGATTCTCACTTTTCGAATCATTGCTCTCCTCATCTTCAGTTTTTGAACTAATTTCCTTTTTTGAGCTCTTGAGAGTAAACCCTCTAGTTTCTTTTTCCTTTCCTTCTTCTTCATTCATCCTTATCATATCCATCTCATGCTCCCTTAATTTCCCAAATAGCTCAAGATTTTTCATGGTTCTTAACTCTTTTGATTTAGAGATTGTTGTGACATTACCTAGCTAATTCCTATTGAGAGATTTCAACACTTTCACATTTAATTCTTAAAAAAAATCTTGTCAAGTCCTTTTAAATGGTTGACAATATGAGTAAAGCATTTTTGTACATCTCCAATATTTTCTCCTTGCTTTATTCTGAATGTCTCATATTCTTGAATTAGAGAGTTCTTCCTTGATCTTCTTACTTCCTCTGTTCCTTCATGTACTACTTGAATTAAATCCCACATTTCTTTAGTTGTTGTACATGTAGAAATTCTAAAGAATTCATTAAAGTTTTAATGCAGAATGTATGATGTTTTTTACTCTTGAATCCCACTAATCTTTTTTAATTTACTCTAGAGTCTAAGACTCAAAGGGTTTATCTTCACATATTTCATTAATAATTTGTTTCGGAGGTTTGTAACCTTCCTCTACAGCTTTCCAAATACCTCAATCAACGGATTCCATGGAGATTTTCATACGAACTTTCCAAAAAAGATAGTTAACACCACAAAACATAAGTGGCTTATTGATCGATGCACCTTCAGCAAATGAAAGTTGATTTCACTCATTACTACACTTGGATTTTAGGAAAAAGAAACTTGTGTAAAATACAAAAACCAAGCTCTTGATACCAATTGTTGATTCCAATTGTAACAATAAGGAAATACAGAGGGGTGAATGAATTTCCACAAAAATGTTTTCTTTTACCATTGAAAAACTTTTTCCATTCAGACCAAGATTTACCAAACTTTCAAATCAAATAATTAATAAAATTTTCAAGAGAAAAGAAAGAAAGATGCATAAGAGTTTATATTGGTTTGGCATAAAAGACCTACATCCAGTTTTGATTTATCCACTCCAGATAAATCTTCATTAATCTTTGTGTATTACAAACACTATGCACACACAAAAATTCTACACACTATCCTTGAACTCTACAAGGAAATATGGGTTAAACTATAACCAAACTCTATGATCAAAGTCCAAACATGCAAACTCTATTATTCCTATACAAAACAAGATTAAAGAATGGATTAGATTACACCTGATTCATGCAGATAATCCACATTGAGGCTTTTCTCAATATTTCCACATTCAAGATTGAAAGAACATAATATTTGTGAAGAAAGATGTTATCTTTGCTCTTAGAATTGTTCATAGAATAAGGAAATGTTTTAAAAAATGTTCTAAGTATTTTTAATTTGTTCTCTGTCAAGAATTAGCAATCAACTATTTAAAGAAAACTTCTTTTAATGAGTTTAATCGATTAAAAAACAAGGTATTCAATTACAGTGTTCCAAATAGTTGTTGGAATAACAAATAATTATAAGAAGGCTATAATTGAGTATGTCGTTCCTTTCTTATGTTCTTGTTCAATTTTATAATTGTTGTAATCTGTTATAAACATTTGTAACATGTTAAAACAGAAAAGCCTGATTTTGACCAAAATACAAAATGAACTATGTAATCAATTATGAAAATGTTGTATCTGTTATCATGATCAAATTTTCAACTCTTAGCATTTTTTTCAATCTCAGTTGAAGTTCTTGATCAAATAACAAATTACTAAACTTGGTAATTGATTATTTCGATGTAGAAATTGCTTGTAACTATAAATCTGACTTTGAAATAGATTAATAATCATCCAAAAATCTTGATTTGGATAAAACAATCCATGCATGCCTATACTAAACAAACAATATAAAGTTAAACCTTTGAAACATGTTTATTAAATCAAAACTAATCACTAAGGAGATGATCCATGCTCCAACAACTACGTCCGAGGTAGTATCCGCTTTGGAGCTAGATGGCTCCGTCATAGTTTTGTCCTGACTTTTTAGGACAAAATTGAGACATAGCTACCAAACTCCAAAGCGAAAAATACTTCGTATACACCAACTCTAACGGTCTCCCAGGACTGGCAGTAGGAACATTGGTTCCCACTATCAGGACAAAACTGTGACGAAGCCACCTAACTTCAAATCAGACAATACCTTGTGTAGTGACCCTAACGATGTCCCGAGACTTGTAGTAGGAACATTGGTGCCCGCTGTAGGGTCCAGCCCCACGTTCTCGCATCATGCTTGTTCAGGTACACACTTCCTAACCCACCGAGGTACCTTTTCAAGACAAAAATGGTGAAGAAGCCACAAGCTCCAAATTGGACAATACCTTAGATGTAGTGACCCACCTTAACGATGTCTCAAAATTGGCGGTAGGAATATTGAGGCCCACTGTGGGGACCAACCTCGAATCCCACACCTTTAGCCATGACTAAGGAGCTTATTTCGGTACACTCAAAGTCTCACATAGCTTTGGAGTCGAGGCCAAGGATTGTTTACAAACATTTTTATCCTTTAACCTCCTGAGACACCTTTTCAAGGCAAAATCGTGACAGAGTCATGACTTCTAAATCAGAAAATACCTCGAACACAGTGACCCTAACAATGTCTAAGGGACTAGTGGTAGGAACATTGGTGCCCACCGTGGGGCACGTCCTCACACCCTTTAGCCACAACTAAGGACTTATATATCCAAAATCTCGCATGGTCTAGGAATCGAGGCAAGTGTCATTTATAAACACATTCCTCCTTTACCCAACTAAGGCACCTTTTCAGGACAAAATCATGATGGAGCCACCAAGCTCCAAAGTTGACAATACCCCAGATGCGATAACTCACCCTAACGATGTCCCGGGATTGACAATGGAACAATTTTACTATGGTTTGTTACTGTAACGAAGAATGTTATATATAAAGAGAGAAAAGGAAAGGAAAGATTCACTTACTCTGAGAGTCAATTTAAGAGACTTACTTTTCATCTTCACCATCCATTTTCTTAAAATCTAATGATTGTAATGAGTAACTAATCTTAACCATTAGATTTTAAAAAATTAATGTCAAATAAAGAGTAAATCCCTTAAACTTACTCTTCGAGTAAGTGGATCTCTTAAAGTTATTGTGGAAAAAATAAGAGAAATTAATAATCACTCTAGAGTTAAATTGAAGATCCTAGTTGCATTATTTATTAACTACATTTAGTAATAAATTTGGATTAAATATAACAGTGTTGATTACATTATTTATTAAAAATAATAAAGATTAAACACTTTATTACTTTTAATAATCAATTGAATTAACAAAGTTAAATTTAATCGTATGATTATTATCTATTCTCTTATTTCTTATTTAATATCTCTTTCGTAGAGAAAATTTGACTTAAACATATTTTTTATTCTTCATCAATTAATGTTTTCTATTTGTTTCTAATATATATGTTTTTTTGTATTGGGTCACTAATAATTGTTTTTGTCCCTAAAACACGTTTAAAATTAAAACATTGTCTAAAGAGGTTTATGAAAAAAAGAAAATATAAAATTTATTAAGAATAAAAACAAAAATAAAAAATAAATAAAAATCCCAAATTTATTAAAACAAACATATGTTTAAGTGTAGAACTCGAAGTGTACAAGATATATCCATGTTGTAGCTGGCAAGTGGCTATTGTCAAACATAAAAAAAAAAAAAGTCAACGACGTAGATAATTCCAATGTGGGGGATTTGTTTTATTTCTTGGACAACTGGACATGCAAGCAAAGTCCTTGCTCTTTGGCCTGAAGGTCCAGAATTACACTACTGTGCATCCACGTGACGTGGGAAACAGAAATCGATGCGAATCTGGTGGCTACGTGTAGATACGAGTTTGATTAAATTTTTTAAGAAAAAATTGTACGCTCTCATATATATATATATATATATATATATATATATAAAGTTAAATTATTATTTATGCCCTGATTTGGGTATTTTTTTTTTTCGTATTGAACCAGTTAACTATTAAAAAGATAATGTTAACTTTCTGACATAATATTATTAATTTTTAATTAAAATATAATATACAAAAATAGATCACGGCAGATTTGAATCAAAAGACCTCGTATCCATAAAGTAAAAGTTTTACCACAACATCAAATTATACTTTGTAATTCAAATTTACTTAAATTATAATTAATATTTTTAAAAACATCAAAACTATAAATAAAACATTCATCTATTATACAATCTAAGAATCAAACTCAAGATTACGTAATTTCAGACAAGCAATGATATCACTAGATAAAGCGCTTACATTAGTTTTAACTTGAGTTTAACCTTCTTTTGTTTTTATTTTCTAGTATATTTTTATTGAAAGTGAATGGAGATATATGATCGTTTGTGGGATGACATGCTTGAATTTTTTAAATGGAGACATTTTTTAAATTCTGAAAAATAAAAAATTCAACACTAAAAATTAAAACTACAATCTAAAATTTAAAATTTTAAAATATAT
This sequence comes from Psophocarpus tetragonolobus, assembly GCA_037954015.1. Taxonomy (NCBI): domain Eukaryota; kingdom Viridiplantae; phylum Streptophyta; class Magnoliopsida; order Fabales; family Fabaceae; genus Psophocarpus; species Psophocarpus tetragonolobus. The sequence goes on from CM075688.1 coordinate 441,796, forward strand.
ATAATATAAATTTAAAATTAAAACTAAAAGTTAAAATTATAAATTTAATTTATATATTTATTCATATTTTTTAATTTAAATAAATAATTAAATAAAGTTAAAATTTAAAATTAAGAATTAAAATTTAAATTAAAATTTGAGAATTATAATATAAATGTTATTTTTCAGCATTTAAAAAATATATTCATTTAAAAAATTCAAACATGTCATCCCACACATCACCATGTCTCTCCATTCACTTTTATTTTAGAATAAAAATATACTATGAAATGAAAACAAAGAAAGGTGAAAAGCAAATTAAAACTCATGTGAGCATTTGATCTACGGTTTTACATTCCAAAAACAACATTTGAACATTTAAAATCCAAAAATAGCTTTTTTTTTATAAATTTTAAAAATCGAAACCAAAAACTACCCATGCACATAGTGATTAGAGTTTAGTTTACATGTTCATTTGTTTATTTTTTTAAAATAATTTTTAATAAAATAAGTAGTTTCTTTTTGTAAATATTTATCTAATTATTTTTAAGAGATTATGATTATTTAAAATAATGAATTTATAAAATAATTTAAATTTTCTTAACTATATTTTTATGCAATTTTAAAATATTATTTAATTACAAATTATTGTGAATAGTAATTTTATTAAATTTTATTATAATTAATAAAATCATATTTGAGATTATGTATTTTTTTATTTAACAGTATAAATTTATACGTAGTTTATGAAAATTAAATTCAAATAATATTACTTTAATTTTTAGTGTAAAGCAGCCTTTACTAATTAAATATCTTAAATTATAAATTTGTCTAACATACCATGTGAATATCTTAAATTATAAATTTGTCTAACATACCATGTGATGTAAATAAATATTTTCTCAAAAGAGATCGTGACATCGCAGGTTCAATGTATCGCTAACGTTGTCGCGGTCATTAGGATATTTAATTACTATTGACATTACATATTTTTAAGTAATTGTTTATTTGTGAAAAAAGTTAAGAAAATCCAAAAAAAAATATTTACTTTTTAAATGATAAAATTAAAAATCTTACTCCAGAGTTTGTAGAATTTTTCATTTTAATCTTCATACGAAAGGTTCAACATTATTTTAATCTATATATAAAATTATTTACGAAATAATATTTTTAAAAGAAAATAACTTTTCTATTTTTTTTCAAAGAAAAGGGTTATGGATTATATTAATAGAACAAAACCTATACGGGGATAATAATTTTTTAACTTTTTTTTACAGGATCTTTACTGTTTACTAAAATTACCACAACATTACCTTTGATTCTTTAGTAATCAAACAATAAAGGAAGAAATAGAAAAAACAAAATAAAGAGACAAAATCCATTATAAACTACAATTGTCTAGAAAACTTGATGGAAAACATATTTGCTCCCAAATATCTTCTTTTAAGAAAAGGTCAATTTCATCATAAACAATCAATAAAGGTGAGCAAGAGTAGAAAATGAAGTCAGAAAGAAGATGAGAGGCGTAAGTTATGAAGAGATAAGCATTGTGTTAAAAATTGTCACAAGGAATGATCTTTTATAAAAACTCTTGTTGAGTCACACCTTTATGGAGTAGCTCATAATCATATGACTAGGAGACACTCAAATGAGAAACTTTCAAATTTATATATCATCAAAAGGTCTCAACATGAGGTGAATGAGGGAGTATTTATAGAGTAGTCTAGGCTCGGTTGGACTAACTAGATCATGGTCTAGTGTAACCCATTGTTAGGCTATGGTTTGTTTAATCGACCTATGTACCCACTAACAGAATAGATTAGATACATTAGACATGCTTAAAGTGTGACGCAAGGTGTAGTTGATACATTAGACATGCTTAAGGCCCTGTTCAGGGTGTTTTTTTATTTCTAGTTTTGAAATTTATAAAAACAAAAACTAGTTTTGATTTTAAGTTTTCAAAATTTTAAAAACAACATTGTTTTTGTTTCCAAATTTAAAACATTGTTTCCAAATCTTAAACCAAAACACTAGTTGGAGGTAGTGATTGAGACAGTCGTTAAAGGTGGCACTCAGTTATTAACGATCGAAGGTGGTGGTCGGTGACTGGCGATCAGAGGTGGTGGTTGGTAACTAGTGGTCGGAGGTAGCCGTTGGGTGACCGGTGATCGAGGGTGGCATTCGGTGATCGCTGGTCGAAGGTGGCAGCTAGTGATTGCTAGTTGGATGTGGCAGTCAGTGATTGCCAGTTGGAGGTGGTGGTTGGTGACCATCGGTCAGAGGTGACACCAGTGACTGTCGGTCGGTGACCGCCAGTCGGAGTAGCGGTCGTGACCGCCAGTTAGAGGTGGTGGCTGGTGACATCTGATTAGAGGTGGCGATCGATGACCGTTGATCGAAGGTGACGACCGGTGACTGCTGGTAAGAGGTGGGGGTTGGTGACCTGGTCGGAAGTGGTGACCGATGACTGTTGGATGGAGGTAGCGGTCGGTGACTGCTAGTCAGAGGTGATGGTCAATGGTGACAAGTGACAACTAATGAGCTTAAATAAAAACGAAAAAAAAAATTAAAAATCAAATTTTATTGTTTTTAAAATTGAGTGGAAACTGCTTAAAAATAAGTAAAAAATAAAAATAGAACCATTTTTTCCAAACACATTTATGTTTTTAAAATATATTTCAAAACCAAAAACAAAAAACTCAGAACCACCCCGAACGGGGGCTTGATTGGTTTTGTTTTGTTTTTTAGTTTTTGAAAAGAGTTTTGAAAAACTATTTTCGGGAAGAAGAGAAAAAAAAACTTATTTAGTAAGTGTTATTGAAGATGTGAAAATGAAAAAAAAATGTTCATATTTACTGAATTTCCATTAATGAAAAAGAAAAAAAAAACAACATATTCTTATTGTATTTTGAGTTTTCAAAACAAAAATAGAAAACTGAAAAACAAAACTACTTATTCCTGTTTTTTAGTTTTTAAAAACTAAAAAAACCAGAAGTGTTTTCATAAATTGTTTTAAGAAAAAAATAACCAAACAAGTTTTTTAGTTTTAAATATTAAAATACTGAAAATAGTTTTATAAAATTATTGTCAAACAAACACTAAATCTCTTTCCTTCCCCAACATATCTAGATGCATTTAGTCATGTGTAAAATGTGAGTAAGGGTAAACTGGTAAAATCAAGTAAGAATACTAGTCGTGTTTGACACTAAAGGTTTAAAAGAGCTATACTCAAGGATTTCAATTCCTTATTCACACCTCGGTAAATTCCACAAAAATTCCATCCAACCACTAATGACTTAGACTACAAAATTTACAATCAATCTATAAGCATTATCAATCTTTATTTCACTTTTTTCTTTTTTGTTTCTTTTTTAATTTGAATTTGTGACACCCTTTTACCTCAAAATAATTTGTATTTCACTATAAAATAAAATAGAAATTGTTCATTTAAAAACTAAACTTGACACTTGCGTAAAAGAATTCACATCTTAAAGCTTTTTTCTTCAAAGCTATAATAAAATAAAACGTTATCATATAAGTGAAGAGTTTAGGCACTAAAAGGGTCTTTACAAAAAGTCTCAATTAATGGTGTAAATACTAAGATGTTACAGGTTTTGATGATGCCAAAAGTGACAAAAAATGTTGATACAAAAACAAGAAAACAAAAAGAACAAAACAACATTGACAGAGATTCAAGATAATGTTAAGCTAGAAAAATAAATTAACTCAGTTATTGTAAAAGAATCTCTAAGAATTTGCATGAACTTAATTTGACAAGATATGTTTTTTATCAGTTCAAAAATTATGAGCTGGTAATTGATTACCAAGATATGTAATTGATTACCAAAATGGCTTGTTATTCAAATTCTGAATTCAAAAGTGAGAACGACACGATTTTTAAATCATGTAATCAATTACCATTTTTATGTAATGGATTACCAGAAAAGTTGTTATCACAAATTTGAAAAGTCATAACCTTTTGTGAAAAGGCACAATTTTTTAGTCGTGTAATCAATTATCAGTATATGTAATCGATTACCAGTGGCTGTTACAAAAAGTTTAAAAAGTCACAACCTTTCATAAAAGAACACATCACTTTGGTTTTGACACTATAAATAAGTGACTTTTCTTTTGTCTCAAAACACAAATTTTTCCAATCTTTTATAGAAAACAAACTCTTGCCCAAATACTTGCAAATTCCAAAAGAATTCTTATAGGATCTTCAAGTTGTATAATTTGCTCTTTAAGAGAGATTCTTATTCTTCTTCTTACTCATCACTGATTGTATTTAATAGGGGGTTCTTGAGTGGGAAAACGAATCTCAAACACAGGGAGAGGGCTCCTAAGGTGATTGAGGATTCATTAATTTGTAAAGTGATTTACAAATATAGTAAAAGCTCAAGTGGGGTTACTTGAGGACTGGACATAGGCAAGTGGATTGCCGAACCGGTATAAATAAAGTTTGCATATTTCTCTTCCCTATACTCTTATCTATTTATTTTATTTGCATATTTGAATATTTCACTTTTATTTTTAAATATTCTAATATAAAATCAAAGAGAAAGAAAACTAAGTTTAAATTTTGATCTACTTAATTCACCCCCTCTTAAGTAAATTGAGGTCACTTGTCCAACAAATAAAGATCATACTAAGGACTTGATTACTTTGATTTTGTTTTTTAGTTTTTGAAAAGAGTTTTCAAGAATAACTTTCAAAAACTTGTTTGGTAAGTGTTATTTGAAAATTGTTTTGAAAATGTAAAAATGGAAAAACTTGTTCATATTTATTAAAATTTCATTAATGAAAAGCAAAAAATAACATATTCTAATTGTATTTTGAGTTTTCAAAACAAAAATAGAAAATTGGAAAGAAAAACTACTTTTAGTTGTTCTTATTTTTTTAGTTTTTAAAAACTAAAAAACCATAACTGTTTTAAGAAAATATTACCCAAATGAGTTTTTTAGTTTTTAAATACAAAAATACTGAAAATAATGTTATTAAAATGTTGCCAAACAAGTACTAAAATCTTAAATAATCCATATACATAATAAAAAAGTTATTAGCTAATCCTTTCTAACCTGATGCGCAGTTAATTAGAGAATCTCAGCAGGATAAAGGTAAAAAAAGTTGAAGGTTTATTACCTAAAATCTCATCAAGACCTTACTCACCTGAAAGTGGAGTTCAGTCCAAACAAAAATGCAACAACAAGAAACAAGGGGACAATACTACATCTCATACATGTTATAATTTTCTAGAATTGCCCTAAAAAACAAGCTCAACTTGATGAAATGTCCCCTTCTTGTTGTTCCAAATTTAGGAAAATTTCTTTGAAATTATTGATCATCACCCAAGGTTTATTAATTTGATCCTTTAATCTAGCAGGTGCTCCCACGACCCTTTTCTTTGCTCAAACTTATAATAGGCATAGATCATTAAAAGACACCAATATCTTAAGCCGTATGAGATCGCTATAGAAACACATGAGTGCATGGTGTCGAATAATGTCATGGGCCCATTCCTATCATCTTTCAACACCTATACTCTACTTGTGTGCCCTGCACTTATTTAGCTCCACTAATTGAATAATTTAAGTGATCCAAAACTTAAGACAATTCTTAAAAGGGGAGTGTGTCTCAAACACACACATTACTAACAAGTTATATTTAGTCACCAAATCTTTTATATGGCCTTCACACTTGGAGGGAACATTTAATCACTTCCACATCCTCTAGAGATCTCTACTAGGATCCTTAGGGAACCTGGTTGCTTTTCATCATCCAACATGAGAAAATGATTTGGGTTGAAGACTTTGACGTTCATTGCTATTCGAATATCATGTTCATATTCAAAAGGAGCTTTCATTGTGCTATTAAAAAACACATGGTATGTGTTGATGTTGTGTTTGTATGTATAACCAAAGGATGTTTTATTTATTCAACTCATTAACATGTGTATTGCTAATTATGATGCAATCCTCCATGGTTGCTAACCTAAGATCAACTCCAAGAGGTCTCCAATGGTGAAGATGTTTGGTGGAGATAAGCCATTGAAGAATAGGAAAGGAATTCTTGATAAAAGTCATGGAAATTCTCACAAGGTAAGAGAAGAAGGACACTCAAAGAGTAAATTCTCTCGAGGAAATTTTGATCATTCAAGTGTAAAAATGTATAAATGAGAGGAGACACATATTTACAAGCGAAGAGAGATTAGGAATGTGGGGAAGTGGACATCCACCCTCAAAGGCCCAAGAAAGATTTAATTAAATGTTAATTAAGCTAAAGCCAATTAGTACGTAATTAATCCTAAGCAAGATTCAAACATGGCCCTAAGAAAGTGGATCATGTTCCCTTGAAATTCAAATTTGAATTTGAGAGTTTCATGTAGACTCCCTCCAAAATTCAAATTTGAATTCACATGGCCATGCAGGCACCACCTAGGATAGAAAGAGAAGAATGGTGCCTAATGGAGGGAATCAAGGGGGGTCATATGTCTCTCATGCTTCATGTGTGTTTTAGAGGGGTGTGGAACAAACCTAAGGGGTATGGTTGACAAAACCACATGGCCAAGTCTCCCCAAAAAGGCCCAACTAATTAACACACTCCACAAAAAGACTAGCTACACCTCCTAACTTAAAATAGAATTATAGGCTGAAATACAAGGCTAAAAAGCAAGCTAACTATACCTCCTTAATCCTACAACAAATGGCACAAATTACAAAGCTAAGAACAAGAAGTCTATAGCCTAATCTTTACTTCAAATAAGAGATGAGGTCTTTCACTCTCCTTCCTAACCATACCTCTTCAATCTTCCTAGCCATAGCCTTGTGATGGGACCTTTGGTAGGCAGAATTGCATCAACTTAGGTTCTCTTTTTGCTACTTCTGTTTCTTCATGATGTCATCATTTTGACTCACATGTGTTCCATGCCTAATTAATAGGCTTGAAAACTACCTTTTCTCTAATTTTACCATTTTCCCTCCTCACACACCCTTTTTTCGAGGCACCTTGTTACTCCTCCCTCCCCTTCCTTACATGAAACTCCTATTTCTTACCTTTGATTCTTATAGTTGATTTGATTTTTAATTTTATTCTTTACTTAACAAAAAATATATTTTACTTTTGTCTCTATATACAAAATCTTTATACTTTTGATGTCATTTGTTTATTTGGTCTCTATATTAAAAATTTATAACACTATTATAACTAATAAAAAAATTGAAGTAATTTTCAAAAACCACTAAATACTTATATCGATAAGTTGATACAAATTGATCCAAATGAATTATAAATAAAAAAAACTACTAATTTATAAATATTTCTTTTTGTATATTTGGATAAAAAGTAAATAAAATTTTCATATACAAAGGTATGTTCAAAATTTAAGGAGACACGATTTCTAAGGAAATAAGTTATAAAAATAAACTACACATTTAACTCAAATTAGAAAATCAAATTACTTGAGTATAAATTTAACTTATATAGTCAATATTAGTAAAACTAATATTCCATATCTCTAATAGCCACAACAAGTTGGAAGGTAAGGTGTACATAATATTTCCATGACCGAAAAGAAACTAAAAACATCAAAGCCATATGAAAAGAAACTTAACTATTACCAAGTAGAAACTACACTTCAAAGTTTAACTACTTGGCATAAGTACAAATCACAAAGCAAGCTTAACCACAGTAAGGTAGAAACAACAAATTTTAACTGCTAAATATTAAAGCAAAAACAATATCAGTGTTTAACAATGTGTTGACTATCACAATAACAAAATAATATTATATCGCATGATTAAAAGTAAAGTTGAAAAATACGTACAAGAATTTCGGTAAATTACACTTATCTTCTTTTTGGTCATTATAAATGAATGACACACTTTCTCTAGTTTTTTAAATGGACATTAACATCCCTTATGTTTTTATTAAAGTGATAATCATATAATCTTATTTTATTCAATTAAGTGACAAAAAATATATCTGACAAAATATGTTTAGTTAATTGAGCTGACCTGAACTCGTTGGATGAAATATAATATTTAAGTTATAAATTTTGAGCACAAATGAGAGGCAAGTCTTTTTAACTCGATTTGATCATGATTTGTTACAAACTTAATATGAAAAAACATGTCAAATACCCTAAAACAATAAAGGGTTTCGAGAGTTTACACTTTATTTTACAAACATGAATAAATTAAATTCAAAATTTTTTATGGTTCAAGGCGTTATAACTTGTAGTTTGCATCAAGTCATATAATCAATTTTATATCATCAAACAAATATATTTATTTTTACAATATATGAGAGATCAACTTTTTTTTTCTCAAAAAATACTAGAAGGATTGTAAATGTCATTTAAGATGTTAAGGGCAATATGTGCAATTTTTTATAAGACTTTAAGAGTGAGGTGTAACAGTCCAATTTTCATAAATGAGATATTTTAATTTATTTTAAAGTAATTGAATTAGTTAATAAAAATTTAGTCATTTATCATAATTAATTATTTTAAAGAGGCTAAAGTATATATATATATATATATATATATATATATATATATATATATATATATATTGTTATTAGAGAAGAGAATAGAATAAATATTTTTGAAAACAATAATAATAAGGAGAAGGTATATCTATATTGTTAATAGACATTTGTATATTATAAGTTAATGGGTTAAGTGAGAAGGTAAAAAATTAAATGGATTAGGCTTATTCGTTTGTTGTTTGAGAAGGGGGGTAGGGGCATGACCACTTTTATCTCATTTTGCCACTAAAGTTTAGTGAAAGAAAAAGAGAAGTTATAAAGAGAAAAGGGAAGAGAGAAAGTCATTCCCACACAAATCCTATGTAGTTTTTGGATCCGCATCTGTGATTTTGTTAACCATTGGATTAAATTGGAAATTGGATACTAGATTCTAGACATGCGGATCTCCATTCTAACCGTTCGGATCTGCATTTGGAGGTCAGATTTGGGAGAAAACAGTAAAGTAGTAGAAGCTCTATTTTGACAAGAGTTCGTCAGATTAGGAAAGAAAACTTTTCCTTCGTCTTTATTTCTTCATCGAGGTAAAGGGGTGAGATTACCTTGCTGTATGCATGTTAAGGGATGTGGGTAGTAGGGGCAAGCCCTAAGTCCCCTTTTAGTTGTTGTTCTATTTTTGTAATTATTCCACTTCATATTATAATTATAGTTGATGATTTTCTGTGCATTTTGATATGATTCTTGAGTTATTTGATGGTTGGATTTTCATTTGTTCATATGTATTTTTGTTTCTTTGAGGTGTTCTTGGGTCTTATTATTATGTAAATTACATGAGTACATGACGTAGTTAATCTTATGTTTCGATGGGTTGGGTGATGTTTTGATGTGGTAAGATGATTGTGTAAATATTGGATGGTTATTAGAATGATATGACTTATCTTGGTTATGAAATTGATTTTGCAGTATGAGTGTAAAGGGAAGGTAGAATTTTGGTTGTGAAGTCATATGTTACTTTGTCTTATGTATTGTGCCTACTAAATTCATCTAAGTGGATGATATTGCATAAGAATTTGTTTGGAGCCTTTATAGAATTCCTTATCTATTGGATTTGATTTAGATTTGGATAACAAGTTCATAAAACATTAATCTTTATTTTCAATAGCTGGATTATTGTAATAATATCTAGAGTGAGAGATAATAAAGTTAGAGTAAGAACTCTATTTTGAGGATCTTACACCAGTGGTATACTTTGTTTGGAACTCTAAAGAATTGGTTAACCGTTGGATTTGGTTTATTTTTGTACAATAGGCTCATAAGATACTAATATTTATTTTCAATGGTAGGATCGTCAACATATTGAGAGATAATAGAGTTAGAGTAAGAATTGTATTTTTAGGATCTTACACCAGTGGAAAACTTTGTCTGGAGTGTCTATAGAATTTGTTAACCTTTGGATTTAGTTTTTGTTTTCGATAGTTGGTTCAAAATATATTAATCTTTATTTTCAACAGTTAGATTGATGAAATAACATCTGAAGTGAAAGATAATAAAATGAAAGTAATTAACTATGTTTTAGCTTGTTCTACTTGTGGATTTTAAATGGATGGTTGTCTTGATCTAGCATAGTGCCATAGTGATTTAGGATGTGAGTGTTAATGATGAATTCTGTCATTAGTCATAATATATGTTAAAAATGCTTTTGTGGATGAATGTATTAAGAGTGTCTAGTAGTGTAGTGAATTTATGTTATGAAAATGAGTATAAGATAAACTATTTTATTTAATTTATAAATGCATGTGATGTTGTTGGTACTTAAGAAGAGACTTAAGTTGTTAGATTGCTCTAATACACATATGACATTTGGGCAGTGAGCTATTAGGATGCTTAGTTATTTTTAATTAGTATAAAACCTATTTATTGTAAGGATTTAATTGTCATTTTGATAGTTGTGGTTTATAAGAGTTTTAATTGTTTATTTTGGTAGGAGAATTATGATTTTATAACATTGATTTTTCTTGAGAATTATTAAAGTGAAACATGTGTTCATGTCAACTTTTTTACCTGTGTTCAATTTAAATTTCCTCTAGTTTTTTTTACTATTAAAATTTAAAATATTGGGGTAAAAAAGGGTGTCACATGAGGTCTTTTTAGCTCTTTGATCATCATTTAATACAAACTTAATATGCAAAAACATATCAAATACCCTAAAACAATAAAAGGTTTCTAGGTTTCGACTTTATTTTAGAAACTTAAATGAATTAAATTTAGAGTTTTATTAATTGTAGTTTGCATATAATCAATTTTACATTATCAAACAAACACATTTATTTTTACAATATATGAGAGTCAGTATATTTTTGAAAACTAGAGGAAATGTAAATGTCATTCAAGAAGGTATCAAGGGAGAAATTTTTCATAAGATTTTAAGTGAAAGTACTTACTCTCTAAGAAAAAAACGCTCTCTTAATAATGAGAAAATATTATCGATAAGATGAAAATAAACATTCAAGAAACTCTATATATTAGATTTCCTCACAATAGAATGATGAAACACATAGAAATGGTAGGCAATGTATTTAACATTTATTAAATGGTAGTGAAGTTCATTTAATACATGCAAGAAAAAAAATCTTCCATGTTTTTTGACTTTTATGCCTCAAAACTCAAAAGTAACTTTACTTTTGCAATTTCAAAAACTACAATATTTTGCACTTAGAAATTTTCACTTATATAAGTTTATTATGTGAATCGTCTTGAAATCAAGTAAAGTAAGAAAAAATGAACTTGCTCTAACCACTGCTTATAGGTAAGATCAAAGTTATAAGAAAACAGTGTGATCCTAACCATAACATGCCAATAGAATCAACACTATAAAGTTCTTATTCAAGAACAAAGGCAAAGTTTCTCACAAGAGAAAATCACCCAAATTTAATATTCTGAGTTCTGTTATTGTGTCAAAAGCTTACAAGAGACTCTTATTTATAGGTAAAGATAGGAAGCCTTGAAAAAAAAATCATTAAAACTCCACTAAGGCATTTAGTTCTCATTAGCTTTGGTTTCCCACTAATTTTTCCACCATCCCATTATTTTTCACTCAGAATTTATTTTCCACTTACATACATAATGACTTAAGAACCCTAAAAACTCAACAACTCTCTAGAAAAACATGAAAAGTCTTCTGAAATATCAACATAAAAAAGGTATGAAAATTACATAATAATTGGGCTTTAAATAAGTCAAGTCCATGAAAAGTTTGTTCTTATATGAATTTGGGCTTTTTTCTCTGTAATCTTCAAGTTGAATTGAAATCTTCATAAATTTGTAGGAAGGTTGTCATTGTGGAGTTAACTCTAATTCTTCTTCCTTTGACTTGATCTCCATTATTAGGCCTTGTAAAGCTTGTTTTATTGTCTTAGCCATATATCTAGTCATGGGACCTCCATTGTCACACAAAATCCTTAGGTTGGCTGGTCAGGTCTCCATCATTCACTCCCTCTTGAAAAGGATTCATCCTCGAATCAAGTCCATCACCACTTACATCAAACAAGGATAGATTAGATATATTAAATTTAGTACTCATATTTCCAGAATCACTTGGCAAATCCATCCTGCAAGCATTGCCATTTATCTTTTCTAACACTTCAAAAGGTCCAACTCTTCTGGGTTACAACTTGGATTTTCTTTGAGTAGGAAATCTTTCTTTCCTCATATGAACCCAAACCTTGTCTCTAGGTTCAAAAAGCACTTTGACATGCCCCTTATTTGCTAACTTTGTGTATTGTGCATTCCTTTTCTCAATGTTTGCTTGAAGCTTTGCATGCAATTCCCTAATAAAGTCTGCTTTATGCTTTCCATCTAAATGAGCAACCTGATTAGTTGGCAAGGGCAAGATATCTAGATGAGTCAAAGGATTAAAACCATACACAACTTCAAAAGAAGAATAAGAAGTAGTAGAATAAATGCTCATATTTATATGCAAACTCAACATGTGGCAAGCACTTCTCCCATTGTTTCAAGTTCTTTTGAATGATGGCACACAGCAAGGTACCAAGTGTTCTGTCCATTTGTTTGATGATGTCCAACAGTAGAAAACAAGAGTTTTTTGTTCGTAACTTCTTTCACAGAGTTCGCCAAAAATGACTAAGAAACTTTATATCTCTGTCACTTACTATGGTTCTTGGTAATCCATGCAAATGTACAACTTCTTTAAAGAACAAGTCAATAATATTGTAGCATCATTAATTTTATAACATGCAATGAAATGTGCCATTTTACTAAAGATATCAACAACAACAAAAATGTTAGCTTTGCCACTTTGGGATCTAAGCAACCCTAATAAAAAATCCATTGAAACATCAGTGTATGTTGATTAGGCACAAGTAGAGAAATGTAAAACCCATGGAGTATGAATTTAGATTTGGCATGTTTACATGTGACAAACTTACTACAAACAGAATACATATCATGCTTTATTTTATGCCAATAAAAATGCTCATGCAAAATTCCTAAAGTCTTTTGAATTCCAAAATGTTCCATCAACCCCTACCATGATTTTCTCTAACTAGCATTTCGTGAAAGGAACAAAAAGATACACAAAGTTTAGTGTTTTTAAACAATAACCCACCATGCCTATAGTAATCCCCCACAACATGTTTAGAACAAGAATCTCATATTTGACCAAAATCAGAATCATTGACGTAGAGATCCTTCACAAATTCAAAACCAAGCACCTTAGTTTGCAAAGAAGTTAGTAAAGCATACATGCGAGATAATGCATCATCCACAAGATTTTCGTTACCATTTTTATAATTGATCACATAGGGAAACATTTCAATGAACTCCAACCACTTAACATGTCTCTTATGAAGTTTGCCTTGAGTTTTAAAAAACTTCAAACTTTGATGATCAGAGTGAACTACAAACTCCCTTTTTCCATAAGTAGTGCTACCAATTTTGCAAAAGTCTTTACTAAAGAAAGCAACTATTTGTCATAGGTAGAGTAATTCAATGCTTTCGTACTAAGCTTCTCACTAAAAAATGCAATTGGTTTAGAATCCTGCATTAACACAACTCTTATCCCAACACCATGAACATCACATTCAATTTCAGAAGCTTTATCAAAATTGAGCAAATGAAGCAAAGATGCATTGGTCAACTTATTTTTCAACAAATTAAAAGCTCTCTCATGCACATCATCCCAGTTGAACACAACATTCTTTTTAGCAAGTTCATTCAAATGTGAAACAATAGAACAAAAAATTTTTGCAAACCTTCTATAAAAACTTGCTAAACCATGAAAACTTCTTACCTCACTTGCATTCTTCGGTATAGGCCATTCTCTTATTGCCTTTACCTTCTCTTTATCCACACCTATTCCTTTGGAGCTCACAACAAATCCCAAAAACACAAGGGATTCAAGGAAAAATGATCACTTTTTGAGATTTGCATACAAATTATTTTCTCTTAAGACAATAAGAACAACACGCAAGTGGTCAACATGTTCATCTAAGGCCTTACTATAAATCAAAACATCATCAAAGTAGAACACAACAAATTTTCCAATGAAAAAGCACAATACTTAGTTCATTGATCTCATGAAAGTATTGGGTGTTTTAGTTAAGCCAAAGGGCATCACTAACCACTCATATAAACCATATGTTTTTTGAAAGTTGTTCTCCATTCATCACCCTCTTTAATGCGAATTTGATTGTATCCACTTTTTAGATCAATTTTAGAAAACACATAGGACTCATACAACTCAAAAAAGATATCATCTAATCTAGGAATAGGATGTCTATATTTTATAGTGATTTTGTTGATGGCTCAACAATCAATACACACGCGCCATGTTCCATTTTTCTTTGGAACCAAGATAATAGGAACAAAACATGGACTAAGACTTTCCCTCACAAAGCCTTTTTGAAATAATTCCTTCACTTGCCTCTGAATTTCCTTTGTTTCTTCTAGACTTGTTCTATAGTTGGCCTATTTGGAATTGGAGAGCTTCGAATAAGGTCAATTTGATGCTCAATACCTCTTAAAGGAGGTAATCCTAAAGGTAATTCTTCTAGAAAAATATGAGTGAATTCCTACAACAAAGAACTAATTTCAAAAAGCAGAGAAGAATGCAAATTGTTAGTGAAGTAAACATCCTTGTACATTAGTATGAGTAGTTTCTCTCCTTCCAAAAAATCATTCCTTACTTCTCTTTTCCTTGCAAATGACTCTTTTTTTTTATTATTTTCTTCTTCACAAAACTCATTTTACTTGTCTCTCTTGTTTTCATATTTCCATTCATCTTTCCTTATCTCTCTTTTTCTAGATTCATCTTTTCTTTTCTCTCTTTTTCTTGAATGATCATTTGCTCTTCTATTACCTTACAATCTTTTGAAATTATAATTTGATATTCATATGCTTTAATAAGTCTGAGAGGTGTTAGCACAATGGTGCAACCATTCATCACAAGGGTATAGATATTTTTGTACTCATCATGTGTTACTTTTCTATCAAATTGCCAAGGACGCCCAAGAAGTAGATGTCTAGCATGAATTGGTGCAACATCACAAAGAATCTCATCTTTGTATTTTCCAATGAAAAATGAAATCAAAACTTGTTTTGTCACCCTTATATCTCCACAATCATTCAACCACTGAAGTCTATATGGATTAGGATGTTTTTATTTTTGGAAGTTTAATTTTTCAACCAATAAGGTGCTAGCAACATTAGTGCAACTTCCACTATCAATGATAATGTTGCATACCTTGTCATTTATGTGGCACTTGGTATGAAAGATATGCCCATGTTGCTCCACATCACCATCTTCTTTAGGTTGTATACTAAGAGCTCGCCTTGTAACAAGTGCAACTCCATGTACAAGTTCTACAACCTCAACATCATTACAGTCCTTCAATTATAGCATTCACCATCACTTGAGCCCACACTTTCTATGTCTCCATTATCCATCCTGGTCATGGCTCTTTTGACACCTTAACACTTGATATCATGTGATCTAGAAGTTGCATTAATTTCAATTTTGCCTTTTTGGTGCAAAAACTGAATACTTTCCCTTTCCATCATCCTTAGGATTTGTAACAACTTTATTATTCTTCCAATTTGGTCTCCATGTAGGATTAGAAGATGAAGCAAATTTGGAAGGGCTTCTTGACTTCATTTGTCCCTCCAATTTGATTGCTTTGTGCAACAAATCATCCATCTCAACATAATGTTGCAACTCCATCACATCAACAATTTCCTTCCTTAGACCATGAATGAACCTAGCCATAGTTATCTCTCGATGTTCATCAATATTGATTTTAATCATGGATATCTCCATCTCTTTGTGCTAATCTTCCACACCAATAAAACCTTGAGTTAAATTTTGCAATTTTGTGTGCAAGTACCTATGGTAGTGACTTGGTATGAACCTCCTTCTCATGGTAGCCTTCATCTCTTCCCATGAATGAATGAGTCTTTTTCCATTTCTGTGCTTGCTAATCACAAATTGATCCCATCAAATACTAACATAAACAATAAACTCAACAACTGCTAATTTTATCTTTTTCTCCTCTGAATAATTATGACAATCAAACACATGTACAACATTTCTCTCCCACTCCAAGTACAACTCAAGATCATTCTTTTCCTAGAATGTAGGGATATTCATGTTGATATTTCCCAAGTAGTTATCAATTCTTAAGTCATCTCTTCTCCTCCTTCTATAATCTTTCCCATCTAAGTACTCCTCCTCCTCTTCTTCATGATCATGGTTTCTCTTAGGAGAGGTCCTAAACCTGGAATTAGATGTCAAATCATCAAATCTACCATTTAGAGCCTTGAGTTGTTCTTGAACGCCTTTATGAACAATTTAAGCTCAACATCTCTTACTCCTTCTTCTCTACTCATTATTAAAGTGTTGCAAAACAATTTGAATTTGAAAAAGAAAATTTCCTTACAAAAACGCTCTCTCAGATGTTTACACTCATATAATGATTTAGTTACTCGTGTTTTGCACTCAATTTGGCCTATAATGGTCTCATAACTCTTTTCTTTTACCACTCAACTTCACCTTACAAACCTTTAAGTAAGAACATTTTTATGGAAGATTCCATACAACACGTAATGATAGAGTATTGATGATATGATAACTTGAAGAAACAAAAATAAAACAAGCAGGAACGCAAAAGGAAATGCCAAAGAAGAGTGTATAGAAGAGATAACATATGCACAAGAACAGCATTGGAAACTTTTTTAGTAATAGAATATAAGATTGAATAACACTTTTTTTTAATATAATTTTTTTAATATAAATTTTTTTTACAATATATAATTGGAAGCAAAAGATTAATTTTCCAAACACTTTTGTTCAATTTTCAATTTGGATTCTTTTTTTTTCACACAATTTTTTTTCTCCTTCCCTTTTGTCTGGATTCTCTATCTTTTTATTCTTTTTTTTATCACAATATTTATAGCTTAGCACATGAAGAGAAAGTAAAAGAAAAGAAGATGAACAAATTTAGACAAAAGTTTAGAAGAAACACAAGAATAGAAGAAAAAAGGTATGAATTAAAGGAAGACTGAAATGGGGAAACACAAGATAGAAACAAAACATAAGGATAGAAGAAATAGAACACTAAACAAGAAAAATGAAGACTCAAACTAACAATGGACACAAGAAAAAAAAAGGATAGATAAAATCTAAATTCAAGAGTCAAAACTCTTATGCCAAATGATATGAATCTACTATGCAGATCGTCTTGAAATCGAGTAAAGTAAGAAAAAATGAACTTGACCCTAACTGCGACCTGCATGTAGAACCAAAGTTATAAGAAAATGATGTGATCCTAACTGTGACCTACTGGTAGAACCAACACTATAAAGTTCTTATAAAGAATAAAGGCAAAGTTTCTCACAAGAGAGAATTACTCAAATTAATATTTTGAATTTTGTTGTTGTGTCAAAAGCTTACAAGAGACTCTTATTTATAGGTATAGATAGGAAGCCTTGAGAAAAAAAAATCCATTAAAACTCTACTAAGGCATTGATTTCCCACTAACCTTGGTTTCCCACCAATTTGCCCATTATCCCATTATTTTTTACTCAGAATTTATTTTCCACTTATATACATAATGACTTAGGAACCTTAAAAACTAACAACTCTCTAGAAAAACATGAAAAGTCATTGAAATATTAGCCATAAAAAAAGGTACAAAAATACATAATAATTGGACTTTAAAGAAGTCCAACCCATGAAAGATTTGTTCTAATATGAATTTGGTTTTTTTTTCTCGTAGTCTTTAAGTTGAGTTGAAACCTTCATCCACTTGTAGGAAGATTATCCAATGTAGAGTGAAATCTAATGTTTCTTCCTTTGACTTGACCTCCATTATTAAGTCTTGTAAAACTTGTTTCATTGTCTTAGCTATAGGTTTAGTCATAGAATCTCCAAGGTCACACAAAGCATCTTAAGCTGACTTGCCAAGTCTCCATCAATCTCACTTTTATAAAATTACCTCAAAATCATATTGAGAACTAATTCGTCCACATCTAATTAGTATATATTGGAATTCTATAAAACATACAAAAGTACCAAGAAAGTCGAGATTTGATCCGACTTAGATATGGAATTGTAAGTAGAGATATCACTTGGTATTTTTTATGTTTTGGACTCTTCATTTGTTATTTGTAGCACCACAATATTAACATTTATACGGCTACATCGTTGAGTTAGAGTACAGTTTTAAAAAGAAAGATGGGATCGAAGAATGGGTTATTTATTTGGGACAGAGTGGGAGTTTTCCCCTTTTTTTTTTCGATAGAATGGAAGTTTACCTAACTAAAGAAGACCTGTTAAATGTGTAGGTTGATAAGAAAAATGAAACTCAATTGTGAAGGAAATGATATAGTTAAAAATTGTTACAAGTATTAGAACAAAAAGAAAAAATGATTTTGTTTATTTAATAAGCAAAAAATGTAAATGGAAGTTGTTGTTGAACAATTAAATTGGAAGATGGAAATAAGAAGGATAATGATTAGATTTTATTTAATATGGAAGATGGAAGAGGGAAGAGGGAAGAGGGAAGAGGGAAGAGGGAAGCAAAGAAGAGATGTTAGATGAAGGGATGTAGGAGAAGAGAATTTCCAAATGGCCTCTGAGAGAAACAGTCGAGGTTGTTGCCATAAGGAACAGAGAGTAAGTCACAGTATCTCTTGTAGAAGCCGATACGGTCCTGGACGCGGGAATCCTGACCGCGGCCGCATTCAAGGCCACCGTTGATGATGTTGGTAAGTGTGCCGTAGCCGGGAAGGCGGCCGGCGGCCTGATCTGCAGAGGAGGGGGTCCATCGTCCGGTGATGACGTCGTGGCAGGAAGGCTTGGGAGACTGTGGAGTCATCCAGAACCATAAGGCGGACTTGAAGGAGATGATAGCGTCTGTGGCAACCAGGTCTGGGTTGTTGAGCAGGTCCACGCTTATTGCTCTTCCACACTGTCCGTAGTTGTAGTTCCATGAGATTTGGATGGGACCCCGACCGTAGTATTGCCTGCCGGAAGCACATGGGAATTGGGCGTTGGGTGAGCAGTAGTTACTTGTTGGGTTTCGTTCCCTAAGAAAGCAGTATCCCCAGGCGTATGGTCCGTCCGGCGCGGTTCCCCATCCACCGGTTGTTTCGTGAGAGGTTTGCCCCAAGAATGCTGCAACCTCCCTTTTGCGAGTGGCAGTGTCTCCCGTGTTTCCAAAGCTGGGGAATGCCCTTGCCGCTGCTAGGAATGCATCGTACGTGTAAAAGCCTCTTGCTGGGCAGGCTCCGTCGTTGCGATGCTTCAGCATCTCCTCGTACGTGTTCCTGCTTATGATGCTGCTAAGATCACCCCTCGGTGTGGGTTTGGGCCCCCAGCATTGACTTTGGCATCCCTCCCCGCAGTACTCAGCTGTTGAGCCGCACCACCCGAACTTGCTGCAACACAGCCCCCCTGGGCACACTCCACCCCCTGCCTGTCTTCCACATTGCTCTCCCTTCCTTCCTTCCACCAACAACAACAACAACAACGTCAACACGCATACCCATAACACTCTCCTCTTCTCCATTTCTTACAAACTTCTACTCCCACCTATCTCTATTTATATCCATCCAACTCTCTGCTTTCATTTTCCTTTCTTCAACTTGGGCGGCTAATACCAAACTTAAATCTCTCTCTCACCCAAAACTTTAAATAACCCATTCCCATTCACCATACACTAAAGAAACAGGTTACGCTTTTTCTCTGCGGAAACAGAAAAAAATAGTACATGTACATCTACGGCTGGCAAAATATAATCCGCTACTCCATATACACTTTATAAAATATGTGAAAATATCATAGGGATGGCATACATTGATACTCGTAATACATGGCTGCGAGTCTTTTTTATTTACTCATTTTTTAACGGTATAAGTATTATAGAATCCCAATATTATATTTTTTAACTTAAATATATATATATATATATTTAATTTAAAAAATATAATATTTTTTAAAAATAAATCAAATTAAAATATTAATTATTAAAATTCATTCATTCAGTTTTTATTTTTTTTATAAAAAATTTATAATTAGTAAAATTATTTATTACAAAAATACCGATAATATAAAATAAAGATTTTATTTATCTTAAATATTTTTTATAATATATTATATTAATCTACTTTTAAATTTAATTAATCATATAAAAGCTAGTAAAAATTTTATTTCTAAATTTTCTAACAAATAAATAATTTATTTGACAAAAATTTTTATAAACTATTTAATTCAAAAAAAATTATTTTTCTAAAATATTCGTACGTACCCGTGGATATTTCTTTAGCGGATATCCGACAGGTTTTTTAGCTGGTGACGAGTGATGGTTATTGTAGCGGGTTGGGTAACTGGTAACCACTACTCATACTCATATCGATTCGTTGTCATTCCTATTACATTTATGATACAGGTCGAGACATCACATGTCCACAGTTACACAAGTAAAATAGAAAGTCAAAAATGAAAAAATAAGATAGATAGATATCATAAGATAAATATGATGTAAAAAGTATTTATAAGGGTATAAATTAAAAGATTACTCTTACGAAATACATATAAAAAAATATACAAATACAACCCTATGCTATTTTATACTTAATGAAATATATATAGAGAGAGATATATGAAAAATGATACACCTTTTGTTTGATAACATATCCGACTTAAATATAGTATTTCATCTTTTATAAATTTATAATGTTGATTGCATTTATTATTTCCGGATTAAAATATTTATTAATAAAAAAGTAAAATTTTAAGCTAACGATAAAGAGAATTTTTGTTTGATCCAAATTTCGGACATTTTTCATCTATCGTTTTCCTTTTACCCAACTAATCTCACATTTCTTTCTAACCAATAGGATACAACTAGCACAGTATCAAGCTCACTTGATTAGTTATATATATTTATCAATCTATAAATAATATAAAATTTGATTAAAAATTATTTATAAATTGAGAACATAATTATAAATATATAAATCTGGGATTGGATTTTCTCTAGCACTTTCTCCTCTCTAAGCCTCTCTAACACAATTTTTAATCATAGGATGCAAAATTAACGGTCTCCATAAAATGTTAAAACAATCATGAATAAAAACATATTAACTTAAAAAATGTTCTTATTTTTTGTTGCATGCTGAATATACCAGTATTCAATAGTAACTTTTAACATTTAATTATAGACCAAATTGCAATAATTTTTAAAATTATTTCTCAATAATTAAAATAAATTTTTTAACTTGGTTATAATTAAAAATAATTTTACATTATAAAATAAATTATTTATAATAAATCTATAATATATATTTACTTATTATAATTTTAATTATATAAATTAAATATATATATTATTCAAATTTCTCTTATGAAAACTTTGATTATATATTTTGTAATAATGATTGTATAAGATGTACAATGTATCTTTAGTCACTAAACCTAGTGACTTTTGAAACTTTGCATAGTATCTTAAAGGATGTCAGATGACTTAGAAAAGTTTTAGATTTTCTCATTGTGAGTTGAGACCTTACTGGTGCATGAGTTTAAAAGTTTGGTATATATATGACATGGTATATTATGATATGGAATCAAAGTTTGGTATATTATGACATGGAAAACAAGGATTAGGTAGGTCTAAGGGGTTTTTAATCATGTATTTAAAAGTTCCATATTAACTTCTTAGGTTAGAGTACTCCTAGCTAAACTTGAAAACTCCCTATACTTGCTCAACATTGTTAAGGTTGAATAATTTATATATCTCTTTTATTGGTTGTAGATGATTACAACTATAAAAAAAATTAGTAATTATAATTGTAACTATGCTTTTGTGAAAGAGAATGCAACCACTGATAATTTTCTAAAGTAATTAATCTTTTAGGATAATAGTGAGAGTAAATCGAGATTGAGCCTTATAATATATATCTAATCCTAGATTCTCTTGTTTGCTATTGTACGTAATTAATATTGATACTTACAAAAAATTTCACTCATTTATTGTATTTTTTATATATATTTTTGTGTAACGAGTAAAAAATAATATGTTATGTGAGATGTGCTCCTACAAAATTTAAAAGATTTTCTCTATATATGGATATTGACTTATCATGGAAGACTTAGTTTTTTAACTCTTTAGATGTTTTTTTTTTTTTGGATTTGCAGTAATTTTATGGCTCTGACATAAGTCTTTTCATTTTTTGGAATGAGTAGCCATATATTTCTTCTTATGTTCTTTTATGAAAGTATTTAATTATTTACTAATGACTATATATATAATATATATATATATATATAATATAATATAATATAATATAATATAATATAATATAATATGTTTGTATAATGATTCGGTTTTTTATATAAGATATTTCATCAAGTAAAAGATTGGAAAAAATAAATAGATAAGAATATTTTTTTTAACAAAATTTACTCATATTTTTATTTAAATTAAATAAATTCATTTTAAAATTTAAGGATGTTACAAGCTTCATAGAAGTAGGCAAGATTATCAAAATCGAGAGTTTATATAAAGTAGTAAATTTGGAGTAAACTCGACTCGTGAAATCGTAAGAGTTTACTTCATTAAAAATATGACTATAAATCACATTAAAATTGAAAGTTTTCAATATATAATAATTTCAAATCCACATAATAAATTTAAATTACTCTAAATAAGTAGAAATTAAAGTTGAAACACTTAAAATGTCAAAACTTTTTAGACATAAGAACAAATTATATTCAAAACACTCAAAATTAGAGTTAACATAGAAAAATATCACCTAAGAAGTTTGTTTACGAGTTTACTCCAATTTTAGCGAGTTTACTCCCATTTTACGAGTTTACTCCGATTTTACTGAGTTTACTCCAAGTTTACTACTTTTCCGATTTTACTGCTATTTAACTCGTTTGAGACTTGTAAACTCGTATGATTTTACGAGTTAACTTGCAATTTTGATAACCATGAGAATGGGTAAACAATCGGTTTGACCAGTTTAAAACTTGACGTGTGAAACTTGCATTTAAAAAAAATAAATATTTATTATCTTATAAATATAAATATGAAAAATGATAAAAAAAAAATAATTTAAAAGAAAGAGAGAAGAAAAATTAGTAAGATAAAAAGTTTTTGGAAGAATTAATTTTTAAAGGAATATTGACATGTGGCTGGTCAAAAGACTAGTATAACTAGATAGAAGATTTTAAAACATAAGGCACAATCAATAATTTTGGTCACTAAAAAATAATTACTTTATCGTAAAAGAAATTATCTTTTGATTTTAATCCTTTAAATTTTTTTTAGTTTATAAACTGTGTTTTTGTATAAAAATATTCTCTACTATTAGATGCCCAAGCGATGACATAACTAATGTTTTGTTATGTCAATAAAAATAATAATATAATAATATGTGTTTTTTAAAATTATTATTGTTAATTAATATGTTTAATCAACTATGCATAAAAATATCTATTTTTTTATTTAGTCATTTCAAGTGTTTTATTTTAATTATAAGAATATGTTTTGGTTTTAAAGTAGATTTTATTGTGTAATGTTAAGTCATGATGTGATTAATATTTCTAACATATCAATAGTTTAATATTTTTGAAAATAATAATATAATTACTTAATATTATAATCTAATAATAAATAATATTTAAAACAAACATATTTTGAAAATTAAAATAAAATAAAAAATTTAAAAGACTAAAATAAAAATAGATATTTTGTGAAAACAAAACTTGATTAAGCTTATTAATAATATTATTTTTTAAAAAGTCACTATAATTATTATATTATTATTTTGAGTGATATAAAATTGACTACATCATTACTTAATATTAAATAACTATCGACAGAACATATTTTCGAATAATAACATATGATGGAAACCAAAAATAAAAAATAAAAATAAAAAATATTTTTTTCGGGATAAAAATTAATTAAACCTAAAAACCATTCCCGTACGAATATCACTACGTTCGTAGATCTATCTAATGCAAACCTTTTCCTTTATTAGAATATTATTAGAATAGGAAAGAAAGAAACGTACGTGGGACCTATCACCGGCGGCTTCCTAAACCTACCAGATAAGGAAGAAGACCCAGGATTGACCAAAAGAGAGAGCACCATATTTATTTTGACAATGAAATTTGAACAACTTTAGTCTAGAAACAACCTATTACAGATGACTGGATCTTATCTTTGTTTTGCTTAACTAAGTTTTTTATTTTAAAATTTTATTAAAAGTCACTTTTAATCATTAAAATTTAAAAATATTATTTTTAGTCTCTGAAATTAATTGTAAAAAAATATTTTTAAATTTTAAGGATTAAAAGTGATTTTTGGTGAAACTTTAAGAAAAAAAACTTATTTAAGCTTTTTTTCTTTTCATGTCACATTATATCATAGTTGTTATTACTAGAATAAGCTCAAACATTGTTAACAGATAACCTGCAAAGATGCCCTTAACTTTTCTTTATCCAGAATGAGGCAGAGCCTGTAAAAAAGAACTTCAACGATCAAGTAAGACACTCTTCAGATTATTACAAAGTGGAGAGTAATGTTTTCAACAATAGGTGTTCGACACGCACCTCAACATCAACTATTTATAGCAAATATGTAGATTTTTACCTGTTGGATATTACTTGTGTTGAGCTGGATATTAATTTTGTTTCTTGTATAGTGTCTTTTCCCAATGGAAATGTTATTTGTCTGATTCAACTTTATTGGGTGTAGTGATTAAATGTTAATATGTAATTAGGGTTAATTAATCTTATTATTACGATTTTATAGTTTTCGGCAAGGCCGAACATCCATGTCCTTTAATGTTTTTGTCTCTTGAATTATGATCTTTGCAAATGTTAAAATTTCGGCACGATCGAAATATGAAATCTTTGTAAAAACCTTGTCTTTTTTGTGTTTTTAAGTTATTTCCAAGTTTGGATTTCAATATGGCCAAAATTCGAAGCCCTTTTTGCTATTTCCTTCTGAAAAGCATTTAGGCCATTTCGCTACCCTAATTTTCTTATATCAATACACTTGCCTTTGGCTTGATCTGAAGTGAAGAGCACAAGAGAAAAGGCTTAAAAGAGGTAAAAAAGTTTTTGGCAATTCGAATGCATTGGTAGGGGGGCAAATACCGAGGAAAAAATGATAAGATAATTACGTCTTAGAGGTGAAGATGAAAAGACTTTTTCCTGCCAAGTGGCACCGATGATGTGAAATGGAAACCTATTATGATTACCGTAGTCGAAAATGAGAAAATGAACAGTCGCATGATCTGGACCATTGGTGTGAGAGATCTGGACAATGGTGATGAGGTTTTGATTTTCGGGTATGGGGTTATATAAAGGGTGAGAAGAGGAAGTTTCAGCTACACTTGGCCATTTTCTTCTCCCATATTCCAAAATCTTAGATCTTCTTTGAGTTTTCATTCTTCTTTAAAGTCAAGGTACGTTCCATATACTACTGCTGTTATTTTGTCCAATGGCTTCTTCTTCTCCTTCTTCCAAAATACCTTTTGGTCTGCATATGATAGGAGTGGTTCATTTGAAACCACTACGTTGGGTTCAGGCAATTATGCCGAATCCAAGGTCGTCTAGGAGATGCCAACAGTGTCTCCAAAGGTTGATGAGAGAGGGTCTTCAGATTCGAATTCTTTTCTGCATTGGAAGGCCGCCATTCTGGAAAAGGTGGCCATGAAACGAAAATTCAAGGTTAGTCCAAAAAAGGATTACCCTCCTATTCTTATTTTGAACTATAAGTGGGTAGATGGAGAGGTAGAGTCATACTCTTCTCGCTATAATAATAGGATGTTGTTGCATGACTTTGTTAACAAAGTCCAAATATGTCATTTTGAGGATGTCGAAGAGTTCCTTTTTCTAATTCAGCGATATAGAGAATTTTCTATGCCGAACCTAGATTTTCTATTCCTAGGTCACTTTTTTCTATCACTGAAGACAGGGAGGATTTTTTCTATGTACATGATTGTTTATTTTTGGTTTTCCATGCTAAACTTCCTTTTGATGATTTTATTATAGGGGTTTTATGAGTGTTGAACTGTGGCCCCACTCAGCTTCATCTGAATGCTTAGGGTTATTTCCAAGCATTTCGAGCTTTGTGTCTATTGACCCACACCAAAAGAACCCCTAGTCTATTCCTTCGTTATTTTACTATGTGGCCACATGAGAGATGTAAATGGGCCTCTCTATACCGAAGAACATCCAACCCTCTCTTCAGTACCTATATCACTTATTTCAAAGGGTTTAAAATCGGATATTGCAAGGTCATGATTAACCCTGAGGTGGGCCGAAATTATTTTTACAACCAGAATAAGGGTCGTTTATTTTTATTTTTACAACTGAAGAGGTACACTAACTTCCCTTATGACTTGCTTATATTGAGGAGAAGGCCGAAGCCTCTTTCTTGGACTCCTTGCTATGCCTTCTTCTAGTGGGAAAACTTCTCAAGCTCTTTGAGTTTACTACTCCTTTTGTGGACTTAGAGGGTGAGTGTTTTGTTTTCGTGCAAATCATATTATGTGCCAAAGTGTTGCTAGTAATCATAACTATGCTTTTGAAATAGGTATAATTGCAATGGCTGGAGGAAAAGTTGCGAACTTCCACAAGCTTCACCAAGGTTGTGCATTGCCAAGGGAAGCTGAGATCCTAAAGGTGCACGTGGAAAAAGATCCCACACTGAGGTCTCTTCCTTGAGATGTTGTGCCCCCTATTTTGGACTTTGAGAAGAAAAAAGAAAAATAAAAAGAGAAAGAAAAATAGGTGTAGCAAGAAAACGAGGAGGAGAAGAAGCAAAAAAGGGATAAAAAATCCTCCTTCAACAAGTCCAAGAGCCAAAAGGAGAAACTAAGCCTCCTCAAACTTTGACCATCAGCATTGTACTTCTGCCACACAACTTTATCTATGAGGGGCTTGATCTTGTAGTAATTGCAAGCCAATTCAGAGACTCTATTTTTTAAAAGGGCCGAAAGGTGCTGGAAGGAATGAAACTTTCGCTCAAATAGAAAAATTATTGTGAGCTCCAAGCTAGGGTGCAAGCGTTGGGGAAGAACATGTTTGCAGACACGTTGGTGGTGGCCAAGCAGCATCAAAGGAAGGTCGAAAATGCTTTTTCAACGATCTCAACTAAGTTGAAAAACTTATAAGAGAGTGTGAAAATGATAGGGTCAATTGAAGTCCATGAAGAAGCTTTAAAAGCAAAGGAAGTGCTGCTGGCCGAGAAAGTTAAGGCATTAGAAGAAAAGGATGAACAAGTAAAGGAGGTCTATGATGAGATAGCTAGCCTCAAAGTCTTGTGTGCGCAAAGTGAGAAAAGTTGTGAAGGTTATCAACTAGCCAGAGATGGGCTGTTGAAGAATTTGCTGCCTATAAAAGACAGGTGGAAAAGGACATGTTGAAGAAACATTCTACTAGTTTTTTAAGGGCAGTGCGCCTGACACGTCTCTTTTACACCATTCTGGAAGGTTTTGACTTTTTGAAAGATTATGATGTTTTCAAGGGGAGTACTTCTTGACCATGTTCCCGATGACTTATTGTCGGATGGTGAATCTCTTAAGCCATCAGTGCAAGAGGAACCTCGGGACAAGGAGACTGCCTACGTTGACGGGGCTGAAGAGGCTGGCGGGTAGAGTGAAGGCAATGAAGTTGCGTCTTAGTGAAATTTGATCTTTGTTACAACTTCTATTTTTTGCGAAGGCCATGTTTTGCTAATAGACTGACATATATATAACTTTACCTAGATGTAACTATATTTTATAATGAATGCAAAAAATCTCATTTTTCGTTGTTTTTACTTTTGTGAGACTTCTTATGTTAATATGTGTTGAATATTATGTTTTGTTGAATTGTGAAATTAGAGTGTTTGTTGCAAGTACTGCCTGATCCGAGTAGTATAATTCGGAAGGGTTCTTGTTATGTGCTGCCTGAACCAAATTTTGTGATTTGGGAGGGTGCATGTAATGTTATTATTTGAACCTATATACTGTGTTTGCCAAAAATGTGAATATTTTGGGAGAGTACTTGTTGTTTAAGCTTTAATTAAGCTTAATTGTCTGTGTGTGCTACTGGAATCAAGTTTTGTAACTACATAAGTAATGATGTGAAAAACATAATGTAGAGCCAAAAAAGGTCTTCTTTTATAAATAGGTGGGGGAACCTCATTAAAAACCTTTTTGGAAAAACTCCTAGTGTAGGAGAAAAAACCAAATAAGGAAAAGTGTGCCCTAAATGAAGTACATGCTCTTTTAACTATAATACATCTTAAGATGTGTAGAGTTCCAAGTTCTAGGAATCAATTTTCCAGATAACTCTCCCAATTTATATGTTCCATTGTCGAGGTCCTGACAAATCTGAAATGGTCCATCCCAGTTAGTAGTTAGTTTTCCTCCATGCTTGTCCTTTTGTGTTTCTCCAATTTCTCTCCATACTAAGTCATCTAGGAGGAAACTCCTTGGTTGTACTTTTGAATTAAAACGTTGTGACATTCTTTGTTTGTTAGCCTCTGCTATGACTACAGCCTAGTCTCTTAATTTTTCAACATAGCTCAGTTCATTCCGAAGTGTCTCATCATTGCTTTCTTTATGAAAATGTTGTCTTTGGAAAGAGGGTTCTCCCACCTTAACAGGTAATATAACATCTATTCCAAAGGTTAGTCGAAAAGGAGTCTCTTTTGTGGAGGTTTGAGAAGTGTAGTTATATGCCCATAAAACTTTAAGTAACTAGTCTGCTTATCCTTTTTTGGCACCTTCAAGTCTCTTTTTGAGTTTTTTTTAGAATTACCTTATTATCTGTTTTGGTCTACTCGTTTGTTTAGAGATGCTCGACCAAAGTCACTTTATGTTTAATTCCAAGTCCTTCCAAGAAAGCATTGAATTTTTTTTTCGTGAACTGAAGGCCATTATCCGTGATGATTGAATGAGGAATGTAGACTTATGTCACTATGACTTTCCATGTAAACCTTTGTACACTATAGGCTTGGTCTCCTTACACACTCCTAGGAAATGGCCCAAAAAATTCGGGTCAATTTCGGGCAAATCTACTGCAATCCATGAAAATAAATCAACATGATGCATTATGACTTTTGCTATTTCCTGTTTCATGCTTCCTTGAACTGAAGAACCTATGTAGGTGACTTACTCAGGTTTTCTGCCGAGTTTGAAAGCTTTTACCTTTTCTGTGGGTTCCATTTTATCTATCTCCTCACTTTGAGGATCTAAGTATAAATTCAATTCTCCTTTAAATGTTGTTGTTTTAACATTGTTTGAATCTAATTGTCTTTCATATGTTTATGATTTTACACTGGGTAAGTAGCACTCCTTGGCAGCCCTTTCGTTTGCATAGATAGTGAGAATCTTCCTTTCATTAAAGGTAAACTTCATGTCTAGATGGGGTGTTGACACCATGGCTCTGAGTTTGTTTAGTGAAAGGCATCCAAGGAGGATGTTGACACCATGGCTCCGAATTTAGTATATAAATCAATACAACATCTTATCGACACTTTTCTCTCTTGAGATTCCTATCAATAGTGCACTTTAAGGAATCAACTAGTCTTCGGACAATCCCAACTCTTTAAAAGTCTTCCAATGCATAACACTAACCGAACTTCCTTGGTCTACTAATGTTTTTCAAGCAATACAGTTGGCAATTTCCACATTAATCACCATAGGGTCATCTTGCTCAGGATCAACAACTTGAAAATCATCATATGTGAAGGTGACGTTTGGCATTTTTGGCCAACATATGGAGCAATCGAATTTACAAACTGATTTATTCGTGTGTGTCTTTTCCTAGCTGAAGAAGTAGATCCGCCTCCTGCTATCGTTTTAATGACTTTTTTATTGTCACTATGATTCTCATCTCTTCTCTCCTTGTATCTACTATGAATTTGACTTCTATGTCTGTCTTTTCTTGAACAATTGTCATCTCAATATTTAGAATAAGAATAATCTCTTTTGTAATAGTCTTGCTTTGCTGGTTGGGAGTTATTGTTTGCCTTGTGAATGAAATATTTTAGGTGCCCTTGCTTGATTAAGTTTTCAATTTTATCACATAAGGTCGTGCACTCCTCAATTGAATGCCCCTTATTTCTATGATATTTGCAGTGCTTGTTGGTGTCTTCCTCTGAGGCATATGTGCTTTCTTCAGCATGACCAGTAATTCTACTGCTAAGACTTGTTCTAAGACTCAATTTTTGGTTGCGTTAAGAGGAGTGTATTGAGTGTACCTAGGTCCTATTGGGCGTCTGTCCGTATATCGGTCCTTCTTTTTTTCGTGGTGGCTTTTATCTCTATCTTTTTGGGAACTTCTTGGGCATTTTGGGTTGAGCTTTTTTTTCTAGAAAACAGTTAATTCGTCTACTTCAATAAAGAGTGTTTCCTTCCTCCTGATTTCATACATATCTAGTGGTGGGAAATGAATTAAGCTAGCAGTGAATTCTCTCGGTTGAAAATTAATCATAAAGGTATGAAAGACGACATCTGGTGAAAGACTTTTTATGGTCAAAGCAGCTTGTCTGAAATGGTCTATATAGGCTTTCAAGGGCTCATTTTTCTCTTACTTGACAGTGGTCAAATTCATTGTTATGAATCTATGTAGCTGGGATATGGCAAACTGGGTTCCAAATCTCATATATAAAGTTTGGAAACTTTCAATCAAACTTGGTTGAAGTTGGATGAACCGGTTCAAAGTTTGCCCTCTAAGTGACATTAGAAAGATTTTGCATAAGGATGCTTGATCTTTGGTATACATCCTTACTTGTGTCATAAAAGCGACCAAATGAATGCTAGGATATGTAGTTCCATCATATTTCTCTAAGTTACATGTTTCCAACTTTCTGGAAAAGGGACATCCATGATTTCGAACGTGAAAGGATGCTTGATCTTTGGTATACATCCCCACTTGTGACATAAAAGCGACCAAACGAGCGCTAGGATTTGTAGTTCCATCATATTTCTCTAAAGTTACATGTTTCCAACTTTCTAGAAAAGGGACATCCATGATTTCGAATGTGAAAGAATAATGTGGTTGAACTTCTGCAGAGGTTCCCCTGATCCATGGGGCAAAGGGTGGCATGGTTTGTATGGGTGTAGGAACAACTTGTATAGGAAAGGAGGTATGGTTTGGACTTGGATGGGTGCTTCCTTTGGGCACTCTTGAAGGTTGGATAGGCTGAATGACTATGCATGGTTTGGTTGTTGAATGGTCCTGCCGAGTTTCCATGGATGGTCCACTACAGGATGGGGCCATTGACTTGCTCTTTTGCAACTCTCCTTATTTCTTTTTCTCACTGATCTCATATTCCCGGAAACTATGGTTATAGAACTCAGCATTTTCGCGCCTGAATTCTGCAATCTCTTCTCTCAGTAACTTGAGAATCTCTGTGAAATTATTTGAGTCTATGACATCTGGCTGCCAAGGTGTATCTTCTTTATTCTGGGATTGATTTTGAGGTGCAACTTTGTCATTCTTGCTGATAACGATATCTTCTAAATCTTCAATTGTGGGGACTAGTTTTACTTTCGACCCCATGGTGGGCGCCAAAATGTTCTTACCATAATAAGCTTGAACATTATTTACGGATAATCAGACGAAGATGCCTTTAACTTTTCTTTATCCAGAATAGGGGAGAGTCTGCAAAAAGGAACTCCAACGATCAAGTAAGATAGAGTTCAAATTATTACAAAGTGGAGAGTAATGTTTTCAACAATAGGTGTTGGACACATACCTCAACATCAGTTATTTATAGCAAATATATAGGTTTTTACCTGTTGGGTATTACCTATGTTGAGCCAGATATTAGCTTTATTTCTTGTATATTGTATTTGTCGAGTGGATATGTTGTTTTTCTGATTGAACTTTATTGGACGTACTAATGTTAATATGTGATTAGGATTAATTAATCTTTTTATCACAATTTTATAGTTTTTGGCAAGATCGAATATCCATGGCCTTTAATGTTTTTGTCTCTTAGGTTATGATCTTTGCAAATGTTCAGATTTTAGCAAGGCCAAAATCCGAAGTCTCTGTAACCCTGATCTTTTTTGTGTTTTTAGGTTATTTCCAAGGTTCAAATTTCGGTATGACTGAAATTCAAAGTCCTTTTTGCTATTTCCTTTTGAGGGGCATTTAGGTCATTTCACTACCCTAATTTCCTTATATCTATACAATAGTGTTATTAATTTATTTTTTTGCTTAATTTTCTTTTTTGAAAATTATTCTTTAATCCTTAAGCTATTCCAAAGCATCCCAGTGCACTTTTTAGAGCTAATACATTCTCATTTTTGGCTTTAAGCACTCCAAAGATCATATTCTTGTTTACTACATTTCTTACCAAGTGTCCAAAGCCTCCTGCTGCAATAAGGAATAGGAAAAGGACCATATGATCCCTTTACCTAAGACCCATATACATTTTAAACACCTTTGATTCACTACTATTAACCAATATAGAGATAATGGAATATCTTAAATATTTGTTGATCCATAAAATCTACCTTTTGCTAAAATTCACTCTTCTCATCATATAAAACAAGAAATGCCAAGTTCGCTTTAGAGATCAAAGTAGACATCTTTTTTTCTTTTTGCCTCATACATAGATTCATTAATTACCAGCGCATTGATCTTCAATTGTCTTCCCCTGTGATGACTGATTTACACTCATCAAGAAACTTAGGTGGTGTTTGTTTTGAATATTTTGTTTTTCATTTTAAGAGAAAACAGTAGTGAAAATATATTTGATTACAATTTAGAAAACATTTTTGTTGAAAACATTTTCAAAAATTAACTGAAAACAGAAAACAGAAAAAACTTGATTTCAGTATTTTCAAAAGTTAACACTATATAAAACTTATAAAAATATTATAATTGTATAAAAACAATACATAAATGTATTTTAAACTATAAATATAAATAACTTATAATATTTTTGCTAAAATTGATTAAATTTAACAATATTATTTTTTGAAAATAAAAAAATCAAGTGAAAACAAATATATTTTCTGAATGTTGAAAAATTGAAAATAAAAACAATTATAAAAACAAAAAACATTTTCTAGAACCACATATCACCTTATATATTTCCTTTCTCAATCTTATAGCTAACACTTTGACAATAATCTTATACGTGTCAATCAAAGAGATTAGAGTTTAGTTTCCTAATTCCTTAATTTAATGCATCCTTAATTTGAGATTTTAAACGATAGTTGTTAGTAAATATAGAAATAAAAACTACACATATGCAAAAAGAATTAAATTACATCTAAGTCAATTCAATATATTTTTGTTTTTGCAAAAAAAAAAAAAATCATCATTCCTTTTGAAAAATAAGTTGTAGACTATTGATTTAATCTTAAACCTTGTGTGCAACTACTTGAACTATAAATCAAATATGCACTTAATAAAAGATTCAGTAAGAACTAATAGGTCAACACATTTGCCTTTTTAACATTATATTTTAAAGGAAATTTCTATGACAAATGCATGCGTAAAAATTAGAAACTACAGATAATTAGCACTGTTAGCTCATTATATTCCCAACCATCCTCCCTGCTTTCTCGTCCATTTTCAGCTTTGTCTGCTTACACCCTATGATTTTCTCCTTATACCCCATAGTAAACTAAGGGACAAAAGTACCCTAAAGTTCCCTTTTGGAATTATTGATCCGAACACCTCTATGGACACATCCAGAGTAACCAATCATCCAAAGGAGGGAAAGGTTGGTCGTGAGGAGGGAATGTTGTGAGGAGAAAGGAATGGTCACGGGGAGGTGGTGGTGTCATGGCGGTCAAGGGGTGGATACAAAGAGATGGGGTGACTAATTGTGAATGGATACCGACAATAGATAGAATGCAAGGGGAAGTGCACAGGGCGTAGGGGGAGGATGAATTGTAAGGGCGGGGCGTCGGTGTGTGTAAGGAGAAAAATCAAATTCTCCTATTCAAAATGTGGTCCATAGTCCAACATTCAGCTTCAGGGGACCTCTGGTGAAGTGCAACAGGAACCATTTGAAATAAAATAAGCCGTGTTTTGGGTCATGCTACAATTTCTCATCTATGATCTACCGTTTATTGACTAAGGAAATACATCCATGATAATCAACTATTGTTTTCTTTTTTCTGCACCCACAACAGGTGGCAATTTTCTTGGCTGTCAAGTGGTTAGTAGAAATAAAACATTCACGTACTTTCTCCATTCAGTTAAACCTTTTAAAATTCAAAACTATCTTTCATGTAGTGTTTGTACTTACATATCAAAATTTACAAGTTGGAATGTGTGAATGCAGGCCAGGAAATTGTCTGGAGAATAAAGTCACAAGAACCACCAACATTTTACATGCAAATCAATCATTAATTTGGTCCCTGAAGTGTTACTTTCTCTCCTAAGTGGTCTTTAAAAGAATGAAAATATATAAATGGTCCCTAAAATATTAGAAATCACCATACATAGTCCCCGACTATTTTAATTCTTCAAATTAATCCCTCAAAGGTCATAAAATATATTATTGCAGGGACTAAACTAATGAATTCTCCGTACTTTAAAGACTGTTTATATAATTTCATTATTTTAAGAACTATTTAGGAGTGTGTGATATTTGAGGAATCATATGATGATTTATTATACTATTTTGAAACTTCCATTACGTGCCACCTGGAATTGCAAGAAAACTAGTTACTTAAGCTTCCGCTCTCTTGCTTTGTGATGTGTTCTCCGACAACAGAGAATCTATTTTTGTGCTGCTTTAGCATAAAACATTTGCCAAGTGTAATTGAATTCAATTCCCTTTTTCACATAGAGTAGCTATAAGCTCTGACCGAGCTGTATCGAGGGCACTTGGCAACTTTTCAGGCTTCCTCCCACCAGCCTGAGCAAAATTGGGCCTTCCACCTCCGCCACCACCACATAATTTTGCTATTTGTCCAATAAACTTACCTGCCTGAATCCCCTGATCAACCACCCCTGGAGTAAAAGCAGCCACTAGACTAACCTTCCCTTCCCCTGGACATGAGCCCAATACGACGGCTGCAGGATCTGTTAGTGTTTCCAGTAAATACTCTGCGGCGCTTTTAAGTGACTCAGCATCAACATCATCCAAGCACTCAACTAGTACCCTAGACAATTTCAATAATTAACAAATAAAAATTATACATTTAATTAACTATGAATAATTTTATAGAAATAATTTTATCAAGTCTTACTAAGTGTAATATGATAAGGAAATATAAAAATATATTCTAAGCATACTTTTGTAGCATTATCAGAAAATATATTCAATGGACTACCAAATACCAATGATGTGTTGCAATGCCTCTGCTCGTAATTGTCAGATTTCTTAGGTTATAACAATAAAAGCTTCAAGTGAAAAAAGGTTGAAGATTTCTATATCAAAGAAACATCCAAAGGTAGTACATAGTAACACTGAATTATTTAATCCAAAATCTTTTTCGAGTTACTAAATGGGAAGAAAACCCTCCCTCCATATTGTAACAAAACATGTAGTACCATATGGAGAAATATTACCTGTACTGATTGGAATTCCCCACCAACAATGCTTTGCTTGCAAGGGCTGAAGCTTTGTATATTGCTGCTTTTGCACGCACAGCAGAATTTTCATTTCTCGCTACCCGTAACTCCTCTAAAAGGTTTTCTACCCTTGTTGTTACTTCTTCGGGTTTAGCCTTCATAAGGTGATATTAAATTAATTATAACACATTTAGACATACAAATCAATATTTCAGAGCATACAATATACTTAATTAGAAGTGCTTGAAAGAAAGAAATGGTGCCATATGCAGAAAATGACCAAACCAACAACACCACCCATGGAATTTTCATTTTATTAAAAATGTGTTAAAGATTATACTTGAAAAGGACAAATTCTATGCATTTGAGAAAATATTCAACAAGGAACAAAAAAGTATGAATGAGTAACAAAAAAAGTCAGGAAGTTCCATTCGCTGAAATGTTTAATCCATTGTGGATCAAACTAGACGGAAATCCTTATAAAGCATAATGAAAATGGAGTCCTCCCAAATCAAGGTATTTGAATGGCACATTGAAAACCCTTCCAATGCGCATCTAGTACAAAATAAGATGGTTTAATCATTTGATCATATTAATTGCATGATAATGGATATTAATAGCACATGACTTTAAAATTGCAGTCGATCAAAATGACTATCAACTGGTTCTCCTGACGACAAATTATAACTGTTCAAAACTTAGGAAGTGTGAAACCATGTGTTGTGGTAAATCCACTTTTGTTATGGCTAGTAAAAAAATTCTTCTATCTCTACATATAGGAGTTTGGTCGGAGGGCAGAAAAATTTGCCATTACATTTAATGCTTGCACTCAGCTTTCCTCATTTGACGCCCACCACAAGTTTGTCATATTCCACTAATAGCTCCTATTGAGAGAGTTAGAAATAAGAGTATTCTAAGTGAGTTTATTCTATTAGCATAAGAGAGAGTGTGGAATTGTTCTCTCCTTATATTTAGAGAGGGATTGTAATTTCTCCTCCCCTTAATGAAAATATCTCTCCAATTTGCCTATGATTATTTCTTTGTCAGTTGAGGGTTTTTCATGTAAAATTGTTGTGTACCAATTCCTATTTTTCTCATCTCTTATTTTAGTTCAGTTATTTTGTCACTCAGGTACCTACAAGAAGGAATGTGAAAACCCAAAAGTGAAGATCATGGAAGATACTTTGAGTGTGGAACATAGCTGCTTGAGATAAAAGTCTCGGGCATTGATATATTCAATGAATGCTTCCCCAGCTACAGCTTCAATACGCCTGATTCCAGATGCAATACCCTGTTCTGAGATTATTTTAAAACCACGAATTTCAGAAGTATTACTGACATGAGTCCCACCACAAAGTTCCATTGATACACCAGGAACCTCTACAACACGTACCTGCAGTACACCAAATTTCAAAACCAAAAGCTGCATAAGCATCTGATCAGCTTGACAGTAAAACATAAAGAAAATCAGGACTTGAATATAGAAAAAGCTTGAGTTAACTTACTCAGCTTAGAACCTCTTATTAAATAGAGATGCAATACAATCTAGAAAATCAGAATAGTAAATACAACTAACACCAACCTCTGACATACAATAATAAATGAAACATAATATACCTCAACTAACAACTAATAACATTAATTTAACATCAGGAAAATGTAATTGTTCTCAATTCATAGATTAATGATGGACCTTTAGGATATCAAATTTATTTTTAGTATCATTGTTTTATGCAACAGGATATTCTGTGAGTAAGATTTACAGAACCTAGTATCTTACGATGTGGTACATTTATTTATTTTGATTGGAAAGTGTTAATATTAATTTGTTAGTTTTTGTTTAATGAAACGGACTCGAATCCACAACTTCTTCCTCCCCCTTTTCCTAGCTTTACCACTAGACCACCTTATAGTTCCCTCCTACTATGTGATACATTATTTATTACTAGTGTGGTCCACGTGCAAATGCACATGTTGGATATAGAGGGATAGCTACTAGCCTACTAGTATGTCAAAAATGATAATCGTGATTGAAATATTGGATATATTTTTCGCCCAAATTTTTTGGCACATATAGAAATCTAACAATTGTAAAAAGGGAATTTCAGTCAGCAAAAGTGGCAATTTATGAGCTTTAGATGTCAACCATCCCTGCGGGTCACCTATTTTGATTCTCAATGTCCCCTACAATAAAACTACTAAACAAAAGCCAATTGAATTTTGAAGATCAACATCAGAAGAGTTTGTAGTAAATCCAACCTCTTCTCCATATTTTTCTCCAAACATTGCAATAGCCCCTGCTCTTTTTGCATCAGCAAGAGGCAACACTTTGGTTTCAAGTAGTGTTGAATCCTCAATCCATCCATTGATTAGAACTTCAATTTCAGCAAGCTCGCTATCACTAAGTGGTCGGTGGAAATTGAAATCAAACCTGAGACGATCAAATGCCACCAATGAACCAGCTTGTGAGGTCTCCTGACCAATAACTTTTTTAAGTGCAGCTTGTAGTAAATGAGTAGCAGTATGATGAACCTACAAAACACCAACTATACTCATAATAATCTTGAACAACTTGGAAGTATGGAATCTGGAAATATACATGACTATAATGATGTAAGAATTCATCTATATTAAAACATTCACCACGCAAGTACATGGTATGAGTAAGTCAACAATTGTTATACCTTGGCTCGCTGCCTTAGCTTAACATCAACTGCTGCTTCCACTTCTTTGCCAACCTCTACAACACCCTTTTGAACTGTACCCTTGTGAATAAATATGTTACCAAAAGATTTCTGAACTTCTAATATCTCCACAACAGCTTTTGGTTGATTCTCACTCTCTGAAATATATAGAAAACCGTGATCACTAATTTGACCTCCTGATTCAGCATAAAATGGAGTCTTGTTCAGTAAAACTTCCACATTACTCCCTTCACTGACCTGTACAGCTGGATTTCCATTAACCATTAGGCTTTCTATCATTGCTTTACAATGAAGACTGTCATATCCAATAAATTCTGTGTCAGGTATATTCTCTGCAATATTGTCCCCATTTTCAATGGCAAGTTTAACAGTATTGTGTGCAGCTTGAGATTGACGCCTTTGCTTCTCCATCTCAATATCAAAACCATCCATATCAATAGTCACACCACGTTCTTCAGCCACTTCCTTTGTTATTTCCGTTGGGTATCCATAAGTATCATACAAAAGAAACACATCTTCACCAGCCAAAAAAGGCACAGTTCCATTTCTTTCTGAATTTGATAAAGCATCAGCAAGTTTCTCCTCAAGCAACTTTTCTCCTCTCTCCAGTGTCTGCACAAAGCGAAGTTCTTCTCTCTTCAACTCCTCAAAGATACGAGGTGCTTTGTTCTTCACATCAGCATCAATGTGAGTACTTAACTCCACTACCTTCTCAGCAATAATTGGTAAAAATGCTCCTTCAAGGTCTCCCTTGCCATCACCCTTTATACCAAGCAACCTGCCTGTACGAACAACCCTTCTAATAAGCCGCCGAACTACATAACCTCTCCCAACATTTGATGGGACAACTCCATCAGAGATGAGAAATACAATTGCTCGCATGTGATCTCCTATAATCTAAGATAAATGGAAAATCAAATGAGCAAAACAAAAACAAAATGACACGCATTAAAAGTAAAACAAAGACAATTATTATAGGTTAAAATAAGCCAAGATTGTTCAGCAGCTTGTATGAAGATAGTCATATTACTTTCAGATTCCTCTTAGTCTGATCATCCGCAATACCATATGAAACATTAGCTAATTTAGAGGCCTTCTCTATGATGGGGAAAATCAAGTCAGTTTCATAATTGTTTGGGACCTGCAGAAACATTGACTATATATAAGATGGACTTCAAGAGCTTGTGCTGATAGTTCTAATTCCCTAGAAATACTTGTTAAATATAAATGGTCACTTTTACAACAACAAAGGACACCATATACCTTTTGAAGAATACGAGCCATACGCTCCAGTCCAAGGCCAGTATCTATGTTCTTCTGCTTTAGAGGTTCAAGAGAACCGTCATTTTTTTTGTTGTATTGCATGAATACTAAGTTGTAGAACTCTATAAACCTTGTATCGTCATTGAGATCCTGCTTTCAATCCCCAGGCCCCAACCCACCCACCAAAGATAGTAAAGTATTGTAGTTGAAGTGATTGTGAATCCTTCAATCTAAAACTATGTCATACTTACAGCATCTACATATCCCCTCTCAGGATGAAAATCATAATAAATTTCTGAACAAGGACCACAAGGACCTGTCACTCCACTGGTCCAGAAGTTGTCCTCTTCTCCCAACCTCTTTATTCGCTCAATTGGGACACCAACCTTCACAGATGATAGTTAAAAATTAATGATGTAAGCATATACAATGATGGTTGAGGAAATGTATTTGTAGCAAGCTAACCTCATGAGACCATAGCTGAAAAGCCTCATCATCATCTTCATAGACACTTATCCACAATCTGTCTGGTGGCAAACCAAACCTAAAAAGAGTAAATGAAAAAGGTGATAAACCATAATTTATTTTAAAAATAAAGAAGAGGCAAGGTGGATTGGAGAAGTGTACTGAGTACTGACTCTGCGGTGGAAAGCTCCCATGCCCATAGAATAGCTTGTTTTTTGAAGTAATCACCAAAGCTGAAGTTTCCAAGCATTTCGAAGAAGGTCTGATGTCTGGAAGTTAGGCCAACATTGTGGATATCATTAGTACGGATGCATCTTTGGGCAGTGGCAGCAGAAGGTACTTGTCTTGGAACCTAAGGCGAGGTGTAGTGAGTAGCGAGTTATTATCCAATTCGATTATTAGGAAAGTTATAAATAAATAAAAATTGATGGAAATGGCATACATACCTTGCCTAGGAATATAGGCTTGAATTGAAGCATCCCTGCGATGGTGAGTAGAACAGTGGGATCATCTGGGACGAGAGAAGCACTGGGAAGAAGCTTGTGGCCACGGGAAGCGTAGAAATTCAGAAATCTCTGCCGTATGGAATCCCCACTCACACAATTCTCGGTGACTTGTTCGGAAAGGGGAACGCCCTGCGCCTGTGCCTGTGCCTGTGCCTGTGCCCGTGCTCGTGCCCGCGAACACAATGAAGTTCGAAAACGACACCCGCGTCCACGGCGTTGTCGTTGTCGTTTGAGAGACACAAATCCTGCACCATACAAATAATTGAGGAAGGGAAGGGAAGTAAAGCATAGAGCCAAAGACAATCATCGAAGCAAGTAAGTTACAGTTATGAACAACGAACCATTATTAGTATGAGAAGAGAGTGAGGGAATGGCGGCAACCTTTGGAAACGGCCGCAGTTGCGATTGTGCAACTGGAAGCGCCATGCGCTCCAAATCCAATGGTTCTATTCTAATTCTAATGGATAGATAACTCTCCCTTCTTCTATTCAATTCGCTCTCCACCACACCACATAACATTTTCATTTTCATAATCTTAATTATCTATTTATTAACTATTTAACCAATTAAACAATTATCTTTATAAATCTCAACTGGTAATATATTTTCCCCTCTAAAAAATTAATCATAATTATTACTATTTCATCTTTCATTCACAAGACCAACACCATCATATAAACTATAACTACATTTATTAATAAAATATAGTAATTATTTCTAATTTACCTACTACATTTAT
The DNA here is from genome assembly GCA_037954015.1 of Psophocarpus tetragonolobus. Taxonomy (NCBI): domain Eukaryota; kingdom Viridiplantae; phylum Streptophyta; class Magnoliopsida; order Fabales; family Fabaceae; genus Psophocarpus; species Psophocarpus tetragonolobus. The sequence goes on from CM075688.1 coordinate 483,016, forward strand.
AAACTCCTTATTTTTAATAATATGTAATAAGTGTCTAATTAAATAAAAATTTAATTTAATTTAAATATAATTAATAAATTAACTTTTGAATATTTATATATATATATATATATATATATATTTTATCTCACTTTTAATTAAATTATTTAAAAAAGTTATTGTGAGGTTACGGTTAGCAAATCAGAATTTTCAAATACGGGTCATTTTCCTTCTCTTCTTTCTTCCTCACTTTTCTTTTCTTCTTCTTTCTCCCTAAAGCTCCCTCATCTATCTTGCCCAAAATCTTCTCTCTTCTACATGTGTGACATTTCCCAGCGGAGTCCGATGGAACTTCTTCCATTGTTCCTCGGTCTAATTCTATTTCTTTGGGTCTCTTTCTGATCATTTTTAGTTCAATCGTTCCTATCGAGGAGAAATCCTCTTTGAAATCCCACTTTCTTAGGTTCCTTTGTGGTTTGGAATTTGTTATAGGTTGAGTGATTTCTAAAGTTGAATTCTCCCTTCTCACCAAATTCGGCTCTAAGGGAAACAAAGCTAAAAGGAGATTCATCTTTGTTTAATTTCTACAAATTTTAGATTTGATGAAGTAAGAATGTTTGTATATGATTTGATTTGAGTTTTGAACTTAGTTTTGAATTTGAAAATTGTTTGATGATTTAATGTGTATGTGTTTAGCGAATTATGTTAGAGTTGTGATATGAGCTTTTTAGGTGACTGAACTATTTTGAGATATTGTATGTATTGATTTGAGTGAATGTTTGAAATGATGATTTATGAATTGTATTGTGGAGGCTATTACAAAGAAGTAAGCAAGTTGTGAGTGTAGTGCATTGAGTTAGGGATATCTATAAGATCGTTCTGATCCTGGTGTTTTACATCGAGAGAATTTACTTAGATAACAATTTTGTGTCTGTATGGGTCTAGAGGACCCTAGACACAAGTTGAGAGTTAGTTGAATGTATGTGGGTCCAAGGATGCCAAATATTCGCTGGAAGTATCAAATGAGTATTTGATGCATTCTTGGAATGCTCTCCCTAGGATCTTGCTTCAAGAGGCTCCTTTGTTGAAGAAGATGGTGATGAGTAGGAGAGAAAAGGTTGACAGAGGCGCCACTCTTCTAAGAGATAAGCCTTGGATGTAGAAGCTTGCCATAAGGGAAGAAACCCTTGATAAAAGTCATAGAAGCACTCTGAAGGTTTGAGAGAAGAAGACACTTTTAAGAGTCTCACAAAGTCTAAATTGTATAAAATGAGCCAAGATCCATACAAGAGTGAGTGAGGACCTATTTATAGAGGGGAGGGGTAGTGTTGGACGATCACGGGGCTATGGAAAAGAAAGGGAAAAGATCCAAACAAGCCCCTAAAAAATAGGATCTATGTTCCCTCTAATTTGAATTTGAATTTTGGAGGGAAGTAACATGACACTTCTAAAATTAAAATTCAAACAAGAAGCAAGAAGAAAAGCCATGTAGGAGAGAGAAAGGTGATGTGGCGCCACTTATGAGGGAACAAAGGGGCCCACATGTCTCCTATATGTTTCATGTGTTAGTTAGAATGGTTTTAGAAGCAATTAAGGGTGTGGAAATGAATAACCACACGTCCAAATCCTTCTAGCCAAGCCAACTAATTAACACACTCCACTAAAGGGACTACATGTACCTCCTAAAGAAAATAAAACCTATACGCCAAAATACAAGGCCTAAAATTACGAAATTATACTCACTCAACAAACTACTAAAACTACACAATTTATTTACCTAGTTTGAGACTATGACCCTAAAGTTTTCATGAAGCTCCTTCCTAGCCATGTCCTTTCTCTAATCCTCATAGCCAAGGTCCCTTGCTAGGGAGGAATGCATCATCTCCTCTCTCTTGGAAAGGATTTGACCTCAAATTCAAAGGTCATTTTTCCTTTTCTTCCAATCCTGCAAAGAGATAAGCAAGATGATTAGCGGGTGTAAACCTTAGATGGTTGGGAGAGTTAGGGATCTATCAGATAGTCCCTCAAGGTTGGGGTAACGGAGGTAGTGCAAGGGCCTCCACACAGCAGCTCCCCAACCTAGGCCCAATGCACTAAGCATGAGTCTCACATGATTAGAAGAAGGTGGAGAGACTATACTAGGTGCATTAGTGCACTCATTAAGGAAAGTCAAGTAAGCCTTATCCTTTTGTTCACCCCAAGAAAGCATGATGGGCATAGGGGTGGACTATTCTTTTATGGTCTCTTTAGGTTGAACTTGAGATTAGCTTTGAGTATTCAATGTCATGGGCTCAATCTCATGTTAAATTATAGTGGCCTCCTCTATAAGTAGAGTTTGAGGTTGTGATGCTTTGCGCTTAATGGTAATGGGCACAACCTCAACTTCTACTTCCTTATGGGAAGAATCATCCTCAATGAGATCCTCCTCAGGAACCAAGGGGTAATCTTCTTGAAGGTCATCTTCCTCCTTCATGTCTCCCAAATCTTGAACTTGAGATGCATGATCAAGCTCAAAAGATGAAAGTTCAAGCTCAACACTTTCGAGTGTATGCAATGGTGCCTTCTCAAGTTGAAGGTAGAGAGGTTGTTGTACAAGGAAGCTATGTTTTAAGTCCACTTTTATAGAAAAATGGCTCTCCTTTAGAACAACCTTCTTGGAAGTGACACTTCTTTCCAACCCATTAACAAAAAATTCTTGCTTATTTTTTGTTTTTTGTTTTTGTTTTTCTCTTCCTCTTCCATTTTTCTTTTCATGATAAGTTGGTCCTCCAACACTTGAGCAAGTGTAAGAGAACACAACTTGAACTTTGTGCCTAAGTGGGAGAGGGTAATCTCATTAGTGTGGTTATCATGAAGAGTTTTTCTATCATATTGGCATAGCCACCCTAACAAGATATGAGCCACTTCCATTGGTACTACATCACAAAGAATGGCATCCTTGTAGTTCCCAATGGAAAAGGACACCTCAACTTGTTGATTGACTTCCACCTCCTGAATATAGGTTTAATTGGTATACACTGTCATTTTATACTGACATTCACTCATGACTTTTCATTTATGTGACTTTTAAAGTAGTAATGAGTAACGCCAACAAATCTACCATGAGTGAAGGGTTATAATTAAATGTCAGTGTAAAAATCTTTACACTGACAGTGTATACCAATTAAATTCTATGAATATTACCATTATCCAAGAAATATTTGGATAAACATTATCCTAAATATAAGAGTGGAAACAAGCTAGGTCAAACTTTAATGGATTTGAATCTGACTACATCATAATTATTGAGTCTCAATTTACCTTCTTACCTATTATAGATATATATCTAAAATTAAATAAAGTAAAATATAAATATGTAATATACGTAATTATATAATACAAAGATATATATATATATATATATATTATATATATAAATAAATAATAGTATGTGTGGTGATTTTTTACGATACCTTTTCATCACCTTATCTTCCTTTATCTTTAACAACTTCACCTTTTCCAAATTGACTATGTGTGTCACATCACCACTCTAATATCACATATCATGTGTTGCATTCACACCATTACATGATTCCTATCATGTGTTGCATTCACACCATTACATATTCCTATCTACAACATTTTACTTTTATGCCTTTCCACCCTCCCACTCCTTAACGTGACATTATCCTTGAATAGAAGAAAAACTCAAACCCAAATTCTAAGGACCAGCACCACCACTTTATCTCCACCCCTCCCACTATGAAATTAGATGATGCAAAACCATTTGCACTCCTAATGATCTTCTCTATCAAGGTTCTAAGTTCCAAGAAATGGAAGATGAAAGGTTAGGAAGATGGTGGTGGAGATGCCACTTCCCCAAGGAGAAGATAAGTCTTAAAACTTTAAAGCTTGCTTTGAAGGAGGGGACCTTTGATAAAAGTTTTTAAGGAAGAACTTCCTCAAAAGTAGAATACTTAAGACACTTTACTATATTGATGCTCACAAAAGGAGTCTTAGGACCATTTGGAGGAACTTATTTATAACTTATTTGCATTTGTCTTATCATATAAGCGTTTATACAAGTATTAGGATAAATTTATAAAAGCACTTATATAGGGTCCATAAGTTGTTTTAAGCTTATTTGAATAAGTTATTTAGAGTAGCTTTTTGAAAAAAAAATGTTTTAAACTAATTGAAAATTTGTACTTCCTTCAACTCTTACCTCTTCTTTTTTTCTCTCTTATAATTAAAACTTGCTATTGAGTTTCTCTCTTCCCCTCCCTCTTTCTCTTTTTTGCACTTTCTTTCCCTCCATTCCTCCCTCTCTCTTTCACTCCGTCTCTCTCCCTCTTTTCCTTTCAATATATATATATATACATATATATATATATATATATATATTCAAACACTTTATTTTCATATAAGTGTTTTTATAAATTTTATATCCAAACACAAATAACTTAATAAATTTAAGAGCTTATAGTATAAACTCTTGTTGAATAATACTATAAGCTCTTCCAAAAGGGCGTTAATCATTCATTCAATTGTGTCAAATAAAAGAGAATGAGGTGAATATATAGAGAGTGAGGGGGATCTTGGGCACGAGATATGAGTAATGTGAGACTTAGCTTAATTAGCTCAAAAAGCCAACTAATCAAGTTTAATCTCCATTACTCTTCAACATCCAAACTAAGTATGTTTAGCATGCAATTATCGCCCTCTCTAGAGACAAGGGGGGTTCACATGTTGGTCATGCTTTGTGAGTGTAAAGAGGGGTGCAAAAGCAAGCCAAAACGTGTGGGAAGAACCATATGTCCATGCTCATTCTAGCTCACTTCTAGCATACACTCCACGTACTAACTAGGGCACCTTCATGCTCTAAATAATTAAAAGAAATGACCTAAATACATGGCCTTAAGGAAAATGACAAAAACACCCACCTAATTACTAACACAAAATAGAAATATGTACAAGCAATCAAAATTAAGACTATGACATAAGGTCTTCAATAAGCTTCACTCTTGCCATATCCTCCTCCATCCTACTAGCCATGGTCCATTCTAGGCAGAATTGCAACATTAAATCCACCCAATAAAAATTAATAAAGAATATAAAAACAAATAATAAAAAATAACATATTTGTTTTGTTTATACTAGACATATAATATATTATGTTAGCATATGACGCAACATTCTTAAAAAGGTTGTGGAAATTTAGAGAAAATGGCATCTTGATGGTGAAGCTGACATTATGGAAGTAAACAAGAAGAAAAAGGTTATACAGTATGGGTTAAATAATTGTAGAAATAAAATAGAAATTGTATAGTCATAAGGAAAGAAGGAAAACAAAATGACCTAAATACCCTCAAAGTAAGGGGTAAAAGAGACTTTGGATTTCGGCATGACCGAAAAGAAAAATTCAAAATAGACACCAAAGCACCTTTAAGATATCAAGATCAAAGGGATTTCAGATTTGCAACATAAGGGCAAATACAGCACAAGACAACAAACAAAGGTGAATAACAAAACAAGGTTCACAAATCCAAGTGGATAGATTAAACAATGACAAACTCAAAGAAGTAAAGAAGACAAGCAAGAAAACATAAGGCTCACAAATGAAGGTAGCACACAAATAATTTTCCTAGATTAGCTCTAAGAGTGGAGATGAAAAAAGACTCAAACAAAAAATGAAACCAATAGTTGCACACTTAATAAAATGTAAGTGACCAAAAGCTAAAAGGCTTACTCAAGTAATTTTTTTTAATCACAATTGGGTTCTCATATTAAATGTTTCTACTATTAGGTACACAACTTCAAAATTGTCTTTCTTTAGAGTTCTTTATCTTCTTTTTTTTTTTAACTTGAACTTTTTCTAATATATTTTTTTAAAACTTTTTCTAATAATTTTGCTGCACCTAATAGCCTGTTGAATTGAAAATTTAATGAGGATGCTTGAAATAATAATGCTTGAGCGAATAAGCACAAAGTAAGGTCACACAATTTTCAAGCAATGCATGCAACTAAAGGCAAAACAACTTGGTAGTTCCAAATACCATTGAACTAATGGTGCTTAAGGAATGATTTAGGTCTGATTTTGAAGTAAATTGATTGCTCAAATTACTAACACAATTCTCCCAAGCTAAAATTCTATAAAGAGGCACCAATAGTGAAGGTAAATCAAGTGGAAAGCTACTAATAATACAACATAAAAAAGAAGCATATAAAGATTGAATTGAGCAAATATTTAAGAACAACAAAGGGATCACTATGCTTGAACTAAAAGCATAAAAGACTTAAGAGACTCAACAAGAGGTTCACCTTTTAGGAGCTCAATTCAAAATGTTTTTTAAGGCTTTTTGTAAAAATTTTAAGAGGCTAAAACCTAAGGAATTTAAATGAGACAAAATAGGAAACTAACATGGCTAATATGTGACAAAACACAAGATTAAGGAAAAACAACACACCTAAAAATAGAGCAAAAAAATTCAGCAAGAGACTTAAAACAAAAGGCGCAACAAAGTGGCCAAAGTTGATCACCACAATGGTGTGGAAAAATCCTCAACCATGTGGGTTTAATGGTCACCACTTCTTGGGCACACTTTGACATAAAAAACCAAGGGAAAACTAAGCAACTTGAACACAGAAATAAGATGCAAAGAAGGGGACAAATAAAATTGCATCAAATTAAATGGAACATAGGCGCATAGATAGGAAACAAAAGCATATATAATACCAAGAATAAAAAGCTATACTACTAGACAATAAAGAAAATAAATATGACAAAAAATGAAGGACTTTAAAATAAAGAGAGCAAAGAGATAAACAAAAAACAAGTTATTTTTTTTAGAAAGAACATGACCTTTAGAAAGTGTCTCTAGATACCACTTGATGTGATCTTTGATGATTACTTGCCCAAAGGATCCTTTCTAAGGTCACTTGGAAGGAAATGGTTTTATGTGGAGGAAAGGAATTGGGTGAGGCACCACAAACACTAGGTTTGATAAGCCAAAGGGGAGAGGCCACAAGGGAGGGGTCCCTTGATAACTCTTAGAAACTCTCACAAAGGAGAAGGGAGGACACTCAAAGGTAAGAACCTCACAGCCAATACGGTTTCTAGGATTAAATTCAAGTGTAAAAAATACAAGTGAGTGGAGGAGCTCCTATTTATAGAGGTAGTTAACCTATTGAACAAGATAACCTAAAAAAGAAGGGTTAGGATTAAAAGGAGAGATCTAAGGGAGGAGGATTAAGAAACAATCCCCTCCTTAGATCATCAAACTTGGTGCCCAAGCTTCTCAAACCAAGGGCCAAGATTCCTTCTGATGTGACTATCCTAGCCAAGGACCTATCACTAGGGCCATGGCTAGAAGGATTGAAGAAGACCTAGCCCTTGCAGACAAAGGAAGACTTCACCTCCTATGGAGAGTGAAGATATTAGGCTAGGGACTTTAGTTAATAAAATGTAATTTTCCTTTATTTTAATTTTGAGGAGCATTAAGAATTTAATTTGGGACATGTATTTAGTCCATTTTTTATTTTTAGGAGGTGTTTTAGGAATTTAGAGGGTGAATTTAGCTTTTTGGGTCTTTATGAAGGAAATAAGGGGTAGCCTTGATATCTACACCCCTCTTTTCTACATAAACCCCCTAAGCTAATAAGAAGGAATCTTGGCCCTTGGTTTGAGAAACTTGGGCACCAAGTTTGATGATCTAAGGAGGGAATTGTTTCTCAATTCTCCTCCCTTAGATCTCTCCTTTTAATCTTAGCCCTTCTTTTTTAGGTTATCTTGTTCAAGAGGTTAGCTACCTCTATAAATAGGAGCTCCTCCCTCACTTGTATTTTTTACACTTGAATTTAATCCTAGAGACCATATTGGTTGAGGTTCTTACCTTTGAGTGTCCCCCTTTCTCCTTTGTGAGAGCTTCTAAGAGTTATCAAGAGACCCCTCCCTTGTGGCTTCTCCCCTTTGGCTTATCAAACCTAGTATTTGTGGCACCTCACCCCATTCCTTTCCTCTCCATAAATACATTTCTCTTCCAAGTGACCTTAGAAAGGATACTTTGGGCACGTGATCATCAAAGATATCATCATGTGGTATCAGAGCCACTTTCTAAAGGTCACGTTCTTTCTCAATTTTATTTTTTTTGCTTTGTTGTTTATTTCTTTGATCTCTTAAGTCTTTTATGCTTTTAGTTCAAGCATATTAATCTCTTTGTTGTTCTTAAATATTTTCTCAATTCAATCTTTATATGTTTCTTGTTTTATGTTGAATTATTAGTAGCTTTCCACTTGGTTTACCTTCACTATTGGTGTCTCTTTATGGAATTTTAGCTTGGGTGAATTGTGTTAGTAATTTGAGCAATCAATTTACTTCAAAATCAGCCCTAAATAATTCCTTAAGCACCATTAGTTCAGTGGTATTTGGAACTACTAAGTTGTTTTGCCTTTATTTGCATGCATTGCTTGAAAATTGTGTGACCTTACTTTGTGCTTATTCACTCAAGTGTTATTATTTTAAGAATCCTCATTAAAATTTCAATTCAACAAGCTATTAGGTGCAGCAAAATGATTAGAAAAAGTTAAAAAAAAATAGAAAAAGTTCAAGTTAAAAAAAAAAAGAAGATAAAGAACTCAAAAGAAAGACAAATTTGAAGTTGTGTATCTAATAGTAGAAACATTTGATATGAGGAACCAATTGTGATTCAAAAAAAAATTACTTGAGTAAGCTTTTTAGTTTTTGGTCACTTAAATTTTATTAAGTGTGCAACTATTGGTTTCTTTTTTTTTGTTTGAGTCTTTTTCATCTCTACTCTTAAAGCTAATGTAGGAAAGTTATTTGTGTGCTACCTTCCTTTATGAGCCTTATGTTTTCTTGCTAGTCTTCTTTAGTTGTTTGAGTTTGTCATTGTTTAATCTATCCACTTGGATTTGTGAACCTTGTTTTGTTATTCACCTTTGTTTGTTGTCTTGTGTTGTATTCGGCCTTGGTAAGGAAAGGTTGGGAAAGGTTCCATATATAAAATTTTGGCAAGTCCAAACAAGAGGAAACAAGGGTAGCATTCTTCGGGTGAGTTGATGCAACTCAAAAGGGCTTGATCAAAAGGAGACAAACACCAAAAAGCTTGGAGTGAAGACTTTGTTTTATTTTTTTTTATTCTTTGTATTGTGTATACTTAATTTTAGATTGGGAGTTTGAGTGCCCTTAAGGCCCTCCCTTGGTTTGTAATAATTTTGGTTAATTTTAGCGTAGTTCCTCGTTAATTAGGTGAAGAAGGGAGAAATGGTACACTTCCTTCAACACCTTAGGAGCACGATTAGAGCCCTTTTTCTTTGTACTTTTATTTTATTTTATGTTGTTTTGAAAAAATGTGTACAGGCTAAGAGTTCCAAAGACTCATCAAGCCACCTTAGGTGAGAAAACAAAAAAAAAAAGTTTTTGGCCTACCCTTTAGTTTTTAGCATCCAAGCACCATGACTTCCCACACACATTCTAGTGCACATAGTTATTCATCAAGTAAGAGTGTCAACCAAAGAAAACCTTCCAAGGGAGACACTCTTGAAAACCTTAACTTAGAATTTAGGGAATGGATGGCTAAAGAACAAGAAAGGAGAGAAGAAAAAGAGAGAAAAAAATAAATAAAAGAAAAGGAAAAACAAAAAGAGAAGGAAGAGTTAAAAAAAGAGATGTTGGAAATGAGAAAAGAGAAAAAAGAGCGAGAAGAGAGAAGGCAAAGAGAGAGAATAGATGATGAAGAAAGGAGAAGAAGGAAAGAACTAGAAAGAAAAAGAGAAAAAGAGGAAGAGGAGATAAAGAGAGGAGAAGAGAGTAAAAGGAGATATGGGAGGGAGAGTGATAGAAAACATAAAGGAATTCTCATAAGATCCCCATCTAGGCATTTTAGCTCTAGTGAAGAAGAATACTATAGAAATCAACATAAGTATCACTCACATTCATCATACAATCATCATTCTCCTTAAGAGAACATAAATCATGCTAGGGAACCAAAGGTAGACCTACCCCATTTTCATGGTAGGGAAGATGTTGAGACTTACCTAGATTGGGAAGTCAAAGTGGAACAACTCTTTCGATGCTATGAAATTAGGGAAGAAAGAAAAGTACCTTTGGCCTCCCTTAGTTTTCAAGGTTCTGCTTTGCATTGGTGGGATGGGTTAGTCAAGGATAGGGCCCGTAAACAAATGCCTGACATTCGCTACTGGAATGATTTAAAAACTTGTTTGCGAAGAAGGCACATTCCTTCATATTATGAAAGGGATCTTTTGGATAGGCTCCAAAGACTTAGGCAACATAACCTAAGTATTGAGGAGTATAGACAAAAGATGGAGCTTCTCATACTAAGGGTCAATATCATTGAGGAACCCAATGCCACCCTTGCTAGGTTTTTGTGTGGATTAAGCTCTGACATTAGAGATAAGGTAGAGCTTTTTTCATACTCAAACCTTGATGAGTTGGTAGAACTTTGTGTAAGAGCTGAGAATCAACTCAAGAGAAAAAGCTTTAAAAAAGATTTTCCCTCTTACTCAAAGAGAGACCAACTTAAGGGAAACTCTTTTAAGGGTTTTCCCAAAGAGGAACCCAAGCATTTTCAAGATACAAAAGCACCTCATGTAGAGAGAAAACCCCTTACTACTAAGCCTACTGAGAGGCAAATTAGTATCAAATGCTTCAAATGTCTTGGGAGAGGCCATATTGCCTCTCAATGCCCTAACAAGAAAACCATGATCATAAGGGGACAAGGCATTTGCAGTGAGAATAGCTCATCTTCGTCCTCTAGTGAGAGTGAGGAAGAAGGGGGACATACTTTTGAACAACAGTGTAAGGAAGCTTTTCCTTATGAGGGGGACCTCCTTATGGTTCAAAGGCTTCTTGGAAGCCAACCTCTAGATCTTGGCCAGTCACAAAGAGAGAACATCTTCCATACAAGACGTAAAGTAAATGACAAAGTATGTTCTCTCCTTGTTGATAGTGGCTCCTGTTGTAACTGTTGTAGCTCTAGGTTGGTTGAAAAGCTAGCCTTGACTACCATGCCCCATCCCAAACCTTACAAATTGCAATGGCTCAATGAGCAAGGGGAGATGGTAGTCAATGAACAAGTTATAGTTCCAATTTCCATAGGATCTTATAATGATGGGATTCTTTGTGACATAGTTCCTATGGAGGTTGGTCATATCCTGTTGGGAAGACCATGGCAATTTGACAAAAAAGCTATTCACCATGGTCACTCCAACCAAATAATTCTCACCCATAATGAAAAGCGCTTCAAATTGTATCCTTTGTCACCTTCTCAAGTAGCTGAAGATCAATTTGCGATGAAAAAGAAAAGAGGTGAGGAAAAACAAAATAAAAAAAAAAATACAACAAGCTTTACCCTTAAAGCTTGAAAAGGGTAAAGAGAGAGAGTCGGAAGGTGATGCCCCTTCGAAAGGGAATATTAGTAAAAGGAGCCTATTTGCTACTAAACGTGATTTAAAAGAAGCTCCTTTGACTAACAAGCCCTTTTATCTCCTCTTTTGAAAATAAGCATCAAATCCTTCTCCCATTTTGCATTCTTTTACTGAGAGCACTGCCACAGCCCATGCACATGAGCACCTTCCTGAAGGGGTTCAAGATATTTTAAAAGAATTTGATGACATATTCCCTAATGAGGTTCCGAAAGGACTTCCTCCCATTAGGGGTATAGAACATCAAATTGATTTGGTACCTGGCGCAAGTCTACCTAATAGACCTGCCTATAGGACCAACCCCATGGAGACCCAAGAGATTAAGTCTCAAGTGAATGAGCTGTTGGAGAAGGGTTGGGTTCAAAAGAGCCTAAGCCCTTGTGTTGTGCCAGTCTTGTTGGTGCCCAAGAAGAATGGCCAATGGAGGATGTGTGTTGATTGTCGTGCAATCAACAACATCACCATCAAATATAGGCACCCAATCCCCCGTCTTGATGACATGTTGGATGAATTGCATGGGGCAAAAATATTTTCAAAAATAGATCTTAGAAGTGGTTACCACCAAATAAGGATCAAAGAGGGTGACGAGTGAAAAACTTCTTTTAAGACTAAATTTGGTCTTTATGAGTGGTTGGTTATGCCTTTTGGGCTAACTAATGCCCCAAGCACATTCATGCGCTTAATGAATCATGTATTGAGGGATTACCTTGGTAAACTTTGTGCAGTTTACTTTGATGACATTTTAGTTTACTCTAGGAACCTAGATGATCATTTAGGACATCTAAGGCATGTTTTTTCTCTTCTTAGGAGTAATCATCTTTTTGGTAACTTAGAAAAATGCACCTTTTGTGTAGATAGTGTAGTTTTGATAGGTTTTGTAGTTAGCACAAAAGGGGTTCATGTTGACCCCGAAAAGATAAAAGCTATTCAAGAATGGCTCACCCCAAAAGAGTGTGACAGAGATAAAAAGCTTTCATGGTCTCGCTGGATTTTATAGGCGCTTTGTGCCTAATTTCTCCACGCTCTTCGCACCAATAAATGATTTGGTGAAAAAGGAAGTTCCTTTCCTTTGGGGTGAGAAACAAGAGAAAGCTTTCCAGCTAATTAAGCATAAACTGACCCATGCACCAGTCTTGGCATTACCTGACTTTTCTAAAACATTTGAACTTGAATGTGATGCCTCTGGTGTAGGTGTGAGGGCTGTCTTGTTGCAAGGAGGGCATCCCATTGCGTATTTCAGTGAAAAACTCAATGGTGCCCCCCTCAACTACCCCACCTATGATAAGGAGTTTTATGCTTTAATTAGGGCCCTTCAAACTTGGGAGCATTACCTTTCTGCTAAGGAGTTTGTCATTCATAGTGACCATGAGTCACTAAAATATTTGAGGGGTCAAGGTAAATTGAACAAAAGGCATGCAACGTGGGTGGAATATCTTGAATCCTTCCCTTATGTCATCAAGTACAAGAAAGGAAAACAAAATGTGGTGGCTGATGCTCTTTCTAGGCATCATGCCCTTTATTCATCCTTGAGTGCAAAAATCTTGGGATTTGATGACATTCGGGATATGTATCCGTCTGATAAGGATTTCGGCCCCATATTTGCTACCTCTGCATCTGCATTTGCATTAAAGGCTCATGATGGGTACTTCATCAGTGAGGGGTATCTTTACAAAGGGAGTAAGCTTTGTATACCCCAAGGATCAATTAGGAACTTACTTACAAAAGAGAGTCATGAAGGTGGGCTCATGGGGCATTTTGGGATTTCAAAAACCTTCATGCTTTTACAAGAAAAATTATTTTGGCCCCATATGCGTAGAGATGTCCATAGACATTGCTCTAAATGTATAGCTTGCTTGCAAGCAAAGTCTAAAGCAATGCCTCATGGACTATACACACCTTTACCTGCTCCTTCTGCACCTTGGGAGGATATTAGCATGGATTTCATCCTTGGGCTCCCAAGAACCCCACGAGGTGCAGACTCCATATTTGTGGTGGTGGGCCGATTTTCAAAAATGGCCCATTTTATTCCCTGCCACAAAGTGGATGATGCGAGCAACATCGTAAGACTTTTCTTTAAAGAGGTTGTCCGATTGTATGGTATACCCTCTTCAATAGTGTCAGATAGGGATGTGAAGTTCCTTAGCCATTTTTGGAAAACTCTTCGAGCTAAGCTGGGAACTAAACTTCTTTTTTCCACTACCTGTCACCCTCAAACTGATGGGCAAACAGAAGTGGTAAATAGATCTTTATCCACTATGCTAAGGGCTCTCCTTAAAGGCAAACATAAGTCTTGGGATGAGTACCTTCCCCACATTGAATTTGCTTATAACCGGGTGGTTCATAGAACCACCAAGCATTCTCCTTTTGGGGTGGTCTATGGCTTTAATCCTCGTACTCCTTTAGATCTTTTACCTCTTCCTCTTTCTGTTGCTGTGCATAAAGAAGGAGAGGCAAAAGCCATTTTTGTAAAACAATTACATGAGAGGGTTAAAGTTAACATAGAGCCCCAATCCTTGAGAGATGCTACTTTCGCCAATAGGGGGAGGAAAGAAGTCATCTTTGAAAAGGGCTACTGGGTATGGCTTCACTTGAGAAAGGATAGATTTCCTTCTCAATGGAAGTACAAACTTAGCCCTAGAGGAGATGGACCTTTCCAAATCCTTGAGCGGATCGGTAATAATGCCTATGTTTTAGATCTACCTGAGGATTATGGGGTACACACCAGTTTTAATGTTTCTGATTTGTCTCCATTTGTAGGTGCTGAAAATGACGAAGACCCCATGGATTTGAGGTCAAATCCTCTTCAAGGGCGAGGAGATGATGTGACCATGCCTAGCCAAAGACCTATCACTAGGGCCATGGCTAGAAGGATTGAAGAAGACCTAGCCCTTGCAGACAAAGGAATACTTCACCTCCTATGGAGAGTGAAGATATTAGGCTAGGGACTTTAGTTAATAAAATGTAATTTTCCTTTATTTTAATTTTGAGGAGCATTAAGAATTTAATTTGGGACATGTATTTAGTCCATTTTTTATTTTTAGGAGGTGTCTTAGGAATTTAGAGGGTGGATTTAGCTTTTTGGGTCTTTATGAAGGAAATAAGGGGTAGCCTTGATATCTACACCCCTCTTTTCCTACATAAACCCCCTAAGCTAATAAGAAGGAATCTTGGCCCTTGGTTTGAGAAACTTGGTCACCAAGTTTGATGATCTAAGAAGGGAATTGTTTCTCAATCCTCCTCCCTTAGATCTCTCCTTTTAATCCTAGCCCTTCTTTTTTAGGTTATCTTGTTCAAGAGGTTAGCTACCTCTATAAATAGGAGCTCCTCCCTAACTTGTATTTTTTACACTTGAATTTAATCCTAGAGACCATATTGGTTGAGGTTCTTACCTTTGAGTGTCCCTTTTTCTCTTTTGTGAGAGCTTCTAAGAGTTATCAAGGGACCCCTCCCTTGTGGCCTCTCCCCTTTGGCTTATCAAACCTAGTATTTGTGGCGCCTCACCCCACTCCTTTCCTCTCCATAAATCCATTTCCCTTCCAAGTGACCTTAGAAAGGATCCTTTGGGCACGTGATCATCAAAGATCACATCACCTTCTTATTAGCTTCAGGGGTTTATGTAGGAAAAAAGGGGTGTAGATATCAAGGCTACCTCTTATTTCCTTCATAAAGACCCAAAAAGCTAAATCAACCCTCTAAAATCCTAAGACACCTCCTAAAATAAAAATTGGACTAAATACATGTCCCAAATTAAATTCCTAATGCTCCTTAAAATTAAAATAAAAGAAAATTACATTTTATTAACTAAAGTCCCTAACCTAATATCTTGACTCTCTACAGGAGGTGAAGTCTTCCTTTGTCTGCAAAGGCTAGGTCCTCTTCAATCCTTTTAGCCATGACCCTAGTGACAGGTCCTTGACTAGGCATGGTCACATCAATAAGGATAAGCATATCAAATTGTGTCCTCTGACACCTTCTCAAGTGGTGGAGGACCAATTTATCATGAGACATAAGAGAGATGAAGAAAAATAACAAAAATAGGAAAAACAAAGAAAAAGCTTTACCCTTAAAGTTTGAAAGGGGTAAGGAGGATGAGTTGAAAGTTGGTGCCCTTTCCAAGAAGGTAATTTTTAATGGGAGTCTATTTGATACAAAATTGGACTTAAAGGAAGCTCCCTTGACTAATAAATCTTTCTATCTCCTCCTTTGCAAAGAGGCATCCCCCATTTCTTCCCTCTCTAATTCTAACACTACCATAGAACTTGGACATAAGAACCTACCTCAAGAAGTTTCAAGAGCTTTTAAAATAATTTGGTGATATATTCCCTAACGAAGTTGCCAAAGGACTTCCCCCAATTAAGGGTATAGAACACCAAATAGACTTGGTACCCGGGGCTAGCCTGCCTCATAGACCTGATTATAGGACTAACCCTATAGGAACCAAAAAAATTGAGTTTGAAGTCCAAGAACTATTGGAGAAGGGTTGGGTTCAAGAGAGCCTCAGCCCTTGTGTTGTACCAGTCTTGTTGGTGCCCAAAAAGAATGGATATTAAAGGATGTGCATTGATTGTCGAGCAATCAATAACATCACCATCAAATATAGGCACCCTATCCCTAGACTTGACGACATGCTTGATGAGTTGCATGGGGCTCAATTGTTTTCAAAAATTCACTTTAGAGGTGGTTATCACCAAATCCGCATCAAGGAGGGCGATGAGTTGAAAACTGTTTTTAAGACCAAATTTGGGCTTTATGAGTTGTTAGTAATGCCCTTTGGGCTTACTAATGCCCCAAGCACCTTCATGAGGCTTATGAATCATGTCCTTAGGGATTGCTTAGGTAGGTTTTATTTTGTTTATTTTGATGACATCTTAGTGTATAGCAAGAGCCTAGATGAACATGTAGGTCATCTTAGGCGCGTCTTTTGCATTCTTAGGTCACACCAACTCTATGGAAATCTTGAAAAATGTAATTTTTGTGTGAAGAGTGTGGTCTTCCTAGGTTTTATAGTTAATAAAAATGGGGTTCAAGTTGACCCCAACAAAATCAAAGCCATCCAAGGATGGCCCACCCCAAAAAGTGTTACTGAGATCAAGAGTTTTCATGGTCTCGCGAGCTTTTATAGGCGCTTTGTGCCTAACTTATCCACATTCTCACCAATTAATGATTTGGTGAAGAAGGATACTCCTTTCCTTTGGTGATGCATGCCTCCCTTGATCTTTTTCTAGAGGTTTTCTTCTTTGGTGAAATGGTTTGTGGAGAGGTAAGAAGTCAGGTGGTTTTAGGCGCCACTTAAGGTAAGATAAGCCTAAGAGGGAAAGTTTGTCACAAGGGATGGAACCCTTGATAAAAACCTAAGGAATTCTCAAAGAGATAAGGGTGGACACTAAGAGAATTTCGGCCAACTCAAGGTTTCTCCATTCAATCAAGTGTAAAAAATACAAGAGTGTGAAGGAGCACCTTTTTATAGAAGGAGCTAACCTCTTGGACAAGTCATGAAGGAAATGAAGGGCTAGGATTAAAAGGAGTCATCCAAGGGAGGAGGATTGAAGCCCAAAGTCCAATCAATACCCTCCTTTAGATGAGAATTGGTGCCCAAGCTACCTCATCCAAGGGCCAAGATTACTCCTTTATTAGTTTTGGGTTTTATTTAGCAAAAGAGGGTGTAGTTATCAAACTACCCCCTTATTTCCTAAATAAAGGCCCAAAAGCTAATCTTACCCCTTCTTATTACTAAGACACCTCCTAGAAAATTAAATGGACTAATACATGTCCAAAATAAAATCCTAGGTTCCTAAAATAAAAATTACAAGTAAATAAGTCATGGCTTGCATAACTTGATGGTCATATGGAGGTGAGATCTTCCTCCCTTTACTCTAGCCATGTCTTCTTCTATTCTCCTAGCCATGGCCCTAGTGATAGGGCCCTTGCTTGGGGAGAATGCATCATCCCCTCCCCCTTGGGAAGGATTTGACCTCAAATCTGATAGGTCTTCCTCTTTTTCATCAGTACCTACAAAAGGGATCAAATCACAAACATTAAAGGTAGTACTGACACCATAGTCCTCAGGGAGATCTAATATGTATGCATTGTTGTTCACTCTCTTGAGGACTTGAAAAGGACCATCTCCTCGGGGGCTAAGCTTGGACTTCCTTTAAGTAGGGAAGTGATCCTTCCTCAAATGAAGCCATACCCAATCCCCTTCATTGAAGATAATTTCTTTCCTGCCCCTATTGTCTTTACTAGCATACTCCTTTGAATGATGTTCAATGTTGGCCTTTACCCTTTCATGTAATTTTTTAAGAAAATCCGCTCTTACTATTTCTTCTTTGTGAACAGAAGAAGGGAAGGGTAAGGGCAAGATATCAAGAGGAGTAAGGGGGTTGAAGCCATAAACAACTTCAAAGGGAGAATCCTTGGTGGTCCTTTGAACCACCCGGTTGTATGAAAACTCAATATGGGGTAGGTATTCATCCCAAGACTTGTGATTTCCTCGAAGAAGTTTCCTAAGCATAGTAGATAGAGATCTATTTACTAACTCAGTCTGCCCATCAGTTTGGGGGTGACATGTGGTAGAAAATAAGAGTTTAGTTCCTAGCCTTGCCCACAATGTTTTCCAAAAGTGGCTAAGGAACTTCACATCTCTATCAGAGACTATGGATTGGGGAATTCCATGTAAACGGACAAATTCTTTAAAGAAAAGTCTCGCAATGTTGCTCGCATCATCTATCTTGTGGCATGGTATAAAGTGAGCCATTTTTGAAAATCTATCTACCACTACAAAGATAGAGTCTGCACCTCGTTGGGTTCGAGGCAGGCCAAGGATGAAATCCATACTAATATCCAGCCAAGGTACAGAAGGAGTAGGTAAGGGTGTGTACAATCCATGAGCCATTGTCTTAGACTTAGCTTGCAAGCAAGCAATGCATCTACGACAATGTCTATAGACATCTTTCTTCATATGGGGCCAAAAGAATTTTTCTTGTAAAAGTAGAAGAGTTTTGTTAATTCCAAAATGCCCCATGAGCCCACCCTCATGGCTCTCTTTTGTCAACAGATTTCTCATAGATCCTTGGGGTACACAAAGTCTGCTACCTTTGAAAAGGTACCCCTCACTCACAAAGAACCCATTTTGGGTTTTACATGCAAATGTAGAGGCAGCATAAATGGATCCAAAATCCTTATCAGAAAGATACATTTCTCTAATATTATCAAATCCAAGAATCTTTACACTTAAGGTGGTGTAAAGGGTATGTCTACGAGACAAAGCATCAGCCACCACATTATGTTTTCCTTTCATGTATTTGATGATATAAGGGAAAGTCTCAAGAAATTCTACCCATTTAGCATGCCTTTTATTAAGCTTGCCTTGACCCTTCAAATACTTAAGTGACTCATGGTCACTATGAATGATGAACTCCTTGGGTACAAGATAATGTTCCCAAGTTTGAAGGGCCCTAATTAAAGAGTAAAACTATTTATCATAGGTGAGGTAGTTTAAGGCGGTTCCATTTAGTTTTTCACTAAAATAAGCCACGGGATGACCACCTTGTAACAACACAGTTCCCACACCCACTCCCGATGCATCACACTCTAGCTCAAAAGTTTTAGAAAAGTCAGGAAGAGCTAAAACTGGTGCATGGGTCAGTTTCTCTTTGATAAGTTCAAAGGCTTTTTGTTGTTTTTCACCCCAAAGGAAAGAAGTATCCTTCTTCACCAAATCATTGATTGGTGAGAAAAGTGTGGAGAAGTTAGGCACAAAGCGCCTGTAAAAGCTCGCGAGACCATGAAAACTCTTGATCTCAGTCACACTTTTTGGGGTGGGCCATTCTTGGATGGCTTTGATTTTGTCGGGGTCTACTTGAACCCCATTTTTATTAACTATAAAACCTAAGAACACCACACTCTCCACACAAAAATTACATTTTTCAAGATTTCCATAGAGTTGGTGTGACCTAAGAATGCAAAAGACGCGCCTAAGATGGCCTATATGTTCATCTAGGCTCTTACTATACACTAAGATGTCATCAAAATAAACAACACAAAATTTTCCTAAGCAATCCCTAAGGACATGATTCATAAGCCTCATGAAGGTGCTTGGGCCATTGGTAAGCCCAAACGGCATTACCAACCACTCATACAGCCCAAACTTGGTCTTAAAAGCGGTTTTCCACTCATCACCTTCCTTGATGCGGATTTGGTGATAACCACTCTTAAGATCAATTTTTGAAAATAATTGGGCCCCATGCAATTCATCAAGCATGTCATCAAGCCTAGGGATAGGGTGCCTATATTTGATGGTGATGTTATTGATTGCTCGACAATCAATGCACATCCTCCATTGGCCATTCTTCTTAGGCACCAACAAAACTGGCATGGCACAAGGGCTTAGGCTCTCTTGAACCGAACCCTTCTCCAATATTTCTTGGACTTGAGATTCATAGTTAAGGGGGCTTCCTTTAAATCCAATTTTGTCGCAAATAAACTCCCTTTACTAATGACTTTCTTGGAAGGGGCACCAACTTCCAACTCAACCTCTTTACCCCTTTCAAGCTTTAGGGGTAAAACTTTGCTTTTTTTTTTCTCCTCATCTCTCTTATGTTTCATGATGAGTTGGTCCTCCGCCACTTGTGAAGGTGTTAGAGGACACAACTTAATGCGCTTATCCTTATGAGTGAGGATGATGTTATTGGAATGACCATGGTGTATGGCTTTCTTATCAAATTTCCATGGTCTTCCTAGCAAGATATGGCCAGCTTCCATTGGGACTATGTCACACAGGATCTCATTTTTATAATACCCAATGGAAATTGGAACCTTGACTTGCTCATTGACCTTCATTTCCCCTTGTTCATTGAGCCATTGAAGCTTGTAAGGCTTAGGGTGGGGAAGTGGGGTCAAGGCTAGCTTTTCCACCAACCTTGAGCTACAACAATTGCAGCATGACCCACTATCCACAATGAGAGAACATATTTTGTCATTCACCTTACAACGAGTGTGGAATATGTTCTCCCTTTGAGATGAGGACACTTTCAAAGGTTGGCTTCCAAGAAGTCTTCTTATCATTAAGAGATCTCCCTCACATGCATAAGCGGTTTCATCACAATCAGATTGGTATGCATGAACCCCTTCTCCTTCGCTTTCACTAGAGGAGTGTGCGCTAGACTCACTACTATAAACATCTTGGGCCCTCATGATGATGTTTCTCTTAGTAGGGCATTGAGAGGCAATGTGGCCTCTCCCAAGACATTTAAAGCATTTGATACTACTAACTTTCTCGTGAGAGTTAGTAGTAGGGGTTTTTCTCTCTATATGTGATGTTTTATGCTCTTTGAAGTTCTTGGGATGTTCCTCTTTGGGGTAACTCTTGAAAAGTTCCCCGTAGGTTGGTCCCTCTTTACATAAGGTGGGTTATCCTTTTTAAAAGTTTTCCTTCTAAGTTGATTTTCCACCTTGATGCAAAGTTGAACTAACTCATCAAGGGAATTGTATGAGAAGAGCTCCACCTTATCACGAATTTCGGGGCTCAACCCACACAAAAAACCTTGCCATAGTGGCCTTGGGTTCCTCAATGATACCCGCCCTCAAGATAAGAAGTTCCATCTTTCGTCTATACCCTTCTATACTAAGGTTGGTTTGCCTTAGCCTTTGGAGTCTATCCAAAAGATCTCTTTCA
Organism: Psophocarpus tetragonolobus; assembly: GCA_037954015.1. NCBI lineage: Eukaryota > Viridiplantae > Streptophyta > Magnoliopsida > Fabales > Fabaceae > Psophocarpus > Psophocarpus tetragonolobus. The sequence continues at coordinate 504,110 of CM075688.1, forward strand.
TACCAAGAGGGAATATGTCTTCTTCTTAGAGCACTTCTAAGATCATTCCAATATCTTATGGAAGGCATATTGGTGCGGATTCTCTCATTGGTTAACCCAACCCACCAATGCATGGCATGCCCTTGGAAGCTAAGGGTTGCCATTGGAACCTTTCTTTCTTGTCTTACCTCATGGCAAGTGAAGAGTTGTTCTACCTTGATTTCCCAATCAAGGTAGGCTTCCACATCTTCCCTCCCATGAAATGGGGGGAGATCAATTTTGGGCTCCCTTGGAGGGGCCCCATTATTATGCATGGATGAATAGGAGTTTCTCCTAGGATGATTGTAGTATTCTTCCTCACTTTCACTCCTATGGGTATGTCTAGATGGGGAACCTAAGACTATCCCTTTCACTTTGTAATTCTCACCATTCCCATGCTTTCTTTTTTCTTCTTCTTTCTCTTTTCTTCTTTCTCTTTCTTTTCTTTCTCTCCTTTCTTCATCTTCTCTCCTTTCTCTTATTCTTCTCTCTTCTTTCTCTCTTTTTTCTCTCTTTTCTTCCTCTCTTTCTTTTATTTTTCTTTTCTCCTTGGACTCTTTTTCTCTCCTTTTTTCTTCTCTTCTCTCTTGTTTTTTTGCCATCCACTCCCTAAAGTCCATGTTTAAGTTTTCTAGAGTGTAATCTTTAGAAATATTTATTTGGTTTACACTCTTGTTTGATGAATAACTATGAGTACTAGAGTGGGTGTGTGATGTCATTGTGCTTGAATTTCTAAGAGGAAAAAGGTGGCTAAAAAATTTTCACAAACAAACACTCCTCTCTTTTCTGTTTTCTTGCCTAAAATGGCTTGATGAGTCTTTGGAACTCTTTATCCTTCTAAGCGCTTTGAATAAGAAAAATAAAGCAAGAATTTTAAAGCAAAAATTCAAAAGAGAAGGGATCTAAAGCGAGCTCCTAAGGTGTTGAAGGAAGTGTACCACTTCTTCCTTCACCTAATTTTCGAGAAACTAAAAAATTGATTAAATTTTATTACAACCAAAGGGAGGGCCTTAAGGGCACTCAAACTCCCAACTACAAAATTAATACACCCAAATTAAAGAAAAAGTAAAGTCTTCAAAAAATGATTCTCCAAATGCTCCCTCAAATCAAAGTCTTCACGGCTAGGTGTATTTCCTTTTGAGGTGATCTCTTAGGCTCTTAGTCCAACCTTCCAAAATATGCTACCCTTGTGGTAAGCTCCTTTTTCAAGCTTTCTCCCAAAAGTGACACTAACACACAAACCAAAAAAACCAAAAGTAGCAAGGGGAGGTGCGAACAGAAACTCAAAAAGCAATAAAAGATAACACAATCAAAAGGACACTTAACCAAATGGTAAGAGTATATAAGACAAACTAGAAAGATGATTTAAAAGACAAGCAACAACTAAAAGGTAAACAAAAGAAAGAGAGCACACAATGGAATACCTAAGAATGACACTAGATTAAAGAGTAGAAGAACACAAATATCAAGTTCTAGTGTACCAAAAGTAATAAAATTTATTTTAAGGTTCCAAGTTCAAAGTTGAAGCACTTTCTAATTTTAGGTTAGGTACATCAAATGAATTTTTTTTCAAACTTTTTTTTCTTTTGTTTGTTCTCTTTTTTTTTTTTTTTTGAATCCTTGGTTGTTTTTTTTTTTGTATTTTATTTTAGATTTTGTTTTCTTGTTTTTTTTTAATATTTACTAGATGCACCTAAATTGATTGTGAATTTAGTGCTTGATAACAAAGAGTTATGCGCTTGGAACAATAAAGAAAATTAAAAGCAACAATTTAGGTACTACTAGAAATGACTTCAAAATGCAAAGTAGCTATAGATGTGTTAATGGTTTAGTAGTTTTGTGTGCCACTGGACTCAAGCTTTGTTAAGTTTTTAGTAATTTGTTGAACACAAATACCAAACTTATAGCTTAAGTGAAAGCACCCACAAACAAGAACTACCTTTACCACACAAATGAGCTACTAATTATACGTATAAGGAAAATAAAGACAAAGGAAATTGAGCAACTATTTTTGAATTTTTTTTTAAGAATATGCTTGAAACTAAAAGCACATGAACTTCTAAAGAGACTTAGACATGAGGTATGACCCTCTATGTTGCTCAATTTAAGAAGTTTCAAATTTTTTTTTGTAAAAACAAAAGAGGCTAAACTTAAAAGGAATTAATAGACGAAATGGAAAACTATAAACATGACTTATAGACAACTACACAAGAGTATAAAAGTGAAAAATAAAAGTTAAAAATAAAGCAAAAACAAGGCAACTAGGTGCAAGGAAACACAAGAATTTGGTCTAAATTTCTTGACCACAAGGTTGTGGAATTCACCACAACAACATGGATTTTTAGCAAGAAATTCTCAAAACCAAAATTCAAGCAAGAAAGCACCCAACTCAAAGCTTAAGCGGAAATTAATGAATATGGGAGAGACGTAGATGCAAAGAAAAGAACAATATAAATTGCATCAAGCAAAAAATAAATGGTGCAAATAAACTATAACTCAAAACAATAAACTCAAGACATAAATGGAAATGATAAACAACAATGGAAAGCTAGAAAAAATTGCGGAAATTAAAGATAAAATAAAATAGGAAAACGGAAAGAAAAAATAAATGAGATAGGAAGAGAGTTTAGACCTCTAGAACCAATGCTCTAGATACCAAATGATGCATGCCTCCCTTGATATTTTTCTAAAGGTTTTCTTCTTTGGTGAAATGGTTTGTGGAGAGGTAAGAAGTGAGGTGGTTTTAGGCGCCACTTAAGGTAAGATAAGCCTAAGAGGGAAAGTTTGCCACAAGGGATGGAACCCTTGATAAAAACCTAAGGAATTCTCAAAGAGAGAAGGGTGGACACTAAGAGAATTTTGGCCAACTCAAGGTTTTTCCATTCAATCAAGTGTAAAAAATACAAGAGTGTTAAGGAGCACCTTTTTATAGAGGGAGCTAACCTCTTGGACAAGTCATGAAGGAAATGAAGGGCTAGGATTAAAAGGAGTCATCCAAGGGAGGAGGATTGAAGCCCAAAGTCCAATCAATACCCTCCTTTAAATGAGAATTGGTGTCCAAGCTACCTCATCCAAGGGCCAAGATTACTCCTTTATTAGTTTTGGGTTTTATTTAGCAAAAGAGAGGGTAGTTATCAAACTACCCCCTTATTTCCTAAATAAAGGCCCAAAAAGCTAATCTTACCCCTTCTTATTACTAAGACACCTCCTAGAAAATTAAATGGACTAATACATGTCCAAAATAAAATCCTAGGTTCCTAAAATAAAAAATTACAAGTAAATAAGTCACGGCTTTCATAACTTGATGGTCATATGGAGGTGAGATCTTCCTCCCTCTACTCTAGCCATGTCGTCTTCTATTCTCCTAGCCATGGCCCTAGTGATAGGGCCCTTGCTTGGGGAGAATGCATCACTACCACAAAATAGATGATGCGAGCAACATCACAAGACTTTTCTTTAGAGAGGTTGTCTGCTTGCATGGCATACCCTCCACCATAGTGTCAGATAGGGATGTAAGGTTCGTTAGCCATTTTTGGAAAACTCTATGGTTTAAGCTAGGAACTAAACTCCTGTTCTCTACTACCTGTCACCCACAAACAGATGGGCAAACTGAAGTGGTCAATAGATCCCTATCCACTATGTTAAGGGCACTCCTTCGAGGCAACCACAAGTCTTGTGATGAATACCTTTCCCATATAGAGTTTTCTTATAATCGGGTGGTTCAACGAACCACCAAGAATTCTCCTTTTGAGGTTGTCTATTGTTTTAACCCTCTTACTCCTATGGATCTCTTACCTCTCCCTTTTTCTCACTCTTTTCATAAAGATAGGGAGGCAAAAGCAGACTTTGTTGAGAAATTACATGAGAGGGTCAAAACAAACATAAAACAATAGTCCAAAGGATATGCTGCCTCAGTTAATAGGGGAAAGAAGGAGATCATCCTAAAAAAAAGGATTAGGTTTGGCTTCATTTCAGAAAAGACCGTTTTCCTGCTCAACGGAAGTCCAAACTTAGCCGTCGAGGGGATGGACCTTTTCAGATCCTGAAGCGAGTGAATAACAATGCATACATCTTAGATCTCCCTCCGGAGTATGGTGTCAGCCCTACTTTTAATATATGTGACTTATCCCCTTTTGCAGGTGCTGATGATGAAGAGGACCCTTAGGATTTAAGGACAAATCCTTCCCAAGCGGGAGGAGATAATGTGATCCTCCCTAGCAAAGGTCCTATCACTATGGCCATGGCTAGGAGGATAGAGGAGGAGATGGCTAGAGTGGATGGAGGAAGACCTCACCTCCTCATGCAAATTGTCATTGTGCCATAGTTTCTTTTGTGTTTACCCTTGTATTGTTTTCCTTGAGTGGAGTGGTCTAGCTTTTCTTTTGGCCTTGTATTTAGGCATTTATTTTTCATAGGCTAAGGGTCTAGGTGGTATGTGTAGTGATTATGTGGAGTGTATTAACTAATTTGACCATTAAGGGTGTTGGTGGGCTATTTTACTAACCACACCTCTCTTTTCTAATCAAACCCCAATTAGTTAGCAAATAAAGCATGGAGGAGACAAGGTGGGGCCCTTATTCCCCCCTAATAGGTGTCAAATTCTTATAATGCCCACATGGCATCCTACATGGCACTTAGTTAGTTCTAAGATCCATGATTTTAGGAACATGTGCTAATTATTTGAATTTGAAACCTATTTGAATTTCCATCCAAATCTCACACGACCACCCCTCCCTATTTTGCTATAAATATAACCCTCCACCACTCTCTTGTATTGGCTACACTTGATTTTGAATAAAATTGTGAGAGTTGCTTCATCTTTGAGTGTCTCTTCTTCTCAATCTTAAAGAGCCTCCTTTAGTGTTTTTATCAAGGGTTCCTTCCCTTGTGGCAGACACCTCTTTCTAGGCTTATCAAGCTCCTTGTGGCACCTACCATCTCCACTTCTTTTCTCAATCATCACTCCATATTATTTGTGGCCTTCCATGGAATGGATCTTGGGGAGAGAAGCATGGAAGGAGAGTTGCATCATCAAGTGCCGGAGGTCTTGTTCGCATACTGCTATAGTCCCTAAACATCTACGCAAGAGACCCAGTTTTGACTGACCTTTGGAACGGATGCCATGTTGCCTATAGAGATAAGAGAACCCTCTTTCCGCAGACACATTTCAATAAAGAAGCTAACGATGAAACACTTCAAAATGAATTGGATTGCATTGAAGAACTAATAAGTCACACCGTAATCATCACAGAAGCTACTAAACAGCGAATGTCACAGTGTTTTAACTTCAAGGTTAGACTAACAACTTTTCTTCCAAGTGACTTCGTCTGGCATGCAACTAACGAAGCAAGAAAAGAAAAGTATAAAGGAAAGCTAGCTTCTAATTGGGATTGACCTTTTTGGGTTCATCAAGAGCTTAGAAATGAAGTGCACAAGTTAGAAGAATTAACAGGGAAACTCATTCCAAGAACTTGGAATTTAACACACCTCAAGATGTATTATAGTTAAAATGAGCTCGTACTTCTTTTGGGGAACTATTTTCCTTATTTGATTTTTTAATTAAGCAATTTTTGGCTCTAATTGTTTTTTACTCTTTTATTACTATAGAGAGTTTGGCTTGCTTAAAGCCTGACAAAGTACCCTCCCAAAAATTTCCATTTTTTGGTAAAGGTCGTACTCTACAAGAACTTCGGATCAATTGAAGACTACAAGAGTAAAATCTCCATTTTCGGCAAAGGCAATACTTTCCTCAAAATTTCGAAAAACAAAACAACAAAATTGAATCAAACATTGGTACCTTTCTGAACTATATAGTTCAGCTTAGGCAGTAAAAACATAGGCAATTTGGCTACACTTGATTTAATCACAATAAAACTGCAAGATTAGTAAAATGAGAAAAAAACCTTGTATATTAATTTTCAATGCAATTACAAAAGTTGGCATTTACATTTTCAAACAATAAAAATAAAAAGAAGTACCCTACAAGGCAGCCTCACCATCTTTTTCTTCACTTTGGTCTCCTACCCCCCCCCCCCAACTTCATCCACATAGGCGGTCTCCTCCGCCTGAGTATCTGCTTTGTTTGGCGAACTCGAAAGAGATTCACCATTCGAAAGGATTTCATCATCTACATTGTCAAGATGCTTATATTCTCCCTTGAAGATATCGTGATCTTCAGAAAATTGGAAGCATTCCGGAATGATACAAAAGAAGCGTGTTTGGCGCACCGCCTGCCGAAAACCTGTGGCATGCTCCATCACGACATCTTCCTCCACCTGTTTTTGGTACCTCTCATGCTCAGTAATGGTCTTCTCCAAAGCCCACCTATAGCCTTCACGAGTTTTCTCACTTTGTGTTGTAAGAGCTCTTAGGCTCTAAATTTCGTCTCAGGCTTCTTCCAATGCCTCGTCCTTCTCGGCCAAAGCCTTGGCATGCTCAACATCTTTTGCCACCAAGGTCTCATCCAAACCCTCCAGAGAGATCATGATCTTCATATTTTCCTCCAGCTTGCTCAGTCTATCCGAAAGATCTAGAAAGTTGTCTTCGGCCTTCCTTTGGTGTTACTTGGCCACTACCAGTTCATTTGCAAACATGTGTTTTCCTAGTGCTTGTTCCCGAGCTAGGAATTCACAGTAATTTTTCAACTTCATACTTAGCTTCATCCCTTCAAGAGCTTTTCGTCCTTCCTCTAATATGGAATCACCAAACTTGCTCGAGGAGGCAATGGTGTCAAGACCTTGGTAGAAGAAAGACTGCGACAATAAAGTAGTGCTGATGACAGGAGATATGGGACTTTAGGTTTCGATCTTTGCCCTTTTCGACTTACTGGACGAGGACTTCTTTCATTTCCTCTTCCTTCCCTACCTTTTCTCTTCTTCTCCCTTCTCTTGCTCTATTGTTTTTCTTTTTTCTTCTCAAACTCAGAAACAGGAGGCAGGGTGTCAACCAGGGTAGGTCTCGATGAGGGGTTTTCCTCGATTTGGATTTTTGGGATACTGGCTTCAACCGAAGCCATGAACTTCGGCGTAACTTGCAGAAACCAACAACTTTGCTGCCAACCTTCATCATGATCTCTGCCCAAAATAAAAAAACACAACATTAAGTCTCATTTCGGCAATACATAATCAAAGTTTTTTATAAAAATTTACACTCATCCTTGAGATCAGTAAAAAGAGATATTGATGCATATAAATGCAACAACGTCACCACTGAAAGAAGATAGGGAAACGAATCTAGATAAGCAGTCTCAACCTTCTTTTCATCAATGAGCAACTCAACAGGAAAGTCTATATACCTGATCGACATTGACTCCTAGTAGAAAGGAAATAAACGACCTCCTTATTGGTCGTAAAAATGGTTATGGCTGGAGGATTTATCATGATTCTAAAGTACCCGGAGTTAAACCCCTTGAATGAGGTAGTATAAGAAACAAAAAGAGGGTTCTTGGCCTTATGAAAGAGAGAAACCACTTGCATTTCTCATTAGGCCGAGTAGCAAAGTGACGAAGAAAAAGGATAAGAGTAACCTTGGTATGGGTAAACAAACACAAAGCTCGGAATGCTTGGATGTAACCCTAAGTGTTCGGATGTAATTAACTGGGTGCACAATTCAAACCCTAACTATCCCCATAATAAAGTCATCAAAAGGGAGCCTAACTATGAAAAACTGAAAACATACAATCATAAACATAGAAAAAATCCCCCTTATCCTCTACGGACCGACCCAAGAAGACAAAATTTGGGTTCGATACAAAAAAATCCTTACAACGCCGAACAAGAAAAAGGAACTCCTCCTAGTCCTTAAAATAGCAGACTTGGACTTTGTTCAGAAAGTCACTAAGTATCTCCCTATTGCAGTACCGGGATGAAAAAACCCCTACTTCCCCATCTACCCATTGGTAAGAAGGAATTAGAATGAGGGGTAATCCTTTTTGGATTACCCTTAAATTTGTGCTTCATAGCTACTTTAGCTAGAATGATAGCTTCCAGTGAGGCAGATTTTGGCCCTGAAGGCCTGGCACCATCCGCCTATAACTCTGGGTGAGTTAAAAACTCGCCATTACTGCCTAAGGCAGAATAAGAGATCTCGACAGACCCAAAAGGTCCACCCTCAGAAGAAGGGATCTCGGAATCAGAAGCATAGGAATACATTTGGTTGAAATATAAAAAAAGAATATGAGGCGTGCCTGACTCTAAACAGGGAGACTGAGGAAGAAAGACTAGAAGGAGATTTCGACAGAAGGAGAAGATAAAAATGGCAAAATGTATATTTTCACTCTTCCTTTCTTATATATAAGAGCTTCTCCAAAAATTCCCTTCTCATCACTATCATTGATCTCTTTTGATCAAACGATTTTCATCACACTTTGGCACAAGCCTGGGGGCAGGTGTATAGTCATAAGGAAATAAGGAAAACAAAATGAGCTAAATACCCTCAGAGTAAGGGTAAAAGGGACCTGAATTCAAATTGTACATTAATGTGCAAAGGCAGCTTCCATCATCATGCTCTGCCCCACAAATGTCACTTCCATTGTTAACATTGTATTATAACTTCTTTGGAAATAAACACATTAGAACTAGATTAGGTGTACAAATATGATCGAATAAAAAGTGGTTGAAAATGGTGAAGTTTCCAATGATTCCAAAGATGTTAGTGGCCAATGAAGACACCAAATATCCAAATTGCACAAAATGACACTCCTTTTCAACCATGGTTGATTGAACATGTATGTGGGTAAAGAGCACCTTATGTGCATGACTAGAATTCTTTACATAATATTTTTATTATTTCTCTTTTTTCCCTTTCCTTCTACTCTTTTTTATATTTTTTTAGAAATAAATAAAGGATTAATTTGAAGTAATTTGGAAATTTTTCATATACACAAACAATAATTTCTTACGAAAATTTTAATTGTACAAAGTAATTTTTTTAACAATGTGAACAAAGTGAGATTACATAAGGACAATATTTGATAGATGTTTTGATAGACAATATGAATTAAGTTTATTTTAAGGTGATTGATAGGATTTGAATAGTTAATAAGGGGTCCAAAATCACAATACACGAAGCCAAAACCTTATAAGTTTTGACTTCACATGGGTGTTCTGATTTCACATGCAAAATCTAATTTCGTTGCAGTGAAAATGAAGCCGAAACCAAACTAAAAGTTATATGACTCTAACCAATTTAGGATGCATTAGAGATAGCTAAAAGACTACTATTATTTCAATAGTCAATTATACTTAAATCAGTTATAATAAAAAATCTACATCATTTAGATAAACAAAAAAAATTAATTTCTATAGTGAGAATATAAAAACATATGAAAGAAAAAACTATTGGAAAAAATAATCATAAGTGACAAATATTTAGATTATGAAAACAACTTTTTAAATTTAATGTGTTAACAAACATCTTAAATATTTTTCAGAACGAAATCTTTCAAACAAAATAAGCTAAAGCAATAATATTAATCTCTCTCAAACATACAATTGGATTTTTTTTAGATACATGAAAAATCCAATTATTTCAATAATAATTTTTTATAGGCAAATGTCACTTGTTAGTATGATAGTTTGTTAGTAGGAGAATTCGAACTCACAACATTTTCCTTTTATTCTCCTCATATGTGGGATTTGGCACTAGACCAACCTCATAATCTCATTTCAATAATAAATTATAGGATAAATTATGTTTTTTTATACATAAACTTTTTTGAGTTTATAGTTTTGTTATACAAATTTTTTGTTTACCGGTCAAGGTATATAAACACTTTTTCCATCCAACAATTTAATTTTCCCATTTATTTTAATCATTAAGTGATTACATGTCATTGGATTTATTAATTAAATTTTTTAACAGTTTTTATTACATTTTATAATTAAAGTAGCTACGTATTAACAAAAATTACTCTTTATATTATCCTATTGTTCCTCGCATGACCTATGACCCCTCATTTCACCCACTTGGGTCCCCTCATCCTATAGCTTAGCACAGCCCCAAACCTGGCTTCCCCCTTTCCCATAACATCCAACCTCCCTACGCCACTCACCCTCCCTTCACACCTAATGTCTCTCTGCTGCAAATCCAAGCTTTGCACACGCAGATTCACGGTGTTTTCCTCACATTCTCCGCTCTATCATAACGCCATCAGAACTACATAAAAAAAGGAAGGAAAGTTCTAATTAGGGCTGCTCATAGTTAGGTTATTTTCATAACTATTAAATAATTATATATACAAGTAGTTGTAGTAACCATAACTATAACCATCTCTCCATTACCAATTATAATTTAGTATAACTGGTTATCTTTTATAAAAACTGGTTATATAACCAGATATAAATTTATAACTCGTTATTTAACCGATTATAAATTTATAACCGATTACATAACCGGTTATATCTAAAACTAATTATATAACCAGTTATGAATATGTAACCGGTTATTTAACCAGTTATTTATCCATAACCAGTTATATAACCGGTTATAAAAAAACTTGTTTTTGTAAAATCATTTTTTCTAATTAACTTCTTTCCCACAATGGTGTATAAATTAACTTAGAGTTGTGTAAAACATGAGAACACGTTGTCTATCAGGTGCAGAGTTGAAAAGGCATCCAAATGGATATATAGAAATTAAAGACAAATAAAAATTTTAGAATTGCATGTGTTATGTGACATTATATACCACGTATAATATACATAAAATAACATAGGAAAACACAAGTCCATAACTAAATGTGCAGGTTCCTTCAACACTTTCATTTTAATTAATAACAAGCATTGACCATAAAATATTTTTTTGATACAAGAACAGTCAAATTTGATTATATAATACTTCAGTACACTGGTTCCTTAGACCAAGGCAAACTTCAATCCCATGATGCATGTTCAATGCCCGTGAATTTGCAAAAATCAACAGTAATAAGAGACGAAAAAATACCAACAACCATATACCATATGTCAATATACTATATAAAAAATGAGCACTAAGTAAGATTGCATCCCTTAATTATCATAGATACTAAATTCAAGTTGCAATCCAAAGGAGAACAATTTCAGGTTACACTAGATATAATGAAAGAAACATACCAAGCACTATGAATCCTCATCAAGAGTGACATAGGTTGAGCTAGTACCACCATCTTATGGAGAGACCAAATCTGCAAAAACAAAGTTCTTCTACTAATTTGGGTGTTGGGCTACTGCGATATGGGTCAAGCACCGTTCCACCAGCACTAAAGGTGGATTCAGATGGCATAGTGGAAGCAGGTAATAGCTAACACCTCTCTTGCAATATTTGCAAGGATTGGAAATCGACTTGAATTCACCTTCCACCAGGTTAGGAGATCAAAGTCTAGATTCTAACCATTCTCTAGATCTTCCTCCAAGTACTTACTCAACTCAGGTTTTATAGTACTTGACTTAGCACCAGTTGATTGCAAAAACTCATTGAAAAAATTATTGGAGTCAACATTATGTCCAACAAGTTGAGTTGGTTGAGAATTACCTTGAGAATTGTCCCCTATCCCACCTCTATACTCTTCAAAAATGGCATTCAAACATGATTGTAAATCTTCTTTCAACTTGTGTGCCTTGAATAAATCAAATGATTTATTGATAAACCAACTTGGATACATCAACTGGTATTTAGGATCCAACACAAAAGCAATTAACAACATGTTTAGGCTTTCAGGCTCCCCCCAATACTTATCATATTTGCCTTCATCTTTTTGGCTATTTCCTTTGTGCTTGAGTTTGCATCAATGGATTGACACATCTGTTTAATCCTCAAACCAATGGAAAAAACCTCTACCATATATAGACTACTCGTAACATATGAAGAACCAGATATTCTCAAAGTGGCTTCCTAAAAAAATTGTAAGATTTCTTGTGCTTCTTTCCAATCAGACGATGTAGGCACACCGTTTCCCCTTTCAAGCTCTTCACAGTTCTTTGATTCTGTAATTTTAAACTCTACAAATGCATTTTCAAGTCTTAGTGCAACCTTCAACATATTGTAGGTAGAGTTCCATCTAGCTTCAACATCTAATATGACGCCACCTTTGCCTTGAATGTTATAAGTTTCGACACATGAATTAATTTTTGCTGTCATGAAGGAGAAGACTTCACATATTTCACAGCAGCTCGAATTTTGAGAATGAAAATGCCAATTTGTTTTAGGCTAGCTTTACAATCAAATTTAAGATATGCACACAACAACGCATATGAATATGATTTCCATTCAAAACTAATTCATTCCTTGACCTTAACCTCATTCTTAAATTTTCAATTCCACGATCATTTGAAGCAGCATTGTCTACTGTCACACTCAAAACATGAGTCAACTCCCAGCTAGTCAAGCATTGAGTAACCTTCTTAGCCAAAATTTCTCCTGAATGGCCCTTGACTTGAAAAAAATTAAGAATTTTCTTTTGCAAGCACCAATTGTTGTCTATGAAATGAGCAGTTATGCACACATAACTCATATTTTGGCACGAAGTCCATGTGTTAGTGGTGAGACATACACTGCGACAATGTTGAGAAAGAAAGCTCTTTAATATAGCTTTTTCAGTTTCCCACAACAACAAAGCATCTCTTGTTAATATATGTTGTGAAATAAGGAAAAAATTTGGTTGCACAACCATTATACATTCACGGAAGGCTTTATGCTCCACAAATCTAAAAGGAACCTCCATGGCCACAATCATCTTTACAAAGGCTCTCTAACATTTCTCCTGATCAAACACAGCTAGTGAAGAGGAAGAAAGATTTGTTGTAGAGGAGAAATTACATTTTATCTTCTTGTTCACTTCACTGTTCGGATTAGCCTTACACTTATTCGCATGAATAATCATGGAACTCGTTCAGTGATTACAATTGAGTGTGCAATGACAATAGTTGCATTCAGGCTTTCCATTTAAGTTAGGAACTACTGTGAAGTGATTCCAAACACTAGATTTATTTTTACGCACTCAACTACGAGGCAGTACCCTAGGAGCGGTAACCGAGGCAACAGTATGCTCTATAGCCTCAATGTCCAAAACATGCTCTTGATCAGCCATGATTGTGATCAGTCCATTACAAAAATATTATTTCAAACAATTATAATTTTTTGGATCATTTAAGGAACCAAGTAAAAATAGATGAGTACCTAGGAAGAACATTTGCTACCACAAAAATATTACAAAGAAGACCTCAAAAGGAATTTAATTGAAAGGGATTTTTAAGAAATCATATACTTTGTATTATCATCCTAGCCACAAAAAATTGTAACAATCAAGCATCCCAAAACTATTTCATCACATGATTGCTAGGAGCTATGTACATATATAATAACTTAAACTGCAACTCAATTTAATTTTCAATATGAGCAAAGATGAATTATGACAATAAACTTTATGATAAATAATGTCACAACTTACAAACATAGTCACCCCTAACAATTCAACATAGGAGCAATAAGAACATAGTAACGAAGTCAAAAAAATGAAAGATAATGGTTAAATAAAAGGAAAAGAACACATCAAATTAGATAAAGAACGAACAAAATGTGATCTAGGTAGGAAGTCAAAGAAATAAGAAAATATTAGAACATAGGATAAAAGATATTCCTATAACTTATAGCATGTGAAGGACTAGAGGTCAAAATAGAGACAAAGATAACATTTTTGTGGAACATTTTACCCCAATAAACCCCTAAACAATAATCTTTTAGGGGCAAAAATGGATTTTTAAACATGGTAGGGCAACTCTAGCGCATAAAAAATTATTATTTTGGCCGCTATTGCAACTACTATGGCCACTATTGAAAACCGCTCCCCTCTTTAAATCCTGTAGTGGTCTAAGGCCACTCCACTCTGCTATCCTGTTATTGCATAGCTATAGCATGTTATTACTACTATAAAATGCTTTATTATCATTGACAACACAATAAACATTAAGCATAAGCATCATTAACATTCTCAACAGACAAAGTCTAATAACTAATTCATCTGATTATTTTTACTATTAACAATTTAACATACTTATTAGCATTTACTATTTTGATGTCATGCCTAGGCAAGTCGGAATACTTTCAGAATTGATTATAGACAAAAATGAACAAGAAATCCAATTGAAAACAAAACATGGAGGCACAGATTATCAATCACATACCACAAAAAAATTTTAATTAGAGGCGTGCTCCATACACCATAAAAATACAAAACATGCAATGATTAAAATAATGTCCTGGTCTAGCTTTGAAACTTCAACTCATTTATTCTTACATTGGTCAATAGCCACATCTATCAAATTAATTTGAATGTAACACATTATAACGGCTGGATCGATGCATTAAGCTAGCAACAATTATTATGAGATAACATTATCAAATTAATTTGAATGTAACACATTATAACGGCTGGATCGATGCATTAAGCTAGCAACAATTATTATGAGATAGCATTATCAAATTAATTTGAATGTAACACATTATAACGGATGGATCGATGCATTAAGCTAGCAACAATTATTATGAGATAGCATGAAAGGCTTTGTCATGGTAAGGAGGCTATAACATAAACGTGCAATGTTTGCAGTTCTATCATGTATTTGATTATAGCAGCGTAATTATATGCATAATTTTGAGGATATAATACAAGCATCTTTTCAGAGGGGCAACATTTATTCATTGGAGCTGTGTATTAAAGAATTCCAAAGTGCCCAAATCCTTACTAATATTTAAGGTAGAACTCGTCCTGTTCCTATTTGCGCTATTGATTATAAAAATAAAATTCAAAACCAGAAAAGCAAAAATGGAAGAAGAGGGTAACCTTCTCTTGATAATGAGCGAGTTTGCGTCTTTGGATCTTGAGAGAGAGGATTGCTTTATTGAAAAATTACAGAGCAATATGAAAAGGGAAAGCCAAGATTCAGAGTTGAGAGAACAGAGAAGAAGCGAGAAGGGAGAACCAAAAAAGCAAGCACTAGCGTCATAAAAACTGATAAAAATAGATAAACAATTATAAATTGTTTTTATTTGGTTATAACCCCTTACCCTAACCTTTTTATTTAGTTAAAATTAAACAAATAATTAAAGTTATTAACTTATTTTAATTAACCAGTTATTATATAACCAGTTAATACTGGTTATAGTTATTTTTTAAATAATTAGTTAAAATGAGCACCCCTAGTTCTAATTGATAATGGTGATAATCAACACAAAATTTTAAATAATTTGGATTTTAAATAGATGGATATCCCAGAACTGACATCATTTGCCTCTCGAATAGATTCCTTGTTACTCATTTCTTTATCTTAAGTTGTACATTGTAGTCCACAAAAGTTTGGACCAAATATGTTTGCTTCAATACAAATTGAAAAATTATCTTACATATTTTTCATGCTTGTTAAAACAATTTATAATCTTCACATGTTATTATCTTGATCCATTATAATTTGTTTTCATTATTAGATAATAATTTATAGTTAAATATTGTATAAAAATATTTTGAATAATTATCATGCTGGGAATTGGTTTTTATTATTTTATTATTCTTAACAAATTTATACAGTACAGATAATAACATGTAGGAATTTTAAATTATGACAATAATAAACTTGTTAGTACAATTATCGTGCCTTTTATTGGCACAAGAGACCACATCCTGACCTTCCTGCATGAGATATCAGAGGTCAGCACCTCAGCCTGAGGCTCCATACCTAACCACCAACTTAAAAAGGGATAACTTGGCCACTAAAAGCTCAATCCTTAAAAAGGTAACTAAGAACTTTCCCATAATTTAATTAGCATAGAGAAGGTAACTAAGAACCTCTCCGTAGTATAAAAGCAAAGCTCACTCTCTAAGGCAAGGTACACTTTTTTGATAATTTTTTACCCCCTTCTCTATAACTCATATTAACGTAAGTGTTGCAGTCCCTTTTACAGGTACTCACTTATCCTTCAGGGACCAACAACACTCATTACGGAGGTCATGGTGCTTTGCTTAAATTTGGTAAGAACATCTGGCACCGTCTGTCGAAAAGTCAAAATTTCTACGCCCCAAAACCCATGGTACAGACTTGAGGTTGTCAATCCCAGGACATGAGCAACATCAACACTTTGGACACCCTAAAAAAATGGAAGATATGGCATGGAGACAGGAGGAAGAATCTCTACTCCCTCCGGGAAGAAAATGCTGCCATCAATATAATCATACAAGACTTGCAATCTCGGCAACCAAGGCACACACATGAATCTACAAGCACATGAATCTACTCCCTCGAGGAAGCGATCGAGGGAGGATGACCATAGGGAAGACTCGTCCAAAGAAAACTCTACAAGTCAACGCCACTCTGTTAGTGGTCAACCACTCTAAGGAACAAGCGGTAGCGAGTATTCTTCCAAGAGAATATCAGAAGAATGTCCTCGTTCTGGCAAAAGAGAACAACAACATCCTTTTGTTGATGGTATCCTTGACACCCCACTTCCCCAGGGATGGAGGCCAACACTAATCCCGATGACCACATCGAGCGTTTATGACACAGGTAAATTTGTATTCCAGCAATGACTATGTCTTATACAGGATGTTCCCAACTTCCCTTGCCGGTACAACTTTGAATTGGTGGTCTTGTCTACCCACAAACTCGATCGATACCTTCAACATTATTGTGGACAAATTTATGGCACATGACACAGCTCAACAACCAAAGAGGATGACAATTGACGATCTAATCAGACTACAACAGAAGGAGGACAACCCATTGCGCACCTTTATAGACTAATTGATGCAATCCTACCTACCAAGGGTCCTCTAACTAGGACAATGACTAGGAGGATTGAAGAGGACTTGACCTGAAAAGACTCATCAAGACTCCAACACATGATACAGATAGACATTTTAAGCCATAGTCCTTAGGTTTCCCCTTGATTAGGTCGTGATACTACCTAGCTTAAGGCTAGGCACCACTTTTAGTGGCCCTAAGAGGGATTAGCGCTCCTAATCCTAATTAGGTCAAAGTCCCACACTTGGTTGAATGAAGTAAGACTCTTTTGAGCAAATAATTCTCTAGTGTCATTGAGAATCCTCTCTCTTGAGGAATCTTTCCCTTAAAGCTTTTATCAAGGGACCTTGCCCTTATGGCAAGCAACATAAATTTTTTTACTCATCTTTCTCCTAGAAAGTGGCATCAACCCTCCCCCATTTCTAGCCTCTTCATCCTCCATTTTCTTAGAGGAAGGAACCTTGGTTGAAGAGATCAAGGGAGTGCATCATTTGGTATCATGAGCCATCTTCATAAAGGTTCATTTCCTCCTCCTTCCTTTTAATTTTATGCGTCATTTCTTAGCCATTTTTCTGCAATTTTTATGGCTTATTTCTTGCTTCCTTTATTGTCATTTAATTTCCTTATTGCCTTGAAGTTTATGTTTTAGTAGTTTAGTTCTTGCAATTTTATTTCCATGTCTTTATTTCTTTCTAGATTCAATTTATTTTGTTAATTTCTATTGAATCTTTGTGTATTTCCTTTAGGTTTGTTTCTTTAAATTTCTACCCATCTTTTTATTTTTTCCTTATTCTAGTGCTTATCCTAAGAGGATCATAGTAATGACTTCACAAAATTTGTAAAGGAAGCCACACAATTGTCATTTTGATCCTTGGAAGCACTTTTGATTCTTTCATTTAGTGTTCTTGCATTTTTAATTCTATCATCCTACACTTATTTCCTTGTTTTTTGGTCTTGGTCATTTTGAGTCACTTATTTTCAGTTTTAATCCTCCTAAGTTGTGTCTTAGATTGGTCATGTATTAGTCCTTATTTGTCTTTTAATTCTATATTGTTTTGCCTTTTAAATTTTCACCAAAAAGTGTGTTGGGCTTCTAAAATTATTGTGATAAATCTCTTTGGAATTGAGCATATGCTCTTGATCATAATTCCTAGAGTCCACATGTTTTAGATCATAGCATGTTTCAAAAAATATTTTCTCAAAATTTGCTCAATTTTTCCTAGAGTCTTTTGTTGTTGTTGTGTTAGTAGTTTAAAGTTTTGTACTAGTCTTTGGTAAATTGTTTTTTATGGCTGTTTTGAGATCATTTGGGCATGTATTTAGGCTTAAATCCTTGAGAAATTAAGTTGGCCTAAGTTCATTAAGTATCTTATTTAGTGTCATCTTTATTCACCTAAATTTACTAGTGCATCTTGAACTATTTTGCTTTCTTTGATTTGTACTTGATTTCAATTTTTGTGGTTGTTTTCTTTTCCCTTTTTTTTCAAGCAAATTCTTCTTCACGCTCCATATTATTTCTTACTTTCAAAATTGTTGTTAAGAGGTGCAGCAAAATATAAAAGAAAAATGAAAAGAAGAAAAGAAAAAGTGATAATCAAAAGAGAAAATCATTCAAAAAACAAGTTTTAGTAAAAATGTTTAAAAAAAATACAAAAACTTTTAGTACACCACAACTTTGTTATTTGAAGGAGTGCTTAAGATTGTTAAAAAACTTGCTTGAAATAGTGTATTTAAGATTCGGCCATAAGCTTTCAAATTGTGCAACTCATTGAATTTTGTTGAGTCTTTTATTTTAGTCCATTCTATTCTAGTGCTAATCTAGGATCCTTTTGTGTTCCATCTTTCTATCTACACCATTTTTACTTGGTTGTCTTCTTTGGTTATCTTTGTGTTTGTCTAAATAATTCTTTCCACTTGGATGTTTATCTCTCTTCCTTTAGTTTTCTTTTCTTATTTTTATTGCATTGCACTCTTGGTTTCTCTTTGGGTGCGTCACTTTGTTAAAGGAAAAGAGAGATCAAACCAAGTTTTCAACAAGGGAAACATCTTGAGATGTGTTGAAGCAAGCTAAGGAAGAGATTCATTCAAGGGAGCAACACCACTTTAAGAGAGGCAAACACTTGGAGTAGAGAGCAACATCAAACATCAAGCCTTTATTTTCTTTTTGTTTTTAATTGGGTGTAAATTTTATTAAGGTCATTTTAATTGAGGTGTTAGATGCCCATAAGGGTCATCTCTTTGATTCTAATAACTTTTAGTTTCTCGTTTAGGTGGGAGAAGGAATTGGTACCCCATCTCTCCACCTTAGGTGCACGCCTTCAAATCCTTACCGTTGCCTTAAATTTCTTTTATTTGTTTTGCATCATAGTGTAAAAGACTTTTAAGTTCCAAAGACTCTTAAGTAATTCACTTAGGGAGAAAACAAAACAAAAGAGTAAGGAGTGTTGCCCATAGGTTCTTCCCAATCACTTTCAAAATGAGCTCACACATCTAGCAAAGGTATCAACAAGGTTCTCAAAAAACAACCAACATGGATAAATTTGTGAGTAAATTTAGGAAGTGGAAGGTAGAAGAAAGAAAAGACATAAAGAAAAGGGAGAAGAAAATATGCGTGAAGAGAAAGAAAAAGAAACCTCTAGTGAGGTCAGTTGAAGTGAGGGATATAAAAGACCTAGAGTAAGAAAAACACAACAACATCATAACCAACCCCAAACCCAACCTAGGGAACAAAAAATAGACCTTCCTTATTTTCATGGCAAAGAGGATTCTTGGTGTTAGGAGCCTCATGAAAAAAGATCAAGAAAAGTGCAACAATGATTGCATCAATATGCTATTAAGGTTAGACCTACTGATATAATTGATCGTCTTAAGGCTCACTTAGTAGCCAAAGACTACACCCAAATATATGTTCTTAATTATTGTGATACTTTCTCTCCTATGACCAAATTCATGATTGTTCATTTCTTTCTTGCCATAGTTGTCATTCGCCATTTTCCTTTGCAACAATTAGACATAAAAAATGTCTTTTTTCATGTAGTTCAAAGTTTGAAGATGAAAAGGAGTGAAGCATATCACTATCTTTTATTGTCATACTTCCCTTGGTGAATGTGTTTGCCAAGTTGTCTAGTTGGATGACATAATTACGACTCAATTAAAAAAAATATTATAATCATTTTCAAACTAAAGATCTTGGATTTCTTAAATATTTTCTTGGAATTAAGGTAGCTCAATCAAAAAAAAGTTGTTGTCTCAAAAAGAAAATATTGACTTGATATTTTAGACGATATACTCATGTCTAATTGTAAACTTGTTGATAGTCCTATGGATCTAAATAAAAAATTAATGATAGATCATGGTGAATCATACTCAAATCCAAATAGATATAAAAGATTAATTGGAAAGCCTATTTATCTCATAATTACATGACCTAACATATCTTTTGCAATAAGTATTATGAGTGTGTTCATGCAAATTTTTCATGTGAATCACTAAAATGTTGCAACTTGTACTTTGAGATATATTAAAAATGCTCCAAGTCAAAGATTGTTAAATGAAGATAAAGGACATATCCAAATTGGTGGGTATAGTAATGCTAATTGAGCAAGATGTACAAGATCCACACTAAATATTGTGTTTCCATTTAGGGTAACATTATCTCCTCAAAGGACAAAAAACAAAACACAGTTGTTCAATCTAGTACAAAAGCAAAATGCAAACCTACAACTACAATCACTTGTAAATTAATGTGGATTAAACAATTTATTTAAAAATTAAAATTTTGTGAAGTTCAATTAAAAAAGTTATATTATGACAATCAAACAATTATTCGTATTGTTTCTAATCTAATGTCCATGAAAAAACAAAACATATAAAAATTGACTATCACTTGTTAACAAAGAAGTTGTTGTCTTAAGAAATTACTACATAATTTGCCAACCCCAATTATAAACTTGCTAACATTTTACAAAATCCTTAAAGGGACTTCAAATTAACCTTATATATTTCAAAATTAGAATATATGATTTGTATGAGCTTGAAGTGCATCTTAGATATACAAATTGTATTTACCTTCTTCTTTTTTCTTTTCTTTTTTTTGCGTATCTCATGTATGTTATTTTCTATTAGTCTTTTCGTGTAACCTCTTATATATAAATATAAATATAAATGAAACATCCTCCCTATACAAAGAGAGGAGCATTTCTCCAAAATATTAAACCTTTCTTATTCAAGTTGAAAAAAAAAAATACAGTGAAAATATATATAATTCAGATGAAAAGAAATAAAACAAAAAATAGATATATGATTCAGATGAAGAGAAATAAAAGAAAAAATAGAAATATTTTCCTTCATTTGTTTGGATGAGAGGGAAAAAATGAAAAAGTGAAAATAAATAAATTATATAAAAATATTTTATAATAATTCAAAAATTAGTTTTTGCTGCATTATTTTTTATTAACATAAATTTTCATTATTTTATTAACACATTTTTATTTTTATACTATCAAAAATATTTTATTTTTAAAATTAAAAAATAG
The DNA here is from genome assembly GCA_037954015.1 of Psophocarpus tetragonolobus. Classification (NCBI taxonomy): domain Eukaryota; kingdom Viridiplantae; phylum Streptophyta; class Magnoliopsida; order Fabales; family Fabaceae; genus Psophocarpus; species Psophocarpus tetragonolobus. The sequence goes on from CM075688.1 coordinate 525,429, forward strand.
ATATGCATAATAAATCCTGTTGTGGCAACCATGGAAGGATTCATAAAATAGTGAGCTCCATGAATTTTAGCACTTTCTCCTTCCTATTTCTATCCCAACCAAGAGAAATTTGTAGAATCCCTCCCTTTCACTCCTTCAATTTCTCTCTTAAATAACACAATCCATACATTGGGTAGCGGTGTTTTCTAGAACGAATCTGTTATTCGTTCATTTATTTATAAATAAATTATGCTTCAGGTCTCCAAAGTTTTTTCGTGGCTCAAGTTTTAAAAAACCAACTTAACAAAAAAGAAATTAGAAAACAAAATTATTTACATATTTTAAAAAAAAACCTAAATCAAAGTTTATCCTTTATTTATTTCTAAAATCAAAATACAGCCCACTTCAGCATTAAAGAGGAGTAGACTGGTGGGGCAGGCTCAAAGGCAAGGAAACTTGATATTAAAGAAAGCTATTCTGATGTTGAGAGGTCTTTCATGATGATCAACGTTTCGAGCCTATTCATTCAGATAATTTTTATTTTTTTTTGCCTTCCAAAATCTTTGGTAAGAATATACAAACAATAGAAGCTAACTTAGTCCATGCATTCTTGTGCACGAAGTATAGAGTTGATGATCAAGAAAATAGTGTACAGAAGTTTATGTAGCCCTATTTATTTGTACATAATCATAGAAGCTCGTGGCGGTGATAAGCTTCAAACTGTTAGGCCAATAAGTCCTCAAGAAGGATATTCTATAAGGTTCAGAGCCTAAGTGAAGAAGATGAAGATCGTAATGCATCAGAGGCTCACTTAACTTGCTAAGGGTGATTTCACAGGCAAGGGAGAGATGGGAGTCATACAGGCAAAGGCTTGTAGGTGAGTAGAATTGGGAGAGTATGAGGAGTAACAGAGGGAGTGAGGCAAAAGCCTTCTTCTATGGACCTCTACCGACCATGATTTCCAAGTTTGTTTTGTGTTAGCACAGCATTGCAAGCTTTATTTAAACATTTTTCTAATTGGCAATTGAGAGATATGAGTCCATGCTAGACATTTCGATCCAGAATAGAGGGATGAACCATAGGACTACAGGTTTATTAGATACACCATAATTTGTTGAATTTAAATACAATGTGGTTTAGAAACCGGTCATCCCAAGCAGAGCTGTAGGGAAGTTGACGTTGATGTACAGAGGGATGAGTGAGAACAAGAAAGGAAATGAAGGGTGTGGTAAGTGCAAGAGAAAGAGAATTACGGGGTGTGCAAATGGGCCACAATAGAAGCAGTTGCATTCAGGAGCGGGTGATAGAATCAGCATTAGCAATCTGTCCATATGGCAAGCAACAATATAAGAAAATTGAGATTCAAGTGTATAGGCAATGCAAGAGAGAGGGAAGAGAGGATGACTGACTTGATTAAGAGGATTGTCAGGAGATTTCTTCCATAGCTTCCATATGAAGTCCTTGTACTGAGTATGAGTGAGACCCGGTTTCTCTTCCTTCAACTTAGGAAGCTCAGCCTCTTCAAATGCCTGCATGGGGAATGGGTTAGCAAATAACGTATCCAATTCAAATAAAAGAAGGTGCGATGTATGTACCTTGAAGGATGCCTTCAGGCGCCTCTCCGGATGACGATCAGGGGGCAAGTTATCCACCATGCTCATCTGAGCAATCGCTTCATCCAAACTTCTTGCTTCGATGATCGAATCGTCGCGATTAGTGTTGGAAACCAGCACCATTCTCTCGTACTCATCCTCTGCCGCGGTGCGACTCTGCCGCTTCTTCGCCTCCTCAGCCTTCCTATCAGCATCCGCCTGCTCCTCCTCCCGTCTCCGCCTCAGCTCTGCCTCCGTCACCTTCGGCACCGGGATCGACACCCGGTTCGCCTTTTTATCCACCTTCTTCATTGACTTCTCCAGCTCCTTCTCCTCCTGATCCGCCAACCGACGTGCCTCCGCCCGCCGCGCGGCTGCCTCCGCCCTCTTTTCGGCCTCTTCCTCCTTCTTCTTGGAGGCGCGTGACTTCGAACCCTCCGCCTCTCGCCAGTACTGATCCTCCTTCTCTCGAGTCTCCTTCTCCTTCCTCTCCGTTTCCGCTGCATTCTTACGAGCTCTCGCCGCCTCCGCCTTCGTGTTCACCCCCATCTTCTTCGGCATCTTTCCTATCTTAGGGTTTCCACCCTAATCAAATCAAATTTAATTTCACACTATGCTATGCTTGCTCATCCCATTATTCCTCCTGCACCTCAACTCATTTTTGTATTTAAGGCAAGTGCCACCGTGATCCATGGGCCGAGGCCCGCTTCTTTCCTATCCTACTTCTTTTTCTCTTTTATTCGTCAATTCATACGTAATAAAATTTAAAATTTCATCGATTTCTATAAAAAAATATTAATATATTTTTAATCGGAGAGTAAAAAATATGTAGAGATTTTTTAGTAAATTAATATATTTATATATTTTTTAAAATAATTTTTTTAATAAATAATTATATTTGACATGATAATAGATTTAAAAAAATTAGGTACACGGAACAAAAATTATAAAAATATTATTTACCAAGAAATAAAAAAGAAAAAAATATAATAAATTTGTGAATTATATCAATTAATATTTTTAAAATTAATGAGTTTATTTTGTAAATTTAATTTTTTATAATAATATTAATTAAATTAATATAATCTATACAATACTTTGTATTTTTTTATATAAGAAAATATCATATGTTGTGGTAACATATTTTTGAGAAAAATATTTTTTTAAATAATAACAATTAGCCTAATTTTTAAACTTAATACATGTATATATATTTACGGTCAAGTTTAAAAAATCTGATAAGATTTATTTTAATTTAATAACACGTATATATTTACCTGTGCAATTATACATTTAGAAATTTTCAGTAGGATTAATCATCAGTTATATAATTTAGCGGGATAGGACGCCAATATTATAGAATATTTTTATCAGTTCATTTAAAATTACAAAGATAATTTAAAACTATAAAAATATACTATATTAAGAAAAATAAAATTTTAGTGGAAACAACTATCAGAAAAACATAAGATTATATCTTTTAATAACATGTACTATTTTTAGAAATAAATTAAACAAATTACTATCACAAGAGAAAATGTAACAAGTTTTTAAGTTCTTATTAATTGAAACCACTATTTTAAAATCAGAGTGATGATTCAACCAATAAAAACTTAAAACAATTGTTTAATTGTGGTTGAATTAGTTTTAATAAAATAATTTTTTTATTTTTAATGTATTATAATAATTATAATAAAAATATTAAATAAAAAATAGCATAATATTCATAATATTAAAATTTAAAAATGCTATAAATCATATATACTTCCTAAGTCATAACCTATAACAAAAAATATTACATATAGACTATTGTTAAACGCAAAAAAAAACTTTTTAAATGCCTTTTTTATTAAGTTAACCCCACTTTGTTTTCTTTAAATCTGAAAATAAAGATAATGGATTTAGTAAAATAGGATGTGTATTTAGCAAGATCCGAAAGAAATAAAAAAGAAACATATGTTTTGTAAATAAAATAAATATTTGAACCTATCACCGGTTTTGTTCAAATTATTAATTTAAAATTGATTTAAATAGATTTAGGTTGATTTAATGAGTGATCAATTTTTAGGTTGTTTCGGATCATACGAGGGGATCAGTCCCGATTCAACCAGCTCATCTAATTTAATTTTCAAAACGTTGATGGAAACAAATTCAGATAAAATGTCATTATATAAGTATCATCTTATCTTTAAAGTTGTTTATTTTTAATTAAAATATTTAATTAGAAATGTTACTCACAAACTACTTTTTCATTGTTAATGTCAACATTTTATTTCTTTTATAAATTAATAATTTTAAGTATAATTTAAAATATCTTTTATCTTAATATCTCTTATTAAAATTGTTTATATAGCTAAGTTACATACAAATATAAATATAATTATAAATGTAATATTCTTTAAATAAAATATTTGCATAAATTTAACTATATATACAATATATTCACACAAAAAATTAAATATACAATATATGTATGCATATAATAAAATTATTTTTTATTATTTATATGTTAGTTGAATATATATATATATATATATATATATATATATATATATATTAATTCAATTTTATACATATTTACTACCATATATTTATAAAATAAAATTATGAAAAATATTACTGTAAATAACTTTAGTAACATAAAAAATATATTGCCGTGTTAATCCTAAGTATTATTACCGAGTAGACAATTGTTGTGAATATCTTCTTACCTTGAAACTAAATTGTCGTAATTAATTAGGGTTTGATTGGTTTGGTTTTAGTTTTTAGTTTTTAAAAAAAGTTTTTAAGAATATTTTTTAAAAATTGTTTTCAGAATTTGTTTGGTAAGTGCTATTTAAAAATTGTTTTGAAGATATAAAAATGGAAAAAGTTGTTCATATTTATTAAAATTTCATTAATGAAAAACAAAAAACAATGATTGTATGTTGAGTTTTCAAAATAACAATAGAAAACTGAAAAATAAAACTACTTTCAGCTATTGCTATTTTTTAGTTTTTAAAAACTAAAAAATCAGAACTATTTTCGAAAACTGTCTTCAAAAAACACTACTCAAACAAGTTTTTTTTAGTTTTTAAATACTAAAATATTAGAACAATTTTATAAAACTGTTGTCAAACAAACATTAAAAGTGTATTTCTTTTTTTCCTACTTCCTCTAATCTGCCACCATATAGGTGGTGTATAATGGAGAGAATTTTCAATAAAGATTATTTTCTATACTCCATTCAAACCATTAGCTATCATAATATCAAGAATTGGTGAGAGGGACCTTAGGTATCCATACCCAAAGTTTCTAAAAATATTTAATAAAGACTTTGTTAAAACTGCAGCAGACCAATAAAAGACGAGGCTTGGATCATGTTATGACCAAGAACCACAAATTACACAATTTTAGTTTCAACCAAAGAAGTTTTAAAATTAAGCATTTAACACCAAATCCAAGACATAAGAGAAAACTAATGCATCAAACAAGAAATGAAGATAGCAAACAAAATGGACAATGGCCTAGTTCACTATAGCGCACAATGAAGGCGATTTCTTGGGCAATGCATGTTGGGGATGATTTTCTAGGTTTGGTGTAGGGGAGATTTCTTGGGTTCGTTATGGCGCACGTTATGGATGATTTTCTCGGTTTGTTGTAGTGCACGAGGGCGATGGCTTGGGTTCTCTATGGCACACGCTGTGGACGATAGCCTGAGTTCGCTGCGAGGTACACGCTAGAGCTGATCATGGTTGATTTGCACTGGATGTTGACACAAGAAGGATTGGAGAATTTTTGGGTAGAAAGGCAAGAAATAGGTTTTACAAAAGATTTTAATCTCAATCATTTGTTTTTATCCAATGGCTCTAGCTGCTGCTATTAAATCTGATTGTCAAATAAGACAACGGCATGCTTAATTACACTTTGTCATTTTATTTTATCTGTTAAATTGGAAGCATTGATTGTTAGAAATTAACATTAATCGCTATGTATCATATGATAATTAACATTAGAAATTATATAACATGTTATAGTTCACTCTGAAAAATTGGAAATTATATAACATTGATTATTGCATTAACCACTGATCACTTGACATGCGATAGTCAATGTTAATTTTTTTAAGTGTCAATGCTTCCAATTTGAAGATGTGACATAAATAGCTAATTTTTAAAATAGGTGGGCGAAATGTTCTGATTTTAAAATAGGGGGAAAATTACGAATTTGATAAAATAAAGAGATAAAAAGTGTAATTAAACTTAAAAATATTATTTTTGTCCACATCTTGAAAGTTAATTTTAGGAGATTATCTAGGTAAAATCTTAAATAATTCCTCTAGCCTTCTCCATTTAAGAAAAACAATAAAAAAGCTTGTGAAGTCTTGCCGATTTGTGTTGTTTTGAAACTTTTGTATAGAGCTTGTTTTTCATATCTCTGGTGAGAAACAATGTTGTTAAATGGTGATTATGGCGGCGCCATAACGGTGCCATATTTTCGTGGCATATGCCACCGCAATATGTATTGAACGTTTCAGTCCTTTATATCGGGGTTCTGCCATTTTCAGTATGACGGTCGCCATGATCATAAAATCATGGCGGGTTATGGCAAGCAAGGCGATTGTGACTCCAGTTTGGACTCTTTTTCGCTTTTGGACCTGGGTTGACCTGACCCAATTGGATGCCAAACATGGAGTTTGTGGCTCCAGTTTAACAACAATTTCCAACGCAGAAACAAGCAAAATAGTTTTCTGGATGAGTAACTTCTCCTTGTTGAAATTAATTATGCAGACATTGATAAGGATAAGGATGATTAAGAAAAATAGTTGTAGGACTTGTCATTGTGTTTATTGTTTTTTAACTTTGTTTCTTTATTTTGATGGTTATTTAATATTTTGTTTTGGTTAGGAATTTATATCTTTTAATGATGACAATCACTAGATTATGAATGCCATAAATTTTAAAATGTTACATTGTTGGCCTTAATATATTTGTTTGTTATTTTGCTATTTTTGCATATTATATATATATATATATATGTATGACATGGCAATATGGCGCTTAAAGATCCTTGTCGCGATTCGTTATTTAACCTTCCTGACAACCTTGGTTAGAAATATAAAATCTTTTTGGGGATTATCTCTTAACAACTTGGATTTATTCAATTTTGGTTTTCTTTATTTTATAAAATCTTAGTTATGATGTTTTATAATAACTATGTCATTATAGTTTAGTAATGCATAGTCCCAGTCTTATGTAATTTCTCTGTCTTTTGAGAGTGCTCACTGCAGAAGTTTCAAAAAGCCTATTCATAGCTTTAGTTATCATTTATGCTTACTTATGTGATTGCCAAGGTTCTGTGCTATCTTATTATTTTGATGGTGGTTTGTAGATGTAAAACCATTCATGAAGCTTTGCCTATTTTGACATGATATCAAAGCCTTTGATTAGAATCCTAGAAATTGGGGACAAAATGAAGTTTTGAAATAATCCTTATAGCACTACCGTACTACTATAACATGGAGTTTTTTACCCATCTACCATTGGCAATTTGTAACGAGAAACACACTATGGTAGTGCCATAGGCCATTAAGACATATTTATATGGCGGAATGTTCACCTTCTATCATATTCCACCACTAATAACCTTGACAAAATATGGAATGATTATGTTGGAGATTTTATTCTATTTCAAATGTTGCTTAGTTATTATTTTTGCATCAAATTGAATTCCTTATCCGTACTATATTTGTGGTAATTTATTATTGTTATTATAAACAAAGAGTTGAGGAACCCTTTTTCTTCAAACATTCAGAACAACCAAATGTCTCTTCTAATCTGGTATAAGAAGGCTCCACCTATTGTGAGTCTCATAAACATGTCAACGTGCGAGTGTTAATGGGCCTTTAGTTAATAGCCCCAAAGGCTCCAACCACTGTCCCATTTGGTTAAAGGATTACATTTGGTAATTTGCTTGTTGGACTTTTTCTCCCTGCACCTCCCTATTTTCTCCTTGCACCTTCATATTCTTTTAAAAAGACAAAAGTGCCCTTAGGTTAAAAAATGCCTTTAGGTTTAAAAAGAATATTGAGTTACAAGGAGAAAAAGTTTGCTTATTGTACCATCTAGCCCTATTGGTAGTCCATGTCCTTTTTATAGTTAATGTCTCTTGTTTATTCGGTGTTTGGATGCTGGTAGTCCCAATGAAAATTTCAAGTTCTTTATTGTTTGCTATCTTATATTTTTCTTAGTTATCTGAATATTCTAGGTTTTAACTCTCTAACAATGAGAGAGAAACCTTCCCTCTTTAGTTGTCCTGGCATACATCTTTGATTGATGTTGGTCAACCACACTAGAAACAGAAGTCGTTAATCTCTTTACCACCTAAATCATCACTGTTGGAGGTCCTCCATGTGTTTCCACTTGTCAATGCGTAAAGTCCACACATTGCCTTCCCAACGTCCAATCGTAATTTGACTTTGTGCATTATGTTTGTCTGCATCTCTCCATTCTATTTATCGGGTTGTTTGGCTATTTTATGGCCTTAAAATAGACTATCTCCTTCTATCCTCTTCTACATTGTTGATGCATTCTCCCCAAGCAAGGGTCCTATCACTAGGGCCATGGCCAGGAGAATAGGAGAAGGCATGGCTAGAGTAGAAGGAGGAAGATCTCACCTCTATATGACCATCAAGTTATGCAAGTCATGACTTATTTACTTGTAATTTTTCTTTTAGGAACCTAGGATTTTATTTTGGACATGTTTAGTCCATTTAATTTTCTATGAGGTGTCTTAGTAATAAGAAGGGGTAAGATTAGTTTTTTGGCCTTTATTTAGGAAATAAGAGGGTAGTTTGATAACTACACCCTTTTTTTCTAAATAAAACCCAAAACTAATAAAGGAGTAACCTTGGCCCTTGGATGAGGTAGCTTGGGCACCAATTCTCATCTAAAGAAGAGTATTGATTGGACTTTGGGCTTCAATCCTCATCCCTTGGATGACTCCTTTTAATCCTAGCCTTTCATTTCCTTCATGACTTGTCCAAGAGGTTAGCTGCCTCTATAAAAAAGTGCTTCTTCACACTCTTGTATTTTTTACACTTTATTGAATGGAAAAACCTTGAGTTGGCCAAAATTTTCTTAGTGCCCACCCTTATCTCTTTGAGAATTCCTTAGGTTTTTATCAAGGGTTCCATCCCTTGTGGCAAACTTTCCCTCTTAGGCTTATCTTACCTTAAGTGGTGCCTAAAACCACCTCACTTCTTACCTCTTCACAAACCATTTCACCAAAGAAGAAAACCTATAGAAAAAGATCAAGGGAGGCATGCATCAATTGTTCATTGGTATACATGTATGATTGACGTTGACAAATCGACACTAGAAATAGAAGTCGTTGATCTAATCATCACCACCAGAGGTCCTCCACACATCTCCACATGTTAGTGCCTCAAGTCCACATGTTGCCTTCCAAATGTCCAATTGCAATGCAACTTTGTGCACTGTATTTGTTGGCATCTCTCCATTCTATTTAAGGGGCTATTTTGCTACTTTGTGGCCTCCAAATGGACCCATTTCCTCCTATCCTCTTCTACATTGTTCATTTGCTTCCAATGGCAGCATCCACCTATTCCTTTATTGCTAATATTGTTTCTTTTGTTTTCTTAAGTAGTCTCTCTATTATATTTACAAACCTTGAGCTTATTAAGAAGTTACTTTAGCCAAATCAACTCACATATAGCCCGATATTCCACTTTTGCATTAGACCTAAACACAATACTCTATTTCTTGCTCTTCCAAGAGATAAGAATTGAATGTCATTTTATGTGGGATAAATTTTTTTTGGAGAGATCACCATTGTCTTTATTGAGTCTAATGATCAGTTAGTGGATATCTGATAAAACAATTTATTATACACATTTTATATCCTTTTTAGTCCTACTAACTCTGTAATTGTTTCTTAATTTTTTTGTTTTAGTTTATTTTCATATTTGGTCCATGTTTGTGCCTTTTTCATATATTTCATCTTATTTTACATGTTAGTGGACTTTGTTGGATTGAGTTTTGCATTGGGCTAATTGTCTTTGTATTTTGGTATTTTTGTATTTTTTCCTATATTTTCATATTTTGTATTTATATAATTTTTCTTTAATCGTAAATTTTAGTTTTATTTTCTATTTTTTAGGCTAATTTCGTTTGGGCCTTAACCCAATTTAGTTTAGACCTTTTTAGAGATCCATTTTAGTGAGAGAATATAAACAGTCTCTCATAATCACTTATAACAACTTTTACTCATTTTTCTAGAGTTAGTTCAGATTTGTTTAGTTGCTTGCTCTACAAGTTTCATTTTCTCTCCTCCATCTTCCATCTGATGCAAGCTTCTCCATGGAAGGCTAATTTCTAAATTGATTTGAGGTCTTCGATGCAATCGCAAGGTAAGAGTATGAATTCAATCTCTTATGTGTTTTTTCTTACGAATTTTGTGTTTTATTGCTTTCATCTATTCTCTAATTCATGGAAAATTATGATTGGATTTTGATACGAATTTCTTTGAGATTGATTCAGATTGATCAATTTGAATCACAAAAGTTTAGGTGATCAATTGAGAACATATTTCAGCCGATTAGATTTCTAAAAATTCATTAGAATCTTGAGCTTGCGATTGTAATCTGGTTCAATTGAATTACTTGTAAATGTTGATGCAATTTCGCATGAATATTAGAATTGTGATTACTCAAGTGCATCGCTAGGAACCTCAGATTAGTTTCTTCTTTCTCCGAACCTATTTCTGAATTTGTTTCTTACTCTACACATTTCTTTTCAATTCCACAACAAAAAAACCCCCATATTTTTCTAATATTCTTGATAAATTCTAAACCATATATGTCTTGTGTCTTGAGAGATGACCTAGGTTTGTTTCCTATATTGCAAAATTGGGAAAAACTAGTTTGTTTGATATTGACCTCGACAAGTCTCTATCAATATTTCACCAAGTCTCTTAGAGGATAAAAAATATCTTATATTTATTCCAAGGCAGATACTTATGATCTATACACTCCACCTTGAAAGGGAGTATTAGAAATTTGATTTTGTTTTATATCTCTCTTATTTTGTTTCATATCTTGCTTATTTACTATTTTTAGATCATATTGTTATCCCTATGATTAAAGGAATCTATATTTATTGTAATTTTTTATCATTATTATAAATAAAGAGCTAAGAAATCTTTTTCCCTTGAGCATTTAGAACAACCCACTTGTCTCTTCTAATTGATTATATATTAGAAAAGATTGGTATAACACCAATTGAGAAAATTATGAAAAAAATTAGTTTAGGCAATTTGGACTCATACAAAAAAGGTTATATGACAACATAAAAAAAATGACAAAAAATCTCATGCACTAGCAATATAAAAAAATTTACACTACCATTTAATCACAACTCACATTTTATAAGACTTTTAAATCATTGATGGATAAAGTTAACAAACTTACCATACATGAAAAATTGTTATTGAATGTTAGTTTAAAACTCTTTTACATTGAAAGTTCATAAGTATTAAATTCAAATAGTATTTCTACAGCTTTGGTTTTTTACCATGTCGAACAATGTTGTTGAATAGTAGCCATGGCTATGCTATGGAAGATTGTGGTGGTAGAATTCCTTTTGATGGCCATTGTATGGTTGTGGCGAAGCGGGTTTCATATGGTTTGGCATGGTGACACGTTTCTACATTGCAATTATGGCATATATAGGCCCATGGTAGAAAGCTAGAGCGCAAAGGAAAATATGAATGTGTTGGGTCATGTTACCCGACCCACGACTAAACAAAAACTCCCCAAAACCCTTAAAATAAAAAAAGTTGTTGGATCAAGCAACTTGTTTGATACCTGGTCCAATGACCTTATAAAAAAAGATTTTTTGATAAAAATATACGACCCAACCTCGTCTCTCCTATGTTTTAAACCTAATTTTTATCTCCTTTTATTTTACATTTTGAACCCCAAACATATTTTACCTTTTTTCATTTTGCAATCTAAATCCTAAACCCTTCCCCTTTTGCACTCTGAACCATAAACTCCTTTTTCAATCTAAACCTTCATTCATGATTATCACTTAAAAGGCATAATCATGCATAACTACTTCAAGTCTCTTACAACCATTTCTTGGGAACACGCATACCATTTCTGATGACTACACAAATTTTCTCACTCTACTACTTTCATTTTTACCTCTTCCACTCTAAAAGACTATTTTCTCAAAAATTTCAATATCCACTACACATACTAGATAGACAATTGGAGCAAGACATGAGTCTGGGGGATTGTATCATCTTTCACCACTAATTGTTTGTGTCTCTATTGTCACTATCGATCTTGCTATCAACAATTCAATGTCTTGGCCATCCACATTTGGAGAAGTTGCATCTTTTAATTCCCAACCTTTCTACACTTAATGATGTGACCATGCCTAGCCAAGGACCTATCACTAGGGCCATGGCTAGAAGGATTGAACAAGACCTAGCCTTTGCAGACAAAGGAAGACTTCACCTCCATATTGGTTGAGGTTCTTACCGTTGAGTATCCCCCTTTCTCCTTTGTGAGAGCTTCTAAGAGTTATCAAGGGACCCCTCCCTTGTGGCCTCTCCCCTTTGGCTTATCAAACCTAGTATTTGTGGCGCCTCACCCCATTCCTTTCCTCTCCATAAATCCATTTCCCTTCCAAGTGACCTAAGAAAGGATCCTTTGGGCACGTGATCATCAAAGATCACGTTAAGTGGTATCTAGAGCCACTTTCTAAAGGTCACGTTCTTTCTCAATTTTTTTTGCTTTGTTGTTTATCTCTTTGATCTCTTTATTTTAATGTCCTTCATTTTTTGTCATCTCTATTTCCTTTATAGTCTAGTAGTATAGCTTTTTATTCTTGCTATTATATGCGCTTTTGTTTTCTATCTACGAGCCTATGTTCCATTTAATTTGATGCGATTTTATTTGTCCCTTTCTTTGCATCTTATTTTCGTGTTCAAGTTGCTTAATTTTCCCTTGGTTTTTTATGTTAAAGTGTGCCTAAGAAGTTGTGACCATTAAACCCACATGGTTGAGGATTTTTCCACACCATTGTGGTGATCAACTTTGGCCACTTTGTTGTGCCTTTTGTTTTGAGTCTCTTGCTGAAATTTTTGCTCTATTTTTAGGTGTGTTATTTTTTCTTAATCTTGTGTTTTGTCAAATACTAGTCATGTTAGTTTCCTATTTTGTCTCATTTAAATTCCATAGGTTTTAGCCTCTTAAAATTTTTACAAAAAAGCCTTCAAAAACATTTTGAATTGAGCTCCTAAGAGGTGAACCTCTTATTCAGTCTCTTAAGTCTTTTATGCTTTTAGTTCAAGCATATTAATCTCTTTGTTGTTCTTAAATATTTGCTCAATTCAATCTTTATATGTTTCTTGTTTTATGTTGAATTATTAGTAGCTTTCCACTTGGTTTACCTTCACTATTGGTGGCTCTTTATGGAATTTTAGCTTGGGTGAATTGTGTTAGTAATTTGAGCAATCAATTTACTTCAAAATCAGCCCTAAATAATTCCTTAAGCACCATTAGTTCAGCGGTATTTGGAACTACTAAGTTGTTTTGCCTTTAGTTGCATGCATTGCTTGAAAATTGTGTGACCTTACTTTGTGCTTATTCACTCAAGCGTTATTATTTCAAGCATCCTCATTAAAATTTCAATTCAACAAGCTATTAGGTGCAGCAAAAAGATTAGAAAAAGTTTAAAAAAAATAGAAAAAGTTCAAGTTAAAAAAAAAAGATAAAAAACTCAAAAGAAAGACAAATTTGAAGTTGTGTACCTAATAGTAGAAACATTTGATATGAGGAACCAATTGTGATTCAAAAAAAAAATTACTTGAGTAAGCTTTTTAGTTTTTGGTCACTTAAATTTTATTAAGTGTGCAACTATTGGTTTCATTTTTTTTGTTTGAGTCTTTTTTCATCTCTACTCTTAGAGCTAATCTAGGAAAGTTATTTGTGTGCTACCTTCCTTTGTGAGCCTTATGTTTTCTTGCTTGTCTTTTTTACTTCTTTGAGTTTGTCATTGTTTAATCTATCCACTTGGATTTGTGAACCTTGTTTTATTATTCACCTTTGTTTGTTGTCTTGTGTTGTATTTGTTGGAAATAATAGTGGATTGGTATTAATCAATTATATTTTATCATTATCTGGCAATTTAAGATTTGGTGATAATCATATCTTATAATATCTTTATGATTATTTGAATGGGATTATAGTAAGATTGACTCTGTGATGGGTTGAGTCAATCATAAAAAAAAGCCCATTTGAGGGGCCTCTGCCTACCCTGGGGGATTATAAATTTGCCATCCCATTAAGCAAATTACAACAACAACAATACACACTCTCTAGAATAATCCCCTAGAAAGTAGGTAGTAAAACCCTCAAGAGTTCTTATTGAACTCATATCTCTACAATAATCATTCCTAGGGTTTTTTTGTTCTTGAAAATCAAGAACTTCAATTCAATATATTTGAGGTACACAAATTCTCTTTCCTCTATCCTTTTATATTTAATTCTCTATACATACTATAATTTTGTATCTACTGATTTAAGGTTTCCTTTTATTTCCATCAATTGGTATCAGAGCCAAATTAGATACATATTATAGTTGTTTTCGATTAGAGAATTATGGTTGTTTTCTATTAGAAAATTAAATTTGAATTGAAGATTTTTTGTGTATAGTTCATTATTATCTTTTTCACAAAAAAAAAAAAGGGTTTACGCTGTTAAAGTTTCATTCCCTTACTCTTACATGGGTAAATTATATATTGGAACTTCTTTTTAAGCGCTACCCCTTTAAAACCTAGTTTTCTTTTAAATAATTATGGGTTAAATTGTTTTCAAAATTACTTAATAGTTTTCCTTTTTTTATGTTTGACCAATAATTATGGGGTAAATTGCATTGACTCATTTTTTATACCCATATTTTTGTGATTTAGTCAAGGGAGAACTTTGTCGTTTTGATACGATCATGTATGATGATTCGTGTGACAAATTCATTCTCAGAAGCATTGAATGTGGTTGCTAACTTTTTATATTCTTATTTTTTCACAAATACCATATTTATTTAATATTTTTATATTATTGGTATTTTTTAGTATAAAAAAAATTTTGATTAATTCAAGATTAAATTAAATTTCTTTTTACTATTATAATCTTGAATTTTTTACCTATTTTCATTGTGATAATTCTTTACAGTATTTGTATTCTCCAATTATACTGTACTCTCTTTAATATTGAATTATCATTTATAAATTTATTTTAGGTTATTTTATTAATTATGCACAATCTTAATTGTCCTTCTCTTATGAGCATAATTTTTTTTATTAATTTGCATTATTATTACTTGTTTATCATGGGTATAATAATGTGAATTTTGTATGTTGGTCATATAATATATATGATTAAAATTATGCAAATTTATTGGACAATATGCATAATTTCTTTTTTCATTTACATAATTATAATTTCACTATTTTGGATGCATTTATGTGAATTTTGTGATATAATTATTTTTTTTATTGCATTGATGATAACTATACTCTATCGGTGTATTGTTATTAATGTAATTTGGTGTTATACAATGTATTTTTCTTGGCTTATGTTAATGATTTTTTAATATCCTATCGGTATTAGGATTTTATTGATATAAGTTATAGTACATTGTAATTTCTTTAGGGATTCTCTTTTAACTGAACTTTTAGAATTACATAATGTTTCCCTATTTTTGTAATGTTCAGTTTATTTCCCTCATTTGATCATGTTTAGTTATATTTATATGGAACCAAAATTTACACTCTCATTTTTTTTGTTCCATAATGACTTATAACCTTTAATTGGACATTTTTTCCTTCAAAACAAAAAAAAAATGTTGCATTTTTTGTGGTGCAAATTTATATATATATATATATTGATAAAGAAATAGTTGAATTTTATTTAGCCCTCTGGGTATTTTTTTTGTTATATCAACTTATTTTTTCTTTATCAAGTGGAAGGATTTTGTATATTAGAATTTTAATTAATATCTTATAAAATAAATTTTCGTGATATAAGATTTTTACCTTAAATGTCCAATTAATCATACATGTGAAAAAACAAATGTTCTTGATAAAATTATTTTTTCTTATCACATTATTTGTGATCACATTGTTGGGATCTATATTAAGGATTTTATATTGGTCTCTTGTAAAATATTTTCTTGTATAACAAACTCTCTATTGATTTGCAATATTAGTATGCAATTCTTGTAAGGACAATATAGGAATCCCAAATTTTAAGAGATTAATTTCTCCATACCATATTTTATAATATTGGTAATGGTATTCTTGTAAAAGCTAGAGGCTTTATTTGGGATATATAAATAAACCTATGTCCATTATAAATTTTGATGAGAGTTAGAGACTATTTATTATTATATCCTTAATATTTGTAAGAATAGGTCTCATTCTTTCGCTGCGTGTAATCATGTTTTATTCTCAAGTGTGCGTAAATATTGTTTATTGTAGCACTTGATTGTTTATGATTACTTGAGAACTTGCTTATGATCTCATATTCTACGTAAAATTATCAAGTGATCTATTTTCTCACTCATGTAATTATTTTTTCAAGATCCTCATAGGGTCAATATTTTTGTAAAGATTGATTAATATGTGGTTAATTATGAAACCATTTGTGAGAATTATTTATTCTTATGGATGAATTTGTAGGTTTCATATTCTTGTTATTTTAACCACTTCTCTCATTAATCATTTGTTATTCTACTACTTTCTAATTCCTTAAGTAGAATAATAGTGAATTTTAATTCACTTTTATTATTATCTTATAAAGTCATCATCCCACTATCACTAGAAATTTTAATACTAGTGTACCCTAATGATAATCCTAATATTTTTTTGGTATATTAAGGATTAGTGGGAGTATATATAATCTTGTATTATCTCTCGAAACTTATATATTTTTTATTGTCATATAATCTTGTGCACATTTAATTATGATATGACATATTCTATAGGGCTTCTCTATTTATTTTTGTCCTATTTTTATTGAGATACATAAAATCCATTGTATCTTTGTAGACATCTTTAACTGATGTTAAGGTCATTCTGTTGGGTACTGCACATTAATCCTTTTGGCATAAAATTATGCATTGTGCATCTCTTTTACCCAAATTTAATATTGATCAAAATTTTAGAAGTATATAATTTTGTATCATGTCTCGAGACTTATCTATCTGTATTGTCATATATTCTTGTACACATTTAATTGTGATATGACATACTTTATAGGACTTGACTATTTATTTTTGTCCTATTTTAATTGAGATACATAATTCATTGTATCTTAATAGACATCTTTAATGGATGTTAAGAGCATTTTGTTGGGCATTGCACATTAATTCTTTTGGTATGCAATTAAGTATTGTGCATTTCTTTACCCAAAATTTCACATTTTGTTTGGTCAAAATTCTATAAGTATATTGTAGATGCAATACTCCTATCGAGTATGATTTTCTACTTTGAAAAAAAAAGTGCTTATTATGATAGTACTCCTATTGAGTACAATTTTGCACTATTGAAGTACTTATGAATTTTATTTTTTTTTACCAATTATCTAAGTGTTTGCTCAATTGACATTTTGTAGCCACAATAATCTGAGTATCATTTTATATAAACTAGGTGTCTATGTGATTTTAGTAGGGAATTTATGGATTTCCTACTTATCTTTATATTCTTACATAGTCACTCATTTTTGAAACTCGGATTAGTTAAATGTCAAATATTATAGAGCATTTATGTAGCCTATATGTAATTACATATGTTATTGGGCTATGATGAATAATTAGATGCATGTAAATTATGCTTTCTCACCTATATAATTTTTCAGACTCAAGTAAAAAAAAAATTTATATTAATTAAATATTTTTTTATTCACTGATCAAATACTTAACTTTGGAGTTTTATAACTCATATGGTTTGGTTAAGTTTTGATGTCTTAGATCAGTGGGAGTCTGAAAACTTTCTTATGAGATATGTGTGAAGTAATATCATTTTAGTAACATATCTCTTAGCATTTTTGGATGCTTGAGATCATGTAGTATCATATTATTGAACTACATTATTATATATACTTTATGAGAAATATTTATAATATATATCCCTATCGGATATTATTTTGTAGCTCAAATTTCTCATTGTCTAATATAAGATTTGTCTATAATTGTCATTCTAGCTTAATGATTTATCTTTGTATTATTGATTAATACCATCCAAGTGGGAGAATGTTGGAAATAATAGTGGATTGGTATTAATCAATTATATTTTATCATTATCTGGCAATTTAAGATTTGGTGATAATCATATCTTATAATATCTTTATGATTATTTGAATGGGATTATAGTAAGATTGACTCTATGATGGGTTGAGTCAATCATAAAAAAAAAGCCCATTTGAGGGGTCTCTGCCTACCCTGGGGGATTATAAATTTGCAATCCCATTAAGCAAATTACAACAACAACAACAATACACATTCTTTAGAATAATCCCCTAGAAAGTAGGTAGTAAAACCCTCAAGAGTTCTTATTGAACTCATATCTCAACAATAATCATTCCTAGGGTTGTTTTTGTTCTTGAAGATCAAGAACTTCAATTCAATATATTTGAGGTACACAAATTCTCTTTCCTCTATCTTTTTATATTTAATTCTCTATACATACTATAATCTTGTATCTACTGATTTAAGGTTTCCTTTTATTTTCATCAGTATTCGCCCTTGGTAAGGAAAGGTTGGGAAAGGTTCCATATATAAAATTTTGGCAAGTCCAAACAAGAGGAAACAAGGGTAGCATTCTTGGGGTGAGTTGATGCAACTCAAAGGGGCTTGATCAAAAGGAGACAAACACCAAAAAGCTTGGAGTGAAGACTTTGTTTTATTTTTTTTATTCTTTGTATTGTGTATACTTAATTTTAGATTGGGAGTTTGAGTGCCCTTAAGGCCCTCCCTTGGTTTGTAATAATTTTGGTTAATTTTAGTAGTTCCTCGTTAATTAGGTGAAGAAGGGAGAAGTGGTACACTTCCTTCAACACCTTAGGAGCACGATTAGAGCCATTTCTCTTTTGCATTCTTTTACTTTTATTTTATTTTATGTTATTTTGAAAAAAAGTGTAGAGGCTAAGAGTTCCAAAGACTCATCAAGCCACCTTAGGTGAGAAAAAAAAAGTTTTTGGCCTACCCTTTAGTTTTTAGCATCCAAGCACCATGACTTCCCACACACATTCTAGTGCACATAGTTGTTCATCAAGTAAGAGTGTCAACCAAAGAAACCCTTCTAAAGGAGATTTAGGGAATGGGTGGCTAAAGAACAAGAAAGGAAAGAAGAAAAAGAGAGAAAAAAAGAAATAAAAGAAAAGGAAAAACAAAAAGAGAAGGAATAGTTAAAAAAAGAGATGTTGGAAATGAGAAAAGAGAAAAAAGAGCGAGAAGAGAGAAGGCAAAGAGAGAGAAGAGAGGATGAAGAAAGGAGAAGAAGGAAAGAACTAGAAAGAAAAAGAGAAAAAGAGGAAGAAGAGAGAAGGAGAGGAGAAGAGAGTAAGAGGAGAGATGAGAGAGAGAGTGATAGAAAAAATAAAGGAATTCTCATAAGATCCTTATCTAGGCATTTTAGCTCTAGTGAAGAAGAATATTATAGAAATCAACATAAGCATCACTCTCATTCATCATACAATCATCATTCTCCTCAATAGAACATAAATCATGCTAGGGAACCAAAGGTAGACCTACCCCATTTTCATGGTAGGGAACATGTTGAGACTTACCTAGATTGGGAAGTCAAAGTGGAACAACTCTTTCGATGCTATGAAATTAGGGAAGAAAGGAAAGTACCTTTGGCCTCCCTTAGTTTTCAAGGTTCAACTTTGCATTGGTGGGATGGGTTAGTCAAGGATAGGGCCGGTAAACAAATGCCTGACATTCGCTACTGGAATGATTTAAAAACTTGTTTGCGAAGAAGGCACATTCCTTCATATTATGAGAGGGATATTTTGGATAGGCTCCAAAGACTTAGGCAACATAACCTAAGTATTGAGGAGTATAGACAAAAGATAGAGCTTCTCATACTAAGGGCCAATATCATTGAGGAACCCAATGCCACCCTTGCCAGGTTTTTGTGTGGATTAAGCTTTGACATTAGAGATAAGGTAGAGCTTCTTTCATACTCAAACCTTGATGAGTTGGTAGAACTTTGTGTAAGAGCTGAGAATCAACTCAAGAGAAAAAGCTTTAAAAAAAATTCTCCCTCTTACTCAAAGAGAGACCAACTTAAGGGAAACTCTTTCAAGGGTTTTCCCAAAGAAGAACCCAAGCATTTTCAAGATACAAAAGCACCTTATGTAGAGAGAAAACCCCCTACTACTAAGCCTACTGAGAGACAAAGTAGTATCAAATGCTTCAAATGTCTTGGGAGAGGCCACATTGCCTCTCAATGCCCTAACAAGAAAACCATGATCATGAGGGGACAAGACATTTGTAGTGAGAATTGCTCATCTTCCTCCTCTAGTGAGAGTAAGGAAGAAAGGGGACATACTTTTGAACAAGAGTATGAGGAAACTTTTCCTTATGAGGGGGACCTCCTTATGGTTCAAAGGCTTCTTGGAAGCCAACCTCTAGAGCTTGGCCAATCACAAAGAGAGAACATCTTCCATACAAGATGTAAAGTAAATGATAAAGTATGTTCTCTCCTTGTTGATAGTGGCTCCTGTTGTAACTGTTGTAGCTCTAGGTTGGTTGAAAAGCTAGCCTTGACTACCATGCCCCATCCTAAACCTTACAAATTGCAATGGCTCAATGAGCAAGGGGAGATGGTAGTCAATGAACAAGTTATGGTTCCAATTTCCATAGGATCTTATAATAATGAGATTCTTTGTGACATAGTTCCGATGGAGGCTGGTCATATCCTGTTGGGGAGACCATGCAATTTGACAAAAAAGCTATTCACCATGGTCACTCCAACCAAATAATTCTCACCCATAATGAAAAGCGCTTCAAATTGTATCCTTTGTCACCTTCTCAAGTGGGTGAGGATCAATTTGCGATGAAAAAGAAAAGAGTTGAGGAAAAAAAAAACAAAAAAAAAGCACAACAAGTTTTACCCTTAAATCTTGAAAAGGGTAAAGAGAGAGAGTCGGAAGGTGATGCCCCTTCGAAAGGGAATATTAGTAAAAGGAGCCTATTTGCTACTAAACGTGATTTAAAAGAAACTCCTTTGACTAACAATCCCTTTTATCTCCTCTTTTGCAAAGAGGCATCAAATCCTTCTCCCATTTTGCATTCTTCTATTGAGAGCACTGTCACAGCCCATGCACATGAGCACCTTCCTCAAGGGGTTCAAGATATTTTAAAATAATTTGATGACATATTCCCTAATGAGGTTCCGAAAGGACTTCCTCCCATTAGGGGTATAGAACATCAAATTGATTTGGTGCCTGGCGCAAGTCTACCTAATAGACCTGCCTATAGGACCAACCCCATGGAGACCCAAGATATTGAGTCTCAAGTGAATGAGCTATTGGAGAAGGGTTGGGTTCAAAAGAGCCTAAGCCCTTGTGTTGTGTCAGTCTTGTTAGTGCCCAAGAAGAATGGCCAATGGAGGATGTGTGTTGATTGTCGTGCAATCAACAACATCACCATCAAATATAGGAACCCAATCCCCCGTCTTGATGACATGTTGGATGAATTTCATGGGGCAAAAATATTTTCAAAAATAAATCTTAGAAGTGGTTACCACCAAATAAGGATCAAAGAGGGTGATGAGTGGAAAACTACTTTTAAGACTAAATTTGGTCTTTATGAGTGGTTGGTTATGCCTTTTGGGCTAACTCATGCCCCAAGCACATTTATGCGCTTAATGAATCATGTATTGAGGGATTGCCTTGGTAAATTTTGTGTAGTTTACTTTGATGACATTTTAGTTTACTCTAGGAACCTAGATGATCATTTAGGACATCTAAGGCATGTTTTTTCTCTTCTTAGGAGTAATCATCTTTTTGGTAACTTAGAAAAATGCACCTTTTGTGTAGATAGTGTAGTTTTTCTAGGTTTTGTAGTTAGCACAAAAGGGGTTCATGTTGACCCTGAAAAGATAAAAGTTATTCAAGAATGGCCCACCCCAAAGAGTGTGACAGAGATCAAAAGCTTTCATGGTCTCGCTGGATTTTATAGGCGTTTTGTGCCTAATTTCTCCATGCTCTTCGCACCAATAAATGATTTGGTGAAAAAGGAAGTTCCTTTCCTTTAGGGTGAGAAACAAGAGAAAGCCTTCCAGCTAATTAAGCATAAACTGACCCATGCACCAATCTTGGCATTACCTGACTTTTCTAAAACATTTGAACTTGAATGTGATGCCTCTGGTGTAGGTGTGGGGGCTATCTTGTTGCAAGGAGGGCACCCCATTGCATATTTCAGTGAAAAACTCAATGATGCCCCCCTCAACTACCCCACCTATGATAAGGAGTTTTATGCTCTAATTAGGGCCTTTCAAACTTGGGAGCATTACCTTGCTCCTAAGGAGTTTGTCATTCATAGTGACCATGAGTCACTAAAATATTTGAAGGGTCAAGGTAAATTGAACAAAAGGCATGCAACGTGGGTGGAATATCTTGAATCCTTCCCTTATGTCATCAAGTACAAGAAAGGAAAACAAAATGGGGTGGCTGATGCTCTTTCCAGGCGTCATGCCCTTTATTCATCCTTGAGTGCAAAAATCTTGGGATTTGATGACATTCGGGCTATGTATCCGTCTGATAAGGATTTCGGCCTCATATTTGCTACCTCTGCATTTGCATTTGCATTAAAGGCCCATGATGGGTACTTCATCAGTGAGGGGTATCTTTACAAAGGGAGTAAGCTTTGTATACCCCAAGGATCAATTAGGAACTTACTTACAAAAGAGAGTCATGAAGGTGGGCTCATGGGGCATTTTGGGATTTCAAAAACCCTTATGCTTTTACAAGAGAAATTCTTTTGGCCCCATATGCGTAGAAATGTCCATAGACATTGCTCTACATGTATAGCTTGCTTGCAAGCAAAGTCTAAAGCAATGCCTCATGGACTATACATACCTTTACCTGCTCCTTCTGCACCTTGGGAGGATATTAGCATGGATTTCATCCCTGGGCTCCCAAGAACCCAACGAGGTGCAGACTCCATATTTGTGGTGGTGGACCGATTTTCAAAAATGGCCCATTTTATTCCCTACCACAAAGTGGATGATGAGAGCAACATCGCAAGACTTTTCTTTAAAGAGGTTGTCCGATTGAATGGTATACCCTCTTCAATAGTGTCAGATAGGGAATTGAAGTTCCTTAGCCATATTTGGAAAACTCTTTGAGCTAAGCTGGGAACTAAACTTCTTTTTTCCACTACCTGTCACCCTCAAACTGATGGGCAAACAGAAGTGGTGAATAGATCTTTATCCACTATGCTGAGGGCTCTCCTTAAAGGCAACCATAAGTCTTGGGATGAGTACCTTCCCCACATTGAATTTGCTTATAACCGGGTGGTTCATAGAACCACCAAGCATTCTCCTTTTGAGGTGGTCTATGGCTTTAATCCTCGTACTCCTCTACATCTTTTACCTCTTCCTCTTTCTGTTGCTGTGCATAAAGAAGGAGAGGCAAAAGCCATTTTTGTAAAACAATTACATGAGAGGGTTAAAGCTAACATAGAGCGCCAATCCTTGAGAGATGCTACTTTCGCCAATAGGGGGAGGAAAGAGGTCATCTTTGAAAAAGGCGACTGGGTATAGCTTCACTTGAGAAAGGATAGATTTCCTTCTCAAAGGAAGTCCAAACTTAGCCCTAGAGGAGATGGACCTTTCCAAATCCTTAAGCAGATCGGTAATAATTCCTACATTTTAGATCTGCCTGAGGATTATGGGGTAAGCACCAGTTTTAATGTTTCTGATTTGTCTCCATTTGTAGGTGCTGAAAATGACGAAGACCCCATGGATTTGAGGTCAAATCCTCTTCAAGGGGGAGAAGATGATGTGACTATGCCTAGCCAAGGACCTATCACTAGGGCCATGGCTAGAAGGATTGAAGAAGACCTAGCCCTTGCAGACAAAGGAAGACTTCACCTCCTATGGAGAGTGAAGATATTAGGCTAGGGACTTTAGTTAATAAAATGTAATGTTCCTTTATTTTAATTTTGAGGAGCATTAAGAATTTAATTTGGGACATGTATTTAGTCCATTTTTTATTTTTAGGAGGTGTCTTAGGAATTTAGAGGGTGGATTTAGATTTTTGGGTCTTTATGAAGGAAATAAGGGGTAACCTTGATATCTACACCCCTCTTTTCCTACATAAACCCCCTAAGCTAATAAGAAGGAATCTTGGCCCTTGGTTTGAGAAACTTGGGCACCAAGTTTCATGATCTAAGGAGGGAATTGTTTCTCAATTCTCCTCCCTTAGATCTCTCATTTTAATCCTAGCCCTTCTTTTTTAGGTTATCTTGTTCAAGAGGTTAGCTACCTCTATAAATAGGAGCTCCTCCCTCACTTGTATTTTTTACACTTGAATTTAATCGTAGAGACCATATTGGTTGATGTTCTTACCTTTGAGCGTCCCCCTTTCTCCTTTGTGAGAGCTTCTAAGAGTTATCAAGGGACCCCTCCCTTGTGGCCTCTCCCCTTTGGCTTATCAAACTTAGTATTTGTGGCGCCTCACCCCATTCATTTCCTCTCCATAAATCCATTTCCCTTCCAACTGACTTTAGAAAGGATCCTTTGGGCACGTGATCATCAAAGATCACATCACCTAGAAAGAGCATCAACCACCACATTTTGTTTTCTTTTCTTGTACTTGATGACATGAGGGAAGGATTCATGATATTCCACCCACGTTGCATGCCTTTTGTTCAATTTACCTTGACCCCTCAAATATTTTAGTGACTCATGGTTACTATGAATGACAAACTCCTTGGGAGTAAGGTAATGCTCCCAAGTTTGAAGGGCCCTAATTAGAGCATAAAACTCTTTATCATAGGTGGGGTAGTTGAGGGGGGCACCATTGAGTTTTTCACTGAAATACACAATGGGGTGCCCTCCTTGCAACAAGACAGCTCTCATACCTACACCAGAGGCATCACATTATAGTTCAAATGTTTTAGAAAAGTTAGGTAATGCCAAGATTGGTGCATGGGTCAGTTTATGCTTAATTAGCTGGAAGGCTTTCTCTTGTTTCTCACCCCAAAGGAAAGGAACTTCCTTTTTAACCAAATCATTTATTGGTGTGAAGAGCGTGGAGAAATTAGGCACAAAGCGCCTATAAAATCCAGCGAGACCATGAAAGCTTTTTATCTCTGTCACACTCTCTGGGGTGGGCCATTCTTGAATAACTTTTATCTTTTTGGGGTCAACATGGACCCCCTTTTATGCTAACTACAAAACCTAGGAAAACTACACTATCTACACAAAAGGTGCATTTTTCTAAGTTACCAAAAAGATGATTACTCCTAAGAAGAGAAGAAACATGCCTTATATGTCCTAAATCATCATCTAGGTTCCTAGAGTAAACTAAAATGTCATCAAAGTAAACTATACAAAATTTACCAAGACAATCCCTCAGTACATGATTCATTAAGCGCATGAATGTGCTTGGGGCATTGGTTAGCCCAATGGGCATAACCAACCACTCATAAAAACCAAATTCAGTCTTAAAAGCAGTTTTCCACTCATCACCCTCTTTGATCCTTATTTGGTGGTAACCACTTCTAAGATCTATTTTTGAAAATATTTTTGTCCCATACAATTCATCCAACATGTCATCAAGACGGGGTATTGGGTGCCTATATTTGATGGTCATGTTGTTGATTGCACGACAATCAACACACATCCTTCATTGACCATTCTTCTTGGGCACCAACAAGACGGGCACAACACAAGATCTTAGGCTCTTTTGAGCCCAACCCTTCTCCAACAGCTCATTCACTTGAGACTCAATCTCTTGGGTCTCCATGGGGTTGGTCCTATAGGCAGGTCTATTAGGTAGACTTGTGCCAGACACCAAATCAATTTGATGTTCTATACCCCTAATTGGAGGAAGTCCTTTAGGAACCTCATTAGGGAATATATCATCAAATTATTTTAGAATATCTTGAAACTCTTGAGGAAGGTGCTCATGTGCATGGGTTGTGGCACTGCTCTCAGCAGAAAAATGCAAAATGGGAGAAGGATTTGATGCCTTTTTGCAAAAGAGGAGATAAACGGGCTTGTTAGTCAAATGAGCTTCTTTTAAATCAAGTTTAGTAGCAAATAGATTTCTTTTACTAATATTCCCTTTTGAAGGGGCATCACCTTCCGACTCTCTCTCATTACCCTTTTTAAGCTTTAAGGGTGAAGCTTGTTGTTTTTTTTTTCCATCAACTCTTTTCTTTTTCATCGCAAATTGATCCTCAGCCGGTGACAAAGGATACAATTTGAAGCGCTTTTCATTATGGGTGAGAATTATTTGGTTGGAGTGACCATGGTGAATAGCTTTCTTGTCAAATTGCCATGGTCTCCCCAACAAGATATGACCAGCCTCTATAAGAACTATGTCACAAAAAATCTGATCATTATAAGATCCTATGGAAATTGGAACCATAACTTGTTCATTGACTACCATCTCCCCTTGCTCATTGAGCCATTGCAATTTGTAAGGTTTGGGATGGGGCATAGTAGTTAAGGCTAGCTTTTCAACCAACCTAGAGCTACAACAGGAGCCACTATCAACAAGGAGAGAACATACTTTGTCATTTACTTTACATCTTGTATGGAAGATGTTCTCTCTTTGTGACTGGTCAAGCTCTAGAGGTTGGCTTCCAAGAAGCCTTTGAACCATAAGGAGGTCCCCCTCATAAGGAAAAGCTTCCTCACACTCTTGTTCAAAAGTATGACTCCCTTCTTCCTCACTCTCACTAGAGGAGGAAGATGAGCAATTCTCACTACAAATATCTTATCCCCTCATGATCATGGTTTTCTTGTTGGGGCATTGAGAGGCAATGTGGCCTCTCCCAAGACATTTGAAGCATTTGATACTACTTTGCATCTCAGTAGGCTTAGTAGTAGGGAGTTTTCTCTCTACATGAGGTGCTTTTGTATCTTGAAAATGCTTGGGTTCTTCTTTGGGAAAACCCTTGAAAGAGTTTCCCTTAAGTTGGTCTCTCTTTGAGTAAGAGGGAGAATATTTTTTAAAGCTTTTTCTCTTGAGTTGATTCTCAGCTCTTACACAAAGTTCTACCAATTCATCAAGGTTTGAGTATGAAAGAAGTTTTACCTTATCTCTAATGTCAGAGCTTAATCCACACAAAAACCTAGCAAGGGTGGCATTGGATTCCTCAATGATATTGGCCCTTAGTATGAGAAGCTCCATCTTTTATCTATACTCTTCAATACATAGGTTATGTTGCCTAAGTCTGTGGAGCCTATCCAAAAGATCCCTCTCATAATATGAAGGAATGTGCCTTCAAGTTTTTAAATCATTCTAGTAACGAATGTCAGGAAAAAGATCCCTCTCTCTTTGTCTTCTCTCTTCTCGCTCTTTTTTCTCTTTTCTTAATTCCAACATCTTTTTTTTTAACTCTTCCTTCTCTTTTTGTTTTTCCTTTTCTTTTATTTCTTTTTTTCTTCTGTCCTTTCTCGTTCTTTAGCCATCCATTCCCTAAATTCTAAGTTAAGGTTTTCAAGAGTGTCTCCCTTAGAAGGTTTTCTTTGGTTGACACTCTTCCTTGATGAACAACTATGTGTACTAGAATGTGTGTGTGGGAAGTCATGGTGCTTGGATGCTAAAAACTAAAGGGTAGGCTAAAAAATTTTTTTCTTCAAGCAGAACTCCTCTTTTTTCTTTTGTTTTTTTTTGTTTTATCACCTAAGGTGGCTTGATGAGTCTTTGGAACTCTTAGCCTTTACACGTTTTTTCAAAATAACATAAAATAAAATAAAAGTGCAAGAATGTAAAAGAGAAAAGGGCTCTAATCGTGCTCCTAAGGTGGTGAAGGAAGTGTATCACTTCTCCCTTCTTCACCTAATTAACGAGGAACTACGCTAAAATTAACCAAAATTATTACAAACCAAGGGAGGGCCTTAAGGACACTCAAACTCCCAATCTAAGATTAAGTTTACATAATACAAAGAATAAAAAAAATAAAACAAAGTCATCACTCTAAGCTAGTTGGTGTTTGGCTCCTTTTGATCAAGCCCCTTTGAGTTGCATCAACCCACCCCAAGAATGCTACCCTTGTTTCCTCTTGTTTGAACTTGCCAAAATCTTATGTATGACACCTTTCCCAAGCTTTACTTACCAAGGCCGAATACAACACAAGACAAAAAATAAAGGTGAATAACAAAACAAGGTTCACAAATCCAAGTTGATAGATTAAACAATGACAAACTCAAAGAAGTAAATAAGACAAGCAAGAAAACATAAGGCCCACAAAGGAAGGTAGCACACAAATAACTTTCCTAGATTAGCTCTAAGAGTGGAGATGAAAAAAGACTCAAACAAAAAAAAATGAAACCAATAGTTGCACACTTAATAAAATTTAAGTGACCAAAACCTAAAAAACTTACTCAAGTAATTTTTTTTTAATCATAAATGGTTCCTCATATCAAATGTTTCTACTATTAGGTACACAACTTCAAAATTGTCTTTCTTTTGAGTTCTTTATCTTCTTTTTTTTTTTTTAGCTTGAACTTTTTTCTAATATATATTTTTTTAAAACTTTTTCTAATCATTTTTGCTGCACCTAATAGCTTGTTGAATTGAAATTTTAATGAGGATGCTTGAAATAATAACGCTTGAGTGAATAAGCACAAAGTAAGGTCACAAAATTTTCAAGCAATGCATGCAACTAAAGGCAAAATAACTTAGTAGTTCCAAATACCACTGAACTAATGGTGCTTAAGGAATTATTTAGGGGTTATTTTGAAGTAAATTGATTGCTCAAATTACTAACACAATTCACCCAAGCTAAAATTCCATAAAGAGGCACCAATAGTGAAGGTAAACCAAGTGGAAAGCTACTAATAATTCAACATAAAAAAAGAAGCATATAAAGATTGAATTGAGCAAATATTTAAGAACAACAAAGATATTACTATGCTTGAACTAAAAGCATAAAATACTTAAGAGACTCAACAAGAGGTTCACCTCTTAGGAGCATAATTCAAAATTTTTTTTAAGGCTTTTTGTAAAAATTTTAAGAGGTTAAAACCTAAGGAATTTAAATGAGGCAAAATAAGAAATTAACATGACTAGTATTTGACAAAACACATGATTAAGAAAAAAAATAACACACCTAAAAATAGAGCAAAAATTTCAGCAAGAGACTCAAAACAAAAGGCGCAACAAAGTGGCTAAAGTTGATCACCACAATGGTGTGGAAAATCCTCAACCATGTGGGTTTAATGGTCACAACTTATTAGGCACACTTAACATAGAAAAACAAGGCAAAACTAAGCAATTTGAATACGGAAATAAGATGCAAAGAAAAGGGACAAATAAAATTGCATCAAATTAAATGGAACATATGCGCATAGATAAGAAACAAAAGTGCATATAATAGCAAAAATAAAAAGCTATACTACTAGACAATAAAGGAAATAAAGATGACAAAAATTGAAGGACTTTAAAATAAAGAGATTAAAGAGATAAACAACAAAGCAAAAAAATAAAATAAAATTGAGAAACAACGTGACCAAAGGATCCTTTCTAAGGTCACTTGGAAAGTAAATGGATTTATGGAGAGGAAAGGAATGGGGTGAGGCGCCACAAATACTAGGTTTGATAAGCCAAAGGGGAGAAGCCACAAGGGAGGAGTCCCTTGATAACTCTTAAAAGCTCTTACAAAGGAGAAGGGGGGACACTAAAAGCTAAGAACCTCTGATGTATGCTCCCCAAGCAAGGGCCCTATCACTAGGATCAATGTCTAGGAGAATAGAAGAAGACATGGCTAGAGTAGAGGGAGGAAAATATCACCTCCATATGACCATCAAGTTATGCAAGCCATGACTTATTTACTTGTAATTTTTTCTTTTAGGAACCTAGGATTGTATTTTGGACATGTATTAGTCCATTTAATTTTCTAGGAGGTGTCTTAGTAATAAGAAGGGGTAAGATTAGCTTTTGGGCCTTTATTTAGGAAATAAGGGGGTAGTTTGATAACTACACCCTCTTTTCCTAAATAAAACCCAAAACTAATAAAGGAGTAATATTGGCCCTTGGATGAGGTAGCTTGGGCACCAATTCTCATCTAAAGGAGGGGATTGATTGGACTTTGGGCTTCAATCCTCCTACCTTGGATGACTCCTTTTAATCCTAGCCCTTCTTTTCCTTCTTGACTTGTCCAAAAGGTTAGCTCCCTCTATAAAAAGGTGCTCCTTCACACTCTTGTATTTTTTAAACTTTATTGAATGTAAAAACCTTGAGGTGGCCAAAATTCTCTTAGTGTCTATCCTTCTCTCTTTGAGAATTCCTTAGGTTTTTATCAAGGGTTCCATCCCTTGTGGCAAACTTTCCCTCTTGGGCTTATCTTACCTTAAGTGGCACCTAAAACCACCTCACTTCTTACCTTTCCACAAACCATTTCACCAAAGAAGAAAACCTCTAGAAAAATATCAAGGGAGGCATGCATCATTTGGTATCAGAGCATTGGGTCTAGAGGTCTAAACTCTCCTCTTAACTCATTTATTTTTTCTTTCTGTTTTCCTATTTTATTTTAGAAAAACCACCTCACTTCTTACCTTTCCACAATTTTTTCTAGCTTTCCATTGTTGTTTATCATTTCCATTTATGTCTTGAGTTTATTGTTTTGATTTATAGTTTATTTGCGCCATTTATTTTTTGCTTGTTGAAATTTATATTATTCTTTTCTTTGCCTCTACGTCTCTCTCATATTCATTAATTTTCACTTAAACTTTGAGTTGGGTGTTTTCTTGCTTGAATTTTGGTTTTGAGAATTTCTTGCTAAAAATCCATGCCATTGTGGTGAATTCCACAACCTTGTGGTCAAGAAATTTAGACCAAATTCTTGTGTTTCCTTGCGCCTAGTTGGCTTGTTTTTGCCTTATTTTTAGATTTTATTTTTCACTTTTATACTCTTGTGTTGTTGTCTATAAGTCATGTTTATAGTTTCCCATTTTGTCTATTAATTCCTTTTAAGTTTAGCCTCTTTCGTTTTTACAAAAAAAAATTTGAAAGGTTCATGTGCTTTTAGTTTCAAGCACATTCTTAAAAAAAAATTCCAAAATAGTTGCTCAATTCCCTTTGTCTTTATTTTCCTTATACGCATAATTAGTAGCTCATTTGTGTGATAAAAGTAGTTCTTGTTTGTGGGTGCTTTCACTTAAGATATAAGTTTGGTATTTGTGTTCAACAAATTACTAAAAACTTAACAAAGCTTGAGTCCAGTGGCACACCAAACTACTAAACCATTAACACATTTATAGCTACTTTGCATTTTGAAGTCATTTCTAGCAGTACCTAAATTGTTGCTTTTAATTTTCTTTATTGTTCTAAGCACATAACTCTTTGTTATTAAGCACTAAATTCACAATCAAGTTAGGTGCGTCTAGTAAATATTCAAAAAAAAAAAAAGAACAAACAAAAGAAAAGAAAGTTTGAAAAATTCATTTGATGTACCTAACCTAAAATTAGCAAGTGCTTCAACTTTGAACTTGGAACCTTAAAAGAAATTTTATTACTTTTGGTACACTAGAACTTGATATTTGTGCCTTTCTACTCTTTAATCTACTCTATGGTAAGAGTATATAAGACAAACTAGAAAGATGATTTAAAAGACAAGCAACAACTAAAAGATAATCAAAAGAAAGATAGGAGAGAAGAAAAAAGGAGAGAAAAGGAAGCCAAGGAGAAAAGAAAAGCAAAAGAAAGAGAAGAAGAGAAAAGGGAAAAAAAAGATAAAGAGGGAAGAAGATTAAGAGAAAGGAGAGAAGACCAAGAAAGAAAAGAAAGAAAGGAAAGAGAAAGAAAAAAAGAAAGAGAAGAGGAAAAAAGGAAGCATGAGAGTGGTGAGGATTATAAAATGCAAGGAATAGTCATAGGTTCATCCTCACGATGCAATAATAAGAGTGAAAGTGAGGAATAATATTATAATCATTCTAGAAGACATTCCTATTCATCCATGCACAATAATGGGGCCCTTCTAAGGGAGCCAAAGTTGATCTCCCCCCATTTCATGGGAGGGAGGATGTGGAAGCCTACCTTGATTGGGAAATCAAGGTAGAACAACTCTTTACCTGCCATGAGGTAAGAGAAGAAAGGAAAGTTCTTATGGCAACCCTTAGCTTCCAAGGGCATTCCATGCATTGATGGTTGGGTTAACCAATGAAAGAATCCGCACTAATATGCCTTCAATAAAATATTGGAATGATCTTATAAGTGCTTTAAGGAGAAGGCATATACCCTCTTGGTATGAAAGAGATCTTTTGGAAAGAATCCAAAGACTAAGGCAAACCAACCTTAGTGTAGAGGAGTATAGACAAAGGATGGAACTTCTTATCTTGGGGGTGGGTATCATTGAAGAACCCAAAGCCACTATGGCAAGGTTTTGTGTGGGTTGAGCACCGAAATTCGTGACAAATTTGAGCTCTTCTCATACAATAACTTTAATGAGTTGGTCCAACTTTGCATCAAGGTGGAAAATCAATTGCAAAGAAAAAGCTTTAAAAGAAACCATCCTCTTTATGTAAAGAGGGACCAACCAAAGGGGAGTTCTTCCAAGAGCTACCCCAAAGAGGGATACTCCAAGCATCACAAAGAGCATCATGCATCACATTTAGAAAGAACACCCCCTACTGCTAACTCTCGAGAAAAAGTTAGTAGTATCAAATGCTTTAAGTGTCTTGGGAGAGGTAACATTGCCTCTCAATGCCCTACTAAGAGAAACATCATCATGTGGGCCCAAGATGTTTATAGTAGTGAGTCTAGCTCACCTTCCTCCTCTAGTGAGAGTGAGGAAGAGGGGGTCCATGCATACAAT
The DNA here is from genome assembly GCA_037954015.1 of Psophocarpus tetragonolobus. NCBI lineage: Eukaryota > Viridiplantae > Streptophyta > Magnoliopsida > Fabales > Fabaceae > Psophocarpus > Psophocarpus tetragonolobus. The sequence goes on from CM075688.1 coordinate 558,073, forward strand.
TCTGACTGTGATGAGACTACTTATGCATATGAGGGAGACCTTTTGATGATAAGAAGGCTTCTTGGAAGCCAACCTTTGAAATTATCCTCATCTCAAAGGGAGAACATATTTCACACTGCTGCAAGGTGAATGATAAAATATGCTCTCTTATTGTAGATAGTGGGTCATACTGCAATTGTTGTAGCTCAAGCTTAGTGGAAAAGCTAGCCTTGACCCCACTTTCCCACCCTAAGCCTTACAAGCTTCAATGGCTCAATGAGCAAGGGGAAATGGAGGTCAATGAGCAAGTCAAGGTTTCACTTTCCATTGGGTCTTATAAAGATGAGATCCTATGTGACATAGTCCCAATGGAAGCTGGTTATATCTTGCTAGGAAGACCATGGCAATTTGATAAGAAAGCCATACACCATGGTCATTCCAATAACATCATCCTCACTCATAAGGATAAACACATTAAGTTGTGTCCTCTAACACCTTCACAAGTGGTGGAGAACCAACTTATCATGAAACATAAGAGAGATGAAGAAAAAAAAACAACAAAAATAGGAAAAACAAAGAAAAAGCTTTACCCCTAAAGCTTGAAAGGGGTAAGGAGGGTGAGTTAGAAGTTGGTGCCCCTTCCAAGAAGGTAATTAGTAAAGGGAGTCTATTTGCTACAAAATTGGATTTAAAGTAAGCTCCCTTGACTAATAAATATTTCTATCTCCTCCTTTGCAAAGAGGCATCCCCCATTTCTTCCCCCTCTACTTCCTCTCCCTCTAGTTCCAGTAATTCCATAGAACTTGGACATGAGAACCTACCTCAAGAGGTTCAAGAGCTTTTAAAAGAATTTGGTGATATATTCCCTAGCGAAGTTCACAATGGACTTCCTCCAATTAGGGGTATAGAACACTAAATAGACTTGGTACTCGGGGCTAGCCTGCCTAATAGGTCTGCTTATAGGACTAACCCCATGGAAACCAAAGAAATTGAGTCTCAAGTCCAAGAACTATTGGAGAAGGGTTGGGTTCAAGAGAGCCTCAGCCCTTGTATTGTACCAGTCTTGTTGGTGCCCAAGAAGAATGGACAATGAAAGATGTGCATTGATTGACAAGTAATCAATAACATCACCATCAAATATAGGCACCCTATCCCTAGACTTGACGACATGCTTGATGAGTTGCATGGGGCTCAATTGTTTTCAAAAATTGACCTTAGGAGTGGTTATCACCAAATCCGCATCAAGGAGGGTGATGAATGGAAAACCGCTTTTAAGACCAAATTTGGGCTTTATGAGTGGTTAGTAATGCCCTTTGGGCTTACTAATGCCCCAAGCACCTTCATGAGGCTTATGAATCATGTCCTTAGGGATTGCTTAGGTAGGTTTTATGTTGTTTATTTTGATGACATCTTAGTGTATAGCAAGAGCCTAGATGAACATGTAGGTCATCTTAGGCGCGTCTTTTGCATTCTTAGGTCACACCAACTCTATGGAAATCTTGAAAAATGTAATTTTTGTGTGGAGAGTGTGGTGTTTTATAGTTAATAAAAATGGGGTTCAAGTGGACCCCGACAAAATCAAAGCCATCCAAGAATGGCCCACCCCAAAAAATGTGACTGAGATTAAGAGTTTTCATGGTCTCGCGAGCTTTTACAGGTGCTTTGTGCCTAACTTCTCCACACTTTTCTCACCAATCAATGATTTGGTGAAGAAGGATACTCCTTTCCTTTGGGGTAAAAAAAAACAAAAAGCCTTTGAACTTATCAAAGAGAAACTGACTCATGCACCAGTTTTAGCTCTTCCTGACTTTTCTAAAACTTTTGAGCTAGAGTGTGATGCATCAGGAGTGGGTGTGGGAGCTGTGTTGTTACAAGGTTGTCATCCTGTGGCTTATTTTAGTGAAAAACTAAATGGAGTCACCTTGAACTACCTCACCTATGATAAAGGGTTTTACTCTTTGATAAGGGTCCTTCAAACATGGGAACATTACCTTATTCCCAAGGAGTTTGTCATTCATAGTGACCATGAGTCACTTAAATATTTGAAGAGTCAAGGCAAGCTTAACAAAAGACATGCTAAATGGGTAGAATTTCTTGATAATTTCCCTTATATCATCAAATACAAGAAAGGAAAACATAATGTAGTGGTTGGTCCTTTGTCTTGTAGACATACCCTTTACACCACCTTGAGTGCAAAGATTCTTGGATTTGATAATATTAGAGAAATGTACCTTTCTGATAAGGATGTTGGATCCATTTATGTTGTCTCTGCATCTGCATGTAAAACCCAAAATGGGTTCTTTGTGAGTGAGGGGTACCTTTTCAAAGGTAGCAGTCTTTGTGGACCCCAAGGATCTATAAGAAATCTACTGACAAAAGAGAGTCATGAGGGTGGGCTCATGGGGCATTTTGGAATTAACCAAACTCTTCTGCTTTTACAAGAAAAGTTCTTTTGGCCCCATATGAAGAAAGACGTCTATAGACATTGTCGTAGATACATTACTTGCTTGTAAGCTAAGTCTAAGACAATGGCTCATGGATTGTACACACCCTTACTTGCTTCTTCTGCACCTTGGCTGGATATTAGTATGGATTTCATCCTTGGCCTGCCTCGAACCCAACGAGGTGCAGACTCTATTTTTGTGGTAGTAGATAGATTTTCAAAAATGGCTCACTTTATACCATGCCACAAGATAGATGATGCGAGCAACATTGCGAGAATTTTCTTTAAAAAAGTTGTCCTTTACATGGAATTCCCTAATCCATAGTCTCTGATAGAGATGTGAAGTTCCTTAGCCACTTCTGGAAAACATTGTGGGCAAGGCTAGGAACTAAACTCTTATTTTCTACCACATGTCACCCCCAAACTGATGGGCAGACTGAGGTAGTAAATAGATCTCTATCTACTATGCTTACGGCACTTCTTCGAGGAAATCACAAGTCTTGGGATGAATACCTATCCCATATTGAGTTTGCATACAACCGGGTGGTTCAAAGGACCACCAAGCATTCTCCTTTTGAAGTTGTTTATAGCTTCAACCCCCTCACTCCTCTTGATATCTTACCCTTACCATTCCCTTCTTCTATTCACAAAGAAGGAATAGCAATAGCGGATTTTGTTAAAAAATTACATGAGAGGGTAAAGGCCAACATTGAACATCATTCAAAGACTATGCTAGTAAAGCCAATAGGGGCAGGAAAGAATTTATCTTCAATTAAGGGGATTGGGTATGGCTTCATTTGAGGAAGGATCGCTTCCCTACTCAAAGGAAGTCCAAGCTTAGCCCCCGAGGAGATGGTCCCTTTCAAGTCCTCAAGAGAGTGAATAACAATGCATACATATTAGATCTCCCTGAGGACTACGGTGTCAGTACTGCCTTTAATGTTTGTGATTTGATCCATTTTGTAGGTACTGATGAAGACGAGGATGACCTATTAGATTTGAGGTCAAATCCTTCCCAAAAGGGGGGAGATGATGCATGTTCTCCAAGCAAGGGCCCTTCACTATGGTCATGGCTAGGAGAATAGAAGAAGACATGGCTAGAGTAGAGGGAAGAAGACATGACCATCAAGTTATGCAAGCCATGACTTATTTACTTGTAATCTTTTCTTTTAGGAACCTAGGATTTTATTTTAGACATGTATTAGTCCATTTAATTTTCTATGAGGTGTCTTAGTAATAAGAAGGGGTAAGATTAGCTTTTAGGCCTTTATTTAGGAAATAATTGGGTAGTTTGATAACTACACCCTCTTTTCCTAAATAAAACCCAAAACTAATAAAGGAGTAATCTTGGCCCTTGGATGAGGTAGCTTGGGCACCAATTCTCATCTAAAGGAGGGGATTAATTGGACTTTGGGCTTCAATCCTCCTCCCTTGGATGACTCCTTTTAATCCTAGCCCTTTATTTCCTTCTTGACTTGTCCAAGAGGATAGCTCCTTCTATAAAAAGGTGTTTCTTCACACTCTTGTATTTTTTACACTTTATTGAATGGAAAAACCTTGAGTTGGCCAAAATTCTCTTAGTGTCCACCCTTCTCTCTTTGAGAATTCCTTAAGTTTTTATCAAGGGTTCCATCCCTTGTGGCAAACTTTCCCTCTTAGGCTTATCTTACCTTAAGTGGCACCTAAAACCACCTTACTTCTTACCTTTCCACAAACCATTTCACCAAAGAAGAAAACCTCTAGAAAAATATCAAGGGAGGCATGCATCAACCTCACAACCAATATGGTCTCTAGGATTAAATTCAAGTGTAAAAAATACAAGTGAGGTGAGGAACTCCTATTTATAGAGGTAGTTAACCTCTTGAACAAGATAACCTAAAAAAGAAGGGCTAGGATTAAAAGGAGAGATCTAAGGAAGGAGGATTGAGAAACAATTCCCTCCTTAGATAATCAAACTTGGTGCCCAAGTTTCTCAAACCAAAGGCCAAGATTCCTTCTTATTAGCTTAGGGGGTTTATGTAGGAAAAGAGGGTGTAGATATCAAGGCTATCCCTTATTTCCTTCATAAAGACCCAAAAAGCTAAATCCACCCTCTAAATTCCTAAGACACCTCCTAAAATAAAAAATGGACTAAATACATGTCCCAAATTAAATTCCTAATGCTCCTCAAAATTAAAATAAAGGAAAATTACATTTTATTAACTAAAGTCCCTAGCCTAATATCTTCACTCTCCATAGGAGGTGAAGTCTTTCTTTGTTTGCAAGGGCTAGGTCTTCTTCAATCCTTCTAGCCATGGCCCTAGTGATAGGTCCTTGGCTAGGCATGGTCACATCACTTTGTTTATTGCAAATGGATTCTTGATGCTATCATATTGGTTTTCTATAATGATTGTTCTATTAATCAAGTTTTTGAAAGTTACAATTTGTGAACCTTTCACAAAACTACTCCTTACTATTTTTACATGACACATTTTGGATTCATTGATGTTATTCATTTAATGTTTTGTCTTAAATTTTATCACTCTTGTTACTAAGAAAAATGAGTTGAACTTTGGTTTCCATAAATTTGATCATTTCTCTTTGATTTATTATCTTAAAATTCATATATATTTTCAAAAGATGATTAATAAATTATTGTTACTTATGGTAAAGTATGTCCTATAAAATACTAAAAAGGATTTTCTATGAAAATTGGTAAATATAATGTTTCTGGAAAGTGATAAGAAGACAATCTGAGTATGCTTTGTGGTTTTAGTTTTACTTAATCTTCCACATCAGAAAAGATGTCTTTTAATAATAATGTGTCAATAATGCAATGGTTGTTATCATAAAATTTTGTTCTTAAAATAGAAAATTTAAAGAACTTAATTCACTTATGCATATTAATTGTAATGTTCTATTAAAAATGATGTTGTAATTAAGTATTAATGATGTGATATCTGATTGATGAATTGATGTTCTTTGGGAATGTGTTGTGAGGTGAACTTAGCAAAAAGTCCTAGGTTCCCTGATGAAGGTACTATACAGGTGCATGAGTGACATGTTTTGGGAAGTAATAATTTGGTATTTCACGAGATGAAGTAACATTATTAGAAGATATCCTTCTTGAAATGAAAGAATGTTTAGTTATATTTTGTGCTCTAGTTGGGGACCAGAATATTATGATTGCCTAGGGCCCAGAATTGTATAAACAAATGAATTGTTTTATTGAGAAAATTATTTTTACCAAGTTAGAAAGGATATACAACTATCAATCACTTCACAAACAAAATCTTTGATGATTGGGGTGGATCATCATGGATTGATTATGGATCCATACATAGAGTCCAGTGGGATTGAGAATAGTCATTAAGATGAAGTGAGATTGAGTCTATACGATGAGTTATATGGAATTGCGTCTTAAGGTCAAACCTTAGGTCCCCATTGTTTGTTTAGTTTACTAAGATTAACATTTATTGTGTATAATAATCTCACTCCTTTGTGTGTTTTCTCCTATTTGTTTCTTTTCATATATGTTTGAGGTACAAACACATGATGGGTCGGACCAACAGATTGAAGTGAAGAATTTTGAAAATTTTTTTTTAATGCACGATGTTTTGTACTGAATTACTATTGATGATTGACTAGTTTTGATTTGGTCAAAGATCCACTACTTTGAATTAGGTCTAATTAGGTAGTGGTAATAGTTTATATATGATGTATTTTGAAACAATTTGTAAAATAAGATTTTATAATGAATACTTTTGTTTTCACACTTGTTATAAAAAGATTATGATTCTTTGTGTAATATCGAATTTTTGAAATTTCTCATATTTATATAAATACATTTGACAAATCTCCTGTATTTTTATAAAGACGTGGATAAAGAATTGGATCGTTACATTGTAGGTGTTTGGTAATTGTAAGAGAAAACTAATACTACTTATTTTATATTTTTTAATAGATTTATGTTTTATTAGGGAAATTGGTTTGGTAAAGTCTCAGAATATATAATACGAGTACACTAGTGCACTGTAAGATATTGTAAACTTTTAAATTACACGAGTGTAACTTTTAGCAACTATTACACCATCTAACAAATTTTAATTAGATAATTATTTTTCAAAATCTTCCATGAGATTGAAAGCTCAATTTGCATTGATCATATAAAAAATTATATTAATTCAAAATTATTTGATACTCCATTCATAGATATTAAAATGGATGTAACATATACTTTTCATAATACACTATAATATGAATCATTTTGTCACTTTTTTTATCATTCTTCAATTTATCACAAAATTTAACATGATCAAGATAATATAAAGTTACAATTTAGATGAGTGAAATGTAACTTTGAGATGAGGGTGAAGGGATCCATTTATTTTAAAGTAATTCTAAAATAATTAATTTTCATCTTTATTATTTATTTTCTTAAAATTTAATAGTTATAATGAGAAACTAATATGATGGTTTAAATTATAAAAAAAAAATAGATTGATGAGAATGAAGAGTATTTTTCAAAATAATATATATATATATATAGTAAATTAAGAAATCAGTGACTAATGTAATCAAATTCAGTTATGCATAGCCAAGAAATTGTAATTTTAATAATTACATTAAACTTTAGACCTGAAAAAAATACAGGGTGCTCATCCTTGACACCGGCAGTTACATTATTATCAATTTTAATTCATGACTTCATGTTGAACCATTATTATTTACATAGATTTATTCTAATTGCTACTTCGAATACATGCTTATGTTCTCCTCCCTTTACAATGTATACTTTTGCATGTCTGATATCCTTTTATAATGATTATTATCATTAAAATTAACATGTTGTTATATTCATTTTTCATGCTAACATGTACAAAATTCTGGTATCAGTTTCATGTTGTCAAATGGCTTTCAGTTTAAAAAAAAAAAAAACTCAACGCATTCTCCCTCACACGCCTATCATTCATGCACCATTTGCTGTGCCGAAGCTTTCACCAATAGCATGCACCACAATGTACCATCACTACATAGTCTTGCTTGCGACCTTTACCACCATTGTTTCCTTTCACGTTACAAAGTAAATGGTTTGCGAGAATTTTGTTTTCAATTTTAATGACTTCTACAGATTTGAAAATCTAAATAGATAAAAAAAATAAATTCTAGATTAGTTAATTTGGACATTTAAATAAGGATGTATTCCATCCAAATTATGTAATCCATGGTTACAAATTTTTTAAGATTTGGTAATTATGAGATAATTTTTTTTTGAATTAGCCAAACTCCAGAAGTAAAAGACATTTTCCGATTTCTTAATTTAGACATTCAATAAAGGTATAAAGGTACATACTATCCATATTACGTAATTCAAATGTGTATTAAAAATTATCTAAAATTATCTAAACAGAATTTTTTTAAAAGTTCCTCTAAATTCCATAATATAGAAACGAAGGTTGCAAAAAAAATTTGCAGATAAATGAAAGAGTAATGTAAGTATTTTTAAAATTATGATGGGTGTATGAATTAAAAAACGAACATGAAGTAACACCATTCGTAAATTTAAGGATTAGCACGACCTAAAATTAATATTACGAGTGAAGAATATTTTCATACTTACTAGTTAAACTTTAGTTCGGTAGACGAACGTTTAAGTGTTTCACTTAACTTTTAAGTTTGTATTTACAATGTCAGCATTAGAGATTCTTAATCACTGGCAGCAGAATGGAAAATTTTCGTATTTGATGTTTAATCACTGTTTAAATCAATGAGCACATCAGTGTTTATGCTTTAGTGTTATTCTTCCTTTGTTGTGAAATGGGCTTTAATACGCATCAAAATAGGACATTTTTTAATGGTTTTAGTTTTTGCATCCATAAAATTGATTTTTGCACCCTTCAAATAAATTTTGGATTCGACTTTCTAAAAGGTAAAAGATGAATGTAAAAATCAATCTACTGGGCACGAACCTTTTCTGAATTGAGTACATAAATACGTATTCTTACTTCCTAAATGACAACTTTAAGCCATGTATGATCGGCCGCACTCCACATATAAGGACAACAGGAAAAGTTAAAAAAGTAAAGAAAAACGAAAATTTAAAAAGCCGGAAATATTATATTCCAAATCCATTATCATGCCTTAAAAACAGAATACAGTGGAAGGCATGGAAAATATAAATTTGGGTTTGTCTGTATGAGCAAATGTACAAGAACAAACTATCTCTCACCTTCCCCACTTCAATCACTATTACGTTTGCAATCTGATTTTTTCCTTTTAGCAGCGAGCCGTGGCCGTAGCTGTATGAGCATGCAAATAGGTGTAAGTAGGGGGAATTTTAAAATTAAAATAAAAAAAAAACGTAAAATAAAACCGGTGTGAGATCAGGTCAAAAGACTAAATAACTTCGAGATAAATAATTAGAAGAGGACAACAAATTGTCTTAGAAATGTTACCCACACATTATTAACACAAATTGTGAGAATTAAATGAAATCTATATAAATTTGTGTTTTTCAATAAACATTAATCCATAGTGTGTGCTAGGGTTTCTCAGTTGTCTATATTGAATTTTCAATCTTTTTAGAAACTTTTTAACTAAGATGCATCCTAAAAGCCTCATTGTCCTTGTCTCACTAATCAAACCAATTCTAGTTGAACTATTTGCTTATTGTTACCCAACTAGCGCACAAACGTAAGCCTAAACCAAAAACCGAAAATCACTAATCAATGACTAAATAGTCCTTTTATATAAATACAATAATACAAATTAAGCAGTTTACGCATACCATTTCTACATACTTCAGTTGCTTCAGTACTTCATCTGTTTCAAGCTCCTGCATCAAATAAATACAGAAAATGGATCAAAATAAAGCTTAAAATGAAAGATGATAATTTAATCAGTGATCTAAATACAGGATTTAACAAAGATATTGTTGAAAAACAGTAAAGTTCATGTGATTGGCTTGGCTAAAGTCTAATGCAGTTGATTAGCAACTAGTTTGCATAATTTAACACAAGCAACATTCCTCAGAAATTTAAGACTCATTTTTGTAAGTGTTGTTACATACTCTGCGTGCACTACAGCACAGGTAAATACTAACTTAAACCAAGAATAATAATAAATAACTGTTGAGGTAAGGAACCAAAGAAAACCAGAAAATGGATCGTAACACACAAGGACAGAGATGATTGAGAGAGAGACAAATTGCACAGAGTTTTACATTGTTCACCCTTAGAATTTGGCTACATCCACGGAGGGGCTGACTATATGATTAGAATGACTATCCAGTGAGAGTACAAGTGACAGAGTGATCCTTATATAAAAGAATAGAAAAAGAGAGGGCATGCAGTAACTAACTTAACTGCACTTAACAGAAAAAAAAAATACCTACCACAAATAATGGACAACAACAACTAACCCTAAGGAAATAAAAGAAAGGTTCTAAGGCATTCTAATATATCTCCACAATGAGTTAGAACCTTCAAAAACACAAAAATCTGCACCCCCAATAAAAGTGACTATTTCCAACCATCAATCTTGAGAAGGTCCAAGCAGTGCGGAAACTTGCTCCTAGGGACTGGTTTGGTGAACACGTCAGCTGGATTGTGTAGGGTGTTGATCTTTTGGACCTTAATCCTATTTTCTGATCTGATAAAGTGGTACCTAACATCAATATGCTTGGTTCTATCAATGTGAACTTGATCTTTGGCCAAGCATATTGCATTGAGATTGTCACAGAATATGAGAGCATGTTCTTGATAGATTCCGAGGTCACTCACAAGACCCTTTAATCAGATTCCTTCCTTGGCAGCTTCAGTGAGAGCCATGTACTCGACTTCTGTTGTTTATAGGGCAACAGAGGGTTGCAGAATTGTCTTCCAACTGACCAAACAGTTCCCAAGAGTGAAGGCATAGCCAGTGATTGATCTCCTTCCATCCAGGTTTGTAACATAATTCGAATCAGAGTATCCTGACAGGTGGCAGCTAGAGTTTGAACCATAAATCAAGCCAACATTGGTGGTTCCTCTTAGGTACCTAAAAATCCACTTTGTAGCTTGCCAATGCTCCTTTGAGGTTTGGTTGAGGTACCTACTAACTATACTGACAGCATATGCAAGATTTGACCTTGTGCATATCATGGCATACATAGGACTGCCAACAACACTAGCATAGGGTACTTGTGACATATAGACCGAGTCATCTTGAGTTTGATCCTTAATAACTGAAAGTTTTTTTTAGGCGATAAGGGAGTGTTGAGAGGTGCTACGATTGGATTTGACCAGACGGCAGTGCATGAGTCATACACGCTTGACTGGGGGCATTCACTAGATTGGTGCATGAGGGAGCATGGATGCTCCTTTCCCCCTGATATTTTGGGGTTTGTCACACTTTTGAGGCGCACTTGATGGTGGTACTCACTAGAGGTATGGTTGTCGTCGACAACAAAGATGGTGGCCAAACGTGGCAGCGAATGTGACCGAAGTGTGTAGAGCAGGACCAAGCCCACTCTGATACCAATTTGGGAATATAGGTTTGAGAGAAAATGCATATTCAGTACATAACATAGTTACATTACACACATATATATACACACACACACTAGACATTAGAGTGTTTAAGAGCAAGGAGGAGGGTGCAAACTAGCAGCCCCTAAAACCTATGGCTACAGCCGAGAGATAATCATATACATGATAGCACACCCCAAAATAACATTGATTTCAAGACAAAACACTAAAAGACAAACATATATTTAACAGCCATATACGATGATGCTGTGTCCCGTGTTCTAAATACTTGCATGTGTTATATTCATGCACTATGACAAACACAACAATATTGTGTGTGCAAGAGTGTATAGAACTGACTATTGATGTCAACAAAGTTTCTCTTATCATAAATAAACTTAAATGAAAGTCGTGAGGTTACAGAATTAAAATGAAAAACTTCAAAAGAATTTTTTATGTTGAAGTTTTGTTGCACACATAGGTAGACAAAGAAAGGACTTACAACTTAACATTAAAAAGTACTAACATCTTCGTGACAAGACAATCAGTAGAAAGGAGAAACCTGAATAGTTAAATATATTTCACCTGTTGTACAGCACAATCAGCATGAGATGGATCCCAATGGATAGCACAAAAGCATTCCCAGTCATCAGTTTGAAGTTCAAAAAGAGGAGCCCTGCCAAACAAAACATTCGCTAGAATTAACACAATTTTAGCACAAATCAACAAGAGACTCTTCCTCACACTATTCATTTCTCCCTTCCATATATGAGAAAGTGGCAAACTTAACAAAAGGAAATAAGTAGAAGTCTGTGATGGTACAAGGTTTCCAAACAGTAAGGAAAACAAATATGAAAGAGCTATTGACTCTTATTGAAATTTCTGCCCGTCCGTATGTTGATGATAGGTCTAACTATATTGGAGTTTACGATCAGCTCACTGAAACAATTTTGCCCAGAATAAACTGAATAAAACTCAACCAATGAGCAGACACAATCCAGGTGGGAAACTCCTGCTAACACACCACCACTTTAAGAAATACCTCAGCAATATCCCTGTAAGGAGAACTGAGCATATTTCATCAACCTATCCACCACTACAATAAAAACAGCAAAGTCGTATCCTACTAGGTGACATTGGCTACATAAATCACACAATGCACTCAGATCGGTTAAAAACGAAAGTTTTAGAAACATCCCTTGACTACTTTCTCCAAAAGTCCTTGACCTCCTTCTTTGCATGAGACTAAAGACCATAATATTCTAGTCATAGTAGTTAATAACAGATATTGGCCTAAAGCAGTCACCCTCCAAAAACGCTATAACAATATAGGGAGCGGTATGACCACTATTTTGATCCCTACTAAATAAATATTTCTAAATGCATATAACCTATATGTGCTGAAAAAAAAAATTAATTGGAAGGAAATATATAATATATGTATTTATAAAAGAAGTTGGTTGTGAAGCCATATTAAAAGAGAGAAAAGTTGAATAAAAAAGAGGAGTTGAAGAAACACTTAGTGCAGAAGGAGAACTGGAGGATGGGAATAAAGAAGAAACTCGTTGGAGAAGCAACAGCGGCAAGGCTTGCTGAAGAATCAGCAGCGATGAGGCTAGCCAAAGATGCAGCAGCAACAAGGCTTGCCGAAGAAACGGCAACAATGACGTGCTCGCCGGAGAAGAAGAAACAGCCTGAGAAGACCAAACGACGCCAAGAAGAAGAACGATGCTTGAATGATATGTTCAACTGTGTTTGCGTAAAAAGGGATAAAATTGATTTTCCCTTTTTACCCTTTATTAAAAAAACAAATATCTAGGCTAAAACGATGTTGTTTTGTTTGCTATTTTTTTTAAAACATAGCTGAAAACAACGTCTTCTCTCCCTCATCCTTGACACCAACTTCAAATATGAACAATGGTGCTCCCCATTCGCGAAATCACGCAAAAGTCCTTATTTCTAGCTGCAAAACACAACACGATTGTCGCTCCTCCCTAGTGTGATGCAACCACCACCACTAGAGTGGCGTGACATTGCTCCACTCTGCCATGCCAAGATCCGCAAAAGCGCGCTATTAACTACTATGATTCTAGCAAACACATCTTTTGGCCTCACTATACATGTCCAAATCACCTTAACTGGTTTCCTATAATTTTTTCCTTAACTGGTGCTACCCCAATTTTTTCTTAATTTTCCCATTAAAGTTCAACATTCACTACCATATAATATATATTAGTTTATATTTTAAAGGTGCAGTTCTCATGTGCAACCTTGTGTAGTTAGTTGGGTTAATTAGCTCTTAAACTTGAGGCGCCAGTTGTGCTTATCTTGCACCCTCAAGTCAATGTGCATTTGCACTATCTTCAAATACCTCCTTGTACTCTATCATCAATGAGGTTAATAAGATTGAATTTCGTTTCTCCTAAAATTCACTAGTTTCTCTTAATTCTACCATGGTATACAAAGCTTAGTGAGATACTGAGATCCAACAATGGCCTAATCTAATTCTTTTCCCACCTCTTCCGCTCCCCAAACTTTTCCTCACTCAATTTCTAAAAGACTTATGAATATTTTTTATTTTTTTTGCTAGGGAAGCAACAAGTAGAACCCCTCATCAAATCTCATCGTCTTCATCGATTTGTTGTGAACCTTCAATTCCACCACTATTTCTCAATGACTCAGATCGCAATGCAGTTATAGAATCCTACATACTTTGCATGGGAACAACAAGATCAATTATTGTTGACATGACTTCAATTGATACTATCTTTTTCGATTCCATCTCACATTCTTGGAAGATTTACCAAGTTTGGGAGAAGATTCACAATTATTTTCATTTGCAAACTCATGCAAAAGATCATCAATAGAGAATAGATTTGCGTGCAACAACATTTGTCAATAAAGCAATCCATGAGTTTCTTCTTCACATAAAAGCTCTTTCTTATGTCTATTGGAGATCCAATTTTGAACAAAAAATACGTTGATGTTCTTCTTAAAGGCCTACTACAAGAATATGGTTGTCATCCAAATTCAGCTATTCTCAAAACAATCAGGCTTCTCAATATCCGTTCCAAGGGAACTATAATGGCAATTTTGGTCAGAACAATTATTTTCATCCACAAATTCAGACTCATCCCAGTGTCATGATAGTTAAGTCTAGTGTCCAGCCTTGGCCCTCATCCTCATGGATGCATGATTCTGGTGTTTCTTTTCATATAACAAATCACAGAACATGCAGTAGTTAGGCCACTTTAGGGTCCTGACCAGATCTTTAATAGCAATGGCCTCGGTCTGCGAATAAACTCTACTGGTTCATCTACCTCTATCTCCTTATAATTCCAAAATGTCTATCTATATCAACTCTTGCATGTTTCTACTATAACTAGAAATCTCCTTAGTGTTACTAAATTTGCAAAGGATAATGTTGTCTCCTTTGAGTTTCACTGTACTCACTTTGTCGTAAATCACAGGTCTATAATGAGGTATTGGTGCAAGACTATGTTGGTCCTGATGGCCTATATTCCAACCCAAATCTTCAACTGCAAAGCTCTCTTGCTGGATCAACTTCATATTTCATTTCAAATTCTGAAAATTATGTTAATACCATTGTAAATACATGTACCAATTCTAGTTCCTAAACTTCGTGGCATACTAAGCTTGGTCACCCCAACTTCCATGTTTTGAAAATTGTAATGCAACATTCTAATATACCTATTTCTAGTATAAATACTTTTTGAGTTTTGTTCTACAGGCTATTTTGGAAAATCACACAGACTTCCCTCTTCCTTGTCTGACAATGTTTACAACCATCCTTTGGAACTTGTGTATAGTGATATGTGGGAACCCGCACGTATCCTATCGACAAATGATTTTCTTTACTACATTACCTTTGTAGATGCCCTTTACAAGATTTACATGAATCTATCTTCTTAAAAATAAGTTGACATTGTTTTGGGACATTGCTTTTACCATTGCATTGTATCTCATCAATAGGCTTCCTAGTGTCTCCCTAAATTTTGATGTTCCCTACACCATTCTATTTAAACAACAACCTGATTATAATTTTCCCTGCACCATTCTATTTAAACGACCACCTGATTATAATTTTCTCAAAACCTTTGGTTGCTCTTGTTTTCCTTTTCAGGATCTACATGTATTTATTAATAGGCTTCCCACTGTCTCCCTAAATTTTGATGTTCCCCACACTTTTCTATTTAAACAAGCACTAGATTATAATTTTCTCAAAACCTTTGGTTGTTTAAATAGGTCTGACACTTCCCTCTAAACTTTCTCAGAAATAAGTCTGACACTTTGAACATTTTTCAACAATTCAAAGTCATGGTTGAACTTCGCTTTAACACCAAAATTAAATTGGGGTGGTGAGTTTAGATTTTCAACCTATTTTTCTAACAAATCATGGCATTAATCACACTTATTTGTCCACACACTCACCATGCCTGCTGAACTTGGCCTCACACTACTTAACCATGCCTCATAACCTCTAAAGTTTTGGTTCATTACCTTTTACCCTCGCAATGTATCTCATTAATAGGCTTCCCGCAACCTCCCTAAAGTTTGATGTTCCCTACACCATTCTATTTAAACAACCACAAGATTATAATTTTCTCAAAACCTTTGGTTGCTCTTGTTTTCCTTTTCTCAGACCCTATAGCAGGCACATTATGTTAGGTTTCTAATTAGGAAACCCAACCACAAGGCACTCTCACACACATAGAAAACACCAGAAAGAAAGAAAGAATGTTGTTATTCACAAGTAATCTCAATGTACAAGGAATGTCACGAGAGCATAATCTCTCTTCAACAGAGTTCCTAGAACCTGTTATGTATCTTACAATCACCCCCAAAAAGTCCTCTACCCTTTTCAAATAGAGGTATTTATAATACCAGCTTTTCCCGCCCACTTACTAACAGCCACCTAACCGTTAAGACAGTTAAGTCATCTAGTTCTCTCCCTCCTCTTGTAAACTAACCAGGGTCTATCACATTACCTTTACCATTTCAGCGTTCTCATCAATAGGCTTCCCATGGCCTCCCTAAGGTTTGATGTTCCCTTCACCATTCTAATTAAACAACCACCAGATTATAATTTTCTCAAAACTTTTGGTTGCTCTTGTTTTCCTTTTCTCAGACCCTATATATAATAGGCACAAACTAGAATTTCGGTCTCATGAGTAGGATACTCAACATCTCATAAAGGGTACAAATGCCTCTCACGAATAGGTAAACTCTTTGTTTCAAAAGATGTAAATTTAATGAGATCAAATTTTCCTACAAAGAATTATTTCTAACTCATCATCCTCCACCTCTTCACCCTCTCATTTCCTTCCCTTACCCTCTATACCTATTTTGTAAGCTACCAAGGATAATAATCATTTATCCACACAGGTCACTACACAACTAGATTCCAATCACTCTACCAATCCTTCACAATCCCCCACACTTGAACATGCTGCTGTTTCACCTGACTACTGAGTCTAACTCTTTTTCAGCCAAAACCAAACTCTGAATCTGACCCTAGTTCTCAATCAAGAACACAATCTGAGTCTGATTCCACTTCTGTATCATTAGATTCCATTTCTTATCCTAGGCTTACAAATACTCACCCACTGCAAACCAGATCTAAGTTTGGAATTTCCCAAAACAGAATACATCCTTCTCTGTTTTAGCTCACTATGACCCAAGAATGTAAAACAAGCTTTATCTCTGACCCAAAATGGTTTTCGCCATGCAAGAAGAATATGCATCTTTGACGAAAAATAATACTTGGGATCTTGTTCCTTTACCATCAAATAAGTAGGCTGTCGGCTATAAATGAGCTTTTAGAGTTAAAGAAAAAGCAAACTGTATTGCAATAAATACAAAGCAAGACTAATAGCCAAAGGGTTTCATCAAATTGCAGGATTTGATTTTAATGAAACTTTTTCTCCAGTTAGCAAACCTCTTACCATAAGGCTTGTTCTTACATTAGCCATAGCTAACCTATGGAGTCTTTGTTCAACTGGATGTTAATAATGTTTTTTGAAGAAACTGTATATATGCAACAACTCCCAGGTTTTGCAGATGCAGACACATCTCTAGTGTGCAAACTTAATAAACGCTCTCCATGAGCTAAAGCAGGCCCCAAAACAGTGGTTCAGTAAGCTGCAATCTATTCTCATTCAGTTCGGCTTCACTGCAAGCAAATGTGATCCTCCTCTTTTTGTCATCCTCTCTGGTTTCTAACCCCTCCATATTAGTGTCTGAGCCTTGTCCTTCATTGCAAAGTTTAAAGAAGTAATTCTCTCATCTTCCTTTGACAGCCTGAAATGTTACCAAAACATTTCCTTCGTCATCTTTAATGGATCTGACTTGATCCAAATTCCTTTTCTTCTCTTCTCTATACCCCGCTTGGACCTAGTTATAAGTCAAAATAACTGTTACACTAATTAAGAAAATTAGTTTAACACCATTTAACTTTATCAATCTCAATGAAAAAATAAAATTATTCCAAAAATCCCTTCCTTAGAATTTGATATCAATAATAAGAGTCATTGGAAATAAAAACACAATTAATTGAGGGTAAAATAGTTAATTTGCTTATATTTGAGTTCCATTTTTTGTCCCTAGATCCATGTAAAACTCTTCAAAAGTTTAACATCTTACTTCACTCAAATTTTCTTGTTTCATTCCTAGCATTCCAATACCTTAACAATTTTCATCATTTTTGCACCCTTGCAAGATTTTAAAGAATTATCTTTTGTTTTTAATATTTTCATCTCACCACCCAAAAGCCCTAGGTAACCTCCAACGGAGTCCATGACATCATACAACACTTGAGATGGAATGGGAAGTGATTGTAGAAAACTTGGTGCTTATTCCTCTGACACACTTCTGAATCCTTCTTTTCATTGCCAAACATAATTCTGAATCCTTTTCATCCCCTCCCAATACAGTAGCTCCACAATTTTCTTGATAGGTTCTAAAGAGATCCCAATTGGACACTAATGGCCAAGTCATGAAACTCCTTTTAATATAAAGGAATCTTGGAGGAACCTTTTGCTAGCACTAACCTTCTCATGTAATAAAGCCTGCATTGGGTCAACTTAAATCCCTCATGGGCAGTAGGATCCCTCAGCAAGTCCTGCATAATAGCCCTCCATTTGTCATACCTGAAATTCTTCCTACACCTCATCCCAGCACCAAATTGAATAATAGACAGGGCAAATAACTATTGTTTCCTGAACAAAACATTTTTGGCATTCATTATTCTCTCAATACGGTTACATTTTAGTTATGATTTTATCTCATACATTCAAGTATTGAACTTTGTCATTCACTCTTGTCTAAAATAAAGACTATCCTACAAAATAACAACTTGTAACCCCTAAGAAACAAACTTGCATTAAGTTTCAATTGCACCATTGTATAATACCATTTTTTTCTTGTTTCATAAATAAAGTCTTAAAAGTAAGAAGATTGTCCCTAAAATTAATAACTAATCATTCAAAACAATAATGCCATGTGACTTACCTGCGCCATTTTCCACATTTAGTTCCATTGGCTTTATCTATAACCTCCTGACATTGAATCCAATTACCAATCGAACTAAGTCTAGTAGAATTTCTTGTGTTTTCTCCCTGCAGAGCAGGAAAGCATTTCCATCACTTTGAGACTAAAATTAAAATCAAGATCATAAACTAAACTGGAAAACCTTTACCAGAAGTCTATAAAATTCTGAAGGACTAATTTCCAATGGTTCAGGAAGAACATCTTCATCACTACAAGAAACAACAAAATTATGTTGGCTGAGATTTAATACTGAAATATGGCTAAAATATACTCCTAATGAACAATGCTATCTATCAATAGACCATAGAAGTTAATAGCGGACAACGACTTGGAGCAGCCATCTTCCAAAAATGCTATAGCGGGAGAGTTGGGAGCGGGATAACTGCTATTTAGATCACTATGCAGATTTTTATTACTAGATGCACATAATGTGTGTACTGGAAAATAAAGAATTGAATGCAAAGAAATATACAATACATATAAATATTGTTAGAGGGAAATTATAAAACATGTATTTCTATTGTTTACATACAAAAAAGGATGAAGTGGACTATTCCACTACCAAGCCATATCCAAGTTTAGACCAGTAAGCTTCACTAATCCAGTAGATGAAGTTGGCCGTGAAACCATGGTAAAGGAGGCAAGGAAAGTTGGACAGAAAGAAGAAGGGGGTACAAGGCTGGTTCGCCAGAACCACCGATACTCTTAGGAAAAATCCATTGGTCGGTGCCTCTTGGTTTAGGGCGAGAATGTGTTGAAGGAGCGGGAACAAGAACACAGAATTCGGAGAGCAACTTGTGTATCTTAAATGGTAAATTGAGGTAAAGGGTAAGCTTTTACCTTTTTACCTTTCATTTAAAAACAAATCAAATCCCCTCTTCCTTAGAAAATGCACCGTATCACTTAAAGTGTTTTCTTTTTAAGGAAAAAAATGACGCAAAAACACTGTCATTTGGGGTATCTTTGTTGCCCCATACGCATAACCCTAATTGCAGGCCTAATGCATCACGAGAGGCGGCTAATCATCATGAGACTAACAGTGAAATGCAGCACAAAGGTAGCTTCTCCCAAGCGTGACAGTACAAGGACCTCCAGAGTCATTGTTCCACTTCAAGCCTCTGCTAAAGCTCGTGATAGCACCGCTTTTAACTTCTATGCGATAGAAAACTAAATACACACAATAAGAAAACCTCACTCACACAAGCAAGTATGTTTATTTGTTCCTATATTCATTGTGTCTTATTGTAATTGCCTAAAAAAGCAAAGTAAAAGCTCAAGTTTCTCCATTTTTTGCCAATGAACTTCCACATAGGATAGAGGAACAAGGAGTGTAGCAAAAGGGAAAGGCTATGCCTAAAGAAAATGTCTCAAGGCCGAGCTTATTGAATAATATGTGCAGGAACTCCCATCAACATATGTATGTTGAACCAGATAAACTCTAATAAAACTTCATAGAGAAGAAATCGTGGGGCAAAGAATCCAACCAATAAATAGACAAATTGAATGGGCATTATTTAAAAATATGTTGCAGCTCCCTAAAGAAGATGTAAAGTTACAACGGGCTTTGTCACAAATAGAAAGCCTACTTCCAGATATTTTTTGTGGGGCAATTTAGTAATATGAAGAAGCAAAAAACAAAGTGTAGTTGCAAGGAGTAGCATTGAAGTTGAAATAGAGCCATGGAAAAGAGACTGTAAAGTTTAGTGGCTGAAAGCACTCTTGAAGGGCTACACTTTCCTATGACTACCCCTGTAAAACTGTATAGCAATAACAAGACTGCCATAAGTATTGCTTAGACTCTATCCAGCATGACCAACCAAGCACAGGGAAATGGATAGACACTTTAAAGGAGAAAACTGATTAAGGAGTTATTTGTAAGCCATTTGTTCCAATTAAAGTTGGGCAAATGGGCTTAGACTGTGGGCAACCCACATAACCCGCACAGTATAGGGTTCTATTGTGCAGATCCATATAGAATTTGGGCTTTTTAACCCAGTCTGCCATAGGGGTTAAATGGACCCAATCCATGGACGGTGGACCCCAAGCTCTTTGCATTGGTTTAGAACAAAAAATTGTGCATACAATATAATACATTGGTTTAGAAATAGTCAAAGTGTTAAAAGAAAAAAAAGTATTAGATGACTTTTGAAAACTCTAGGAAGAAAAGGTCTTAATTTTTTTGGTTTAATTACAGGTATCGTCTGCTCAAGGCAATCCTATTCAAGTCTTGTAGAACCACTATGTGCAGCAAACTCTCCCTCTGAGTATTAACATAGCTGCATACCCAGAACTCGAACTCAAGACCTCTAGTTATGTTAGAACAACTCCTTATTAGTTGATTCATTTTCTCAATGGAAAAAAGGCCCTAATTAAAGAATGAGAAAGAGTACTCTAATTATCATAAAGTATAAAAATAATTTTAAATTTTTTAATTTGTAGATACAGGCCGACTTGTTTAGCCTGCAATCTATGTAAGGTAGTTGTGAGCTTGACTAAATAAAACCCATTAAAATTGCAGGTTGTGAGCCCAAAAAGGGCAAGCTACCTATTTGTCCATCTCTAGTTCTAACCTTTAAAAAGTTGATAAACATAGTAGAGGTTTCTATAGAATAATTTCTAGTAAGCATATTGAGTTTGTTAAATATGGATCATAGTAGTTAATAGCGGTAAGCGGCCTAGAGCGACAACCCTCCAAAAACGCTAAAGCAGGAAAGCAGTAATGGGATGACCGCTATTTTGATCCTGTGTAGAGTTATATTTCTAAATGTAATAATAAAACGTACCAAAAAGAAGAAGCAATGTTATCAATGGTGGATGACGAAATATAGCGGAAAGCCAAAATTCTACCATAGAAACACACCATTATGCCTTATGGTGCCGCCATGGCAGATATTCCTTCACAAATTCTGCAGAGTAGTTGGCAAAAAATCTGTCATGTTGGTTATTTAACAACACTTAGAAGAAGAAGAAGGAAGGTTTAAGGAAGAAGCAAAAGAAGGAAAAGGAAGATGCAGGATTGGGTTGCTTGAATCTCATTGGAAGATTTGTCAGAAAAGGTTGGGTCGCTGATAACAATGACGTCTGCTCTGTGTCTCCATGTAGGAAGAAGTTTAACTATAAAGGATGTAAAAAAGGAAGAAAGTAACCTTTAAGTTTTAGGGTCAAGAAGTAGGTTTTTACCATTTTACCCTTCATTTCAAAAATATCTCAAACCCCCAAAGCGATAGCATAACTTAACCCTTTTTTTAAAAATGAAAACGACACCGTTTTGTGCATCTTGTTGTCCCCAAAAGCTTCAAACCTTAATTGCAACCCAAGTGCAAAACGAAAGTTCACGATTTGCCGCAGGAACAAACACGAAACGTGCCACGACCACCATGACAGTCGGGCACTGTGACGGAATCTTCTGGAGTGGCGGGTGGTTGTGACGCTCTGCTCCACCGCGATAGCGGCATTATCGTGCACTATTAACTACTGTTAGATGCAGTTTAGTATATGGGCCTAAGCCCATTTCCTTGTATTTGCCTTTTGTACAGTATATATATATATATATATATATATATATATATATATATATATATAATATCTCCTTGGTTGTGATGCACACAAGGATTCATGCATATTCAACTCATTCTACATGGTATCTAGAGCCAGGTGGATCCTTGCCTAAGTTTTTTTTTTTCCGAAAATCATGTTTCTTTCCGATCTCCGGCTGTTTCCCGCCGCTGTTCAAGTCGGCGACCCGGACATCGGTTTCGTCGTCCTCCGGCGATTCCAGCGCCACCGGTCGCTCCTCCGTCAGAGCCTCCACGCGAGGCGACAAGCTTCGCTTTTCTTCTCCCTTCCCGCCTCCGACAGCCGTGCGTGGTGACGGGCTCGGCAACATCTCTGGCGGCACTTACTGGCTTTTAACTCGCCGTGCTGTCCTCTCCTTGGACCTGGTCTCGGATCTTCCATTGGACCTCGTCTTCAGTCTTCTCTCTCCTTTAGGGTGTTTTTTGTCTTCTCTCTCCTGTAGTTTTTTCCTCCGATCTATCTCTCATGGCTTCTGTGAGGTCTGACTCGTCTATGTCAATGTGTCTCTCTCCATTAACAAGTTAGATGGCACAAACTATGATACCTGGGCCTCTGACATCAAGCTCTGGCTTAAGGGTCAAAAAGGGTATAAGTGTTTCTCAGCTTCCCTTCATCGCTATTTGATTTCCGCTGATGTCACCTTCTTTGAGTCTTCTCTCTATTTTTCGTCCAATTCCTCCTCTTCTGAGCCTGATGTCTCCCCCCCTCCACTTTTGTCTTCCATCCCATAGATATCTTTGTTGTACCCACCAACCCGCCACCTGCTCCACCTCCTCTCCGGGTTTATCATTGTCACCAACATGTTCAACTTCTTGTTGGGCTAGCCACTGACTCTACTCCGCTGCCAGCTACTCCATCTCCTCTGACTCCTCCATGTGCGCTTGATCTACCTATTGCTCTTCGTAAAGGTACATGCTCCACTCGTAATCCCTCCCTTCATTATGTTAATTTGAGTTATCACCCGTTGTCTCCATCTTTCTATGCTTGTCTGTCTTCCATTTCCACTATGTCCATTCCTAAAACTGTCAATGATGTTTTATCCCATCCAGGTTGGCAGTAAGCCATGCTTGATGAATTGTGTGCTCTTCTGAACAGTGGTACTTGGGATCTTACTTCTTTGCCTTCTAGAAGATCTGTTGTTGGTTGCCGATGGATCTTTACTGTCAAAGTGGGCCCTCATGACACTATTGATCGCCTCAAAGCTCGTTTAGTTGCCAAAGATTATACTCAGATATTCGGGTTAGACTATACTGACACCTTCTCTCCTGTTGCCAAGATGGCTTCTGTTCGACTCTTTTTAGCCATGGTTGCGCTACGCCATTGGCCCCTCTATTAGTTGGATATAAAAAATGTCTTCCTTCATGGTGATTTGCATGAGGAGATTTATATGGAGCAACCTCTGGTTTTGTTGCTCAGGGGGAGTCTTCTAGATTGGTATGTCGTCTCTGCAAATCTTTGTCTGGTCTTAAACAGTCTCCCAGGGCATGGTTTACGGTAGATAGTTCAACAGTTCGATATGAATCGTAGTGAAGCTAACCATTCTGTGTTCTATCGTAATTCAAGAGGTGGGTGCATCTACATGATAGTGTATATTGATGACATTGTTATCACAGGTAGTGATACCCATGGAATTTCACAAATAAAACAACATCTCTGTCATCATTTTGAGACGAAAGACCTTGGCAAACTTAGATATTTCCTGGGCATTGAGGTAGCAAAATCTAACAATGGATTTGTGATTTCTCAGAGGAAGTACGCATTGGACATTTTAGAGGAGGCTGGGCTAATGAATTCCAAGCCCAATGACACACCTATGGATCCATATGTTAAACTAATGCCAAGCCAGGGGCAGTCACTTTTAGATCCTGAGAAGTATAGGAGACTGGTTGAAAAACTGAACTACCTCACAATCACTCGTCCTGACATATCCTTTGTTGTCAGTGTGGTAAGTCAGTTCCTTAATTCACCTTGAGGGGGAGTGTTAGATGCAGTTAAGTATATGGGCCTAAGCCCATTTCCTTGTATTTGCCTTTTGTACAGTATATATATATATATAATCTCCTTGGTTGTGATATACACAAGGATTCATGCATATTCAACTCATTCTATAACTACTATGATATGGATAGAATATAATCAGATCTAATTCTGATCTAATTTTATCCTAGATATTCTCCTATCTTTAATTTAAATTTAAATATGATTTGATCACCATTTTTTGTTTCACCCGTCGTAAGTTTGCAGGAAGATGTGTTAGAAATATAGAATATACACAAAGAGACTAGTAGGCTTAATCTCTTGCTAAGTCTGCTTTGAAGTTGATTAGCTATTGTTAGTCATGTACAATTGATTGATCACAACTGTCAGGTTCAGTAAGTTCGAACTAATGTACAAATTGAATCCAACTCTTGTACTCATTGTTGTGACCAGTAACACATTTTTAGTTTCTCTCAGACAAACCATCCCTACTTCCATCTTTCTGTCTTGCTTTTGTCTTTTCTTTCACTAGATAGTTTAAAACTAAATAGTCACAGCCTACTCCTCCTTTGTCATAGGTGAGGATCTTTCCATTTCAACTGACCTAACTAATAACAAAGGTACTCATACAGAGAAAACCCCTATAGCAGCCTAGCAAGTGATCAACCTGATTGCAAATGATGGTTATCCTTTGTCACGCAACAAGTTCATCTCAACCTGATCATAGTTTGTCATGCAGATGTGTTGTTTGATGGAGAAGCAATTGTTCGAGAGGTAGTTGTCACCAAAATCAATGTGACTGCCATGACCATAACATCATGGCGGATTACGATGGACAAGGTGATCGTGGTGCCTGTTTGGGCTTTTTTCTTCGTTTTTTCATTTTGAGCCTTGGTTAACCTGACTCAGAAGAATTTGAAACCAAACAAAGAGTTTGGCATCACAAACAATACTCGTGACAAGCTCCTTCAAACTTTCTCCTTCTCGCGACAAGCTCTTGTGGCGATGCCACCATTACTGCTTCTGATGACGACCTTTGTCACCACCGTTGCTTCCGCTGACAGCCTCCGCGAACACTGCCACCACCAAAGACGAGCTCTTGACAACAACTCTTCTTTTCTTCTCCAAGAGTTCGTGAGCTATTTCTCTTTCTGCACTTCTTCTTGGTCTTTTCTTGCCATCATAAAATGACAAGTTCTCATCTCTTTATTTTTCTTCTTTTTTGAAATAGATATTCCAATTCTTTTTTTGAATTTTCTTTATAAAAATCATATTTTTCAATTTAACAACAATGTCAAGGGCTAATTTAATCCTTTTGTTGACAATTTTTATGAAAGCCATATATTCCAATATTGACATTTTTTTTTTCAGTTTAACAACAATGTCAGGATTAAACAAAATAGTTTTAGGACTTGTCATTGTGTTGTATTTTTTTTAACTTTATTTCTTTGCTTTGATGGCTAATTAATCCTTTTGTTGGTTAGGAATTTATGTTTTTTGTGATGAAAATACTAGACTAGATTATAGATTATGAATGCCAGAAATTTTAGATTGTTATATTGTTGGTTTTAATATATCTGTTTGTTATTTTGCTGTTTTTGCATCATATTATATATGTGTGTGTGTGTGTGTATATATATATAGTTCGCCATGCCAATATGGCACTTAAAGGTTTGCTGCCATCCGCCGTATATCCATAC
Source organism: Psophocarpus tetragonolobus (assembly GCA_037954015.1). Lineage (NCBI taxonomy): Eukaryota > Viridiplantae > Streptophyta > Magnoliopsida > Fabales > Fabaceae > Psophocarpus > Psophocarpus tetragonolobus. The sequence goes on from CM075688.1 coordinate 583,803, forward strand.
TGACAACCTAGGTTTTAACGATGGTTGTACTATTTGATGCATGGTTTTAAACTCACAAGTTGACTCAAACTCATTAGAGTAATTGAGTTTCATTCAAGTTCACAATTGACAATTCTAGTGGTAAAAAATGAGTGAACTTGCTTCAAAGCTTGCTCTAGAGCAAACTCAAACTAACTTGCATAGTCTTGGTATAAATTGCAAGTCTAGCACTGAGTGAACGATTCTGTTTGAGGGAGATTAGCTGCTTCAAATTGCCCACCAAACAACCACTATGACCTATATACACCTAGATTTGATAGGGCTTCCTTTAATAAGCCTCTAAAGAACATGACCACCACACCTATATGAGCATTTGATCAACAAACATTTCCTACTACCAAAACTTGATCTCTAAAGGTGGTAGGTGATTCGTCTTGTGACAACATGGCTTTGAAGAAGACCCTACCTAGTCGATACCTCCACCCCTTGCCAAGAGAACAAGATACTCTATATCCCTATCAATCATTAATAGTTTGAAACTGTTTGTCTTTTAGTGTTTTGTCCCATGTAATCAATGTTATTTATGGGTGTATTGTCCTGTAGCCATAGGTTCAGAGGGCTGCTTAGTTTGCACACCCCTCATTGCTTCTTAAACACTCTAATGTCTAGAGTATGTGTGTATGTGTGTGCGCACACGCACAATGCAATTGTGTGGAAAGGAATTGAATATACATTACCTCTCAAATCTATATTCTCAAGTAAAACCAATATTAATTGTGTGCTATTAAATGTGCAACAAAACCCACAAAAATAAGTAATGTTTTCACTCAATATATCTTGGATGTTCTCCAAAAATAAAATATATTGTATTCAAAATCGATTAGACTTTTAATAGTTTGATTGTTAAAGATATGTTTGTCTTTTAGTGTTTTGTCTCATGTAATCAGTGTTATTTATGGGTGTATTCTCTTGTAGCCACAGGTTCAGAGGACTGCTTACTTTGCACCCCCTCATTGCTTCTTAAACACTCTAATGTCTAGAGTATGTGTGTGTGTGCGCAATGCAACAATGTTTGGAAAGGAACTGAATATACATTACCTTGCAAATCTATATTCTCAAGTGAAACCAATATTAATTGTGTGTGCTATTAAATGTGCATCATAACCCACAAAAATAAGTAATCTTTTCACTCAATATATCTTGGATGTTCTCCAGAACTAAAATATATTGTATTCACAAATCGATTAGACTTTTCAGACTTTCAATGCTCAATGAGATTTTTTGGAAGTCTTATAGGGGATGAAGATAAGTATGTTATAATGAATGTGATTAATGCATTTTATATGTTTAGATTCCATGATTAATATTTTAAATATTATATTTGATTTGTTAAGGAAACTCTCTGCAATTTACAAGTCGAGTCTAGTTTCAAAACCTTGGTTAGAGGTCACTTGTTCATTCATTTTGGCAACTAATGCACCACTCCAATTCTAGGGAGAAGTTCTCTTTTTAACCACCCACTTAATCATTATAATACCATCCAAAGTACATAAATTTAGCACCAAAAACCCTACCCTTAGGGATCCTCATCCATTAGCCTTGTTGCAATAAATATGATGTGAATCCCTTTCTGGATCAACGATTCAGCATCTAAAACAGAACAAAATTAAAAGTAAAAATAGTAGAATAAAAGAAAAAAAAAGGATTGCGGCAAGAAATGGATAGAACAACACCACAATCCTTAGGAATTGATAGGTTGAGGGAAGATTCACCACTTTGAATATGAAAATTCACCAGGGGTAGATCCCTAAGAACTCAGAGTTTCCTCTCACAAAAGCTTCATAGCTTATTTCCAATGACAGTCAAAATTGATTAAAGTATTAGTTTTTGGCCTTTTTATACTAAGAAACTAAAGGCTGTCACAAGGCCCAAAACAAGTTGAATAGCTTATTTCCAATGACAGTCAAAATTGATTAAAGTATTAGTTTTTGGCCTTTTTATACTAAGAAACTAAAGGCTGTCACAAGGCCCAAAACAAGTTGAAAAACATTGCATACAAAGACCCATAATAAAAGACAAAATTAGGCCCAAATTACCTAAAATCTTATTCTAAAAATAGACTCCACTTTAAGCTCCTCTTGTAGCTTTCTGGTTTTTCATCAAAATAGATCCTAAATCTATGAATGCACTTCGTAAGGTACTAAAATCTGAAGATCAAAAGGTTAAATACACTATTTTCCTTGATCGAAGAAATTCTATCACTCCATCGATGTAACCTTCCTGGAGAACTAGTCTTATTACTCAATGTTGTGATTCAATGTGCGAGGACAACTAAGAAAAATCCAAACTACTGAAAATTGGAGAAATGGAGAGAGACCAATCCAAATTTTAAATAACTGAACCCCTCTATCTAATAAATGAAACCATACTAAAACTCAAGTGGTTGAACCCATTTATTCTATTAAACCCCCACCAAAGAATAGTTTGTCCATATAAAATAGACTTGGTAAAAGCTTATATTTAAAGCAATGTAAGAAACAACCAATACAATTGGATGCCGTAGAAACATTTGGTTCTGAACATTTGTGATTAAACAGAAGATACCTTTTCATTGGGCCTGACCAATCAAGAACATCTGCTTGAAAACCTTTACCGACCCTAACACCAGTTGTATAGGACTCGGTGTCTCTCAACATTGACAATATGGGATTTGAATCAGTCTCAGCTGAGGCAGTTCTATGTTTGTCCAATTCAGTATGGATACTTGGAGATCTGATAACTGTATCCTTGAGAATTTTCTGCCTTTTTTTAAGACATGAACGACAAAACCACTCATCAATTGGTATTTTTTTGAAACGTGGATTGTAGCAAGATGGATGATATGCATCTTCACAATGATCACATAAAAGCATGTTCAATGAACTGTCTAAATGACCACATATTTTACATGACCTGGAACAGCAGCTATTACCAATGGTTACAGCTTCTTCCCCAGAAGCCACATTATCTACAAGAGAATCTTCTCTAAGAAGTCCATGGCTTCTTAAAATACCAATGCAGAAATTTTTTTCTGTTACTTCTTCCCTTGTGCAATCCATGGCTATTATACTGGAGGAGGAGCATTCAACGGTTTCATCCATTTCGGTTTCCATATTTGGCTTTGAAGAGGAGCAACTGTCATTCTCACTGTTAATTCCTAAGTTTTTATGTGTGCTATCTTTGGCTACTCCATCAAAAAAGACTGAAGGCATGGTAGGATTCTTAACCATTTCTATTTCATGCATAACTTGAAAACCAGCTGGCTGATCCTCGGATGATGATAAATGTGCAGCAGAACTTATGACTGAAAGGCAGTTTGCACTCGCCTGGACATTGGTTGGCCCTAGCTTGAAATTTGAGTCCTTACGAAGCTTCTTTCTCCTGTATACCATATTAGGTTTAGTATTTTCTGTCATTATACTAGCAGTTGACAGCTGACCGAAGCTGACTAGACAGCTTGAACTGTAAGGATCATCAGCATTCCTTCTATCTTCTTCCACTGGTTCAGCTTTTCTACACCAGTCAAGAGGATACTTATTGCATTTCAGACACACCTGCCAAGTTTCACCACTAGGCATCCGATCACATAGAACATCTTTCCCATCATCAGATATATAACATAGACCAGCTTCAACTGAACTAACGAGAGAAGTTTGTATTAACATTATCACCTGAATCAAACTCAGAAAAAAATGTTGTATTGCTACAGAGCCCCAGAGATAAAGAGTCAAGACAACAGTCCTTCCATGTTTTGAATTAAAGATTATTGAACTGTTGGAAGCATGTCCATCAATCTCATCCAGTCAACACACTAATGGCCACCTGATTTAAATCACAAATAAAAGTAGGAAAAAAGATAAGAAACAAGTATAAAAGGGCAAACAGACTTGCAAACATAAATACTACAGACACTGAAGCCCAGAGCATCCTACAAACTAAATCAATGACTTCTTCATTGCCCTGAAAAATACATTTTAACACTCAACACAACACAATAGAAAACATTACAATAAATTATTTGAAGACAAAAGCCCAATTATGGATGTTAAATTTTCTTAACCTATCATAAAACCCAACAAGCACTCCAGTACTTGGCAAACCCTCCCTTAAAAGCTAGTTGTCAAGGGAGGAGAACCAAGCACTAAAATAGTCCATTGAACATCCCATACTACTCTATATGGGACTTAAATACCACATAATATCCAAGTTCTGATCATAGTGCAACACAAAGAGTCAATGTCCCAGCAGCTAACACTCAATGATGCTTCACATTTCTGGTCAACCCCTTCGTAGGTAGCCCTTTCCAAGACATTGGCAGTCAACTCTGATACCAATTGATTAGCATCCAAGCATTTGAGGAACCCTTCCTTAAAAGCTAGCTGTCAAGGGTGGGGAACAAAGCACGTACTCCACCAAGCATCCCATACAACTCAATGTGGGACTAAACACTCCATAATACCCAAGACCTTGTCAAAACCTCATTCATTTATTTTTAAGTTTTCTAACAAACCAACCTCATAGCATAAGCCCATAATAATTCTTTATTTCTAACTCCTCCATTTTTTTATATAAACAAAGAGCTTATTAAGAAAGAAAGGAAAGAAATAAATGCAATAGCAAGAGGATTAAAAAATCTCAAAGCTAAACAAAAAATGAGAGGCTAAATACACCTAAGCACATGATACATACACAACAACTTTTGTTGTTCTACAAAAGAAACAACCTTTATCCGGATACCACAAAAAAGTTATGTGAACTACATAATTCCAAATGAAATATCCACCACTTATATATTGTATTTTGATACTATCTCTAATTGATGTGGGACTTGAATTTCTTCTCCAATACACTCCTTCATGCCTAACACTATTGGGCCAGGTGTGTGAATAATATGAAATGGTGGGTGACCTGTTTTAATGGATCTACGATAGACTCTGATACCATTTTAGAATTTGGGTTTATGCCTAACTCAATCCCAAAAGTTAGCTCAAGGGGTGAAGGCTAACCACCACTTATATATTGTATTTTGGCATTATCTCTAGCCGATGTAGGACTTGGGTTTCTTTTCCAATAAAAGACTTTTTGCATCTTTATCTATTGATTCCAAGACTTCAAGAATTAACACAAGAACTTCTGGAGATGGGAAACTGCCAATGTAGAAACAAATGAGAAGCATTTTCGTCACTTGATTTGCACAACACAATGATAAGGAGACAAAGCAATTATAGGTCTTGGAATTTGAAATAAATCTTTGGTATTAATCTAATTTAGTTGTTTAGAATAGATGGTCAAGCAAAAGATTTGGACCTTCAAGAGAGCAATTATTTCCAAGTTGGCTTATCTAGAAGGAAAAAATCATTGCTACAAGATGAAGTAAGATTTGCAAGAAAATAAATGAGGTATCACTCACAGATCAAATCCACCTTCCTTAAAGTCTTCCATGCATGTAAAGGTTTAAGTCGTATTTCCCTTTCCCTAGTCTCATTCCCTACTCCCATCCAAAAACAAAAGTTTTTCCCAACTAGGTGAAGTCAGCTACATGAGTAGCACAATGCAATTGGACTTATTTCAAGATCAAATTCTCAAAGAAATTATTGGCCATGAAAGTTTTAAGAACTTGCTCCAATATCCTTGGTTTTTCTTTCCCTCTTTTCACAACCATGCAATCTCCTCATTGATGCTTCAATTGACCTTTGTACGTGTCCAAATCACTTCAAAAGATTTTGTCATCTTTTCCTCAATTAGTGTCACACCTATATCTCCTCATATACGATCCTTTTACATCTTGTACTTTCTTGTGTGACCACACATCCAACCTAAAATTCTCACTTCTTTCACTCCCACATTTTCCCTTCGTTATCCCTTTTAGTCCACTATTCATTACCAGTAGAGTATAGTAAATCATCAATAAAATTTAACTTTGAGAATAGCAAGCAATTTGTGATCACAAATAACTATTATCACTATATCCATTCTAATCATCCCACTAGTATCTTGTGTGTGAAAACTTCAATAATTTCTCCACTGTTTTATAACATAGTAGTTAATAGTGTGTGATAGCGTTGCTATTGCAGCAAAGGGAAGCAGAGCAGCCACTTGCCACTCCAAAGGTTTCGTCATGTCGCACTTGAGAGTTGTGGCCTTCACACCACCTTTCCCGTCCGTTATGGCAAATCACAGCCTCTCGCAACACATAACGCCTGCAATTAGATTTGCAGATTTAGGGGCAACACAGATTTCCCAATTGGTGAATCACAACCAATGCATGTTATGTTTGGTTTTTCGTATACACGAACTATAGAATAATAAAACCATGACCACGGGTTAAAACCTTGGTCATACTAGTCATACACAATATCACTAGTTTCTTCTAAAATTAATGAATTGGCAATAAATCATATGTTAGACAAAGGACTAGATGAAACTAATATTGAAAAATTAAACTTGTATATATAGGTCACGCTGATTACCCCACAATTTTAATTAAAAGAATTAAGGAAAAGCTCCTACTAAGTTGTGGGTGAGATCCCCAATTTTAGGAAATAAGATTGAAGTTGTACAAGATTAGGATTTACAATAGGCCATTGCCCTAGATAGGTAAAAAAGGCAAGTTATCATCCTTGCTCGAAATAGGCCATGCAAAAGCATATGACAATAACATTGAATTCACCAGAGACCAAATGATAATTTAACAATCAAGGAAAGAATCTTATATTTTAGAAATCGCTTTAAGTATCGAATGACACAACTGCTTACTTCTTCTTGTTTCCATATAAAAATAAACAATTGACTACAAATCAAAGCTTGAAATAAATTTCTAATCTAATATCCACTTAAGTCCAGAAAAGGTATACTGTTGATCCATAAAAATCTTCCAAAAGTTGAAGAAAGCATATCTCCTTAGCTTATCAGGAAGGGAAGTTCAAAGATTGTTGTTTATTGCTTTGCCCCCAGATATAAGACAAAATCTATGGATCATTCCAATTGCAACATCCTTCTTGTGTAAGAAATCGTTTAAAAAGGTCCAAGGTTTCCCAAATAAATTCATTCAATAACTAAGGTTGCTGGTTAGGGCTTGAAGGTAGAGTTAATGGTTGTAGCACCTCCAATAAGGTAAAAATCACAGGCAATTGAAAGCAAAATCTTTCTAAACCTCTAAATGAAATAACAATAAAGTAGAGTAAAAGAAATTATGAATAGAGGAAAGAAGCATCACCCAACCGGATCAGAAACGGGAAAGGCATGGGCGAAGGGCTTGCATTGAGTGCCGTGCCGATTGATTGCCGAACCCCAGTACATACACACACAACTAGGTTTTCGCTTTCTTCAATCTTGATCCAAAAGCACACTCTGCATCTCCCTTCAATTCAATTCTATAGCGCTATTCTTGATTTAAACCACCGAGACTTTCCCTCATTCAATTTAAACTGTAGAGAGTACAGACACTCCTCTCAAAATATGTATTAACATATAACAAAATGGATCCTAATCATTCATGTTAAATAAAAATATACTTTTTATTAAAATTAAAATTATAAATCTTAAATCTGTAGTCCATCCACTTCATTCTAGTCCTGTAAGATATTTTCTCACACGTATTACAAACAATAAATTTACTCAACTATATTATATTCATTAAAAATGATAGTTGAAAATTTAATAAACACAATATTAAAAACAAATTAAATTAATATGAGTATTTATAGCAACTAAAACTAAAACAACTAATAAAATTATAGCAATGTACTATTAACAAAATGACTAATTCATGTTTATTAAGAAATGTATAAATTTAGATAATAGTATTAAATTTGTTGTAAAATATAATTTTTTTTAAAATTTATCTTAACATCAACAGCAGTATTCATCTTTTTTCCAATTTATATAACTATACTTTGTGACATGTATAGTTATATGAATTAAATTTAGAATAAATTATATGTGTACCTCCTAATTCTATATGCATTTTGTTATAAATTATCATTTTATTTACACCATCCCTCGTTAGTTAACAAATTTAATAACAAAAATATTTTTTGATTGTAAATTTGTGAAATTTTCAAAGTACATATAATTTTGTTGCATATATAGTCTTTATATATTATCTATTTGTTACTATTATAACACATGCACCCTTGTGTTTTCAAAATTTACATGGTACCCTAAATTCATATGTAAAAACAAAACAAATTACAAAAATCAAAACAAAATAATTAACATGATATTTATCACTATGATGTAAAGGTTATATGAAAACATTTTTTATAAAGCCAACACTTATCATAAAAGGAGAAGAAAAATGAGATATGTTACTCACACAATGCATATGAAAATTTTGAAAAAAGAAGGTTAAAGTTATAAAGAAAGAGAAATTGATATTTTAAAATTTCATAGAAAATCAGCTGCATATCACATGACAGTGATAACTAAAGGTATTAACATTATTAACATGTTGGAGTTTGTTGGAACTCTCTCCCCCTCTAAAGATGAAGATGATAAAATTGTATTATGTTGATTAATATTAGCTCTATAGTTTTGATGATGAACTCTAAGCATAACCTAGGATGAATGTTACTTGCTTTTTTATTGAATGTTTGTGACTCATGTCATGCATCCCGGTAGGTTAGAAATATCTTTGATTCATTGTGCATTCATATGATCATTGAGTTATCTTCTTGATTTTATTATCCATAAGAAGCATGAATAAGATATTCATCTAAAATATTTTGGAAAATATGATTTATCTCATTGTTATGGCAAGCAATTGATTTGAAGTAATTCACTTGATTGAAATGAATGAGTTTAATCAATTAGATACTTGAATTAATCGATTAATTTGTGCTTGTTGGCTAAAATAGGTCTCAAGAACAATTTAATTGATTAAATACATGAGATAATCAATTAAATTAATCATTATTAATTAGAACATTTTAATTGATTAAATGCTTAAAATAATCAATTAAATGCTTAAAATAATTGATTAAATCAGAGCTAAAATTATTTTATATAAAAGTTGAACATAGAAACTTTGCAAGAAGAGAACATTTTTCGAAAGATCAAATTAAGATATAAGTTTATGTGATTTTCAGAGAAAAAGCTCTTAAACTTCACAAAGATTGAACCAAGATCCGTTCAAGATCAAGAGATTGTACGTTGAACATTGTATTTGTTGATAACCTGAAGTTGCTCTATCATTTGCATTAACAGATAACATCAACCTTTTACTTTTTGTTTAAGTGTTTTGGTTGTACAATCCGCATCTAGTTAGGTTTACTGGATAGTGAAATTCGTGCATAGGTTTTGCATAATTAGAATCAAATCTTGATAGGTTTTCCGGACGTGCATGTAGTGAATACATATGCTTGTGAGTTTGTGTGTATAGATCTTTTGATTCTAGTGGATTCAACTTAAGACAGGTTGTCTTGTGTGTTGAAAATTGGATGTAGCCCAAGATTGGTTGAATTAGTATAAATTCTTGTGTGATCTATCTTTATATCTGTTATCTCTCTTTATGTTTTAGTTGCTTCTGCACTATTTGCATAATTTGCAAGATTTCCTTAATTAATAAATAATTTCAATTAAAATTTGATGTGAAAATTTGTTTTGTGCATTCTTGTTTGTTATTTTCATAAAGAGATTATATTTTATTCGATCCAAATTAGCTACAAAGTCCATTGATTCAATATATCTTAAAAGGTCAAGTTCTATTTTTTGAAGGGTAAAGAAACAAATTTTTAGAAACCCAATCACCTTCCCCCTATTGGTTAATCAGTTTCGGTCATAAAACTCTTATATAACGAGAGGAGATATCACTGAAACACTTTTAGGAATTATTATTCACTCAAAACAAAGAAAAGGATGCATATGTAATTTTTATAAATATAAAAAAGTTTGATTTAGTTGTAAGGGAAAATTCCTCTTTTACACAAAAAAATTTACTCACTCACTCAATGGATCTCAGATTAAACATACCATATTGATTTTCATTACGTATTGACTCTATATATATATATACACACATACATATATATATATATATATATATAGTAAAATATAAATACAAAATTCAAATATGTCTATCATTATAATCTCTAAAAAATGAAACTAATCCTTAAATCAATGCTAAAAAATAAACTAATGAAATATTTAAATCTAAATAGTGTCTTCAATATTTAAAACAAAAATAATTCCTTTTTTAATTCCACTAGCTCAATTTATTTTGAAAATTTCATTATTCTCCAACAATTTCTCTTTAATTAAAATTTCCAAATAATTGTCTCATTTATAAAATTATTATCAAAGTGTTCCCTTCAAAGTAGCAAACATTTCTTCAATTTTCAGTCTCCATAATGCTAAGTTTCTTCCTTATAGACATTGTATCCCCAATTTAAACTAACATATGTGCATCCTTGTCATGTCATCTCAACTAATGAGGTGATATTAGTTTTAGCAAAAGATAAAAATCTCACATTTTAAAAAGTTTAGATAATGTTGTCGTTGCAAAGTTTCATTCTCATAGACTCAATGTCTTTAACCTTCATTTTTTTATTGTTCCCTAAGTCAAAATGATAGAACTCTTCATTAGTCCTAAAAATATTAAAATTGTTTGAGCTCTACAAATGTGTTTTGAAGCAGAAATATTAATTATCCATTTTGATTTAACAATCTCCTCAAAATGAAAAGTTTCTTCAGATGTTTGAACCACATTAGTTTGGGACCTGTTATCATTTATCTTGACAAATTTTAATTTTCCAGGTCTTTTCTCTTTTTTCGCACCTTGATTGCATGTGACATCTTTCTCTACGAATGACTTCTCTCTCGCCCAGACTACTACACAACTTATACATTAGATTCATTAACAATATTTTCATCTTTCATTGTTCTCTAATTTTCTCTTATAGATGAAGTCATATCATCCAATTTCAATATTATTTTCCCTACAAGCAATAAAAAAAATTGTAGGATTTTGGTAGTAATGCCAACTATAATATCACTTGCTCCTTATCAAATATTTTTTAATTTACATTCAAAAGTTGACATACTAGTCGATTAAAATTGACGATGTAGCCATGGAAATTTCCTTCCGTCTCCTTTTTTAGTTCATTCATTTTCATATCCAAACATAAATGATTAGTTAATGACTTAGATGTGTAACTAGGTGGTGATTACCTGTTTCATGCCCATCACAAAACTTATTATCCGTTAAAAACCTGTCGGGTACTTGTTATAGAAATACACACTGGTTTTTTTAATACCCATAGGAATTCACGAGTACTCGCGAATATTTTAAAAATTTAATTGTTTAGAAAAAAGATATATTTTATAAGTTTTAACAATAAATCATTTATTTTTTAGAAAATATAGAAATAAGATAACACTATTTTCTACGAGATTAATTAGATCTAAAAGTATATTAATATAATATATTATAAAAATATTTAATACCAATAAAATCTTTACTTTATGTTGTCAATATTTTTATAATAAATAGTTTTATTAATTATGAAGTTTTTGTAAAAAATAAGATTGATATCAATGAAATTTAACAATTAATATTTTAGTTTGATTTAGTTCACTAAAATATTATTTTTTTTAACTTAAATATATATAATATTTTAGTTTAGCGGGTACTTATGAGTATGAGCACTATGATACTCGTACTTGTGTCAACTACTCGTTAAGGAGCGAGTAGAAAAACTAGTACCTGTGGGTGATAGGGATCCATTTATATTATTTGTACGGATATTCTCATGAATTTTATACATTGATATCTACAAACGTGAGTTTTCTTTCTCATCCCTAAGTGTAGCCTTTAAAATTCGGGTTAACCAAATTGTGCTCATAATCTTTCTTTGGATTTGAGTCCAATCCTTTCACTTATAGCAATCAACTTTTATCTTCTAAAGTCAAATTAAGATATTGTTGTACTAAAAGATGTTAAATGATAACTCCAAAATCATCAAATTTATTTTCCGATCAAGCAAATGGATTTAAAACTTTTGTATGTTCCCAGCCAAAGTTCTTATGTCACTATTAGGAAAAACTCATATTCTACACGCAACAAAATTTACACATTCACCTAATAAATCTTAGATGGAACATGATATAATCCTTGTTGCACTCCCTTTGATGTTCTCTATTCAAGGTTCTGCAACACTATGAAGATGGGTGTGGAAGAGGGGGAATGGAAGGTGGAGACACCACTTTCAATGGAAGAAGATAAGTCTTAGTCTAATAGGCTTGCCATAAGGAAAATAACCCCTGATAAAAAAGCCAAGGAAAAACTTCCTCAATGGAGCATTCTCAAGACACTTTACTAGATCTAAATGGTTTTTAAAGGAGTTTTATATTTATTCATTCAAGTGTAAGTAATACAATGAGGAGATATGGATATTTATCAAGAATGAGGGGAGCATGGGCATGAGATATAAGAGATGTGAGCTTTAGCTTAATTAGCTCAAAAAACTTAGTAATCAAGGTTAATCTATCTTATACCAAATCACTCAAGATTAGTATCCTAATATTGTCTTTTCTTCTCCAAAACGGGGCCTAAGAGAAGGGACAAGGGAGTTTCACATGTTGGTCATGCTTTGTGAGTGCAAGAGGGGTGCAACAAGTTAAGGGGGTGTGGAAATAACCACATGTCCAAGAACTTATCAGCCCACCTACTAACACACACTCCGTATACTAACTAATGACACCTCCATGTTCTAAACTAATAAAAGAAATAGCTGAAATACAAGGTGTAAAGGAAATTAAAAATATACCCACATAATTACAAGAGCAAACAAAATATGTTCAAACAATCCTAACTAGGATTATGGCCTAATGTCTTTACTTCCAGCAAGAGCCAGTGTGCTCCATCCATGTCCTTCTTTATCCTCCTATCCATAGTCCTAATGGTGGAACCCTAGGTAGGATTGCATCATCTTCTTCCCTTTAGAGAAGATTTGACCTCAATTTAGCCATTTCTTCCTCTTTTTCCAATCTTGCAAAAAGATATTCAATAAAATTAGCATGTGTATGCCATCAATGATAGAGGGAGTAAGAGGTATATAGTGAGATAGCCTCTCAGGATTGGGGTAGTGAAGGGTGACATCAAAGTGTTGTAAACTTAGAAGATTTTCATTGTGCATTTGCCTCCACATAGTAGTTCCCCGTCCCATTCCTAATGCATTAAGTGCTAACCAAGAGGATTGAAAATTTGGATTGGGGCTAGACTCGATACATTGAAGCATTCATCTAGGAATGCTAAGTAAGCCTTATCTTGTCTTTCACCCTAAGAAAGAATGATGAGCCTAGGGGTAGACCGATCTTGAATGTCTTTTTAAGTTGAACTTGGGACTGGTCATCAATATTTTCCAAAGTTTGTGACTCAATCCAAATTTCAACTTCATTGACCTCATCTTAAAGTAAAACTTGAGGTTGTGGTTCAATGTGCTCAAAGGGTTTTAACACAACCTCAACTACTACTTGATCATCTTAGAAGGGAGATGTTTCTAAAATAAGATCCTCCTTTGAGTCTAAAGGGTGAATCTTCCTTAATGATGAAAACCTCCTTTGGTTAGCTGGAACTCCTACAGATTTTCTCCAAAAGGTGCATAAGAAGAAGTGGTTTGATGTTGAGGTTAGAAGGTGAAGGGGGATTTGGCGCCACTCTAAAGATAAGCCAGGAAGTGGAGGTGTTTGCCACAAGGGAGGGAACCCTTGATAAAAGCATAAGGATGCTCTCACTTAGAGAAAGGAAGGACACTCAAAAGAAATGTAGCAAAACTCTCAAATTCTCATTCAAACAAGTGTAAAGAATACAAGTGGGTGGAAGGTCTTATTTATAGCAAAGAAAGAGAGGATGGCCGTAAGAAATGGATGGAGATTCAAAAGAGGAGCCAAATTCAAATAATTCGCACATGCTCCTAAAATAACGGATCTTAGATCTAACTAAGTGTCATGTGGCAAGTTATTTGAATTCGGTGCTATAGGGGGAACAAGGGCCCCACTTTGTCTCCTCCATGCTTTATGTGCTAACTAATTGGGGTCTAATTAGAAAAGAGTGGTATGGTTAATAAAACAACCCACCAACACCCCTAAATGGTCCAATTAGTTAATACACTCCACATTAAGACTAAGCACACCACCTAACCCTTAAACCTACAAAATTAAATACCTAAATACAAGGCCAAAGAGAAAGCTAGATCACTCCTCTTAGGGAAAGCACAAAGCTTAATACAAGGGTACAAGAGAACTAGGGTACAATATCTATGTGCATGAGGAGGTGAGGTCTTCCAAGAAGCCTTCTTACCATCAAGAGGTCCCCCTCATATGCATATACATCCTCACACTCAGATGTTGCATGACCCCCTTCTTCCTCACTCTCACTAGAGGAGGAAAGTGAACTACTTTCACTGCTATAAATATCTAGGCCCCTCATGATCATGGTTTTCTTATTGGGACATCAGGAGGCAATGTGGCCTTTTCCTAGACATTTAAAGCATTTAATACTGTTTTGTCTCTCTTGAGAGCTAATAGTAGGGGGTTTTCTTCCTATACGAGATGCTTTATGTTCTTTATGATGCATGGGTTCCTTATTAGGGAAACTCATGGGAGAATTCCCCTTGAGTGGGTCCCTCTTGGTGTAGGGTTGAGAATTTCTTTTCATTTCTTTCGTCTTAATTTGACTCTCAACCCTTACACAAAGTTAGACTAACTCATCTAGGTTTGAGTATGGGAAAAGTTCTACTTTATCACTTATTTCTAGACTTAACCCACACAAGAACCTAACTATGGTGGCATTGGACTCCTCCTTAATATTCGCTCTTAACAAGAGAAGTTCCATCTTTTGTCTATACTCCTCAATGCTTAGGTTTTGTTGCCTTAGCGTTTGGAGTTTATCCAAAAGATGTCTCTCATAATAAGAGGGAATGTGCCTTCTTCTCATAGCACTTATTAAATCATTCCAATAAGTTATTTTAGGTATATGAGTTCGGGATCTTTACTTGGTTAAGAGGTGCCACTAATGAGGCATGCCTTTGGAAGCTAAGGTCAATCAATGGAACCTTACGCTTTTCTCTTATTTCATAACATTTGAAGAGTTGTTCAACCTTGACTTCCCAGTCAAGGAAGACTTCCACATCTTCCCTCCCTTGGAAGGGGGAAAGATTAACCTTTTGCTCCCTAGGGGGTATACGATCATGCATGGAGGTATGGGATTGATGACTCTTCTAGGTCTCTCCTCATAATAATCTTCCTTATATTCATACCTTCCCCTAGAAGGAGACCCTATAGCTACGCCTTTTATTTTTCTATCCCATGTTCATCATTTTTTGCTCTCTTGCTCCTCCTTCCTTCTTCTTCCTTCTTCTTTTTCTCTTCTTTCTGTTTTTTCTTCCTTTCTTTCTTTCTTTCTTTCTCTCTTTTCTTTCTTCCTCTCTTTCTTTTTTCCTATTTTTCTCTCTCTCTTTTTTCCTCTTTTTCCATTTTTTTCTTTATTTCTCTCTTCTCTTCTTATTTCCTCCCCCATCATCTATTCTTTAAACTCCATGGTTAAATTCTCAAGAAATTTATCCTTAGAATTTATTTTTTGGTTAACACTCTTGTTTGAAGACATGCTAGTGTGTGAATGTTGAGACATTGTATGGAGATCCTAAGATCCTAGGGTAGGCTGAAAAAACAAAGACTTTCCTCTCTTTAGTTTTCTCGTGGGTGGCTTAAATGAGTCTTTGGAACTCAAGTCAATCAACACGTTTGAACAAAGAAAAGGTAAAGTAAGAAAAGGTAAAAGAGTAGGGATTCTAAACGTGCTCCTAAAGGTGAAGAAGTAGGTGTACCAATTCTTTCTTCCTACCTTACTTAATGAGAAACTAAGAAAAAAAAGCTATTACAAACAAATGGAGTGATCCTTAAAGGATATCAACACTCCTAAAAGAAATACAATCAAAGAAATAACAATTTGCTTTGGTCTTTAAGTCCATTCTCCAAGTATTTCTCATGCCATACCCTTTCTCTTTTTATCCTATCCTTATGCCTTTACTCAACTCTTCCTAAGACATCACCCGTGTAGCAAGTTCACTTCAAGTTCTTCTCCTTAAGTGACACCTTTTTCTTAAGCAAATTTCTAAGGGAAGGTTGCAAATAGAAGTAAAGGAAAGACAAAAGAAGATCACAATCAAGAGGACACTTTTGCAAGTGGATAAAAGAAATTTTGACAAGACTAGAAAAAATAAGAAATAAGAAAAACTAAAACAGAAGTTTTGAAACAGGTAAGCACACAAAAGAGTCCTAGATTGGCACTAGAAGAGAGTACAACCATCACAATTCAGATCACTTCATGGAATGCATTTGAACACAAAAATGGCACAAACAATTCAAGATAACACACCTTACTATCTTCTTTTTTTGTGGATCAAGTTAAGCATATCTAATTTTTTTTTTATAATTTAGCCTTTGAATATTTTGATTTTCTTGTTTTTTTTTAAATTTTAACTTCTTTTATTTTCGGGTTTTTTTACACTAGACTTTAGATGCACTTAACTACTAAAATTTTTTGCAACTTGATTTAGAAGTAACTAGTAGGCGTATTCATTCTTAATTGCACCAAACAACTTACAATTTATGCTAACCAAGAAGTGTTAGAATCTTTTCAAATGGCGTAAAATTTAGAAGTGACAAGAGTGCTTTTAGGACAATGTTTTAGGTCAATGTTTTAGGTCAAATTTTGGATCAATTTGATGACTAGAAAATGGTTTAATTCTTCACGCCAAAACCCAACAATAGCACACAATTCACTTAGTAGGCACAATACAAAAGGATACTAAAATATAGAGACAATTACAAAGAAATTAAGTGGATGAAATTGAGCTAAAATTTAGAAAATATTTTTGGATTATGCTTGATCTAACAAAGCAAGACAACTCTTAAGAGACTTAGCTAGAGGTACACCTCTAAGAAGCTCAACTTCAAGAATGTTTAAAGGCTTTTAGTAAAAAAAATAAAGAGGCTAAACCAAAGAGAAATTGAACATGACAATATAGGGAATGAACTTGACTAATTTGGACAAATACACAAGATCACAAAACAAAAAAAATCACCTAAAAAATAGGGCAAAAACAGGGTAGATTTGCGCAAGGATTAGCCAAGGTTAGGGACTATACTGTCGTGGGAAAACGTACAGCGCTATAGATTTATCCACTCCAACCTCTTAAGCACCCAACCTTATCACAAAATACCAAAAATAAATGCTAATATAAATGGTACACAATAGCCTAAAAACACAACATATGATGCAATGATTAGAAAAAAATGAATTGCATCAAAGAAATAGAAAAGCAAGCACATAGAACATAAAAAAACTACTAAGAAAAATCAAGACATGAAAGGAAATTGCTAAAACAACTCAATTAACTCAAACACAAACTAGAATGAAGATAGTAAAAGATGAGAAACACAAAAAAGAAGGAATAAGGTAAGAGTCGTGACCGTAAGAGAATTATGCTCTTATCACCACATAATGCAAACCTCCCTTTGGTTAGCTTGAACTTCCATGTATCTTCTCCAAAAGGTGAATAAGAAGAAGTGGTTTGATGGTGAGGTTAGGAAGTGAAAGGGGATTTGGTGCAACTCTAGAGATATGCCAAGAAGTGGATGTGCTTGCAACAAGAGAAAGAACCCTTGATAAAAGCATAAGGATGCTCTCACTTAGAGAAAGGAATTACACTCAAAAGAAATGTAGCAAAACTCAAATTATCATTCAATCAAGTGTAAAGAATACAAGTGGGTAGAGGGTCTTATATATAGCAAAGAAAGGGAGGGTGACCGTGAGAAATAGAGGGAGATTCAAAAGAAGAGCCAAATTCAAATAATTAGCACATGCTCCTAAAATCATGGATCTTAGATATAACTAAGTCTCGTGTAGGATGCCATATAACAAGTTATTTGAATTCAATGCCTATAGGGGGGAACAAGGGCCCCATCTTGTCTCCTCCATGCTTCATGTACTAACTAATTGGGGTTTAATTAGAAAAGAGGGGTGTGGTTAATAAAACAACCCACTAACACCCCTAAATGGCCCAATTAGTTAATACACTTCACATTAAGACTAAGCACACCACCTAGCCCTTAAACCTACAAAATTAAATGCCTAAATACAAGGCCAAAGAGAAAGTTAGACCACTCCACTTAGGGAAAGCATAAGGCTCAATAGAAGGGGACAAGAGAACTAAGGCATAATATCTATGCGCATAGGGAGGTGAGGTCTTCCTCCATCCACTCTAGTCATGTCCTCCTCCATCCTCCTAGTCATGGCCCTAGTGATAGGTCCCTTGTTAGGGAGGATCACATCACTTAAGATCATTCTCCCTAAAAATTTCCAATAAGTCTTGAACTTAATTGATATTCTTCTTTGATTTCAATGGTTAGTGCCTCAAGTTCAACACTTGTCGAAATGTTAGAAGGTGCGTCAATGTAATGTTGAAGGTAGAGAATTTGTTCAAGTAAGAGATTTCTTTTGAGTTTCACCTTTGTTGCAAAATGGTTCTTTAGTTTTACAACCTTTTTGGAAGGGACACTTTCTTCCAACCTTTCAACCTTTTATATGTGCCTTTTTTTCCTTTTGTTTTTCTCTTACTTATCCCTCTATTTCTTCATGTTAAGTTAATCCTCTGTCACTTGTGAGGGTATAAGAGGATACAACCTAAAATTCTTGTCTTTGTGGGTGAGGATTATCTTATTAGTTTGGGCATCAAGGATTTCTCTCTTGTTAAATTGTCATGACCACCCTAGAAAGATATGGTTTGATGCACTCCCTTGATCTCTTCAACCAAGGTTCCTTCATCTAAGAAAATAGAGGATGGAGAGGCTAGAAATGGGGGAGGATTGACACCACTTTCTAAGAGAAAGATGACTAAAAAATTTTATGTTGCTTGCCACAAAGGAGTGGTCCCTTGATAAAAACTTTAAGGAAGAGAATCCTCAAAAGAAAGGTTTCTCAAAGATGACACTCAAGAAGAATAACTCAAAGGAGTCTTACTTCATTCAATCAAGTGTGATTTGTATAAGAGAGACTAGGTTTATTTATATCCCAAAGAAGGGGCAAGGCACTCAAAACTAGGCAATGTGCGACTTGGGCCTAATTAGGATTAGGAGCACTAATCCTTCTTAGGCCCACTAAAAATGGAGCCTAGCCTTAAGCCATGGGAGTGGCACAACCTAATTAAGGGGGTATGGAAAAATATCCACACTTCTTTGGGTTATTAGGCCCTCTACTCCCCTCACCTCCATTCCTAAGCTAATTATACCCTAAACTCTAAAAACTAACATAAATGGTCGAAATACATGGCCCCGAAGGGAATTAAAAGTCAATTAATATTTACAAGAGGAAAACTAAGGACTATGGTCTAAAATATCTATCTCCATCATGAGCTGGGGTCTTGGTGAGTCTTTCCGGGCCAAGTCCTCTTCAATCCTCCTAGCCATTACCCTAGTGAGAGGGCCTTTGGTAGGTAGGATTGCATCATGGTCCACCTCCATTAATACTATGTCACAAAAAAATTCATCTTTATAATTCCTAATGGAGAAAGGTCACTTCTATTTTTTATTGACTACCATTTCCCCACTCTTATGAGATTACTAAAGCTTATAAGGCTTAGGGTGAGGAATTAGAGTCAAGGTCAACTTCTCAACCAACCTTGAGCTACAACAGTTGCAATAAGAGCAACTATCTACAATGAGATAACATGTTTTTCTAAAACTTTATGTCTTGTGTAAAAGATGTTCTCTCTTTAAGATGAGCAAATATCACAAGGTTGGCTTCAAAAAATCCTTCTAAGCATCAACGACTCACCATAAAAAGGATAAGTATATTATAAGTTATGCATGTAACCCTCTTCTTCCCCATTTTCACTAGAAGAGGAAAATTCTTTACTAAAAATGGCTTGCCCCTCATGATCATGGTCTTTTTGTTGGAGCATTTTTAAAGCATTTAATGCTACTAATCTTTGATGAAGAGCTAGTACGGGGTTATCTCTGGAATGCAAAAGATTATGCTTTTCATGCATGCTTGTGGATGGTTTTTCTTTTGAGTGGCTCTTCGAAGAAGTTCTCTTGACTTGATCCTATTTACATAATGGTGAAAAGAATAAGTTGAGTAGTCTTTCTTGAAAGAAGTCATTCTCTTCAATTGTTGTTCCATCTTTATGCAAATTTGGGCCAAGTCATTTAGGTCTCTATATGGCAATAGTTCAACTTTACTCTTATCTTAACATTCAAGCCACTAAGGAACTAACAATGATGAACCTTGCCTCTTAATTAATGCCCACCCTCATTATTAAAAGCTTCATTGTTTCTTCAACACTTGAATTGTGTTGTTTCAATCTTTAAAGCTTGTCAAGGAGTTCGCATTCATAATAAGAGGGGATGTGTGTAACATTTCGTGTTTTTAGAAAAAAAACATATTAATAAAAATATGTAATTTATATTAATAGACTTAAATAATATATTATTGGTGTATCTTAGAATAAATTAAGAATTGGTTTTATAAAATAAATAAATAAAATAAATGTGGGTGTAAATAAGACTAGTGTTAGAGGCAAAATAGTAAGATAGTCTTAAGGTTAAGTTTGAGTCTAGTGTTAGAGAACTCAATCCAACTATTAACCTAGCGTAATTTAGAGAGTTTAGGATGTTGTGCTTCAATTTTACGTTTTCAAATCTAGAGGTTTTGAGAAAAAGCTACAAAGGGAACATTGTTAGAGAAGCTTGAGAAACAACATTTGGAGACTTGAGGTCACTCCTTTTGTATCCAATATCATAATTCAAGTTTTGGATATTTTGAATGATGCAGAAAAAGAGTGTGGTATATTGATGTATTTATGTTTGAGTATGAGAGATCTATTGTGCAGCAAGATTGAATTCCTAAAACAATTTTAATCTCATGTAAAGAAATCCTTTGGTCCATGGTCCAAATCATATACTTAATCACATACCTGGTTTGACTTTTGCATGAAACCTTATCGGGGAAGCTTAAAGAGCAACATTTGGGAATGTAAGGAGACACAATTCGCATCCAAGATTATCATTTGAGGTAAGGGGGTAGGACATTATCTTTGATGTGGCATGTGTAGGGAAAATTGGTAGTGAAACAACCCATAAGCTTCAATAGGTTTAATGTATGTCATTAAAGGGTTATAAACACTTGCAACGAGTGCTAATAAAATAATGTGTTTGGTGCCCCTAAATAGTTAATAGGTATTTGTATTAATTTAATTTTTTGGATTATTGATTGTGTTGATGTATTGTTAGATTGTAAAGGGGAGTGAGATTAACTTATACATAGGCATATATAAGAAATAAGGTAGTGGAGGTGAATCCTAAGTCTTCCTAGGTATTAAAGTTTCATGTATTTTATGCAATTGATTAGTTTGTTTGTTTATATGAATGTTATTGATTATTAAATGATGGAGAACTTTGTTTATATGATCGATTAATGTGATGATTTATGGACTACTCTATTATTTGAACTATTCTCCACAGGTAAAGGATTATGTGTTAGGTGTTGGAGGTTTTTTTCAATTAAGGGGATTGATGGAAAAATTCATGATTATCACTGTAATTATAGGGTGTGATGATAATAAACAAAGAGATAGAGAAGTATAATGTTTGAGAATATGAAGTTAGAATTATATTTTAAAAACCTTATATAAGTTGAATAATTGCTATCTGAAAACTTTTGTACGGATGTGCCTCAATGTCTTTGTAATATCTTTCTGTTTGGTTAACCATATCCAATTTTGTTTGTTGTTTTAGAAATTAAACATTTGAGGCTACAGTTTAGGCTCAAGAATCATATACAAATGTTAAGAATTAACTGAATTATGTGAGTTAGAAGTTGAGTTCCTAATCTAGTGTGTCGAACATGTGTTTTTGTGTTGTAATCCCTATGACGTGACCTAAACTACCTCATTAGGTTTCTTGTTCTGCATAAAAAATGTATCCTTATATGTTATCTTTTCATTGGATTTGGAATCATTAAAAAAGGATGTATATAACTCAAGTTATGAATAAATAGTGAATAAAGATCGAGCTGTTAGATTTTGAGTTATTTGTAATTTTTAAAAATAATGATGATCAAATCAACTTTGGACATCAACATAAAAGTTTTATATAATAGTATTATATTTTTAATAAAATTTGTACCACCCTCATATCACTGGTACAACTATAAGTATTGTATAGATTACACTATGTAATAAAAAGAGTAAAATAGGAAAGGATAGTGTGAGTTGTAATGGTATTGATTGTTGTGGTGTGAAATGTTGCAATGTAACTTATAATTGTGAGTGTGGTGAATGTTTGAAAGTTATTGTGATGCATGACTTAGGGTATTTGTCCCACTATGTGGTGTTGATATTGATTTCAACTGGATGTATAGTGTGTTGATGGTGATGGTCAGGGTGTGCTTGGTAAGGTGTCATTCCAGTTATAGTTGGGGGTGGAGTGTGATGACATTATTAGATGTTGATATTGTGATTTACGTTGATGATGATGGTCAGTGGGTGCTTGACAAGATATCATCCCAGTTATGGTTGTGGATGGAATGTGATGATATTATTAAAAAATGTTGGCATCATGATTTATGTTGCGGATGACCTGATGCATAGGTATGACAGTCGAAGAAGTTTTGTAAGGATCATCCATTGTGTGGTGCTTTGGACCAAGTCTTCTTAGGTTTTTTTAAATTGCATGATTGTACCTATCTGTTACTGGAGTAGAAGAGGATTCACTTCGGATGAACCTATGGTGAGATGGTTGTACCTACATGTTACTAGCATAAAAGAGGACCGATTTGGGCATGTAACTGAGAGAGCATGCATTAACTCTACTTTTAGGTGAGCAAGATCTTGATGATATCATGGGTAAAAAAACTTCAACTATTCTTTATATTTTCCATTCTGATGCTTTGATTAGGTGTGACATTGGGTTAGAGAGGATTAGTAGTATTTGTTATATATACGAATCATTTAAAACTTCATTATGAACTTTATTAATTGAGAATCTTGTAAAGTTCATTTTTGGATCCTAATGTATTTACTTACATACTATCGTTGGCTATATAATAGATTTGAAAAATAAGTGTATATTGTGTGATGTGAATCCTTTTATCCAAGTGAAAAGTCTAGAATTTAAATAAACAATTTTTTCTATTATTTTGTAATTAAAAAATAAAATGATTAGGGTTTGTTACAATGTGCATATACCCCATAGGCCTTTTGAGATCATTCTAATATGTTATAAAGGGTTATGGTTGCGTCGCTTCTCATTCACAAGTGAGGTTCACAATTACATAGCATACCCTTGGAAGCTAAGGGTTGCTAAAGAAACATTTCTTTGTTCACTCACTTGAAAGCAAGTGAAAAGTTGTTCTACCTCTATTTCTCAATCAAGTGAAAAGTTGCTCTACCTCCATCCCTCTCTTCTCTTTCTTGTCTTTCTTTTTCTCTTCTCTTCTCACGCTTTTTTTTCCTTTCTATCTCTTTCTTCACGCTCTCTCTTCTCTTTTCTCTTCTCTCTTTTTCTCTTTTCTCTTTCTTTTCTCTCTTCCCTTTTTTTCTTCTTTTTTCTCTTGCTTCTATTTCTCTCCTTTCTTCCTCTCTTCTCCTCTACCATTCACTCTTTGAATTCAATGACAACATTTTTATACTAGATTTGTTTGAACTCATTGCAAGGTGTTGGAGGGAAAACCTAAAGCCACATTCCTCAGTCTTTTGTTATTTTCTCACATAAAGTGTTAAGAGCCTTTAGAACTCCAAACACTACTAAAAGACATAAAACAAGTAAGAAGTAAAAGGAAAATAAATGCCAGAAAATGGATTTATGGTTGTGCTCCTATATGTGAAGGATAGTGTACTACTTCCTTCATTTACACCAAATAAGAAATTAAAAGCAATTACAAGCAAAAGAGGTGACAATTATGAGCATCCAATACCTCTAAAAAGACCTTTGAATTACAAGGAACTTAAAAGAAAATAAAAGCAAGTTGGTGAAGTGCTCATTTCTAAGTGTTTCCTCTTTGAGACTCCTTTCTTTTCCTCTTAAAGTGAACATTTCCTTAGGCTTTACAATCAACTCTCGTTCAAGATACTACCATTGTAGAAAGCCAACTTCTTTCTCTAAAAGCAAATGGCACACCAAAAAGGATCAAAAGGAGTGCAAGAACAACAAGCAAAAAGCAATAAAAACATAAGAATGAAGGCAACTTACAAGTGACAATAACAAGATATGGAAAAATCAAAAGAGAGACAAGCAATAACAAAAGCTAGAAGAAATGGAAGGTACAACAAAAGAGAACTTAGAAAGGTATTATAATAGAGTGGACTAAAAGTAAGAAAATGACTCAAGTCTGCAAGAATTGCAAATTAATTTTGAGTTAGGCTGTGGCACACAATTAAGAGTTGAAGTAATTTCGAACACTTTTTGGTTACTCCTATTTCACAAAATGTTAGGTGCACTATTTTTTATTTTTTTTTACTTTTTTCTTCTTTGTGAACTTTTATCAAACGCTTTTTTTAGCTTTGTTTTCTTTTTCTTTTTTGAATATAATTTTTATGCACCAATTTAATACTTTTGAATTGAAATTTAGTGAGGAGTTTAATGGTGCTAAACACTTGAACAAGAAAGCAAGTTAAGCCACTAAAATTTTGAACCAAAAATACAATTATAGAAGAAAAGCAACTCTAAATGGACTTGAAGCTTAGGTGAATCAAAGTAAGGCACAAAAAGAGTTTTTAAGGTGCTTTTGGGTAGCTTGTTTGCACAAGTTTAAAGTCCAATTCACATGCCCAAATCCACTCTCAAAGCCAAGCAAATCACCACACCAAAACTAGCACCAAAATGAAGCTATTCTAAAATTGAAACAGGAAATGAAATAAAAAGAATTTGAGCAATTTTTTTTTGGAAATAGTTTTTAAAAGAGCATGCTAGAAACTAATAGCATGTGAAACTCCTTGGACATGAACCAAATCGAAAGACCAAAGCAGTTGTTGCTCAATTCCTCAAGAAGGATCAACACAATTTTTTGTGAAAATTAAAAGAAATTACACAAGGAAATTATATGACAAATTAAAGGACTAAACAAGACTATCTAAACGACAAAACAAGAGATGAAAAAAAGGCAAAACAAGGTAATTAGACATGCAAAACAAAGAAGAAAACTCAAAACAAGAGCACTCCAAGGTGTGATTCCAAGATGCATATACCACAATTGTGTGGCTTCTTCGACAAAGATGTGGTGATATCATCTAGGCTCTTATGAAAACAACAATGGCATGAACCAAAAATACAAGGTGCAAGGCGACAACTAAATGGAAACCTAAAGCAATAACAACAATGATTTAATGGAAGGAGAAACAAAATTGAATCAACTAAATGAAGCAAATACATAGAGTGCGTAGGAAACTAAATGAACAAAAATTGAAAATATAAGACAAAAACTTCAAGGCCTTAAAAAAATTAAATGACAATAAAGAAAGTTGGAAAATAAACTTAAGAACAGCAACAATAACACCAAGAACTAATCAAGAGAAGGCACAAATTTAAAAGAAAGGAGAAAGAAATTAACCCTCTAATAGAGTAGGCTCTTGATACCACATGATTAAATCCTTGTTGGATTCCCTTTGATATTCTCCATTCAAGGTTCTCCAACACTAAGAAGATAAGTGTGGAAGAGGAGGAATGGAAGGTGGAGACACCACTTCTAATGGAGAAAGATAAATGTTAGACTAATAGGCTTGCCACAAGGAAAATGACCCATGATAAAAGCCAAGGAAAAACTTCCTCAATGGAGGATTCTCAAGACACTTTATTAGATCAAAAGGCTTTCCAATAGAGTCTTACATTCATTCATTCAAGTCTAAGCAATACAATGAAGAGATGTGGATATTTATTGGGAATGGGGCGAGAGTGGGCATGAGATATGAAAGATGTGAGCCTTAACTTAATTAGCTCAAAAAGCTAAGTAATCAAGGTTAATCTCTCTTACGCAAAATTTACCAAGATTAATATCCTAGTCTTGTCTCCTTTTTGCCAAAATGGCGCCTAAGAGAGGGGATAAGGGAGTTCCACATGTTGGTTATGCTTTGTGAGTGCAAGAAAGGTGTAACAACAAGCTAAGGGGTGTGAAAATAACCACATGCCTAAGAGCTTATTAGCCCACCTACTAACACACACTTTAATATGTACAAACAATCCTAACTAGGACTATGACCTAATGTCTTCATTAAGAATGGAACGGGTTAGGAGGGACACGGGTAGTGGTTACCTGCTACTCGACACCCGCTAAAAACTCGTTGGGTACTATAACACCTCTTATTCTTAACTAAAAGTATTTATAAAATGTGTGCGATTTCAAAATTTGATCTTACATAAAGAACTATAATATTCTTATAAACATTTTGAGCCAAATGTAGTCCTTATAAAACTGTGTTGCATAAAATACTTAAAATATAAATTGCATTAATTGTTACTACTATCCTTCTTAAGTGGTCATAATTTAGAGCAGTGGACTCCTTACGAACCTAAAATTACTTGAACATCAAGAGTAACTAGTTTATGAACTCAACATGTTCAGAGGGAATCCTCTGAATCCTTCATCATAGCTTGCTAATCAGGTTCATTTTTTATTCGTACCATGAACAAATATGAAAAGAAACTCATGAAAGGAAACACACGGAAAGAGTGAGATTTTTATAAACAATCAACATTAATCTTAATAAACTTAAGAAACAATCGGCGTCTAAGAGTTTATCTACAACTTAATCTCAATGGACGCAATCTCACTCATCTCAATTATTGAACTTAATCCCATCTAACTCTATGTATGAATCTATAACCAATATGTGATGATTCAACCCAATCGTCAATGATATATTTGGGAGGTGATTGGTAGTTGTATATCTCTTCTTAACATTAGTACACAAATTTCTAGAGAAATGAAGCAATCTTTCAGCCCATAACAAAATATAAATAGGTACTCTTTTAGCCCAAAATATCAACATGCACTCTTTCAACCCCAAATTTCAACGAGCACTCTTTCAACCCGAGAGAGATATAACCTACAGAATCTTGAGGATGCTAAGCAATTATGGAAGGTTTTAGGCTGATGAATGTCCTAACCCAAGTGACAACATGGTCTGCCCTAAACATTTCATCTCCAAGATGATTGTCCTAACCTAAGTGTCAACATGGTTCACCTTGAAAATTCATCTCGCTGGCTTAAAACCATCTTAGGATCCAACTTGATCCCTGTCTTTCACCTCTCAGTGTACCAAACCGTGACTTTCCAAAATATAGACATTCATGCAAATGTATGGTACGTTTACAAGGGAATCTACGACTTTGCTAAGTTAATTTCACAACATCTCAATACAGTCCCCAAAAATCACTACTAGACTTGACAATCATAAAAAAGGCACGTAGTACTTATATTTCAATCATCATTCACAGAATCATTCATAAATCAACTTCAAAGAATTAGAAGGTCATAATAGATATACAAGTTAATTCTCATCTCAAAATTTCTATTTCAAGGATAATAATCAATAATAATAATAATAATAATAGTATAAAATTGATAATTTTAATACTAAAAGACATATTTTCTTATGTGGAAGATCGGGTTAAACTACAACATACTTAGCTTATTTTTTTTCAAATATGATTTTGAGGAATATCATATTTATTATAATATTTTCATAAATAAACTTTATACACAATCTTTTGAACATTTTATGAGATATAAATATATTTTACCATGAACATTCAACATATAGTTAATAATCTTTTGAATAAAATATAATGTACAAATATAAAATTAAAAGATAGTTATTAATAATTCTAAGAGTAATAAACTTTATAAATTACAATTGTGTAATCCAATATTTATCTTAATTTAATTTGTGATAGAGAGTGAGAAAAATAAGATTTAAAGCAAAACTTGAAACAAATAATATCAATGAATCAGAATGTATTATATGAAAATAATACGATGCAATAATTTCATAGAAAATGATCAAAATGTGACTCCTAAAAAAGTTAAATTATAGAACAATTGATAAAGAATAACAAAGAACCATACTATAATATGTAGAGAATAACTTAAATAATAATAGTAAGAATTAGACTGTAATATTTGGAAATAATAAATAAAAGACCAAAAGCAATATCTGAAAATAATAAATAAAAGACCGTAAGTAATATATGGAAATAATAAATAAAGGATCAGGAGTAATATTTATAAATAATAAACAAAAAACCAAATGTAATATCTGGAGATAATAAATAAAGGATCAGAAATAACATATGGAGATAATAAACAAGGGATCAAAAGTAATATCTGGAGATAATAAATAAATTACCAGATTATAATCTTCAGAGAATAAAAGTTAGATATTATTGAACTATCAATTAAGCATATGAAAATCAAGGTAAGAATAATTAGTATATTAATGAACACCAAAACTTTGTTTTTTTAAAGTAATAATAGTCATAATAGTAGTAAAAACATATGAGTCTATTAAGATTAGCACCACAAAAGTTTATAATTCTCACTCCCCCTTACATTAGTAAGAGCTTGATGAAGGTGGTAAAGAACCTCTAAATCTTAATCCCAGAACTTAAGAACTTGGTTTTTCTTCTCCTATTTTGCATATGGACACCCCTATTTATAGCCAAAATTTGCTTCCAATCGCTAAGTGAAAGTATGTTTGCTAAGCGAAAAATAGGTGCAGATAAATTTACTGAGCGATGAAGGTCTCGATAGCAAAGTTCAATGTAATTCAATTACTTTTGTCTCACTTAACTTAGTTACTTTTGCTGAACGACTTAAGTTTTACTAAGCAACTTATACTTCACTTAGTGAATTTCTTTAAAAATATTTTCTTTTCTATGATGAATGTACTAAACAAATTTCAAGAGGAAAAGAAAATTTGTAAATTTTTATAAAAATGCTTTTATATGCTAAAATTAATTTATTTTTATAGATCTTTCACATGCAGAAACTACGTTTTCAATATCTAATTCTATTATCTAAAATTAACTAGATCTTATAATGATTTGGTTATAAAAATAAGGATGTTACAAGTACCCATCATAAAAATATTTGCGGGTTTTTTTAATACCCATGAATATTCATGGGTACTTGTGGATTTGAAAATGTATTTTTTTAGAAAAGGATTTTTTATAAGAATTTTTATCAAATAAATTCTTTAATTATTGAAAAATCTACAAATAAAATTATACTATTTTCTATAAGATTAATTAGATCTATAATAGATTGATATAATATATACAAAATATTAATAATAAATAAAACATTTGCTTTATATTATTGACATTTTTTATAATAAGTAATTTTATTAATTATGAATTTTTCATAAAAAATAATATTGATATCAATAAAATTTGACAATTACTATTTTAATTTGATTTATTTAATAAAATTATTATCTTCTTCAACTTAAATATATATAGTATTTTAGTTTAGCTGGTATCGGATAGTGGATACCCGTAGGTATAAATACTATGATACTTGTATCTGTAAAGGAGAGAGTAAAAAAAAAAATGTACCCATAGGTGGTGAATATCCATTTATATTATCCATACAAGTATTTTTGACATGTTTTATCTGTAGGTATTTGCGGACGTGAATTTTTTACCATCACTAGTCTTCATTTCAAGCAAGAACTATTGTGCTTCATCTTATCCATGTCTTCCTTCATCCTTGTAGTCATCCTAATGATGGGACCCTTAAGAGGATTGCATTGCAACATATACCACATTGACTTTCATTAGCTATTTGTTGTATATAAGGTAAAATAGAAATATAAAATTTAAATATGACTATCACTCTGATTTTTAGAAAAAAGTAACAAATTCTTAGATTAACTTTAATAAACTAATAAAATATTTAAATCAAAATAATATTATACAAATTTAAGATAAAATTAATATTTTAAAAATCTATAACCCCTCCATTTATTTTAAAATTTGAAGTGTTGTTATTCTAATAATAATATCATAGTGAATGAAAATGTTGATTTAATGATTAAGTTTAGATGTAGAAAAAATAAGAAAGAGAAATGGTGATTTTGAATTCCTTAATTAATCAAAACTAAAATATTAATTTAAGAAGGAATGAAGATTCCATGACTGACATTTGAGAATAATAATAAATGAAATAAAAAGAGGAAAGGAGTGAAAATTTTAGTTTGTGGTGGGAAATGGAAGCAGCGGGGATATCTGGACAGAGGTCAAAGCCATCATCTCAGCCGGTGCTTTGTTCGTCCAACTATAGACCGGCCGTTATTCTCCCTGTTAGTTTGTATGAGTTGACAGTTGACAGTTGACAGTTGACAGTTGACAGTTGACAATAATTGAGGTTGCGTTTTCATTGTGTGTTTTTGATTGGTGATGGTGGTGCAGGGCTTAGGGAACAACTCGGGCGACTACGAGAGGCTGAAAGAAACGCTGAAGGAGAAGTACGGCGTGGAGGCGGTGGTGGCTAAGGTGTCGAGGGTGGATTGGTTGCGCAACGCTGCTGGTTTGATGGATCCTAATTACTGGCGTGGCAGTCTTGAACCGAGACCCGTCCTGGATTGGTATATGGAGAGGGTTCAGCATGCAGTTGAACAGGCAAAGGATAAGGATAAGGATAAGGATAAGGAAGTGTCACTTATTGGACACTCGGCAGGAGGATGGCTTGCTCGTCTTTACATGCAAGAGTATGGGGTGTCCCATGTATCCCTCTTACTCACTCTTGGAACCCCTCACCTGCCTCCTCCCCCAGCCCCAGGGGTCATTGATCAAACTCGTGGTCTCCTTCATTATGTCCAACAAAATTGCTCCAACCCTGTCTACACCCCTCAACTCAAGTATGTATGCATAGCATCAAGGTATATTAAAGGGGCTCGCCTTTTTGGCAACTCCAATCCAGAGGCAACTCCAACATTTCGAGCTCGCATTGTTGGGCAAGGATACAAGCAGGTTTGTGGGCAAGCAGATGTATGGGGCGACGGTGTTGTCCCTCAAGTATCAGCTCATCTTGAGGGTGCTCTCAACATTTGCCTCCATGGTGTTTATCACTCCCCAGTTGGTGCAGATGATGCAACCAGACCCTGGTATGGTTCGCCTCATGTGTTGGACCAATGGGTACAACACCTCCTTGATTAATCCCATTCTATTTGCTTTTTGCTTTTTGCTTTTTGCTTTTTGCTTTCTGCTTACTGCTTATTACCATTTACCAACTCATTCTTTTATCACTCCCTGCCGTCAATCTTGTCCTCTTCTACACTCTTCATCACATAACTTTCCTTTTAGTGAAAAATATAAATATAAATTCATTTAACTCAACCACATTCATCTTTTATCCTATCTTCCATCTTACGCACTCTTCTCTTTTCTTGTTTTTTAGCAGCTATTGCTAATATGCTATTCTAATAGTCTGTCCAGATTTTTAGGGTGTATCAGTTCGGATATAAGCCTACGCCCAGGATTTTGTAGTTGTATTCATTTCCTTCAATCTCATGTCTCTGTAGTCTGTACATCTAATCTTATACAAAGGAAACGTTGCCACAATAATGCTTTTATAAGTTTTAATAATTTACAATCAAGTTCATATGTACCTAGTGTTGGTGAACTATCCGGGGAAGGAGGATCATTGATGCTCATAACAATAGGGGTGGGGCCGACCAGGCGCGCAACAATGGTTGCCACTATGAGACTTTGTCGATATATCTATGAATATTAAATCAATCAACCACTATTAACTACGGTGAGTCCGATTTAGAGCAACTCGAATTTTTTTAGAAGTACTTTTTAGGTTACGTAGTTAGTTTCATAAAAAAAATTCTTATGAGAAAGAAATTTATGTGTCACAAAGTTTCATATTCTTATTTGTATCTGCATGTTTCTTACATAAGTAACAATTTGTTAACAATAAACCAAGGAAATGACCCAGAAATAATTTTATGAGCTAAAGAACTCTATTAAACTCTTGTTGGAGATGTTCTTAGCCTCCATCTTAAAAGTATTAAAAAATAAATATATAAAATATATATCAAGAGGGTATATATGTGTGTCCACATGTGTATGTTTGTCGTGGTGATGGTGAAGATGATCGCGACGGTGATGGTGGTGGGATAGTGACTGTCGACAATAGTTGTAACATCTTCAGATTTTTAAAATAAAAAATAACTCATAAAATAAATTAATAAATAATAATTATCTAGATATAGAATAATTTAGCTACTTAGTTTATCTAGTTTAAATAAAAAAAATTATTAAAATAAATATTCATTGGAATTTAAAAGAAAAGAAAGAATTAGTTTGAATATTAAAACAAAATGAATAAATATATATATTCTACTTAAAAGATTATGAGTTTATTATTATGAAATGATTATTATAGTTTAGATAAAATATTTGTTATATTTTGAATTTGTGATCCTTAACAACGATATAAATATTTATCAGATTTGTTATATATATTAATTTTATATTTATAGAAAGATATTTGATATGAAAATATAATGTAGAATTAAATTAAGATGCTCTTATATTTTATTTAGTCTTATATATGATATTTAAGATAATGAAAAAAATAAAGATAAAATAATATATTAAATTTTGTTAGATAAGATTAAATTGTTAGGATTTTTAAATGAAACATATCTTAAGTTAAGGTAATATTACTTTTAAAATAGAGTTTAATTATGTAAAAGAATTTTACTCTGACATTCAATCATAACTCTACATTATATTTTCATATCAAACATCTTTTCTATAAATATAGAATTAATATATATATATATATATATGTATATATAACAAATATGATAAATATTTATATTGTTGTTCAGAATCACATCCAAACTAATTCTTTTTTTTCTTTTAAATTCTAATGAATATTTATTTTAATAATTTCTTTAATTAAACTAGATAATAACTTAATATTGTTATTTACTAAGTAGCTAAATTATTTTATATCTAGATAATAATTATTTATTAATTTATATTATAAGATAAATTTTATTTTAAAAATTTGAGGATGTTAGAACCACTGCCGATGGTCACCATCGCCACCACCACTATGCCTATGTTGCCACTACCGCTGACGGTAACCATCATGATGCCTCCACTACCACTATCACAACCACTATCGTTACGGTCACCACCGCCACCACCACTGCATCGCTATCGACAATGGTGGTGGTGGTGGTAACCATCAATAGTAGTAGTAGTAGCGATAGTGTTGTGGTGGCAGGGATATAGGTGATATTAAGGGTGAGGGTGAGAGTTAATTATGGTGAAGGAGATGCATGACATCTTTAAGTGAGTTATTTTAATATAAGTTATTATTTTTAATCTTATGTTTATCATTTATTCTTCTCTTCTCTAATAATAAACCTTTTTTTTCTCATTGGATACGCCCATATGTGTATATATATATATATATATATATATATTTATTTAAAATTATTTTTTTATATTTTTTATCGAAAAAAAAATTATATTATTAAATCAAAAGGAAAGTACAATATATGCCTTCCAACAATATAGATTATATCAAAAGACCCAAAAAATACCAAACAAGGTTTGGAAAAAACACTACCCTTCAAATACAATATATCAGGTTCAAAATCTATTCAACTTAGGTGTGCATTGTAAACTTTGTTACTCAACATCATTTTCATAAGCTCAATTGCATGTTTTGAACAATTTTATGGAGATCAACATTACAATCATTAAATACTACATTATTTTGCACTTTTGATGTGCCACAAACTTGCAAAGTCACACAGAAGACAAAACATGCTTTCGTTGCTGATTGCTGTTTAACAACCCAATAAATTCGAACATGACATCTAACCGTACTTCAAAGCATTGTAGATATTTAATTATAACTTATTGAAATATAAAGAGGATGTTTTTCAAATGTAACTAAACATAAAGGAAGATTTTTTTTTTTGTCGTAAAATGAATTGAATACAAAGAGTTTACAACAATTCATATACTCTGTTCAACCAATTAAGCCATACGCCTTGATAAAAAAATATTTGCTTACATTAAGGGTGAAAATATAAATCATTGATTTCATTTATTAAAAAAAATATTTATTTAACCTTACAAGAGTTAAATAGTTGTTTTCATTTGTTATTCAAGTTATTTTATGTCTAATATTAACTTTTATTATAAAATTATTTTTAAAAAAATTACCATACAATATTAATTTTACCATTTTATAATTATTGTAACATCCTTAAATTTTAAAATACAAACATTTGAATAATCATTCAGATAAGAGAAGATTAGATTGTTAAAAAAAATATTAAAAGATAAAACTATAAGCATTTTTTAATAATAAGAATAAGATAATTTTTCCTTTAAAATAGAAATAAGGTAAAATAAATAAAAGATTTGATATCACTTTGAATAACAAGATTCAGATAATATTTCTTTTAAAATAGAAATAAGATAAAATAATTAAAGATTTGATACCATTTTGAATTTAATCTTTAAAAATTAATCTTTTATAAAAGATAAAAAAATATAGAGAGGGGAAAATCAACCTAAGTGGTTAACTAGTTCTATCAGAATATCATAGATTAGTTGATCATTCTAGGGTTGAGAAAGAGAGACATAGGAGCAAAAGAAAACAAATTAAAGTGGTGGAATCTCGCTTCAATAGATGAGTAAAATGTCTGTTTTTAACCTTCCATAGTATGGTTTTAAAAATTGTTATTAATGCGTTTATGTTTGCAAATTACTTTGATAATTGTTTTGAGATAACTCCATTTGGAATGTGGATGAATTTTGAGATACATCCATCTGGGATGGATGTATGAGACACCTCTGTTTCATATGGAGAAGAGGTTTTAGATACCTCCATCTAGGATGGAGAAGAGATTCTGGATACCTACATAATAGCATGGAGAAGACAATGGGACGCCATTGTATAGAATATGAGCTCATAAACCCTTTTCATGAATCTATTAAAAACCTTGGTTCTGAAACCGTAGAGTATAAGTGAGTGATAAAGAGTATCAGTATATTTTTTATTATGTTCATGGCAAGGGTGTTAATTAAAACACAATCTTTTTTATTATTTTTATTAATTATTCATATTAGGAATTATTTGGAATAAATTATACTTTGCTTTTAAGAAATACTTTTATTACTGTGAGTACCATGGTTGTTTTTCTGGATTCCGCACCGGCTGAGAACAACACTATTTGTGAACCTCTTTTAAAAACTTGTTTTATTCACTGAGATCATTATCTCATTAAAAATATTGTTTTCAGAGCCGTAGGGAGAAGTTTTGGAAATTGAAGAAGGCTTGAAGACCTAGTTTGTTATTAGTAAAAAAAAATTCTTGTAATATTTGTTTGTAACGATTTTAAAATATAATGTCCTTGTAATTGTTTTCATTTTCTAGAGGCCCAAATTTGAGGATTATATTTTGTTTATTATGTAATAATTCATGTATTCAAATACAAAATTTATTATTTACTTTAAATTCTTCATTATTATACTCTGAATATTATTGTAACGACAAACGTTACAGTTATTCTTAATTAAGGTTATCAAACTTGAGGAGAGTTTACGTAGACGGGTGAAAGTTTGATAGACTCGTCTCGTAGACCTGTAAGAGTTTACTTTATATAAAAATAATAAAAAAATATCTATAAATAACATACATTAAACATATTAACAACATAACCATTTAAAATAGTAAATGATAAATTTCACAATATTTAAATAACCAAGTCCAACAATGCATCACTGTTAGATAATAAATTACAAAAATGATAATGGTAGAATATTCTCATCGATGTTTGATATTCATAGAAAACGAAGGCTTAATGTTTTTAGAAGCGAGTTTTCTTCAATTTACGATTGACATAATAAATGAAAGTATGTTGAACTCTAAACACATACAAAACAATCCAATTTATTTACTCAATAATAAACTCGAGAATTTACAAAGTTTGCATAGAGTCAATCAAGTTTACCCAAAGTTTAATAAAAAAAGAGTTTGTACACGAATTGACTTGCTAAGGTTAAGTGGACTAGTAAACTCATAAGAGTTAGGGAGTTATCTTGAGAGTTTGATAACCATGTTTTTAGTCATATTAAACTATAAAATCATTTTCATTTTTAAAAGTAATATACTATATTTCTTGTTTACTATTTGGTTTTTTGTTACTAATATATAGTATATTTAATTTTATTGTTTCATTATTTTTATAAGCATATTAAACATTATCATCTTATTTATTTTATCATTGTTTATAAAAATAATTGTTAGTTTACACATTGTTTATAAAAAATAATTGTTAGTTTACACATTATTTATTGTTTTTATTTTAAATAAACTATTAGTTCCATTATATTCTTTTAAAATAAAATGTTTTTTATTTATAAAAAAACACACACACATACATGCGCGCACACACACACACAAAGTTGTTATACTTAAGAGTTTACATAGACATCTAAGAGTCCTATAAATCCGACTTTTAAACTCATAAGAGTTTACTTTATATAAAAAAAATAACAAAATATCTATAAATAACATACTGATGAAACATTTTAAAACTAAAATAGTAAACTATAAATTTCAAAATAGTTAAATAATTAAGTTTAACAATACATGGTTATTAGAAAATAAGTTGCAAAGGTAATAATAAGTTTACAATGTTTCATTGATATTTGGTATTGTTGGAAAACAAATTTTTTTTGTTCTTAGAGATGAGTGCTTTTCCATTTAAAAATGACACATCAATATGTCAAATCCAAAAACTATTTTAATAGTAATCCAATTTGTTAACTAATAACTACCTAAATTACTTATTTTTACATAGGTAAAATAGAGTAATTATCCTAATTCCTTTTCCTTTGAGGCTTTGTTTTCCTCATATTTCTGTTAAAAATACAATTAATTAGGAAATTATTCTTAGGTTTACATTTATACATATTTTACCTTTATTTTCCTATTTTTAGTTGTTTTGAGACATGTTGTGAGAAGGACCAAAGAAATGGTAGAAAATTTGAGCTCATTGGTGTTGTAGCAGCGCCTAGGCGCCCAATGGGCAGGATCTGAGTGCCCAATGCTGCCTAGTAGAAAGGACTAAAATGTAAAAAGCATGGGCGCCTAACGCCCATATCATCACTTTCCAACACTTGCGTTAAATTAGGGGACATCTTTCCTAAAGCAGCGCCAACCTCACTTTATCAATGCTGGACGTTGGTGTTTTGATCTAAGGTATTTAAAAGGGCGTCTTTTGCTATGAGAAAGGGGTTGCACACGTTGCTGCCTAGGGCATGCTTTAGGACCATCTTCGTCAATCCTTCTCATTCATCCATCCTGATGGTTAGTTAGTTGTTATTTTGCTGGGATTTGATGTAACTGAACCTGAACTCTCGTGTGTTTTTGTTCTCTTTAATCTAAGTTTATTTTTCAACGTTGGTACTCTTCTTTACCTTTTCGTTATTTTTTTATCTTTCGCAGATTTTACTTGTTGAATGAGCTCAAGAGAGGATTTTGAGTTGTAACATGAAAAGAGCTCCCAATTGGTTTTATTGCTCGGAAGAGAGTAAAACTCACTGGCCATCTTAAGCTCATTTTCTTGATGCAAGTTATTTTACTTTAGATTATGTGAGGGGTCGATAAGCTAATAATCAAATAGCTTAGTTACTTGCTTACGAAGATTGAGGTTAAGGATATTTTTATGGATGATGAGAGCATGGGTAGTGAATGAGAATTTTGAGTTCATTTATACACTTGAAAGATGGTATAGTGAAATTAAACCCAACTGAATCTCATATGTGTAACCACTTATTTTCTTTATTTACGCCTTATTTACTTTATGCTTATTAGTTTTAGTCAAATTTTTATATTTTCATTTGTACAAGTACAAAAGTTTTGAGATTTCTGAGGTATCATCTAAGTTCTTGTAGGATCGACCTGATATTTATCAGTTATTACATAGGACTAGTGTAATTGCTAGTAATAGTGTAGAAAATTTGTACTCATTAATTTTTTTGTTCTGTTACGGGGACTTGCACTTGAAACTCAAAAATTTCATTTTTTATGCTTGGGAAATTTTGTTAGAGTAGTTGACTAACCTATTCTGATAACCCATTCAAAAATTTTGCTAGAAAATGATCAGTTGCCCCTTTCATTCTGTAATCTAAAAGGATTAATAGAAAAATTAGTTTATGGATTTGCCTCATTTGAGAGTAAATAAAAGAAAATTAAAATCTCTAAATGACATGAAAAACTAATTAGCCTAGTGTTTGTAAGTTGACATTTTATGCTTGCAACCCTAGGTTTAACTCTTAGCTCTACCATATTGTTTTTATATTTTTTTATTCCAACTCCTTTTTACATGGTAAAACCAAAATAAACTTTAGAACATAAACAAAATGGAAAAAATAATAAAATTTCTCAATTGGGACTCCTAGCTCTCTAAGCAAGCTATGGATATAATCAACTTTGCCTCCTCCATGTGCTGAGCCTTCAATAATTGTGTCTCCATTAGATTGGTCACCTTGTATTACAATGCCTCTTGGGCATTTCTAATTCTACCTCTGGTCTTGGGTCCAACTAAATTTTGAAATGGGTCCTGATCTTGATGCTCTTCATCATAGGCTTAGGCGTACTAACAATTCTTCTCATGACCTTGAGTTTTGATGTCCTCATCACATTCTTTCATTTTTTGTACATTTAGTTTTATTTCTCTTGTTCTTAACAGTTGCTACTAATTGCTCTTCTAGTACTTTGTGTGTTATCATTTGATAGGTGCAGTGAAGCAATAAGCAACCACAAAGATGGAAAAACAAGCTAGCAGTCAACTGTTCCAAGTAAATCCCTACAATCCAAATCCTGATAATCCAAATTCCTTTGGCATGACTTTGGGAAATTTTGTAAGCACAAGATAATTTTGTCCCAAACATAGGATGCATAAATTTTGTCCAAAGAAGAGTCTTAAAAGTCCTATGGCATCCAAGAAATTAAGGCTCAACGAAAGAAATTACTTCTTGTTGGCCAATTTTAGGAAGTTTATTTATGTTAGTAATAAAATAGTAATACTTTGTAAGCACATGTGATTAATGATCTTTTGTAAAATATCTATAAATACTCTTCACTAATGTCAGATTTAGGGGTGATAACACTTACAGAAAATCATACTAAACTGAGGACGCCTATGGATAACGACAGGGAGTCAAGAGATTGAGATGTATGTTATTTTCATTACTTTAATGCAATTTATCTTTTCTGCAATTTCATTTATTGTCTTTGTCCTTACATTTACTCCTTTAATTGCATTTAATCATTCAGGTAATTTACTATTGCAAACTTTAGTGAACAAATTCGAGTACAATCCACCTGAGATTCCTTTTTCTTTTAATCTGAACTTAATAATGAATAACAATAATTTTTACATCAAATTTCAAGCAATTAAGTTTTCTTTTATGATTTTTAGTTGAAATTGTTACTACTACTGATTTAAACAAAAAGAACTCACTCCTTTTTTTAATTCTAAAATTCTTCAAATCAATATAAATTTATTTGATTTTAAAATTGGGTGAAAATTGATTAATTTTAATGTATTATTTTATTAACCACAAACATATATATACATATAGATATCTACAAATTACTGCCAACATTTTAAACAATTTTTTAAAATGATTGAGATATAAAGATATATTAATATAATATTTATAAATTTTTAATACAAATATAATCTTACTTACATGTCTAATTTATATTATCGATATTTTTATAAAAAAACTATGAATCATACATTTTTCATAAAAAAATAATGTTAATAATAATAAAACTTAACTATTAATATTTTAAGTTGATAAAAAAATTTACAAAAATATGATGTCCCTATATTTTGAAAATGTAACATTGTGCTCTCATATTAAAAAAATTATTAAATTGATGCCCTTTCGCCTAATATTAAATGTTGATCGTGAAAGTTTAAATGTTGACCACCGCGTGTCATATCACAAGGGACATCAATTTAATTTTTTTTTAATCTAGAGGCACAATGTTACATTTTAAAATATGAGGGTACAATGTCTAATTTTATAAAGTTTGGGGCACCAATGGTAGTTAAGCCTATATTTGTGTCGGTTGAGTACTTTCACAAAAGCAATATAACAAAAAAATGAATGGAGAATTTTCAAAAAAAGAAAGTACAATAGAATATAATAAAGAATATTTATGGAAAATTTTGATTACTTAAAAATCTTGAAAACACTTTAACTTGCAAATAAGTTGTGCATAAAATATATTTCTTTTAAGAACATATCCATGTTTATTATCATATTTCTAAACAATTGTTTATTATAAGCAATTTATGTGACAAAGAGGAATTTTAAAATTAAGTTGAGTATTTTTTAAAGACAATTTCTTAAAGTTAAAATTCATTTTTCAGTTTTGTAAAGATCTGTTTATTTAATAGGTTATCAATTCATAAAATAAATGGTGAAGAGAATTAAATTAAGTTTTTACTTAAATTACTAATTGATTCGAGATGTGATGAATTTATTAGTTTTGTTGGTACTACATGGTTGTATTCGGTTGATCATAAAAGGATGGAGAATGAGAATAATTATTATTTTTTTGTTTTGGAAGGTTTTTGTAATTTCGGGAAGTTCTCAAAGATTTGTTATCGATAGGGGGTTACATTTAGCAAATTGAATTTACTAAATACACCCCTAGTGCTATATAAAGTTCTCTTTCTTCCCTTTTTCTTTCAATTCTTCATTCTTTCTTCTTTGGCCATGATGTCCTCTTCCTATGCCTCCATTCTTTTTCTTCTTGCATGACAAATTGAATGTTGACGAAATCTCTTTCATTATTCCTAATTTTGAGAGGTGATCAATATAAGTAAGTTTGATTATAACTCCTCGAACCTTTTTCGATCCTATCGTTCCCATTGAAAAAGGATTTTCTTTGAAAATTCTATTTTCTTAGGTTCCTATTGAAATTGGGATTTTTATCATGTTCTGAGAGATTTCTTTAGGTTGATTCTTTCCTCTTTTTTTTTTAATAAGCTTTTGGAAGGAGAAATAAATAAGAGAATTTAAATTTGTGCTTTTAAGTTAAAAAATTATGGTTTTGAGGTTGTACAATAGATAAAATGTAATTGATTGAATTTTTTAATTGAATATTATGAAGTGCTACTCTTTGTATCTGTTGAGAGATTGTTATTTTGATTATTGACTTTGATGAGATGAATAAATTGGAATGTTGTTGTGTATTATGAGAAATCGATGTTGGTTGTTG
This sequence comes from Psophocarpus tetragonolobus, assembly GCA_037954015.1. Taxonomy (NCBI): domain Eukaryota; kingdom Viridiplantae; phylum Streptophyta; class Magnoliopsida; order Fabales; family Fabaceae; genus Psophocarpus; species Psophocarpus tetragonolobus. The sequence goes on from CM075688.1 coordinate 625,171, forward strand.
AATATGATGTTGATCATAATTATGTTGAAATACATATGTTGTAATGCATTATGATGATATGTTGTTAAACGTGTTAAATGCAGGCAGTTACAGGTAGTAACTTAGCTTTGGTTGTGGTCTATATGTTGATAATATGGATGTTGAGCATTGGTTAGTGACAACGATAAAGTTAATGTAAGTAATCTACTATTGGGAGTACACTGTAGTCTTACATTCTAGTTCCAATACTCCACTTTGTGGGTATCCAAGAAATATACTTGGACAACAATTGTGTGTCATAAAGGTCAAGTAAACTCTAGGAAACAATGTTGGATGAATATACTGAGACTTTGGTTGGGTGTTAGATGAGTCAAATAGACTACAAACACTAATTTTTAAGATGTATTTAGTCACCTTGGTGTCATACTCAATAAAGTATTTTTGGAAAGCACCAGTTGTACGTTGTCATGACTTATGTTCAAAGTGTGGTTGTTTATATTCAGTGGATAATTGTTGACTGTAATGAGTGAAAATGTTGTGCCGACTTTTATGTTTTATGATTGTTATGACTGTGCATTGTATATTAAGTATGCTTACACTTGCACTATTTGTGTATTATGTATGATTGTGATGACCGTGTTATGCATGAGAGCAAATGACAATAGTGAGAGTCGAGGTAGCGAGAGTTAGACTGAGGAGTATGTAGAGAGTTGGAGACTTCATAATGTATTTGTATATGTAAAATTAAAGAGTTGTGTTATGATTAGAGATGAAAGAGTGATTTTCTGTATTAACATTATACTTATACTTGAAGAATATGAAATGTTTGAAATGGGTAGATAATGATGTTTGGAGATGGAGCTCATAAGTAGTTTATATATATATATATATATATATATATGTATGTATGTAGGTATGTATATATAGATGGTGGATATGTGAAGGTGATAGAATTAGTTGAAATGTATACTTGTCATGTTGTTAGATCTATTTGATATAGCAATATGTTCATGTTAGGAAGTTGCAAGGATGAAATCATTTAGTTATGTTATGTATGCTGAGATTATACAACTAAGCTTTTTGGCACTTTGCATAGCCTCACTAGGCGATGGGTCCCACCAAATGAGAATTTGGTAGTTGAATATTTTAGTTTTGCGCTTTGTGAGAGGTCTTACTCAGTGTAAATTTTGTTTAGAATTGAACAGAGTCTTCATCCAGCGACATGTCTCGTTGAGTGAGGTCCCTTTTCTGGGACATTTTGATACAAGGTTCTCATTAGGTGAGCTACTCTCGGTCTCGCTAGGCGCCTGTCGCTAGATGAGTTACCCTAGATCTTGCCAGCAACAAGTTTTGCTGGGCGAAATGATGTTCTATATTCTATGTCAATATTTTGGGTTATAAATTACATGAGGAGTGAATTAGATTATGCTAATAAATGGTATAAATAATATTAAAATTTTGGGATGTTATGATAATGGTATCAGAGCAGTTCGTTCCTATTTACGAACTTGTGGAGAATAGGCTGCTGTGTTTTTTGTTATTTGTTAGGTAGTGTGGTTGTGTGTAGTGTGGATTCTAGTGTTTTTCTCTAACTATAATGTAGTTATATTATAGGGTGGCACCTAGACCACCTACACCTGCTTCTCCTTCGTCATTTGACTTAGCTCAAATGGCTCACGCTATAAAAAATATGCCAACTGCAATTCAACGATAAAGTGTTGTGATGAAATGTCAATTTCAAACAATTGAAGCTTGGAAATGCAAAAGGATTAAATAAGGTCTTAAACAAGAGTTAGAGCGAATGGTTGTTCCAATGGACATTCGTAAATTGGGAGTGTTAGTGGAAAAAGAAAAAACTGTGGAAAGATTGGAATGTGGAGATAAAATAAAGAAGACTTATAGAGATGGATCTTCAGGAAGCAGAGGAAAGTATTCTCAAAAGAAGCCCTATATCATACTCTAACCCTTTAAAGGAGAAACTTCAGGGCTACCAACATAGGACATTTGATGTTCAATGCTACCAATTTGGCGATCCACATTATTTTAATCCGTGTCTTTTCCACAAAGTGTGTTTTGCCTGTCGAAAGTCGGGACATTTAGTCAGAAACTGTTCAATGAGATTTAAAGCTACAACAATAGAAAGTGAATAACAAATTCAGAAGAACGATAGCAGGCTAAGGATAGCAGAACAGATCTTTGTTATGAGTGAAGTAGAAACATCTAAATCGAATGGTTCAATTCTAGGTATGTATTAATAACACTAACATTTGACTTATAGAAAAATATTATTAAAGATGTTCTAAGAAATTGAGGTAAAAACACAAAGGCCATGAATGAAAGAGGATTTAGGAGATGAATTACCATTTTGTTTAAATTTTTATTAAAAAAATATATTACTAAATAAATATATTTTTATGTTTTTATAAACTATTTATTTTAAAAAATATTCACCAAAAAAATTAAAAAATAATTTTCTATTTTTAAAAATAAATTCTAGGTCAATTTATTTAAATTTTAAAAGTATTTTTAAATAAAAATATTTTCTTTCTATCCTATAAAAATGTGTTTTCAAAAATTAATTTTTAACAAATAAATAAGATTTTCTTAAAAAAATAAATTTAGTTTTTTAAACAAAAATAATTTACACAAACATATTTTAAAAATGTGACATAGTGCTCTATATTTTAAAATTGTTAAATTATATTTCTATATTTTGAAAACGTGATAATGTGATTTATATTAAAAAAATTTTTTAATTGATATTCATTTATGACATGACAGATGATGATTAATATTTAATTCTTCACCGACACCAATTTAAAAATATTTTTTAATATAGAAACACAAAGTCACATTTTAAAAATACAGGATTTAGGAATACCAATTATAGTTAATCCTTTAATTTAATACATATACCACGCACACCAGAGTAGGAAATGTAATCCTTATATTTAATTAGTGACTTAAATCCATCCCAACTGGTCAATATCCATCCAAATTATCTATGTAGATATTTTAATAGCCTTTATCCGTGCAAACATGTTTTTGTTATCCATTCGGGTTATGATAAATTATGTGTAAAATTATTAGTAATGTCATTTGTCTCATATTTACGGGTCATCCAGTAATATTTCTAACTAGTAGGGTTCATATAAATTAAGTTGTTAAAATAATTTGAATATAAATTTAAAATGAATGGAAATAAAAGAAAAAGAAAAACTAAAATAAAATTCATCAAATATAAAATATTTTTATCTTTATTTGCTTTATCAATTTCATGTAGCAGTATGGATGTATAATTTGATGGGTAAATATTTAGCACACAGTAATAATATTATTATATTTGGTTTATAAAAAAAAATTCAAATTGAATACTTTGTAAGTATATATATATATATATTAATTTGAAAATGATAGGAATGGTTGGTTTTTTCTTCTCCCTGAATCGTGAATCGTGAATCGTGATGAAGGGTAATTTATGACGGTGAAAAGTGAAAGGGTAGGAAGAAGTAAGAAGTGAAACAGAACATTGTGTGGTGTGGTGGGTTGAACCTGAACCTCACCCCCTTATCCGCATGTTCCTTCTTTCTGTGCATTCATCATCTCCTTTTTCTTCTTCTTCAGCCTTCAAAAATCCTATTCCTATTCCTATTCCTATGACATGACTCACAATTTCAACAGCTCTGCCTTTCAATTACCACAGCAAACCACAACCACTTACTAGAATGTCGTGTTTGTTGCCGCACTTCAACTGCCACCTCGATACTTTGAGGACTCTTTCTACCCATCCATGTAACGTTTCCTCTCTTCTCTGTTTTTCATTCCCAATTCGATCCTATTCTCACTAACTCCTCTTTTCTTTTTGCAGCAAAAACAAGACCCAATTTGTGTTTCCAGCCGCAATGTGTTTTGTCTGCCACATCCCCTTCAACGCTGCCGCTGCTTAATTTGGAAAACAAATTGGCATTAGATGCTCCAAACACCTCTTGGCCCTATATCACACAGGTTACTTTCTACTCTCTATCTTGGGATTCGGAATCAAATCATGTACACTCTCACCCTACCACTTCCGCATCTTTCTTCATGCCCGATAATAACAATCTTCAATAACTTGTCTTCTTTATCGTCATTTCATTACCATAAGTGTAATTTTACTTCCAATGAAGGTTTATTGCTTTAAGACAAGTCAGATAGTCCCCAAGGGCTTTCTTTCCAATCTTGACCCCTTTATTAGGATCAAAATAGGACTGTTGTTCATTGTAACATTTTGAAACTCTTTGTATTTGTTTTCTATGACTGTTTGTGGAAGTAGCTGCTCACCCTCTATTATAGACCTAAGGTTTATAATTTTGTAGCTTAGAAAAAGCTAGAAAAATAAAATAATTATTGCTGAGTTATATTAGAGTATGTCTCAAACATGAATTTTGCCTAAGGCTCAAAAATTTCTTGAGATGGCTATGTGAAGGTTAGTGGGTAAGATTAAATTGCCTTGCCTTCGACAAGAAACTTCTTGGGGCTGGTAGGCCTTCTTGATACTCTGATTTCGGAATAGAACCTTCATCCTCGTCTTCCCAAACTTTCTTCCTTCCTAAACAATAAATAAAGTTTCACTGTTTTCTTGATTTCTCGATATTGAAATTTCTCTTTCATGCTATGTTCTTACTGTTCTCATGGTCAACCAAACCAGAAGTAGGAACTTCTATAGATTCCCATTTAGCTGCTTTTTGACTTTCTTCTATACTTTTTTATATGCAAATTTCAATAATGAATGCACATTTTTTGTTTCAGAATCAACTTCTTACTTTTTTATCATTTCTATAGTTCTATGGCCTCACAGAAATTTAGACATGTCATGCTTACCTAGGATCTGATTATATTTATGCCGTTAATCAGGCAAACTTTAAATCAACCTTATCTACGGAATCACTTCTTACTAATGAAGAGGCAGGAATAGCTGCTGCTGCATCTGAAGCTCTAGCTCTTGCTAAAGCAGCTGTGAAGGTTGCTAAGGATGCAGCTCTACTAGTGAAAAAGAAGGCCCCTGCAGAAGCAGAGTATAGATCACGTGTTTCTTCCAAACCTGATGATCTACTTCTCAAATGGTTTCAAGATATGGAAGCGGAAGATGGTGTAGCAGGAGAATCCATGGGTGCTGAAGCAGAAATAATGGAAGACGCCGCCATAAGCCCCAGCGAAGAGGAATCGGATGTAGAGCCTTCCCATGAAGAACTTGAGCGTCTGCAGGAACAGCTTTCTGACAGTATAGCTGTAAGATCTAGGCGTCAAACAGAAAGAAAAGCTAAAAGAGTCAGAGCAGCAGTGAAGGCTACAACAAATATTGCATCTTTTAAGTCTGGCTCCTCCAACAGGAGAAAGCGTGTTTCTATGCAAGAAGTAGATTATTCAGATCCACTCCGTTACTTGAGAACAACAACTAGCGCATCTAGGCTTCTTACTCCAACTGAAGAAATTAAGTTGTCAGAAGGAATACAGGTGAGATTTGCATGTTAGTGATGTTTTATTAGTATTTTAGAGCAACCTGGTGGAGAATCATCCATACTCTTAATTCCCATTAATTGTTGATATGCTTCTGAATCACCTAATAATCAGCATGAAGTCTTCACAAAGGGCATGATGATCTCATGATTTTATGAATCAATATTTGTCGTACTTTATATGACACAAGCCTCGTTTATCTGGCTTCTCATGTCCAGCACTACTTACAATATCACCCAGTCAGTTGCTCCAAAGGATACCATTTAAATATATTTTCTATGACTTGGCAGCTTAACTTCTTCCCTTTTTATTTTACTGTATGCATAAAATGGAAAATTCTAATTTGAATTTTTTACATCAACTTTATGATCTTTATATATTCCTAGAATTGTACTGAATAATTTCTCCTAGAATTCCCTTTTTATCGTGTACTTATTTCTTAGTTTTTGGGTGTAAGGTAAAATATTGGTGTTTTTGCTGATAGGACCTTAGTACTTTACATTACTCCCTCACCTTTATTTTACTTTTTAATAATAAGAAGGTTTTTGGTTTTTGGGTTGAGATGCTCTTCAAGATTCGTCTTGCTGGTTGGTTGGACAATATTACAGTTGAGAACCATCCGGGATGGAAAGAAGTTACAAGGAAGTTATCTAATTGTTCATTTAATCATAGCAAATCAGCTTGTGCTGATTGTATTAATCATAAACGATTTTTGTTCAGTCTGAAAAATGAAGATTTGCCAGTATAGTTTCTTTCTGATTATAGCATGAAATTTTACTATTTTGCTTTTATTGTCTAATTCATTTGTCTATTCCTCTGCCAATGTAATTCAGGACCTTCTAAAGCTTGAAAAACTCCAGGAGGATCTTACAGAAAGATTTGGTGGTCAGCCCACATTTGCTCAATGGGCTGCAGTGGCAGGGGTAGATCAAAAGACACTTAGGAAACGTTTAAATTATGGTATATTTTGCAAAGACAAAATGATTAAAAGCAATATACGACTTGTCATATCAATTGCTAAGAATTACCAGGGATCGGGAATGAATCTGCAAGATCTTGTCCAGGTATATTCCATGTGTATCGTTTTTGCTTATATAAATAGTGATTCCGGAAAAGTGGACACATTATCTGTTCCAGCAATAGACTGTTTTACGGTTTCTCATTGGTTTACAGGAAGGATGCCGAGGCCTCATTAAAGGTGCAGAGAAGTTTGATGGTACCAAGGGTTTTAAATTCTCCACCTATGCTCATTGGTGGATTAAACAGGCTGTTCGTAAATCACTTTCTGATCAGTCAAGAACTATTCGCTTGCCTGTGAGTATTATCTGAAAAACCAAAAGCTAATTTTGTTGAGTTGAAATTGCTCTAATGTTTACAAGGGACTGTTTCATTACAATATTTTTTGTTTAACAGTTCCACATGGTGGAGGCGACTTACAGAGTGAAGGAGGCCAGAAAACAATTGTATAGTGAAAATGGAAGACAACCTGATGATGAAGAAGTTGCCGAAGCAACTGGGTTGTCTATGAAGAGGCTTAATGCTGTACTTTTGACCCCAAAAGCTCCCAGATCTCTGGAACAAAAGATTGGAATCAACCAAAATCTTAAACCTTCGGTCTGTCATAATCTTGTTCACATTTATGCTTCAGAAAAAAGAAACTTTCATATGGTGTTAATTTTGCTGATAGTTGTGTGTTATTGAGTAGGAAGTAATTGCTGATCCTGACGCCGAAACAGCTGAAGAACAGCTCCTTAAGCAATTCATGAAGAAGGACCTGGAAGAGGCGTTGGCTAGTCTCAGTCCAAGAGAGCGGCAGGTGGTTAGATGGAGATTTGGGATGGATGACGGAAGGACGAAGACCCTGCAAGAGATAGGGGAGATGTTGGGTGTGAGTAGGGAGAGAATTAGGCAAATTGAGTCAAGTGCTTTTAAGAAGCTTAAGAACAAAAAGAGAACAAATCACTTGCAGCAGTATTTGGTTTCATTACCGAATACATAATATTAAACTGCTGAATGAGTTAGCTTATTTGATACTTGTATCTTCGTCTGTATGCTCTCTTCCTCCATTTTTTTCCCATTCTCCAATAGAGAAGACAAAATGTAATTTTTACTAGAAAATGGATGTACAAAGCAATAACTTGACCAAGAGTCCAACATTTTTAATGTACGTGAAATGCTAAAATTGTTTCAGCGAAGTTATCTGCTGTAGACGAATCATGGTTGCTGTGTATGACACTTTGCGAATCACATAATTTACGATATCCCATAATTTATGTATATTGAAGATCGTGGGATCTCTCATATAATATGGTATATTTTAGATTGCAATATATATTTTTTTATTTATTTTTACCTTTCTAGACGAAAATATTCACAACTTAGGAAGAGTAATGCGGATCAAGACATCAACAATTGGAAAATCTTTTAGAAAATTCAATTCGCAATTGTAATTCCGTAGTAAGTTATCCATAATTCTTTTTCCCAAAAAAATCAATTCGAACCAGCAATTGGAAATTCAACCAAGTGGGTGTAGTACCAAAGACCGCAAACAAAAAAGTATAAGTCATGAGGGTAATTTGGGAATTATGTAATAAATGGGGTGCAAAAAGAAAATGGCTTTCAATCAGAGATTTAAAATACAATCTTAGCAAAAATAAATTACACTAAATTATTCAATCATACAGCCTATGATGTGATTAAACTAGTGATCAATTTTATCTAATTTTAAATTTTGCTGACCAAATTTTTTTAAAGACTAAAACCAAATCAAATATATTTTTGAAGAACCAAAAAATATATTTAATTAATATTTATTTTATCAAGGATGATAGATAATATTTACTTGTCTTTAAAACCTTCACATAAACAAAAGTACAAAAATACCTAACTATCAAGTAAGTAATAAAATGAATTAGTTATTATTTTCTTTTTTAAAGGAAGAATCAAATACTATAACTTAATTGAGTTAGATTTTCTTTTTTTTGGTAAATTAGTTAATCAATTTAAAATCAGCATGTAATTTACAACTAATATAAATTGAATAAATTTGAAATGACATGTAATTATATATCTAGTCGTAAAAATAGGGCAATAAATAAGATAGAGTAAATTACATATGTATCCATGAGGTTTGGGATTACTACATATGTCTCCCCTTCGTAAATTACTATTTTACTTACACCTCATTTCCTGATGTCCTTAGTTAACAAATTTAATTATAAATTTGTGAAAATCCTAATATATCATCATTTAAGTCAGTTAAATAGATTCTTCTTCATGCTCATTTGTGAGATGATAACAACTTGAATGAAGAGTGACGATGAAGGGTCTCAATTATGTGAATTGTGAAGAATAAAGGCAACGACTTGTGTTTTTTATAAGAATGACTATAGTGTAAGACAGACAAGGTAGTCGTTGTTCGACCCACCACAAAAAATCGATATCCACTAAAAACTTATTGAGTAGTCATTACTGTGAGATTTTTAATACATACGAGTATTCACGGGTACCTGCAGATATTTTTAAAATAAGTATTTAGAAAATATTATTTTGTGTAAGAAGTTTTATCAAATAAATCCTTTATTTGTTAGAAAATCTAGAAATAAAAATATACTATTTAAGATTAATTAGATATAAAAATAGATTAATATATATATATATATATATATATATATATACACACACATACAAAAATAATATAAATAGAATTTTTGCTTTATATTATTAGCATTTTATAATAAATAACTTTATTAATTATGATGTTTTCATAAAGATTACACTAGTACCGTACCAGCAAAAGTGTGTACCCATTTATATTATCTGTGCATATATTTTTACAAGTTTTATGGGCGAATACATATTTTTTTATCATCCCTATTTTTTTGAATAGAAGCTCATTTTTTGAAAATAGTATATAAACATCCCCTGTGTTTTAAAAACTAGCACATGAGCATCCCTAACATTTTAAAAAATATTACACTAGTACCCTTTATTTTAAAATGTTACACTTGCACCTCTATGATTTAAAAAAAATTACACTTGAAATGACAAAATCCTTCACCTAGATCAGAACTCAAACAAATTTGCATAGAAATTGTTGTACATAACTAACTCAAAATGCTTAATAAATTACGAAAATAAAATGGTTAACATGATACTTAACACCATTGGTAAGGCTCCATGAAAATATCTATTATAGCCAAAAACTCAACGTAAAAGGAGAATAAGTGAGTCCAAAACCGCATATGAAAATATTGAACTCAGAAGGTTAATGTCATAAGAAATGAGTTTTATTATATATCACATTCATATCAATGTGGTTTGTTTTACCAATGGAGTCAACACCCTTAATAAGGACTGGGGTGACATTTAAATGTTGTTATAAAAGGTATAGAGTTGTTTGTTCACTCAAAATAAGGAAAGCGCACGTGGAGATGTAATTGCTACAAATATCAATGGGTGCTGTGATAATTTACTCAATAAATTAAGCGGGATTGAAACCATGTTGGATAGAAAAATGCTAACCAATGTCTTATAATAAGAAAATTACATGTTACTTCTAATAAAAAACTTTATTATTTTCGTTCTTTAATTGGTTCCCCAAGGACGCTAATTAGAGATAACCTATTATATAATGCTAGAGTAAATGACACAATTGAAGTTGCATTAGTTATTGTGTGTCAATAAACTATTATTAGTTACCACTAATCATAGTTTTAAAAACCGATGCAATGATCGACTCAATCAAGACATTTGATCATTGGCCGAACTACTAAATCACTAATTGACCCTCATGACTCAGTTTATATTAAATAATATAAAAATTTTATACCTATATTGAAATAAAAAATATTACTCATAAACAAATTCTCAAATATTTGAAGTAATTAATTATATACACATCTCAAACACAATAAATTGAACATGTAATGTTGAAATCAATTCAACAATCACAAGGTAACAACAAAACAAAGTTTGCAACATGAAAAGAGAACATAGAATGCTGAAAAAATAGTTGACAATATATTAATTGAAAAAATAAATATTTTTTATTAATTTGAAAAAAATAAATGATTCAAATAGAGTCACTGATTCAAATAGACCAATTCACCAATTAAGTATAGGTTGCGTTGGTTCACACCAAATTGATAATTTGATAGGTCATTATTAACTTGACTCGACTAGACTACGATTCCTAGGTCATTCTAGGTTTCTAGCTGCACCATACATTCAAATTATCAAGTCACCTCATTAATTAAATTAAAATTATTGGATCATGGCGATTGTAAGTTATCTAAACAACTTGGTTCCTTCCATGTATCATAAATTATCCTACTCAACTTTACTTTAATAAATACTATAATGTATTGAATTCACAAGTGTCATACTATTTAAACATTACAACTAAAATGTAATATATATATATATATATATATATATATATATATATATATATATATATATATATGTATATCACATTACATCGTTAATATGAACTTATCCATAAGACCTATTCTTTCAACATGGTTATTGATTGTTTAGGATGGTAAAAACCTTAAGTCGACGAATTTTATATCATTAGGTTTGTAGCAATATGCTCAATTGACACTTTATGTTTCTGTACTTCATTTTTAACTAACAAATATTTCACATCCATATGTTTTGCTCATTTTATTTTTCATTCTTAGAGAACAAAATAGTTGCTAAATTATCACAATAAATCCTTAACAATCTAGCTACATTGTCAAGAATACCAACCCATGAAGTAAAGTTCTATAACCACAATGTTTGGATTGTGACCTCAAAGCATGCCACAAACCTAAACTCCATAGTAGAAGTAGAAATCATAGATTGGTTTGCACTCTTCCATGATACTAATCCTTCAGCCAAAAGAAAGATGTAACCAAAAGTAAACTTTCTTAACTCTACATGTTTTCCCTTCCTGTGTTAATAAACCCTTCATGTTGGTCCATGTAAACTTCTTCCTCTAAGTCACCATTCAAAAATCTAAATCATAATGAGTCACCAAAACCAACACAATCCTGGAAGAGTATTTTTTTTTTTAAATTAGAGAGAATATCTCTTTGTAGTCAATGTTATCCCTTTGAGTGAGACTTTTGGCAACGAGTCTAGCTTTATACCTTTCGATATTATCTTTCAAGTCACATTTAGTCTTAAAAATCCATTTACAACAACTCATTTTGAACCTTCAGGCCATTCAACTAAATCCCAAATGTTATTATCATCCATTGACTTCAACTCTTCCTTTATATCATTTTTAGAATTGCCACTTTCCATGGCTAGTTTAAATGAGATTGAATCTTCATCAATGCTCAATTCACATTTATGTTCAAGGGAATACACAATGTAATAACTTGAAATAGTTGGTCTTCTTTTCCTTTTTAGGCCTTCATGGTGCTATTTCTTGCATATCTTCTACCACTTGTTCATTTGTGCCTTGCACATTGTTTACTGATTCATCAATTGTTTGTTTATCTTGTGGGTTTTGAATATTATCATGTTGCCTCCGAGTTTTGTTATTTAACTATAATACAACCAGAGGAACAATATCATAAGAAGAGACTTTAGGTAAAAAAAGATTCACCACAAGTCTCCATAATATCCACCTTTCGTGATTTTTAACTTCTGCCAAACTGACCATTTTCAATAAACTAAGTATTACCAGACTCAACTATTCTCATACTGTGGTTACGACAATGGAATATGTAACCTTTGAAATTTTTAGGATAGTAAATAAAAAAACCATTTATGGTTCTAGCATGAATATTCTTTTTATGTTGATTATACACTTTTATTGTTGTCGGACAACTCAAACATGAAGATGCCTTAAACTGGATTTCCTTCCTTCCACAGTTAATAAGGGGTCTTAGGATTTTCCTTATTGGAACCCTATTAAGCAAATATGTAACGACCCTTAATACATGCATCTAAAAAAATAAAGGTATAGTTCTATAATTCAATATAGAACTAACCATATCCATTAGAGTTTGATTTCGCCTTTCTATTACACCATTCTGTTATGGTGTGTTAGACATGTATAATATGCACATATGCTATATTTTCAAGGAATTTTGCAAGTGGACCTAAACATCCATTCTCATTATATTTACCATAAAGTTCACCACCCCTATTACACTTATAACTTTCATTTTCTTGTCCAATTGCCTTTCTACCTCATCAATGAACATATTTAGGACATCCACTAATGGAGATTTTTCATGCAAAAAATACAAATAACAATAATATTAAAATCATAAAAAAAGGTGATAAAATATTTTTCACTATCCCAAGATGGAACATCAAAGGGTCCAAAAAAATAATGTGTATCAATCCTAGAAGTTCATTACTTCTTGTAGTAGAACTCTTTGGAATTTATTTAATTTGCTTTCCTATAATGCAATCAAAACAAATATTCCAATCACTAAAATCCAAGTGAGCAAAAATTTCATTTTTCATTAACCTTTTTATCCTTTCTTTGGTATGTGACAAAATATTTTATGCCACAAATTAGCAGAACTATCAACATGCATATTGCACTTACTACCAACAACACATTAACATTAAACAAAGATTTCATAAACTTTACATCAAGATTGAAACAATATAAATCATCTATTAAAGTACTAGATCTATAATAGTACACATCTATAAATAAAGAAAATCTATTATTGCCAATCTTGAAACTAATATGTAATGCATCCAACTTTGCAACAAAAACCAAATTTCTAGCGTATCTTGTTGGAAGCATGGATCATGTCTCGTCTCCTTTGGTATAGTTTTGATTTTGCTATATCTAACCCAACCACATTTTAAATGTGTGACTTTGTATTGTTTATTTAGAATATAAATGCATGAATGAGTCTTAGTGTAAAGCAAATTTTAGAATGTTAATCTTGTTCAAATTCAGTTTTAGAGTTAAGAGCAAGTTCTACATCGAAATAATCAATTAACAAATTAAGTAATTTGTTATTTGATATAGAACCTTAAATAGATTAATCAAAATGCTGAGTTTTTGAAAATCTTATCGTGATGTACTGATTAGAGCTTTTTCTTAATTGATCAAATAGTTAAAAATGCATTTTGTTCAAAATCAGACTTTTGTTTTAATAGATTACAAATTTTCATAATAGATTACAACAGTTGCATTCTTCACAAAAGATTCAATGTTTTTCAATCTTGATTTGGTAAATTTATATCATACTTCAAAAGTAGATTTTCTGCACAATTAGGTGTATTTTAATTCAATTCTTTTATTTTTGTTCTTGATAGAAAGTTATGTGTAGAGTTTGCATTTAGGATTTTGGTCATAGAGTTTGATCAAGGTTTAACTTATTCTTTCCTTATAGGGTTCAAGGAAGAGTGAAACTTGAGCTTATTTTTTTTTTTTGCATATTTTTTATAACACACAAAAGATTAATGGAAAGATTTTTTTGGTGTGGATGAATCTAACTGGATATAGGCCTTTTTAAGTCGAACTAGTATAAAAAATCGTGTGCATTTTCTCTATTCCTTCTTGAAAAATTTTATTAATAATTTGTTTGTAAGGTTTAACTAATACATGGTGTGAATGAAAAATCGTTTTTGGTGTTTAAAGAATCATAATTTTTTCAGAAATTTATTCACCCTCTCTGAATTTCTATCTTGCTAAACTTGGAAACAGCACATCTAGGTACATAGAGGCATCCTTCAAATCTACATGATACCCAGTGTCCAATATTAATTTATATGTATCAATTCCTTCCATCCTTGCCTTCATTTTGTTCCCTATGCAAAAAAAGCTTTTGAGTTCATCTTATGGTTTATATTGAAAAGAGTTCCTTCATAATATGTGACACATGAGTAGTTACTCCAGAATCAAGCCACCAAGTATTGTCAGGTACCTCAAGAGATTTATATAATATATACCTTCTTTTCAAACTATTTCTTTATTTTTGGACAATCCTTCTTAAAGTGGCCACTTTGTTTATAGAAGTAAAATTTCTCTTTAAAAACTACCATTTCATTAACCTTCAAAGGGTTTGTGCTTCTTACTTGTCTTTCTCTTATTGCTACTAGCTTCATCATGACTCATAAGTTGAATTAAGTGATACTTCATTTTCTTTAATCTACCTTCCTCTTGAATTAACATATCCTTAATTTCTTGAAAATTCCATTTTCTTTGAGAATATTATAGTTCACTTGGAACTAGCCAAATTTAATAAAAAGTGAATTTAAAATGAACTATACTAGGAATGACTCACTCACTTATATTCCCATAGAATTCAACTTTGTTGTCAAATTGGACATTTTTTGTCAATGATCATAAATTAGTTGAGACCAATCAAACATTTTATTTGTTAGCTCAATTGATGGATTCCCCAAAATCATCTTGTTAGTAATGTCAAATATTGAGCAATTTTTAGTCAATATCATACACTCCTTGGCATTATTTATTTTAGGAATGGATGACTTAACATTTGTAGCCATAATCAATCTCATCAAAATCAATGTAGACTATTAAATCGCTCCCAAACCTTAAAAATAGTCTTGTCAATGTTTGTACTGGTCTTTGTAATGATTGAGGACCTTCATCCATTATCAATGCTAGGTCCAAGTTATCAACACTTAGTTGAAAATGGTCCATTTTAGATCAATCACCATAATTTAAGCCATTGAACTTGATCACATGGTTACCCAAAGCAAACATGTTAGACATATATGCATACGTTCAAACAAAGCTCACACATTAAAGCTCTGCGCAAAATCTAATGGATTCAAACTATATAAACATTAAGAGTAAACTATGTTTTTGGTATATAAATTTTTTCAAATTTATGGTTTTGATATACAAACTTTTTGTTGACCGTTCAAGGTATACAAACATTTTTTTTATTCAATATTTTAATCATTATATCTATTTTAGTTGTTAAGTTTTGATGTGTCATTATGTCTATTATTATTTTATTAATTAAATTTTTTGATAGGCTTTATTGCATTTTTTATAGATTTTAGTTTGTACAAATTAGAGAAAAAATAAAAAAATGCATTAGAATCACTACTACATTAGAATGGAAATGTTGGGAGACATTTAAGAAGAAGGGAGAGAGAAGGGGTTGTTTAGGGGAAGAGAGATGGGGAAGGGGGAAGATTGGGGTGGTTTTGGGATGAGATTATTAAGAAAGGGGACAAAATGGGTTCGAGGAAGGAGGCAGTGAGGAAGGGGAAAAATGTTTAAGGGGATTTAAAAAGGATGAGATTGGGGTTCAGGATAGGGATGAAGGAAAGAAAAGGGAAAGGGATAAGGGGAAAGAAAGGGGTTTCAGGGGAGTAGGGTAAAAGGGTACAAGATTGGGGGTAAGGATGAAAGGGAAGGGATGTGATAGGAGAGGTTAGGGGACTTCGAGGGAAAAAGGGAATAGGATGGAAAGTGTGGGGGAAGAAGATGAACATTTTTTTCTTAATTTATGATGGTTAAAAGCCGCTACAAAACATAATAAAAACTAAAAAAATTAATTAATAAAATAGTAATAAATACAATGACATGTCATTATTTAATAACTAAAATAAACAAAAAAAGACTATAATATTAAGTGAAAAAATGTTTGTATATCTTAACTGGTCAACAAATGATTTGTGTACACAAACTATACATTTGTAAAAACTTCATGTACTAAAAACATAGTTTACCCAAACTTTAATCATGCATCTAAGTTCACCTTTGGGTGATAATAACAATAATGACTAACAAATATAGTTTAATGTAACAATCATACCATTCTTGACATGCATGTTATCTTTAGATATACAAACACTCAATAAGTATGCAAACAAATCATTAATATCAGTCATTATAAGCAACTATTACCTCTGGGATTTGAGTGCCCATATATGTCTTATAATTAATAACATCAATAAACCCAAAAAAAAATTAATTTCATAGCATCATTATCCAATAAGTTATATATTTTGGAATTATAAAACTATATAGGTTTAACTACTTTTGTGATTAAAAAATCTTTATTTAATATATAATTCCAAAATAATTCACTATTTTCAAAGTTAGGAGCATAATAGTTTATGCAATCCTTTTGATTTATTGGCTGAAGAAGCATACCTTTTTTATTTGGTTTCTATATTAGATTTGACCCTTTCAAGCAATTTCTTTATTAAATCAGCTTTTGCCTCTCCATCCTTATAAAAGAAGTGAGAAGTAAGGAAAGGTAAGAGATATAAAGGCATAAAAGGATTAAACCTATATAGAACCTCAAAAGGGGAATACTTGGTGGTCCTATGAACCACTTTATTATAAGCAAACTCAATGTAGGGAAGATACTCATCTCAAGACTTATGGTTGCCCTTAAGAAGTGTCCTTAACATTATGGATAGAGATCTATTCACCACCTTAGTTTGACGATCAGTCTGAGGATGACAGGTTGTGGAATAAAGTAACTTAGTTCCCAGCTTAGCCCATAAAGTCTTCCAAAAGTGGCTGAGAAACTTTGTATCTCTATCAGATACAATAGTAAAGGGTATTCCATGCAATCTGAAAATCTCTCTAAAGAATAGTCTTGCGACGTGGCTTGCATCATCTATCTTGTGGCATGGAATGAAATGAGCCATCTTACTAAAACCATCCACAACCACGAAGATAAAGTCTTAACCTCGTTGGGTTCTAGGAAGGCCAAGGAAAAAGTCCATATTGATATCCATCCAAGGTGTAGAAAGAGTAGGTAAAGGTGTGTATAGTCCATGAGGCACCACTTTAGACTTAGCTTGTAAGCAAGCTATGCATCTTAAGCAATGCTTTTGAACATCTTTTTTCATATGGGGCCAAAATAATTTTTCCTTTAAGGGCAAAAGAGTTTTGTCAATTTTGAAATGTCCCATGAGAACACCTTCATGGCTGTCTTTTGTTAGCAACTTTCTTATGGATCCTTGGGGTTTGCAAAGCTTTCCATCTTTGAAAAAATACCCCTTACTAAGAAAATACCCATCATGGGCTTTGGAAGATGAGACAACAAAAATGGGTCCAAAATCCTTGCAAGAGGGATACATATCCCTAAGGTCATCCAATCTTAAAACTTGAAAGCTCATAGTGGTATAAAGAGTATGCCTTCTATATAAGGCATTAACTACCACATTAGCTTTCCCTTTTTTGTACTTGATGACACACGGAAATGTTTCAAGAAATTCCACCTATTTTGCATGTCATTTGTTAAGTTTTCCTTGCCCTCTCAAATATTTAAGTGATTCAAGGTCACTGTGAATGGCAAACTCCTTGAAAACAAGGTCATGTTCCTAAGTCTGGAGGACTCTTATCAAAGAGTAAAACTCTTAATCATAGGTGGGATAGTTGAGGACAACACCATGAATTTTTTCACTAAAATATGCAATAGGGTGTCTGCCTTACAACAAAATATCTCTCACACCTATCCCAAATGCATAACATTCTAGCTCAAAAGTTTTAGAGAAATCAAGAAGAGCTAAAATTGGTGCATGGATGAGTTTGTCTTTAATAAGTTTAAACGCCTTTTCATGCTTCTCACCCTAAAGGAATGAAATATCCTTCTTCACCAACTCATTGAGTGAAGCAAGTGTGGAGAAATTAGGCACAAAACGCCTATAAAAACTTGCCAAACCATGAAAGCTCTTTATCTCAGTCATACTTGTAGGGTTGAGCAACTCTTGGATGACTTTGATTTTCTCGAGGTCCTCAGTGACCACCTGTGCACTTACAATATAGCCTAAAAAAAACACGTTCTCTACATAGAAGGTGCATTTTTCAAAGTTTGTAAAGAAGTGGTTGGTCCTAAGAATGTAGAAAACTTACTTGAGATGTCCTAAGTGATCATCTAGGCTCCTACTATATACAAGGATGTCGTCAAAGTAGACGACACAAAATTTTCCAAGACAATCCCTAAAGACATGATTCATTAGGCACATGAAGGTACTAGGGGCATTGGTGAGCCTAAAGGGCATCACTAACCATTCATAAACACCAAATTTGTTTCTTAAAAGCAGTTTTCCATTCACCACCCTCTTTAATTCTTATATGATGATAACCACTTCTAAGATTAAATTTTTAGAAGATTTTTGCCACATATGTCATTAAGCCTAGGGATTGGGTATCTATATTTAATGGTGATGTTATTGATTTCTCTACAATCTATACACATCCTCTATTGACCATTCTTCTTGGGCACCAATAAGACTGACACAACACAAATGCTAAGACTCTTTTAAACCCAAACCTTCTCCAATAGTTCTTGGACTTGAGAGTCTATTTCTTTAGTTTCCATGGGGTTGGTCCTATAGGTTGGCCTATCGAGTAGGCTAGCCCTAGGAACCAAATCAATTTGGTGTTCTATACCCCTAATAGGAGGAAGTCCTTTGGGAACTTCACTAGGGAATATATCACCAAATTCCTTTAAAAGAGATTGGACCCCATCTGGTAGATTCTCATGTCTAGGCCCTATGTCAGTGCTAGAAGTAGAAGATGTCTCTTTATAAAGGAGAAGATAGAAAGGTTTAGCAGTTAATGAAGCTGCTTTTAAGTCCTTTTTTGTAGCAAATAGGTTCTCCTTCATAACAACCTTCTTGGAAGAGGCATCTCCTTCCAACTCTTTCCCCTTACCCTTTTCAAGCTTTAGGGGTGAAACTTGTTTTCTTTTATGATGTTTTTTTATGCTCCTCTTCCCTCTTTTGCTTCATGTTAAGTTATCCTTTACCACCTAGGCTAGTGTCAGAGGATACAACTTGATGCGTCTATCCATTTGGGTGAGGACTATTTGGTTAGAATGAGCATGATGAATGACTTTCTTGTCAAATTGCCATGGTCTTCCAAGCAAGATATGGCTAGCCTCAATAGGGACTATGCCACAAAGTATCTCATCATTGTAAGCCTCTATTGAGATTGGTACCTTCACTTGCTCATTGACCACCATTTCCCCATGCTCATTAAGCCATTGAACTTTATAAGGTTTTGGATGGGGAAGTGGGGTCAAGACTAGCTTTTCTACCAACCTTGAGTTGTAGTAGTTACAACAAGACTCACTATCTACAATGAGAGAACACATTTTATCATTGACTTTACATCTAGCGTGGAAAATGTTCTCTCTTTGGGATTGAGTTAGCTCAAAAGGTTGGCTTCCAAGAAGCATCCTTATCATCAAGAAGTCCCCTTCATATGCATAAGCATCTTCACAGTCAGAGTTTGATGCATGAACCTCTTCTTCATCACTCTCACTAGAAGAGGAAGGTGAGCTACTCTCACTACTATACATGTCTAAGCCTCTTTATGATCATGTTTTTTCTAGTGGGGCATTGAGAAGAAATGTGGTATCTTCCTAGACATTTAAAGAATTTGATACTACTAGTCCTTTAATGGGAGCTAGTAGTAAAGGGTTTCTTTTCTAAATGATATGTTTTATGTTCTTTATGCTTGGGTGGTTTCTCTTTAGGAAAACTCTTGAAAGAGTGCCCCTTGTGTTGATCCTTCTTTGTATAAGGTTGAGATTCTCTTTTACATACTTTTCTTTTGAGTTGATTCTCAGCCTTAAATAGTTGGACCAACTCATCTAGGTTCATATATGAAAAAAGCTCAACTTTATCTCTTATCTTAGAGCTTAATCCACATAAGAACCTAGCCATGGTGGCATTGAGTTCTTCAATGATATTTGCTCTTAAAATGAAGAGTTCCATCTTTTGTCTATACTCCTCAATACTTAGGTTTTGTTGTCTAAGTCTTTGGACTTTATCCAAAAGGTCCTTCTCATAGTAAGAGGGAAAATACCTCTTCTCATAGCATTTTTTAAATCATTCCAATATTTTATTTTAGTCATACGAGTTCGGACTCTCTCTTTGGTTAACCTATACCACCAATGAAGGGCATGACCTTGGAAGCTAAGAGTTGCCAATGGAACCTTTCTTTCCTTTCTTATATCATAACACATAAAGAGTTGTTCTACCTTGACTTCTTAGTCAAGGTAGACTTTTACATCTTCTCTCCCATGGAAGGAAGAAAGATCAACCTTTTTCTCCCTAGGAGGGGGGCACATGTTCATGCATATGTATGGTATAATGGTTGAATCCTCTCCTTGGTCTCCCATAATACTCCTCCTCAATTTCACTATTTCTTCTTGATGTAGACCTATACTCAAAATTCTTTTATTTTTCCACTCTCTTTGTTTTCTCTCTCCATCTTCTCTTTTTCTTCTTTCTTCTTCCACTCTTTTTCTTCTTTCTTTTTTCTCTTTTCTTTTCTCTTCCTCTTTTGTTTCTCTCCTTAGTCTTTCTCCATTCATCCATTCTTTAAATTCCAATACAAAGTGATCAAGAGGGGAAACCTTGGGAGAACCCCCTTAGTTGACACTCTTGTTGCTATTTACACTAGTGTGTGGAGAGGTAGCCACGTGAAGGATGTTAAAGCTAAGAATGGCCGAATAGAAAAATTACAAGCACACTTTCATTCCTTTTCAAAGTTTTCTCCTTAAGAGACATTTGAGTCTTTGGAGCTCTTTTAGTCTTAACTAAGCAAGTTGGTAAAGCAAAAAAATAAAAGGTAAGAAAAGTAAAAGTTCAAGGATTTAGGCGTGCTCCTAAAGGTGTGGAAGATGGGGTACCAAATCCTCCTTCACACCTTAAACCACGAGAAACTAGAAACAAAAACCAAGCTATTACACACAAATAGAGTGACCACTAGGGTATCAACACTCCTAAAATGAATACAAATAAAGGAAAACAAAATAAAAGAAAAGTCTTCAATCCATGCTCCCTCAAGTGTTTCCTCTCTTGCCTTGTTCTTCTCCTTAAGTGAGATCTTCTTAGGCTTGTTTTCAACTCCTCCTTAGTATGCTACCCTTGAGGTCAAGCTCTTCCAAGGATCTTACAAAGGTGGCACAACAAACCAAACCATAAGGAGAAAGAATAAAATCAACAAAAGCAAGAAAAGGTACAAAGGAAACAAAGGACTACTATCCAAATGGAAAGAAGTAAAGAGACAAACTAGAAAGAGTAATGCAATAAGGATAAACTAGAAATAAAGTATGGAAAGAAAGTAAGAACACAAAAGGAAGACCTAGATAGGTTCTAGAGTAGAAATAGGACTAAAAAGGAAAAAATGACACAATTTTCAAGAGCTAATACACATTTTAAAACTATGGACGAGAACAATAATGGTCAAGTCCAAGCAAAATCAAGCAAGAATAAGCACCTTTGAACTTAGCTAATTGTTAGGTACATCCATTTAATTCTTTTGTTTCTTTTCTTTTTTTCCTTTTGATTTTCTTACGATTCTTTTCTTTTCTTTTCTTTTTTAAATTTAGACTTACCTAACTATATATATTTTTTTATATAACAACTAGAGCTAGGTACAAAATGATTTTAGCTTGAACTCAAAATAATACTCAAAATGGCGCATAGAATTATCTAGGTATGTGTAACTCAAGAAATAAGCCAAAGCAAGTCAAGATACTAGAAGTGAGGTGACTTGGGTTCACTAGTTTGAGTGTTTTGGATGTGTTAGAGCTTACTTGCTTTGGCAAGATTTGGTGCTCAAAATTTCACTTGTACACTACTAATTAACCGCGCTAAAGTCACTACACAATTGATAATGCTAGAGCTACATATATTTGCACACACAACATAATTGGAGATGAAATTGAGCTAAGTATTTTTGAAAAAAAATTATTAACAGAACATGCTAGGAATTGAAGCATGTATGACTTCTCAAGAGAGGATAAACTCTCTTTGAATGCTCAATGTCAAGAAGTAGTAACACACTTTTTTTTTTTTTTGTAAAATTAAAGAGGTAAAACCTAAAGGAAATTAACAAGACATAAAAAGACTAAAACATGACTCTAAGACACACAATTAAGAGTATAAAATGTATAAAATAAAGCCTAAAAAATAGAGTTAATAGGAACAAGAGAAAATGATGCCAGAAAAGCAAGGAAAAGTGACCAAGGTGTATGACCAAGGTGTGTGACCATAGCGCTATGGTTTTTGCCACATCTGTGTGGATTTAATGCACCACCATATCTTAGGCCACCAAAATCTAAGCAAAAGCCATAACAACAAGCACAAGGATATTTAAGAGCAAAATAAACTGTACAAAGTGATTCAAATGAAAGAGCTAGTAATTTGAACCAAATAGGAGTAAAGAAGCATTACACATAAAATTGAATCAACAAAACATTACTAAAACATGACTAACTAGACAAGCAAGGAAAATGCATATAACAACACAGAAGCAACTTTGAAAGAAGAAAAAGAATAGAGGAGAAGCAAGAAAGGACCAAAAATTAAAAGAAGCAAAGGTAAGGAACAACCTCTAGAAGTGGCTTATGATACCACTTAATGCAATTCTCATGTTGTCTAACCCTAGATCTCTTCAAGAGATTGCCTCAAGAAGAAGATGGACATGGAGATGCAAATAGGGCCAGCTCCAGTACCTAATCAAATGGTAAGTAAGTTTTTTGTCTCTATTTTGTTTTGCATAGTTGTGTGTGTTTGAATCAAGTATTCTGAGTTGTGAATTGTGAATTGACAGGCATGGATGGCCGGAGACCGACAACACTTGGGAGCCTCTTGCAAATCTACAGTCTGTTCCTGATCTCATTGATGGTTTTGAGGAGAGGTAGGTACTATTCCCTTCCCACTTCCCTCAGTGCTCATTGTCCATCATTTTAATTTCATTTCCTTTTCAAGTCTCAAGCCAGGAAAACATCGCAAGCGCAACCGCACCAACCTAGTTGTTCAACACACCCAACTCAAGAACCGCTTGCAACGTTCCACCACTGCTTACAGCCTCAGACATTTTCCACAACCCCAACTAACTAATTATGATCCCAAGCTCAGTGAACTTAAGGCACCAACAAACACCCATAATCTTGCAATACACTTCCAACAACCCAACGGTTATATGCAAGTTGAACCAATTCAAAGAGGAGCAAAAAGGAGAAAATCTTCTTCTGTTAAGAGGTTGAAGAGAGTCACAGCTGCACCTGTTCAACCTTACCCCCCACTATGGGAAACAATAGTCCCATCAACACACAACTTTATTCTTACGCCTTTCGTAAAATATTATAATCCTATTTCTTTTCTTTATCACTAACTTTACTTTAACGGGGGATAATAATGTCTTAAATTGAATCCCTATGCCCTCTCAAATAATAAGCAATAGGTTCATGAGCACAATTCACAAACACCTCAAACATCTTACAGGTCAATAAAATGAGTAGAATTAACAAACTATTCAAGTACTGAACTACAATCATACACAATTGATTCTTTATTGCACGGGGGTTCCATCACCTGTGAACAGAGTTTTTTAAAACTACCGCAACCATGTGGGACATGATCCTCCCTTGATTTTTTTTTCTTTCTTTCTGCTTCTTTAGAGGATTCAATTCTATAAATATAATTATAAAGTCAATAGTGGGTTATTTGTTAGTGCTATAAGGATAAGGTTAATGGTATTATAAGTTGTTTACTTGAAGTTTCACAATCCAAGGGTGTAACAGAAAAACGCTTTATTGTATCATACGAGACCCTGAATAATAGTTCATTTATAATTGAATATGCCGTAACTAATAAGAAAGCGAAATTGATATGAAAGTGAGAGGTTAGTGTTAAAATATTTTCTAGAACCTGTCACATGCCTTTCATCCCAAAAATTCTCCAATCCTTCCTGTGTCTATGTCCGACACAAATCAACCACGATCGGCCCTAAAATGTGCCCTGCAACGAACTTAGGCCATCGTTCACAGCGTGCGCTACAGAGAACCCAGGCCACCGCCCCGTGCACCGCAACAATCGAGGAAATCACCCATAGTGTGCGCTGTAGCAAACCCAGGAAATTGTCCCCAGCATGTGCCGCCACGAACCCAACAAATTGCCCCCATCGTGCACCGCAGTGAACTAGGCCATCGCCCATATCGTTTGTTATCTTCATTTCTTCTTTTCTTGTTTGGTGCATTAGTCTTGCTTTCTGTCTTAGAAATGGTGTGGAAACCAAAATTGTGTAATCTGTGGTTCTCGTCATAACCTGATCCTAACCTGTTCTATTATTGTTCTGATGCAGTTTTACCAAAGTCCTTACTAAATATTTTCAAAGACTTTGGGTATGGATTTCTAAGGTCCCTCGTACCAATTCTTATATGATAGCAAATGGTTCGGATGAAGTACAAAAAATAATCTTTATTGCAAATTATTCTCCCCTGCACACCACCTATGTGGTGGCTGATTAGAGGAAGTAGAAAAAATAATGCACTCTTTTTTAGTATTTGAGATACGAGTAATGTTCTCTACTTCACATTCAAGAACCCATTCCTCTTATATGTTTATTGGGTCATAAAAGGATTTAGATGATGTATCTAAATCAACTTTATTATTATCCATCTCTATAGTAGTATCTCTAGAAAATAAAAAATTAAAATTAATTAATAAATAATTAATTAAAAATATATTAAAAATAGTGACATGCAACTTAGATTGCAAAACTATTAAATGCTCGTAATATTTAAATTAAATACCAATTCATGTCAAATAGGCAAATACGTTTGCATTGTAGTTGCTGGTGCAATTAATAGGATACATATAGTCAATTGGAAAAAAAACCCTACTAGAGACAAAACATAAGAAGTTAATACTTTAAATTAGAAAAAAAAATATAAAAACAAAGAGGTAAGTATACCTTGATTACGTGTTTGAAGTGGAATGCTAGTGCTACCTTGATTATGTGTTTAAAAAATAGGAAGTGGAAACTCGAATGCAATCATGAGGTGTCACACGAAGCTCAAGAAGTCAAGAATAGTGAGAGAAATCAAAAGCTAAGATGCTGTGCCAAGTCACGTAAAGAAGGGCTTATGGTACAAGGTAAAATACCTAGAGTACAAGTGAATTACTAGTTGTCACACATGAATTACTAATAGACTTTTTAATCTCAGCCATCTAATGAATGAGATTGATCTACTAGATACGTCCACTATAAATATATATATATATATATATATATATATAAATCAGCAATAACCTATTTGACAGTAAAAGCTGTTGTATTGTTTGTCCTCAAAAATCGGTTTTTTGACAAAACTGAGCTGCTGTGTACTCATTGGAGATTTCTCTGTAAAGCAACTGATAATGCCATTCGGATTTATCTACTTTTTTGTAATTTCATTTCGACTATGTCAACACTCCACTAAACAATGACACATATTTGGTATAATTCAAAATTTTCTTCTGATGTTTTAATTTTTTTTTATTATTATTATGTGAATGTCTTGAAAATGCTATTTTATTAAATCAACTTTAAGACATTCATTTTCTTTATGAGAAATCCTGTTTGGTATCAATGAATTTTACACGAATTCATATACAAATTAATTAATTTCCTTATTCTCAGTCATTCACTTAAAGCATGTCTTTTCCTTTTTCTTTTTTTTTCTTTTTAGTTTTAAAGCATATCTTTATTGTTATCTTTTGGAGATAGAATATGTGATCTTTCTTCTGTTTAATAAATTATACAATTTGCTAATATTTGCATGATCATTTACTTTTTTGTAGATTAAATTGATAAAACATTTATTTTCATAACAAAGTAGAATTAAAATTTAAGTGCTGCTTCAAATTTATTGATTTCTTTTCTTGCTTTTCTCTTTAGTTATTAAAAGGAAATGCTGTTGATAAATGGTAGGGGCAGATAAATGCAATTAAGACGTTTAGATTTTTTTAACTCCTTTCGAAGGTAGAAACAAGACAACTGAAAGAAAGACTTTTTAAGACTTAAAATCTAAACACCACCCTTCCGATTTTGCAATTCAATTACTAGAGAGAGAATCTATTTATCTATCTATTGGCCCCTAGCCCTATCACGATTTATAGCTGCTATGTAAACCATAATTAACAACACAATTTTGTTATATCCACATTATAGCTTAGTTGTGATCATTCTACCTGTTAAAAGACAACTTTTGATGTCGTTTTCTTACTTTACCTTCATAAATTATGATAATTGTTTTTATTTAACTCATACACTCTCGTAGCTTTCTCAATCTCGATAAATTTATATCCATTAATGAAATTGATATCACAAGACAAAAACTATCTATTGAAGATCCATGATAAATGCATATTAAGATATGCGAGAAACAACATTATCAGTTGAAGAAAAAAGTTCACTTGTGAGAAAGCATTGAAGAATCAGACAATCAAACAAACCGGGAAAACAATACCATCAGATAAAAGAACAATTTTGCAATTCCGTTTAATAAGAATTTACAGTCATCCGTACAAACAAATGACAGTAGATCCTTTGATAAAGATCCAATCTTGATTCAAAGCTTGAAGAAAACAAATTTAAAAGAAAATAATTAGTGTAGGAGTACAAATAAGGACAAAAATAAACACAAATATAGATTGTATTTGGCAAAAAAGAAACATTTTTACTTTTAAATTATATCATCAAAATATTATATTGCATTAATTTAAACTAATATTATTTTCTTTTACATAAACAATTTAGTAAAAAATTATTTTGAAAAAACTTACCATATAATATTAATCTTATATTTTGATATCCCTTATTTTGTACTTTTTTCTTAATATGTTATGAATTTAATACCTATGCACTGATAGTGTAAAAGAGTTTTACAATAATGTGTAATTACAACTCTTCATTTATATCATTTTTAAGATATTAATTAATAAAAATAAAAAAATATACCATATATAAAAGGTTGTAATTAAATGTGTAAAATACAGTGTATAAGTGTTTTTTCTCATATGTTATTGATGAAATATGTTTTAAAAGTTAAAATATTAAATAAGGATATTTAGGTCAAAACATAGTCATATTGAATTACATTAAATGTTTCTTAATTTATGTGGAATAATTTTAAATGTTTAAAGAAATGGACGATGTAATATATTCATTATCTAGTATAGGTAAAGAATCGAGTGACAACCTATAGTGATAAATAGTGTTGAGAATAAATCCAAATTAGATAAATGATAGCAACATATTTTTTAACACCTTTTGAATATGCATTTATGCTGCAATTAAGCATGCCAAATCCAATAATTGGGTAGTTGTGCGGTGGAGTTACAGGGAAGGGTACGGACAATTTCTATAGTAAGGTGTGTTTTTCTGTTTTTTAACTTGTAATGCTAAGTATTGTTTTCTCCAAGGAGAGCCTCGGCTCTAAGTGTTTAAGGAAATTTATCTACCAGATTTGTCTGTTTATGTACTGTGAGTGTAATTTATAATAAGGTTTCTGAGTAAAACCATATCAATTCGTGTTGTTTGATGCACATTCAGACCAGATTCGGACTTGAGGCTTGAACCAACATGCTCATATCTTGGCGCTGAAATTCTACCCTTTTTCTTTTTATAAGCTAAACAGTTTTATTAAAAAGTGTAAGGTAATACAAGAAGTATTTTCCATACACAAAACATAAGACAAACAAAAATGTTTGGTTAATATAATGATGAGTTGGGTTCATGAGTCATTCCACCAAAAAATGAATAATAAGAGTAGCTGATTGATTCTATTCCCATGTACTATGCTGAAAATCCTGAAT
Source organism: Psophocarpus tetragonolobus (assembly GCA_037954015.1). Taxonomy (NCBI): domain Eukaryota; kingdom Viridiplantae; phylum Streptophyta; class Magnoliopsida; order Fabales; family Fabaceae; genus Psophocarpus; species Psophocarpus tetragonolobus. The sequence goes on from CM075688.1 coordinate 653,224, forward strand.
GATTTGTGGTATATCTCACATTTTTGACTCTCCACACTTGCCTAAAAATCCTTGCAATCTACACTATAGACAGTGTAAATCCCTTTTGACCGTCCACCAAATCCAAAAATTGGTGGCAGTGAGACTAACTTTTATTAGTACCATTTGCAAACTTATGCCGAAACATCATATCTAAAGAAGAGATGAGCACCAATTTCTGAGTAATTCCACACAAGTCACACACACTGCTTTTACACCTCTATGGAATCCTAGCTTTTAGGTGAATATTCATTATTGGTTTTATATCTCAAAAAAGTAATAACCCCCAACTATGTGTATAAAACCTACAATTGTTAAGCCTCTTGTGTCTTGGAGCCCGGAATGCACATTGAGTTGCAATCCGCAATATATGACTTCTAAAAATTAGTCGGTTTTGAAATGTGGGGGTTTTAGGCTCAAATCGAACCGACGGGTCTTCATGGACCCTCACATATATTCATAACTTAATAAAACAAAGTATTATTAATAAAAAAAAAAGTGAGTGCTATATGAAAAAGGGGGTGAGTTTTAAATTTGTTCTTGACTTATTTAAGTAATTGTTTTAATTTATGTTTGTCTTGATATTTGAGTACACTTTCACTTGATTGATGATTGCCTTGTTGTATGGTGATTTTTTAATAATATTTTGTTAAATTTAACATTTAACTATCTTGAATTCTTCATAAATTATTTAGTAGAAAAAATGAAATTATATTGCCATTTTGAACAAATTATCTTTTTATCAGAGTTAATTTTTTTTCTCCTAAAAAATGGGCTAAACTTACAGGTTATGTAAGACAGGTGCAGGCCTAAAAATAATAAGTCCATTTAAAAGGCTGGTTCGAAAATTGAGTTTTGTATGTTGCGAGTTTTGCAAATTACAAATTTTATGTATACCCAACTATAATCTTAATATGTTCCCACCTTTTAACAACATTAGAAATACCTGAATCTAAAAGGGGAAAATTGATCAGGTTGGAAAAAAAATACATGTTTATTTTGAACATAATAATGAGAAAACACGATAAACAAAAGGGTAACACTAAAAGGAGATAAGAGCACATTACTCAAATCATTTAATGCAGTTATGTTCTATTGCAAAAACTAGTGAAGCTTATTGTTTTTATTTTGATTTTTAATTTTTAATTCACTAGTTCAAGGCACAGGCAAGTGTACCTAGTCTTGTGGAGTAAGAATGATGAGTATTTAAGTTATTTTCTCCCAAAAGATCAAGTTTTGTACTTAATTATTAAAGATATACTTGTTATTCCCATGATGAAGTTGTTTCGCCACAACGAGTTGTGATTTTGTTGTGGCGAAATTGAAGAAAACTGAAATGTAAATAAATGAAATTCCGCTGTAGCAAGACCAAATTGTTGTGTCAAAAGTAAACTGTTTTTGAATCCGTATTATTTAAGCGCAAGGAGTTCTCAATGGAAAAATTGGTTTTTGAATTCTAGATCAGCATGATCCACCTTCAACATCCAATTACTCATGTCATTCTTAGATTCACAACCAAGATCCTAACTATAATCATCAATTTATAATTCCTTAGCAATTTGAGCTTGAAATTTTGACCTAAAACTCTAATTCATAAGGTGAATTAAATCATATTTCATATTAATGTTGAGAGGATCTTAATAACATTGCAAATTAGATTTATTCCTAGATCTTAATTCACATGCATTTTTATTTTAGACCTCTACACAAACATAGTTTCTGCGTGTTGCTTAGATCCATTTGTTTAGGGTAAACACGCCTAAATGTTGTATTTATCTAAGAAATGGAAAATGATTGAAGATGAGTTCAAACACAATATTATATGCAAATTTAAGATTATAGCCACTAAGATTTAACAATCTAAGGTTTTAGCCTGTAAGTTGAAGATCTGTTGCAGAATTCAGTGCAAGAAAGTGAGTGAGGTGAATTTGTGCTAGATCGAAGAAATGATTTGTGAGAGAGTGAAGATGAATCTAAATCTAAATTTCCGAGAGAATTAGAAAAAGTGGAATGAACAATAGGTCTAAAAAATGGCCAAAAGATACGTTGCAGTTCATATTACAGGTTTATAGAAAAATTGGACAGTTTAAGTAACTACCACTGAATAAGATTCACCACAGCAAAAACAAAAGTCGCTGCAGCGAAATGCTTTAAACCTAAGGCAGTTGGATTCTTGCTCGTTGAACCTCAAATTGCTGTGGCAATTCTTCATTTTGCAGTGGCAAAATTGCATAAATCTTCAGGTCTTCAGAGCAGAATCCGTTGTGGCGACAAAAGTCTTCGCTAGAGTGCTTCTGCCACATCTTGCTTTTGAGCTATTATTGTCTTCTGTAGCTCTGGCGAAATGTAAGCTCGCTATGATGCTGACAATGTGTTTCTTCATAATTACTTGCTTCCAAAATAGAAAGTATTCAAATGTTTGTAAAATGTTTACGATTTTTTAAAGATGTTTCTATGCTATTTTATTTACAAAATAAGGAATTTTATTTAAAAACAAGAAAAAAGAACTTGATAATTGTTTACAAAATATGGTGTGAAAAAATAATTATCAAGTCCTTTATGTCTACTTCCACAACATCATTACAGTCTAGAAAAAACAAAATAATCCCATCGCATAACTTCTTTCTCTCACTTAAGTAGTGTTCTCCTCATGTTATAAGTCTTTATTTATAAATCAGGAATGTTAAAACAACTCTATAAGAAACTATCTTGTTGAAACTTTTTCTATGGTTAGTATTTATTAGAAATTATCAATTTTAAGATAGAGAGTAGTCATTACTAATAAATTATATAGAAAGTGGTAAAAAGAGTTTCTATGAGAGTTTTTCTAACACTCTTTATAAATTTAACATTAACATTTTAATCTCAAGAGAGAAAGCAAATATTTAATTTACATATAATATTTTTAAATTTAAACAATATCTTAAAATAAGATAATATCCTTCCAGAAACTAAACAACCTAGAGATTTGAATTGTTTATCAATAATTCCCTCCTTCAATTGAACAACTTCATCTTCAACTCCCATTATCATGAATATTCTTCACAATCATTTTCAATCTCGTTTCTGCTCTTCAAATTTTGGTGCGTTTCTACCTCTGCTTCACAAGTATTTAATGGTGAAACTATTTGTACCTATGTCATCCGTAGCTACCACTGTTGAAACACATCACTTGATTTTCCAAACCGTGAAGACAACTTTCAACACAAGGATCTACACATATCTATCATCAACTACTTCAAGCTTATATACTCGTCACATGTTATTAGGCTACACAAACCATCAACTCTAATTCCAATTATTGGAAAAAAAAACACATCTCTTATAGACATAATAATGAGAAAAATACACATTAAAAAATAACAAATGATACAAATTCATTTAATGTGGTTTGGGCTGAAGTTTATATCTATAATAACACAAATTTATTTAAGACTAATTAGACTAAGATGCAACAAAGAAATAAAAGTTTAATACTCATACATTATCATTAAAAGATAGTTTTACACTATCATTCAATTATAACTTTGTGTATGGTAAATTTATTGACTTTATTTATCAATACTTGAAAAATTATATAAATAGTGGTTGCAATTGAATGATAATGTAAAAGTCTTTTACATTATCATGAGTCTTTTTCTCTAGAAATAAAGTGTGCTTAACTAAATCCTAAAAATTATTAAAGAGAGTAGGATTGTCCAAGTCTTATAATCAGTATTCGGGCTATATTCATGGCCGTGTAGGACTTCTAGAGACCACTACTCTTTAAGACTATTATCATTTCTTGGTAAAAGGTTTAATATTAATAGAAAGTAGAATGACAAAAAATAGAAAGCATACTCACCCCAGAAACAATATTTAGAAGAAATCAAAACATTAAAACTCTTCGACAAAAAATAGAAGATAAAGACTTTAAAGCTATTTAGATCCCTTTTACATATGTAATCTGTGATAGATATTCCCTTGAAGAAACTACGATACAACCGTAATGGGGATGCTATAAAATGATCCTATCTCCTACCAAATCTAAGAGATGATGAATTTTCACATATTTGAGCATTGCCAACTTGTTGGTGCTAATCTTATTGAGTTCAAGAACCAAGTCAAAGCTAACACATTAACAACATAGCATTTGATCTATATATATAAAAAAAAAAAAGCCAAGCCACGACTTTAGTTTTCAATGGAATACCAGTTGTCACAAAATTAGCAAGTGATAAATTATTTTGGTGTAACATTGCTTGATTTTATGTTGGCCTAGGACTTCATATACTTGTGTAATTTTGTTACTAAATTTGTATCTTTTCTAACTCTTTTATGGAAATTGATGTGAACTGGATTATTTTTCGTAATCATACTATGTTGCATGCTTCTTCACATAATGCCTAGTTAACTTAACAGGTCTGATGGAACAGAATTGATGGTGGATAACAGATATCTAAAGTGTACCCTACTGGAGCTCGGTCTCCACCTCTCTTAGGGCCTCCGTCATCAGAACCACCAACCTGCAACACCTTGGTGCTTTGCTCAACACCCTGAGCTTGGTACTTCATTACCTCGGCACCGACTTGACAATAACCAGGCCCAAAATCCCTAAAAAGGGTAACTAAAGACAAATCTCAAGGAGAACAATAAAAAAGGTAACTAGAGACAAATCTCAAGCAGAACGGTAAAACGGTAACTAGAGACAAATCTCAAGCAGAATGGTAAAAAAGGTAACTAGAGACAAATCTTAAGCAGAACAGTAAAAAGGTAACTTGAAACCACACCTGGAGACCTCCTTAAAAGGGGGTACCAGGTCCCCTCTTATGTATCTAATCTCTTACACTCTAGTCTCTATCCTCTTACTCCCTCATTGACTTGGTGTTGGAATCCCTTTTGCAGATACACACCTGTCTCCTAGAGCTCCAAGACCTGAAGGATCGAGAGGGTAGTCGTTCTATCAAAGTACGGTAAGAATGTAAAGGGACACAATCCACTGTTGGTAATTTGCTATCTCATAACAATCTTAGATTGAATTGATTATTTCCTTGTCAATTTTCCTTGGCCTCAATGTCTTGTGAAAATGTTTGTATAGCCTTTTTTTCAACTAAAGCTAATTAATTTTCTTAATTTTTTCAGCTGATCAATTTCTCTAAGTTGCATCTCCGATATAATCTTACATCCTGACTGAACATGGTAATAAAGGGGATTCTTTATGTAGGTTAGAACTTCCTTTGTTTGTGGTTAGTGACAACAAATAGTTTTGTAGAGATAATCATGAAGGGTAATGTTTTTTTGTTAGCCTATGACGATATAACCAGTAGAGAATTGTTTAAAATGCCTCTATGACTTCATACTAAGACTACCAACTATGAGATATTAATATGACTAGAAAGTTGTATTTCAAATATCTAGAAACCTCTTCAATCTAATTATTTTACTTTTCGTTCTATCCTTTTATTATTGACTAACTTCTATAACAAAGATTATGCACAAAATAATTCCATGGCTGAGAGCTATTATCTTGTGTGTTTAGTTATGTGACATTGTAATATCGAAAGTAATCGGAGTAGATCTAAATTCTTAGCTCTTTATATTCTTCCTTTATATTACTAGATAAAAATCTCGGAAGTGGTATTACCTTTGTTGAACACAATAGTAGTATGTTTTGGATGAGTTTAAGAATATCTTTCGCAAAATTAACCAAAAAGTTAGTTGAAAACTGAAAACTAGTAAATATTTTGTAAAACTAACTGAAAATGGTAAAATGATAAACTAAGACATAATTAATTATTAAATTAATAATGAGATATTTAAAATAATTATTATAACATATTTTAATAATATAAATTGATTATATATTTAGATTATAAATTTTTATAATTATATATTTAAAAACTATAAATTACTGCAATTACATATTTAAATTATAAATTACTATAATTATATATTTAAATTAAAATTTTTTACAGTTAAATATTTAAATTTTAAATTATATATTTAAATTATAATTTTGTACAATTATATATTTAAATTATAATAAAGGAGAGAGAATGAATGAGAGAGAGGTTTGACATGTAAGGAGAGAGAATTAACAAGAACAATTTATTAATTTATGAAGAGTAGAGTTGTAAAAAAAAATCAACTAAAAATATGAAATATCAAAAGAAAAACTAACTAAAGTAGCTTTTTAGAAAAAAACTAGTAATTATCTAAAACAACTACTAGTTTTTGCATAAAAAACAGATCTGGAATGGAAAACTATTCCAAAAAACTTGATCCAGAACATAAAAAACAAACTGTTATAAAAAACTTGATGTGGAATATGCTAGTTACATGTTTCAGATCAATTTATGTCGAATATAAAAAATATCCTAATAAAATGATCTGAAATTCATTACATTAATTTTATTTATTGGGTGGAAGAGAATAGGAGCTGCATGGAGGGAAGAGTGTTGGGTTTCTTGTAGGAGATTGGTGTAAAGTATAATTGTTTTCTAATTATTATAAAAATAGAAAACCTAAACAGGATTTTGAAATTAATGATTCTCACAGATAATAAAATTTAATATACGTACCTTTCTCTATAGTAAGATTTCTCCTTGGCACACTTTGATTTGAAGAGGGAGAAAATGAGTTTCTCTTCCTTGACTCTTCCTTCTATTATCTCTATCTTTCATGCTGGCTAAGTTGGGAGAATTGAATTATGTCAATGAGAGAACCTGTACTCATGTTAATAGGAGTTAACCCTTAAAATTGCTACTAGGGATGGCAATTATGCCTGCTCCTGCATTTACTGCCCTGTCCTCGTTCCGATTTTGATGGGAAAACCTACGTTGTTGGTCTTGCCCTGCCCTCACCCTCGCCCTGCTTTTATGTTAAACAAAATTTCATAAATTTATTTTTAATCTTATATGTTTGTGTATAAATTTACACTCATATGGATAATTAAAACTAAAATATAATTAATAACTTAACATATAATTTATTTAATTAATTAATAAATTAAATATAATTAGCAACTTAATATATAATTTATTTAATAAATTTAAATTATAAAAATAATATAACAGGGTACCCATGGATATACCCAAACCTGAAAGTACCTGATGAAGATTAAAATTTTATACCCTCCACCTTTATACTACCCTCACCCTCACTTTGTACTTTTTGGGGATGGGGAGAGCCGAACCCGCCTTGCCTCGCCCTGCTGCCATCCCTAACTGCTGCTTCCATCAAATCCATCAAATAATAGTTGTCTTTAGAAAGTGCTTCATTTAAGCCCATTTACTAGTTCCTTTAAAAGTCATATACCACTCACATGAGACATTAAAACCTTACATTCTCCACTTGGTTCATGTGACATTACTAAACATCATGAACAAATTAATTAATTAATTAAATAAATATAATGCACATTAAAATGACTAAATTGTTTCCTACTATGAATATATCATAATTTTATAGTTAATAATAAGAACTAATTTGAGTCATGTGGTTGTACTTCACTCTATCGACATAGTCCCTTCCATGTACCACAAATTAGACTTCTTCTTAATATCAACATAAGTAGGAGTACATAATGGTTCAAACATAATTCCTTTATTAAGATTATGCCTCTTAACATGACTCTTATACAATATGTATGCAAAACAGAGAATGGCTAATAAAAAACATATCATAAATGATCTCAAAGTTTCAATAACATAATATCATGTAAAATTAAATTCAAAAATCGTTACTAACAATAGTGTATATACTTTCAACATGTGTCAATAATGTCTTAAGTGGTAATCTCTTTGTCAAAGGGTGAGCTATCATGAGATTTGTAATAATATGTTCTATTGACACCCTTTGTTTTTTAACTTATTCTTTAATGGAAAATATTTTAATTCCATATGTTTAGCACCTTTTGAGTACTTGCCATTCCTAGCTTTCTGGTTTTTCCAAAGTTGCATGCTTTGAAAGTTGGATGTGTTTAAAAATAATGAAAATATGCCGTAGATGGGAGTTGAACCTAGGTATATGTGTACTTTTCATTCTTAGCTTTCTGCTTTTTCCAAGGTTGCATGCTTTGAAAGTTGGATGTGTTTAAAAATAATGAAAATATGCTATAGATGGTACTTGAACCTAGGTGGGTGTGTGTGTGTGTGCGTGTGTCTATAACGAAATTATATATATTAATTTTAACAATCATGATTATTTTTTATTTTTTAAGTATATAAATTATAAATTATTTTATATTTTTTAATGTGATTTGAGTCATGCAAGGCAACTCTTGACCCCCAAGTTGACCCCTGACTCCATAACCCCCTAACTCGGCCGAGTCGATGATTGAGGCAATTATGATAACATTGCCTCAAAGTATTTCAGAATGTGTTCCTTCGTTGCCTGTAAGTATTTCAAAACTTTTGTTGTAGCTATCAAATGTTCTATTCCTAGATTACTTTGATATCTTCCTAACATTCCAATTACAAAGATTATGTCTGGTCGAGTACAAATCTGAGAACATATAATACTTTAAAAAAAAATGCATACAGAATTTCATTTGTTTTCATTCCAAACCATTTTGTGAGCAGTGAGCAAGGCTAAGTTTATCTCTCTAAATTGGAACGCGTGATGCTGAACACTTTTCCATCTTGAATTTCTCTAGTAATTTATTAATGTATGCTTCATGAGACAAATCTAACAATCCTTGTGGTCTATTTCAGAATATTTTTATTTTATGACATACCTTGTCTCACCCATATCCTTTATTTCAAAATTACTAGAGAGAAACTTCTTAGTCTCATGAAGAAGACCAAGATCATTAGTTGCAAGTAAGATATAGTTAACATACAAAATCAAATTTATAATCTTACTCCTACTGGCCTTCAGATATATACATCGATCAATGATATTTTTCTTAAATTCAATGGAAATAATGGTATCATTAAACTTCAAATACCATTGACAGGAAGCTTGCTTAAGTCCGTATATTGACTTCTTTAATTTTCAACCATGTGTTCCTTTCCTTCAACATTTTTTCTAAACATTGACAGATAACTCCATTGGTTAGTCCATATAAACATTTTTTTCTAAATCTTCATTTAGAAAGGTGGTGTTCACACTTAGTTGATCGATCTAATTCTAAGTCATAATGGGCTATCAATGCCATGACAATTTTGAAGGAATCCTTTCATGAGACTAGTGAAAATGCCTTTTTATAATCAATGTCATCTTTCTGGGTAAAACCCTTATCAATAAGTCTAGCCTTGTAATGTTCAAGGTTTCTAGG